>BSUD01000001.1:136868519-137059220 GCA_033239045.1 Fagopyrum esculentum | reverse complement strand
AAGCCTATCATAAAAGGTATCCCCTCTATAGTAGCTAAGGACAACCTATCTACGCATGCATCAGATATGAAGGAGTGTGTAGCACCCGTATCAAATAAAACTCGTACAGGTAAGTCATGAATCTGGATCGTACCTGTGGCAGTCGGTGCATCTGGCTGATCAGCATCTCTCAACTCAAACACTCGTGCCTGAGCTCCTCTAGTATCAGCCACACTACCACGTCCTCTGCCCCGACCTGATCCCTGCATAGAACTCTGTGGTGGTGTGTGTCCTGGAGCCCTGTAAGACTGCTGCTGACTAGGAGCTCTGTATTGCTGCTGCTGACTCGGAGTCCGGTACTGTGGCGGTCTCTGTACACTCCCTGATAAGCCTGCAGGAGAAGAACCCTGCTGAGATGGAGCCTTTGCCCTGACGGTAGAATGCAGCTCTATGTCCGACCTTGCCGCACTGGAAGCAAGTCACAGCTGGCTTCGTGCAGTTCGATCGGATATGTCCATAGCTACTGCAGTTGTGGTACTGCAAGCCACCAGCTGAAGTCTGACCAGTAGCTGTATGACTCTGTCGCCCCTGAGTCTGTCCCCGTTCAAAAGTAGCTACTCCTGAACTACCACTAGCATAACCTGTCCTTTGCCGCTTATCCGGCCTGTCTGACTGAGCAGCTCTCCTCGACAATGGTCTGTCTCTCTCATATGCAAATGCTCTATCCTGATAGTCTGACAGAGTCTCACAGCGAAATCCTGCCAGGTAGGACCGAGTGCTCTCTCTCAATCTCCTCGAAAAAAGATATACATGCTGCTGCTCAGGAGGTGCAGCTGGTCCAAGCAATGTCAGTTCCTTCTGGAACTTCTTGATGGCAGCAACAATCGGAATGTCCTCAAATCCAGCCTCAATGAAGTCCTAGAATCTCTCTCTCCTCAACGAGATAGGGCAGTATCTGTCTCTAACAATGCTCCTCATCTGCTCCCAACTGGTGACTCGACTACGCATGGTCCGCCACCAGGAATGAGCATCTCCAGTGAAGCAGGTCTGCACCAAGTCCACCTGCCGATCCTCTGGGCAGCGTATTGCCTCTAACGCAGTCTCTACCTGCCCAATCCAGTGCTCCACCTCCAGTCCTATCTCTCCACTATATGAGGGGACCTTTTGAGAGTTGAAAGCCTTCAACCACTCATCCGGTCTTGGAGCTCTAGACCCAGTAGGAGCTCTATCAGCCACAACTCTCCTCTCAGGTACAGCTGGCACCTGAGGCGCTCCCTGTGTCACCTGGACAGATCTAACCGGTACTGGGGGTACCTGGGTAAGTCTCTCTGTCCTAACATCCTCCTCCATACGCTCAACGTATGCTCGGTACTCTCTGTACTCAGTCGCTCCAATAGAAACACGTCCTGACTCCGTCGAACGTGCTCTCTGTGCTCCAGACCTAGCAACGGTCTCATTCCGGACCTCAGGACCAACACTCTCAGCTACCTCCTCTACTCCAGCCTCTGGCGTGATCACTGCTGGTGGATCCTCTCGAGGAGCTCGACCTCGGCCTCGGGCTAGTGGAGGTCTACCTCCACGGCCGCGTCCTCTAACTGTAGGGGTCCTATCTCCCCTACCTGGTCCAGCTGGAGGGAGAGGTGGACGACCTCTGCCTCGACCAGTAGCTAGCGTAGCTCTAGTACGTGTCATCTGCGCCAAGAATAATAACTATAATTACTACTAGCTAAAAGTCCAAAAGTCCAACTACAGTAAACCTAAAGTCCAACTAAGCATACTGAGATCCGCGGTAGTAGTGGTGGTCAGTCGTACTTTTCTATTCCCAACCAGACTATGCATGCATTTAAAACCAAAAATTTTCTTTTTAAAACTCAGACCCCTTTTCGGGTTCTGCTTAAAACTTATTCGGTCTTTCAGAAGATTTCAAGTGCCATTGTTGCCAACCTAGAGCTCTGATACCATGTTGTAACACCCCGAATTCTCAGAACTCGAAGTATTACTGGTTAGGACCTCACAATGGGTCCCGACCTCAGTTTGACAACAACATTACTAGGATCTTGCAACAAGACACAAATAAAGAAACCAAAATTCATAAAAACCATGGTTTTAGAGTAATGAATGCAACATTGTCTAGCAGCCTAAAGTACTTAAACGAAAGAAAAGAACAACTGTCTTAACCAAAAGAAAGGAAAGACAAAACAACCCCAACCCCGCTCTAAGGAGTACGGAGACCCGGCTGACCACTACTTCCGGATCACTCAGCTGCTGATCTAACCTGTGATAAATCTAAAACAACAACAAGAAGAACCATTAGCTAGTTATCTAAATATTAGCAGAATAATAGCAGCACAAACACACTCAGAGAAATATAAACACTCATCATGCTTTCAAACAAGTCCGTTTTATTATCTTGATTTAAATTACTCTTTCAGTCTAGTGATACTTATTTTGTGACACGAGGGATTCCCAAACCTCGCCTCCGCCCCCGTGTAACCATCAGAAATGGATCCGATGCATCTCACCTTGTACCTGCCTGGTCTGGGTATAGAGAACCTCCCAGTCTCCTATCAGAGCTGGGCAGTGATGTCACGGCCCGTTATACATACACTTGGGCCTTAAACGTAATAATAACAGTCGTCCTAGCAAGTTATTAATATGAAACACGCAAAAAGCACACACAACCACTATCACTCAACTAATATCCAAAAACTGGCTAAGTAAGTCGCAAGGACTTACCTGAGTCAAAATACTCTCTAACACGTCTCACACCGTCTGTACTCGTGGTAACTCAAACTCCTGTCAAATAAGGCAGGTGTATCAAAACACATCTCGCTATCCAACCTCTTGCAAAGGAATTACGGAAAAACAACCCTCTTATGGTAAAAGACCATTTTACCCCTGGTACCGAAAGTTCTCAAAGTTCACTCTTGCGTCCTACTAAATTCCTTTTAGGATTTGTTCTCTATGATTACTCTCTCTCTGATAGTTTCCTTATAATTTATAAGTTATGGCTCGTACCGCTTTACTCTTATCTAATTATATATATATATAGGCATGTACAAACTCTAACTTCCTCTAACTCGTATACTTCCGTAACTACTCGGTATTTATGTACATCTACATAATTCCAGCTCCAAACTCGTACCTCTATACGTAACCTATATATCTATTTACTCTATATTAATACCCATAAATATATTCCTACATAATTTACATGTGTCTACTATCATTATACTTCTATACAAAATACACATACTCCGACTTATACATCTATATATATACTCGTATCACCGTACCTCTACATTCCAATTCGACCATCCTCGCATTTGCGTCCTCACACACACATATATATATATATATATATATATATATATATATATATATATATCTATACGCGTCCGTATATATCTACACTGACACATATACTTATACCTATATAAGTCTACGCATATATACTATATATATACTCCAGACTTCAATCTATCCATTTACACGTATAAGTATAACGTACCGTCTTGTACACTCGTCACGTACTCGAAGGAGAGTCCAGTCCGGTTCGATTCTACAGGGTGGCTCACAGGGATCCCAACTGGCTCGCCGTTGCACTGCTCCTCTTCTTCGGACTTACACTGCAGTACCGACGTCCTGGTTAGCACTGGATACCGAAGGAAAAGAGATGACGGAGTAAGGCGGCGACTTACACACTGCAGTACCGGCGACCTTGGTTGCGGTCTCGATCGGCTCCACCGCTGCACTTCTCCGGCGTCTCGTTTGATGCTGTTCGGTTCGGGTTCATCGATGAGACCCGTTAGTTACGCGCAGGAGGTATAAGACGAGATTAACGAGCGAAGAGTTCGCAAAGCTTACCGAGGTTCCTATAACTGGCGGCTGGGCAGCGCCTTGGTGGAGTCTCCGGCGGGCGGTTGGGATCAGTTTCTGGCGGTGGCGTGGCGTCCCTTTCCCCAGGCGAGGCGTGGCGTCTTTTCTTCCAATTGAGGTGTGCGGCGTACGAAGGTAAGGGGTGGGTTAATTGGTAGATTAGGGTAGAATTATGGTTAGGTTAATTAGGTTTAATTAGAGGATTAGGATTGGGTTGGGCCGGCGGTACCTAACACAATTGGGCCCATTTTTACTTCGTTAAAACGAGCTGAAACGAAACCCGTTACTCGTATGGATAGGTAGGCATTTTGCGGAAAATTTTTACGGAACAATTTTCCTTATTAGGTAAATTATTATTTTTATTTTAAATACGTAAATTATTTCCGGTCATTTAATTTATCATTTTATGTGAATCTAGGTCACATAAAATGATAGAACTAAACTCGTTTTATTTTACTTATTTATTTATTTACGATTGTCTCATCGGACTTTGATTAATTTCAATTTACCGGAACTTAAAATTTTCGGTTATTACACTTACACAACTCGGCAAGCCTGCGAGTCGGAAGAGCTCGCGCTGGGTCGCCTGGTTGCGCCGACGTCCTGGTTGCAGCGGCGGCGTGGTTGCAGTTCGACTCCTGGTGACACCGAAGACGGAATGAGAAGACGATAGATGACGGACTAAGGAGGAACGGAAGAGGACGGACTGAGGAGGAACACCACGGCAAGGAGTAGGAGGAGTCCGGCTGACTGGTGGCGACGAGGCGGCTAGGACGCAGTGGTTATTCGCAGGCGAGGAGGGTTAGAGCTCGGGATGGCGGTTCGCAAGGGAGGATTAGGGCTCGGGGTCGCTGTTCGCAGAGGACCGTTAGGGCTCGGGGTTGCTGTTCGCAAAGGACCGTTAGGGCTCGGGTATCTATATATATATATATATACAGTGGTACGGTGGTACGGTGGTACGGATATATATATATATATATATATATATATATATATATATAAATGTATAAGTTGGAGTAGGCGTAAGTTATATAGAAGCATAAGAATGGTAGGCTTATGTAATTTATATATAGGAATATATTGGTAGGTATAAGTATAGTGTATATAAATATATGGGTTACGTATCTAAGTACGAGTTGGGAGTTATGAAATTATGTAGCTATATAAATACCGAGTAGTTACGGAATTAGGAGTTGAAGGGAAAGTTAGAGTATGTACGTACATATATATATATATACATGTAGAAGAGGAAGAGTGTGGTTCTTTGAGGAGTGTTTTCGAATTTTAACTTATAACTTATAAAAAAAAACTATCAGAGAGAAACCATTTATGGAAAACAAGTTCTAAAAGAAATTAGTAGAATTTAAGAGTAAACTTTGAGAATTTTCGGAACTAAGGGTAAAATGGTCTTTTACCGTACGAGAGCTTTTTCCGTAATCCCTTTGCATGAGGTTGGACAACTGGATGTGATTTTGATCCACATGCCTTATTTGACAGGCGTTTGAGTTACTACGAGTACGGACCGATTTGAGACTTGTTAGAGTGTGATTTGACTCAGGTAAGTCCTTGCGACTTACTTAGCTGGTTTCTGGATATTAGTTGAGTGATGATAGTGGTGTGTGTACCATGTGTGTTATAATAACAACTTGTTAGGACGACCGTTGTTATTATGTGTTAAGGCCCAAGTGTATGTATAACGGGCCGTGACATCACTGCCCAGCTCTGCCAGGAGACTGGGAGGTTCTCTATACCCAGACCATCCAGGTACACGGTGAGATGCATCGGATCCACTCCTGATGGGTACACGGGGGCGGAGGCGAGGTTTGGGAATCCCTCGTGTCACAAAATAAGTATCATTAGAGTGAATGACTTAAATGAAGATAATAAATGGATTGTTTGAAAGCATGATGAGTGTTTATTATTTTATGTGTGTGTGTGCTATTATTATTCTCCTAATGTTTAGATAACTAGCTAATGGTTGTTTGGTTGTGTTTTTAGTTTTTACTGCAGGTTAGAACAGCAGCTGAGTGATCCGGGAGTAGTGGTCAGCCGGGTCTCCGTACTCCTTAGAGTGGGGGTTTGGGTTGTTGCTTTGTTGTCTTTTCCTTTTGTTAAGACAGTTAGTATTTTCCGTTGTTTAAGTACGATAGGCTGTTAGACTTTGTTGCATTCATCCTTTTACAAATGTATTTTTATGAATTTCGGTTTTCTTATTTGTGTCTTGTTGCAAGATCCTAGTAAAATTGTTGTCAAACTGAAGTCGGGACCCATTGTGAGGTCCTAACCAGTAATGTCCCGAGTTCTGAGAATTCGGGGTGTTACAGCTGCGTGGTGGCCGGGCTGTTGGAGGCCTTCCTTGACGGCGGAATGGATGTAGTCGAGAGAGAAGGAGACGGAAAGGGATACACGGGAAAAGGAAAGAAAGCAGGTGGGGTGAGGGAGAGGGAAACAATTAGGGCAAAAGGAGGTTAGAGGAAAAGAATAAAAAAAAATTGCTTGGTACATCTGAGTTGTTTGTTTTTTTGGGGGTGTTTAAAGTGTTTTACGTTTTCATTTAGTACCCGAGTTTTTTGCTTTTTCGGATGGTGCCTAAAATTGTTTTGTCTAAAACGTTTCTATAATTAAATTTATACAAAAAAAAGAAAAAAATATAATAACAATTCATATAATATAAATTTTGAAGACGAGTATATTTTAATTAAAGAAATTTAATCAACTATTAATAAATTATGATATTTCTTAAAATATAAGATGTTTATATATTATTTTATGATTTTAATATATTTATATTATTTGATACTTTATCATATTTTACATCAAAACATTAAAAAAAATATTTTATATAAAATAATTTTTATAAAGAAAATTTGTATTTTCAAGTTTTTCTATAAAAAAATATTTTATCGAATATATTTTATTTATCATAATATATGAAATAAATCATTGATAAATGTATAACGTAGAATATTAAAAACGGGCATTCGATTTTTCAAAAAAAATGAATATCCTATAATTTTAGAAGATTTTTCCCAAAATATACAATCTCACATCGAATCAAAATTTCTTTTATATAATACAAATAATTAAGGATATAAACCATCCAATATTATATAATAAACCAACAAATAAATCCACGGAGTATACCAATAACGAAATATCATATAGATATAAATTATGTTCAATTTTAAAACATAATAAATTTCTCATGTTTTGATGCAAATTATGATAAAGTATCAAATAATAATAAATATATTAAAAATCATAAAATAATATGTAAAAATCTTATATTTTAAGAAATATCGTAATTTATTAATATTTAATGAAATTTGGTTAACTAAAATATACTTGTCTCCCATAAAATAAAATAAAATATACTTGTCATCGAAATTTATAATATAGAATTGTTATTATATATTTTTTTTTATAAATTTGATAAAAGAAACGCTATTTTAGACAAAAAAAAAGAAATAAGGGTACAGAACGGAAAAACCGAAACCTCAGGGATACCAAGCGGAAACGTGAAAAACTTTGGGAACCATCCGGAAAAGCCAAAAACTCAGGGGTACCGAACGGAAACGTAAAAAACTTTGGGCACCATCCGGAAAAGCCAAAAACTCAGGGGTACCAAACGGAAAAATCCAACAAAAAATAAGGTCAACCTGAAATCGTCGGCGATGGAAACCTGAAATCACCGGAACCACATTCGACCTGGCGTGGAACGGGCGTCGTCGAGGGGTGAACTAGCGTGGAATCGGGATTGACCTGAGAGACGGAAGGACTCGCTGGAGATAGACTAGGGGTGAACTGGCGTGGAATCGGGATCAACTTGGAAGACGAAAGTAATCGGTGGAGAACAAGGTTGATCGGTGGAGAACAAGGACTCGCTAGATCTAATTTTTAGGTCCTGTAGAAGATATATATACGTACGGAATATCTTATCTTTAAGAGGATTGATCAGTGCTTTTTAACACTGGTTTAATGGAAAAAAATTTAATTCCCAACAAATCTCGTGCTTTCTAAAAAATTTCCAACTATTTTTAAAAAATATTTAACACGGTTGATTGAAAGACGTGGTAAATTGTGTCCATACGCTTATTTAACACGGTTTAGAGGGTAACCGTGGTAAATTGTCAATATTTTTACTACGGTTTCAAAGAGAACCGTGATAAATGATACACAAGTTTAACACGGTTACAAGTAACCGTTATATTATAAATTTTTTTAACACGGTTCGCAGGGTAACTCGTGTTAAAATGAATGATTCTATAAATTTACCACGGTTATTCGGTGAACCGAGGTAAATTATAAGTATTTTTAACACGGTTTTTTGGACAACCGTGGTAAAAAAGTTGATTTTGCATATTTACCACGCAAAAACACGGAACCGTGTTAAATGTACCGTAACCAATGTGCTTTTTTGTACTAGTGTACTCATGACATGTACGCTCAAAGAAACTCTCCTTACTCTCAAGAGTTCCTTAGTGACGTTACTGACTGTTATAGAAGAGCCATGCCACAACCAAGAAGATCCACCAAGCAAAGAAGAATGATAAGAGCAAGGAAGAGCCTCAGAGAGGAAAAATCGACCGATTTACTAGACAAATCGACCGATTTTCCTGTAGGATTTTCGACCGATTTTCCTTCAGTGAGACGAGTTTTGCAAGAGTTCCGACCATGATCTTATATCTTTTGGCAACTATATCTTGTTATGATTTCTTAAATCTCTCAGACTATCTTAAAGAATTATTAGTTAGATTTTATCTTTATAGATTTTATATTTTTATATATCTTAAGGATATCTTTGCAAGATTATTTTTGAGTATATTTTCCTAGTTTCATAGGTTAATCTCCCTTATAAATAGCCTAGTGGGGGAGATTTTTAGGTAGATTAGTTTTGATGTATTTTCACAACTTGTGTGAACTTGCAGCTTCGTTTATAAAGTTTGTATTTTATTCATTCGTATTCAATAAAAAAGAGAGCCTTTGATTGAATCGTTGTGAAGTTCTTGCTAGATTGTGCTTGAGTGTGTTAATCTTATTAAAGTTTGGTGCTTCTGGTCAATTCTAATCCCTCCTTGTGTTTGTCTTACTTAGAAGACTTGTGTAAGGTTAAAGAAGTGCGGGCTAAGGTAATCTTCTCGTTAAAGAGTTTTGACACATCATTAGTCAAGGTTCTTTTTGCGGAACTATCTTAGTTAATATCTTCCTATATCTTCCATTTATCATTTCATAATCATCTTTTTATCTTTCCATATCATTCACTAATCCGTATTCTGAGTTTCCAGAAAAATCGACATGTTCTTCATAATAAATCGACCGATTTTCCATATAACAACCCAATTTTTATCCAGTTAAGTACTTTCAATGTAGATCGGGAACTGCGGCTTATCCCCGCATCATATAAGTATGATATACATGAATGTTTTTGTGTGTAAATCATAAAAGGGTAAACACTATAACACAATTATAGGTCAAGCGCGAATTGACCCGTCCCGATCCTAACCAAGATAGGGTCCGATAAGATTCAATCTAAAAAAACAAAAGGTGTATCCTCGATATCGTACAATGCATAATAGTCGGGAATAAATTGAGATGACCTCAATCTCGTCCTCTCCCATACCTAACCCAATTATCGGTGATAACATTTATGTCGTATGTGGTATTAATACCAAATATATTCATAAAACTAAGAATTTAGTAATTTCCACAATAAACTAGTGTAATTCCCGTGCTTCGCACAAATTTTTTCCCCAAAAAATTAACGTAAAATACATTTTTTATAATTATATTTTTTTTAACAATTATAATTAAAAGTATATTTATTTGGTTTATTGTAGTGTAATATATTGTAAATTTTGGTAAAATAAAAATTATGCTTGAAACAAATCTACCCAATCAAGTATATTAGGAAATGAATCCATGAGAAATAAGTTTTTTAATAAAAATTAAAATGTATTTAGAAGGTAAAAATATATATTTAGTAGATATTGCCTTTTTAGAGTAACAATATTTTATTTTATTTAATCTGGTAAAAATAGATAAATTTTAGTTAATGAAAGATATAATAAAAATAAAGATATGATAAATAATAAAAGATATAATAAAATAGCACGTGTCATCCGATGTATAAATGAATGATAGGTGACTTTAAGTTCTTTTTCTTTTATATATAGTATATAGAAGTATATAAATGTGAGTGATCAATATGGTTTGTGATTACCAAAATAAAATTCAAAGAGATTATACATTCTAAAAACTTTTTCTTATAAAAAGTAAAGAATTAAAAAATAAAAAAGTAAATTTTAAAATTGAAAAGTTATAAAAGAATTTATAGAGAGGTTGCTTCTGTTGAAAAACTTGATATTGTCCCATCCAACGAATTAATAAAAAAAATCATGTTTTTTTAGTGACTAAAATGAAGAACTAGAGGTCGTTTAACACAAAAATAAACTAACTAATTCAATTAATTTATTTTTCCTTGATTGTTTCTATTGCACCGTCTAATCAAACAAACACTCTTTTTCTTTTAAAATAAAATATACAACTCTTTATTGTAAAATAAAATATACATATAATATGCAGGTCCATGTATATAGCTCGCCCTCACGCTCTTTGCAAATTCCATCAATTTAGTACAGAAGCTCGCTCACAAAATCATGTTCATACACGAAGCTCGTGACTTTAAATTACTAAAAAATATATAACTAACTTTTTATTTTAGTTTTTTGAATGGTTATAATACTTAGTGATGAGAAGGGAGATGTCCGTAAATACCCAAAATGTACAGTACCATTTTCTATAAATATGCCTTCATGGTCGGTTAACAAGGTCAACCTACATCACCAATCTTGCAACATTCGCATGGTTGTTCATTTAAATAAACAAGTCGAATATGGACACACATTATAAAACTTGTTGTAAATTTAAACTCGACTCAAACTCAGTTTGTTCAGACAAGATCACCACCCTTCTCATATTGTTATTTATTGAGAGTGATTTGTTGAATAAAAATGAGAGAGTAACATCTAGTTTTCGCCTTTAAGTGCTTTTGGTTTGCATAGTGCAATTCGGGTGTTTGTTTTATCTGTAGAACGTGGTTAGTAATTAGATTTGTTGTTGTGGGTCTGGCTTGTAGTTGTGGTGTTGGATTGTGGTTGTGGTTGTGGGTTTCGAGTAGATCATTGTATATTTCGATTTATAATAAAATACGATATTAAAATGCCTAATTTGTTTAGTTGAAATAAATTTGTAGAGGTATTTAATAAGATAAAAGACACAAATATCCCTCCCTTCATCTATGTGTAAGTCAGTGATATGTCATTTGCTTCACAAACTAGAGAATTCGAGGCACAACAACCATTGTTCATAAAATAACGATTCGATTGTACAAAAGAAATGAAGAAGAATGCTTCTACAACAAATCTTGGGTTTCATCCATTGTTCAATTTTGATGTTCAATTTGTACAAAATATAATTTTTGGTGGCTTTGTTCATCGGTGCAGATCTAGTATTCCAGCCATTCTTCAATCTTGTTGTTCGACTTGGTAGAGAGAAGAACTTGTTTCTTCACACTTCCAAATTCATCTGAAATTTAGCAAATAAAAGAACTTGCTTCTTATAGAATGGAGTGTAGAACTTGCACAAATGGGAGATAATACCTGCTAATTTTGTTAGATTCAGACGGTCAAGAAGAACTTGATTGTGTTTTTTGAAGTTGTTGAAGGAGAAAGGAGATAGCATAGTCATGGTGATGTATCATTAGATGGATGGAGTGAAGGGGTAGAGTTATCAGTTGGATATATTCATGTAACTAATTTTGTTACATGAAATGCATTGTATAAATAGCCCTATTATACACGGTTAATAAACAATCCAGATTACACAATTATTTCGTGTATACAATCTCTCTCTCATTCCATCTTTAACATGGTATCAGAAGTTCCATAACCTTCTTTCATGGCTATTACTCCAGAAAATCGTTATGTCGATGATGATGCTCTTCTCCTACAGATCTAGCTTCATCATTATGACGCCCCTTCGTTAAAACTCTCTACTACATTCCTCAATAGCACTAATTACTCACTTTGGAAACGAGCAATTGAAGTATCCCTTTCTACTAAAAATAAGCTCAGTTTCGTCAATGGCGTTTGTACCAGACCAGACTCAGATCCAAAGATGGTTGCCAAGTAGGATCAATGTAACAATATGCTCATCTCATGGCTCTTACATTCCATGGAGAAAGAGATTGAGGAATCGGTGCTCTTTTGCCAAACAACATCTCAAATCTGGACCGAATTAGCTGTTAGGTTTAGCAAATCTAAATGGACGACTCTATACCAGATTCAGAAAGAACTTGCTCTAATCTCGCAGGGTATTCAATCAATCACCTCTTCTTTTCTTGACAAATTATGTTTGCAAATGTGGCTCCAATGCCGTCGTCATAGCCATGATTCAAGATCAATAAATTGTTCAATTTCTGGTTGGTCTTAACGAGTCTTTCAGTCTTGCTCGCTCGCAAATCTTGATGATGCAGCCAAGTCCTAATCTCAATGAAGTTTACAAGATTCTTCTCCAAGAAGAAAGTCAACGAACTCTATCCAACCACTCCATATTAGATGGCACTGCTTCAATGTTGTATGCTCATAATCGATCGGGTTCCTTTAGGCCTTCGACTCAGGGACAAACTTCTCATGATGCCAATTCAAACCAAAACTCACGCTCTTACTGTGACCATTGTAAAGTTAAAGGCCATAATTCTGATTGATGTTGGAACTTATCGGATATCCAACATCACTAGTGTCAGGTCTAGCAAGGTGTGCACGCAAAATTGCTGGTCACGGCACCAACAAATGTTGGAAGAGAGTTGGTTATCCTGCACGTCATAAACTAGTTGCTTCCTCCATCACCAACTCTTTCACTCTAGAGCAGATGGCTTCTATTCTTGCATTATTAGACAAGACTCAACCACAAGGTTCTACATCTAATCAAGCGCATTTCTTGCTGGTAAGGCTACTTGCTTCTTGTCTCTTAACCTAAACTCAAAATGGATCTTAGATAATGGTGCTACCAACCACATTACGCTCAACCTTGATCTCTTCACATCATATACTCTCATCACTAGCCCTTCATTTATCACTATGCCCAATGGTAAGCGTGCTTGTGTTGAGCATCATGTCACATTATCCATCAAGGACCAACTTACCTTATCCAATGTTCTCCACGTCTCTGATTTCCAATTCAACCTCATTTCTATACATAAACTTTCTAATGACTTGACATCTCACATTTTTATTCACTCCTCATGCATGCATTGTCCAGGGCCCTTTGATGAAGATTCGAATGGTGATTGAACGAGCATTTAGGGGGCTATACATGGTTGATAAGTCCATTGATCTTACATTTTCTTAAACTTGTAATAACCTAGCAATGATGGTTTTTCTATGCATACTTCCCTTAGAATACATTCTATTGAACTATGGCATTGTCGGCTAGGCCATATGCCTTTTGATCAATTACATTTTGTTAATAATAAACTCTCATTGTCTAAGAGTCATTCAATATGTACCATATGTCCCCAGGCTAGACAACATCGACATACATTTCCTACTTCCTCCACTAGATCACCTCATATATCTGACCTTGATCACATTGATACATGGGGTCCCTATAAACATCAAACACACAATGGGTTTTCTTACTTCCTTACCATAGTTGATGACCATTCCCGTTGCACTTGGACCTACCTCATGGCTCACAAAAGCAATGATTTGTCTCTTCTCAAGTCCTTTGTTATAATGGTCAAGAATCATTTCAAGACTACCATAAAAAACATCCGTTCGGATAATGCCTTAGAGTTTTTTAGTAAAGAAGGTATTCTTTTCTATTCCATGAAGGGTATTACCCATCAAATATCATGTGTGCACACACCACAACAAAATGGTGTTGTGGAGCGCAAGAATAGACATCTCCTAGAGGTAGCTAGGTCCCTTTACTTCCAATCAAAGCTACCATATTCCTATTGGGATGAGTGTGTTTTGACAGCCACCTATCTCATCAATAGAAGACCTACTCCTCTTCTTTATCATAAAACACCCTATGAAACCTTGTTTCACAAACAACCATCTTATGATCATTTATGTATCTTTGGGTGTTTATGCTTTGTCCACACACCAAAGGTTCGTAGAGATAAATTTGAACCTTGTATCCAACCTTGTGTTTTCATAGGTTATCCTTTTGGTCAAAAAGGCTATAAAGTTCTTACTATTGATACCAGAGAAATTATTTCAAGAGATGTGGTATTTCATGAACAACATCTACCCTTTCACCACATCTCATCAACTTTACCTCCTACTCTACCTATTACACCAAACATATCTACCATCGATTCTCTTATTTTCATACCATCAAACTCTCATTCTACCTTGTTACCAACTCCTCATAAGGATAAACCACTTCATACTCATAACAATCCATCACCAACTCCTTTAAACCAATCCTTGCCGTCTTCTCCAAATCCCACATCCACCACTGTTACTTCCTCATCAAAAACTCCTATACTTTCATCTTCAAATTCTTCCATCCCTCCACATTCTCCCTTGCCCATCACTAGACATTCCATTCGTCTCTCCAAACACACATCATACTTAGATGATTTCATATGCACATATAGCTCATGCTCTCCATCACCAAGTAATTCTACTCTTCTTACTTTATCTTCTTTCCCTATTGCTTTACTTTCTGCCCTTACCTCTTTTGTTGAACTTACAACCTACACCAAAGCATCCAAAGATCCAAATTGGGTGAAGGCTATGGATAAGGAGTACCATGCTTTACAAAGAAATCAAACATGGGATCTCATTCCTCTCCCACATAATAAGAAGGCAATCAGATGCAAATGGGTCTTTAAAGTTAAGCTCAAAGCCAATTGGAAAGGTACAAGGAAAGGCTAGTTGCTAAAGGGTTCAATCAAAAACAAAGCATCAATTACCATGACACGTTCTCTCCCGTTGTCAAGATGACAACCATACGTACCATTATAGCCATTGCAGCCTCCAAAGGATGGGTTCTTCATCAAATGGATGTGAACAACACTTTTTTTTGCATATATGGTAACTTATTTGAAGACGTCTACATAAAAGTTCCATCGGGCATACCAAATCTTTTATCGCTAGTGTGAAAGCTAAGGAAATCCTTGTATGGTTTGAAGCAAGCCTCCCGCCAATGGTTTTATTGTCTAACCAATGCACTAGTTGAACAAGGTTTCCAACAGTCCAAAAACGATTACTCTTTGTTTCTCAAGAGAATGGATGCCGACATCACCATTGTCTCCATATACGTGGATGATCTTCTAGTCACTGGCTCCAGTGAAGCTGCCATTACATCCCTCAAAACATGCATGGATCATACGTTTAGTATCAAAGATCTAGGCCTCATTCACTTCTTCCTAGGTCTTGAAGTTGCTCATACATCATCAACCATCGTTTTGACTCAAAGAAAGTTTGTCCTAGAGCTTCTCACTGAAGCCAATATACCACCAGGCTAGACCACTTTAACTCCTTTACCCCTTCACATGAAACTACTACCTAATGAAGGCACAACCATTTCAGATCCCTCCTATTATCGTTCTATTGTTGACAAGCTTAACTTTCTCACTAATACAAGACCTGGCCTTTGCTTTGCGGTTCAAAGCCTCAACCAGTTCATGCAAAATCCACATACCTCTCATTTGGAAGCCCTTCATCACACCTTGGACTATATCCAAGGTACTATTGGCCATGACATCTTTCTAAACAGTAGTATGAGTGGCTTTGTGGTCTTGCTTGGAACGTCACCCATAAGTTGGAAATCAGAGAAGCAAACAACAATTTCTAGAAGTTCAGCCGAAGCTGAATATCGTGCTATGGCACAGGCTTCTGCTGAAGTCACTTGGCTCATCCGTTTGCTTAAAAAGTTGGGTTACCACCACCACAGCCTATCCATCTTCATTGTGACAACAACTCAGCAAAAACCCGGTATTCCATGAACATACTAAACACATCGAGATCGATTGTCATATTACGAGAGACAAAGTGATGGAGGGCCTTCTTCAACTATATCACGTCCCTACTCATGAACAAGTGGCTGACGTTCTAAACAAGATTGTCCCTTCTTCACAACAAACACAAGCACTTTCCAAACTAGGCATGCACATGCCACCTAGTTTGAGAAGGGGATATAGTCATGTAACTAATTCTGTTACATAAAATGCATTGTATAAATAGCCCTATTATACACAGTTAATAAACAAGCTAGATTACACAATTATCTCGTGCACACAATCTCTCTCTTATTCCATCTCTAACATTATCTTCGCCGGAATCAAATCTCCTAGAATTTGAAATTATTAGATTTTTGAAATCTCCTTTTAAGTACAATAAAATTATTATTTTTTATTAATTAATATGACTAACATATGAGGATTAATTTTTTAAAATAAATAAAAGAACATAATTAAAATTCTATTACAAAGATTATTATTGGAGTATTATATTTATACCTTAATATATTATCACATTTACTTAGATTTAGATAGAGGAGCAAAATTTAATTTAGTTTTAAATTAAACAAATGTGTCAAATCTTCTAAATCTTGTAAGAAGATTTGCGTTAGATTTTCTCAACAAATCGAGTTATAATAGATCAGTTTGTTAATTATAATTTGTAGATAGATAGATTTATTTTTTTAATTATTTATTTTAATAAAATTGACGTGGCATGATGACTGTTTATAAATTCTGATAAAATTTTTTTCTTATAAAATAATTAATGGCAAATCTGTAAATACGTTGTGGCAAATCTGTAAATAAATTGGAAAAAAGCTGACGTGTACAGCCTTAGAGAATGACATGTGGACAAAATGGGTGCTGCTTTAGTAGTATATATAGATAAAATACATGATAGAATTATAATACAATTGAAAAATCTCGAACTAATAAAAACTCTCAAACATATAGTTACTAAATAGGTCCTTAGCCACATACGTGTCTATGTTGTAATGAGCTATGATCCAGGTCATCTCTAAGTTTGGTTATGAGTTGTATTTGCTTAAACCCAAATTCTAGATGAATGGGACGTCTAATCCAAGAAAAGGCTCATTGAGTTGTCTGGGCCGGCCGGTCCAATCTAACAACTGAAGAAGCCCTTTTGTGAATAATACGTAGAATACTCTCTGTTACTCATTCATTGTACCATGTATATGTATATATACAAGGTTCAGGTGAGGTTGTTACAACTTTCACTTATTTACATATCTTTCTCTTTATTCTATATATTTGCTATATATGCCCTATACATATATTCTACACCCCCCTTCAAGCTGGACTGGAGTCACAAGGCTAAGCTTGCGAGATAGGAAAAGGTGTTGTAGCTCTCCGAGAGCTTTAGTGAAAATGTCTGCAAGTTGGAGTGTAGAAGGAACATGAGCAGTGACAATGAGCAGTGACAATGCGAAGATGCTTGGTCCGTTCATGAAATACTAGGTTAGCAGCGAGGTGCTGGGCTGCTTTGTTGTCACAATATAGTGTGAATGGACGAGGAAGATGAACCTGAAGATCCGTAAGTAATCCATCAAGCCAAATGATTTCACTTGTGGTCATGGACATAGCGCGATACTCGCTTTCAACAGAAGACTTACTAACTGTACGTTGCTTCTTAGTCTTCCAAGACACCAAGGAGGTGCAAGAAACAAGCAGTAGCCTGTGACTGATCTACAAGAAAAGGGACATGACCCCCAGTCGGCATCACTATATGATGTAAGGGATAGTGTGGACTGAGGTTTATATGATAAAGCAAAATCAATGGACCCTTTGAGATATCTTAATAAGTATGAAGCTGCTTGCCAATGTGGAATGCGTGGAGATGAAAGAAATTGGCTCAATTGATGTACAGTGTATGCAATGTCAGGCCGAGTAAGGGTAAGATATAGAAGGCGGCCAATTAACCTCCGGTACATCTCAGGTTCTGGATAAAGCTCACCAGAATCAGATGAGAGGTGAGTATTTCTTTGCATCGGAAACTTGGCAGGCTTGCATTGCAACATATGAGTGTCATTCAAAATATCATGAATGTATTTGTGTTGGTTCAAAAACAAACCAGATGCAGTATGATCAATTTCCATCCCCAGGAAAAATCTGGCAATACCCAAGTCCTTGATAGTGAAGGCTCGATCAAGAGCTGTTTTGAGAGCAGCTATTTTTGATGATGTGTTACCAGTAATCAAGACATCATCAACATACACAAGGACGATAGTAATGCTGGAGGATGTCTTCTTTATAAAAAGAGAATAATCCTGATGAGACTGAATGAAACTCAACTGAAGTAATAATTTAGTAAACTCGATATTCCACTGCCTGCTAGCCTGTTTAAGGCCATATAACTAACACTTGAGTCGACATACATGCCCTGGAGGAACACGATCATAACCCTGAGGTGGTGCAAGATAAACTTCTTCATCCAGATAGCCATGAAGAAATGCATTGTTAATATCTAGCTGGTGCAAAGGCCATGAATGGGACGCAGCTAAAGCTAGAATGGTACGAATGGTAGCATACTTAGCCACTGGGCTGAAAGTATGTTTGTAATCCTTGTCTTTGATCTGGTTGTAGCCTTTGGCTACTAATCTGGCCTTATGTCTTTCAATAGTACCATCAGCTCAATACTTGAGCTTGTAGATCCATTTGGATCCAATAGCAGTCTTTCCTGGAGGTAGAGACACAATATCCCTTGTGTCATTTGATTCAAGTTCCATGATCTCCTTGTGCATGGCATCAACCCAAAGAGGCGATTGAATAACCTGAGTGTAAGTAGATGGTTCAACAGATTGAATTACATGACATAGCGCATGAATGTAATCCTGAGAGTGAGTAGTGAGATCAAAATGATCAATAGAAGTGATGGAATTGCACTTGTAATCTTTGAGGTATGCAGGCCGGGTTATGGTACGAGTAGGCCGAGTAGAAGGAATAATTACTGAAGGAGGAGATGTGGTAGATGTGGTAGATGGAATAATTACATTGGAAGGAGGAGATGATATAGGTAAAGATGCTAGAGTATGTGTATCAAGAAAAGGTACTGGGATTGGATGAGCAAAAGAAGACCCGCTGGACAAAGGTAAGTCACTGGGAGGTAGAGAAAGGGTGGGGGAAGTATTTGTGGGTAATGATGGGCGATGATGAACCATGGGATAATCCATGTCAGGAGAAGGAGTAACCAACGGAAGACTTGGGGAACTGGAAGGTACAGTGGGGTATTGGGAAGATTGTAGGTATGGAAATATGGATTCCTGGAATGTGACATGTCTACTAATAATGACTTTATTAGTAGTGAGATTAAACAACTTATAGGCTTTTTGACCAGGAGGATAACCCAAAAGAATACAAGGTGTTGAGATAGGTTCAAATTTATCTCTTTTGGGAAGTAAACTGAAACACAAACAACCAATGATACGAAGATGTGTGTAAGATGGCTTACGTTTGTGAAGAACTTCAAAAGGAGACTTCCAGGCTAGGACTGAAGAAGGCATAAGATTAATTAGGTATGTGGCTGTAAGAATGCATTCAACCCAGAATTGAAGTGGTAACTGGGCATGAATTCATATAGCTCTAGCTGTCTCCAAAAGGTGCCTATGTTTGCGTTCAACTCGAGCATTCTGTTGTGGAACATATGGTGCAGATCTCTGATGAATGATGCCTGAAGCAAGAAAGACATCTTGAAGAGATTTTTGTAAAAACTCAGATCCATTGTCTGAACGAAATATCTGGACTGTGGTATTGAATATATTCTTCACATATGCCAAGAAGCTGGTGACAATCTTCATAACTTGCTGCTTATTAGCCATGAGAAACGTCCATGTGCATCTGGAAAAGTCATCAACTATTGTCAAAAAATAACGAGCACCACACAAAGCAACTGTATGATATGGGCCCCAAATATCACAGTGAATTAAACTAAAAGCAGTTGACGCTCGTGATATACTAATGTCAAATGGAATCTCATGTCGCTTAGCTGTAATACAAGCCTGACAATCCAGCTGTGAAACTTTAGCATGAGTATAGTCATCAACATGATGAATTTTAGAAACAGACATATGTCCTAATCTTGCATGAAATAAAGGCATATCACACTGTTTATTAGAAATGTGAGATACTACATGTGTTGGAGACATAGATGAACCAATCTTGTAGAGATGACCTTCCTTGTAGCCAGAAGCAATCACATTCTTAGTTGTAAGGTCGTGGAATATACAGGAAGAATGAGTGAAAGTGACTTTCATAGGTAAAGTGTGAATTAGGCGAGATATGGACAAAAGATTATGTTTGAAGGCAGGAATATATAGCACATCATGAAGAATAATCTCTGAAGAGAGAATAATGGTGCATTTATGAGAAACTTCCTTCACTGAACCATCAGGAAGGCCGATCAACAAAGGCTTATCTAGCCTTGATAATACAGAGAATAGATCCTTGCAAAAGGAAATGTGATCTATGGCGCCAGAGTCCAAGATCCAAACATGAGTATTAACTGTGGTATTCACATAGCCAGAGATAATACCTGCGTAATTGAAAGAAGAATTGCTTTGCTTCTCCATCATAAGTTTCATGACCTCCTGACATACAACATTAATCATGGATTGATCCATGAGAGGTGTGGATGAAGAAATATCAGATGATTCCAGAGGTGATTCAGCAACATTAGATTCCAGATTATTGACTGCTTTATAATGATGAGGAGATGAATCAGCACGACTGCTTGTAGATTTGTCCTCTTTGCTTTTGAATTCCTTGTACCAATCAGGTACACCAGTTAGCTTAAAACAAGACTCTCGCAAGTGACCTTTCTCTTTGCAATAAGTACACATGCGATCAAGTTTTTCTTTCTTGTAATCCTTGCGACTCCCTCCTGCTTGTCTATATGGAGTAGACCGAGACACAGCAAAGCATCATGCGTAACAGGAGCATGACATGTAAGTTCTTTTTGCTTCTCAACTTGTAAAATCATGTGAAAAATTCGATTCTCTGTAGGCAATATCTCAAGAGATAATATCTGGCTACGTGTATGTTCATATTGCTCATTGAACCCCATGAGAAACTGCATAATACGAGAAGTAGATTCCCTACTGGCTACCTTCTTAAGAACCTCACATTTACAGTGAGCAATGCCAAGACAAGAACAAACAGGAATGGCATCAATGGTACTTAATTCATCCCATAGCTTCTTGAATTTTGCATAATAGACAGCAACAGATGTATTTTCTTGTTTAAGCATAGACAAATCCTTACGGAGTTGGTAAATAGAGGAGCATTTGATACCTCAAAGCGCTCACCAACATCCTTCCATAACTCAAAGGCTGATTCGACATATGTGAACAATTATGCTATGTCGGACTTCATAGAGTGTAAGATCCAGCACCGGATCATGTAATCAGCACGGATCCACCTTGCAAGCTTATCGGCATCACCAGTAGTAGGTTTAGCACATGTGCCTTCAATGAAGCCAAGCTTCTGCTTCGCGCCAAGTGCCATCCGGATGCTCCGCTTCCAGGTGGTAAAATTAGTACCATTGAAGAGAACAAAAACGAGTTGCATTCCTGGATTATCGGAATTGGACAGATGTAATGGATCATTGACATCAATCGACTGTCGATCCAAGGTAGGGTTAGAAGCATTCGTCGAATCCGACGATTGTTCAGTAGCCATGGATTGAGAAGCAAAATTGAAAGGAAAAACTGAAATGAAATAGTATGTGTGAAGGATGAACTGAAGGGAGCTAAAAAATTCAGATCTGAGAAAATTGTGTTTCCCGTTCTGATACCATGTGAATAATACGTAGAATACTCTCTGTTACTCATTCATTGTACCATGTATATGTATATATACAAGGTTCAGGTGAGGTTGTTACAACTTTCACTTATTTACATATCTTCCTCTTTATTCTATATATTTGCTATATATGCCCTATACATATATTCTACACCTTTGGCCCGGACTAGTTGGTTGAATATGTTGAATATAGTTGAACCGGGTCGAAGAATGTGAAGACCAAACCGAAACAGACCCGGTGTCTCTACTAACGAATTGGAATGATTATGTTTGATGAAGGAGAGCTCATATATAATGGATTAGTTGTTGAGCCTGAAACCCTAATCCGACTCATTCTTTTCTTGCGTTGTTTTTCTCTTCTTCTCCAATCCCTATGAGTGTTCCAAGATCAAAAGTGAGACGTTGCATGCTTGTACTCAACTTGAGAGAAGCTTAGAACCACCACCTGCATGGGCACGAAGGAAGTATACGGACTTCAAAACTTGTGTCATTTTTTCGTTTCTTCGTCTTCTTACTGTGAACGTATTGAACTGAATTCTCATCTATCTTTTACAGCTATACCTGAGTATATATACTCAGTGATGTTCAGTTACAAGTTGTTACAACTTTCTTTTATTTACATATACTCCCTTTTATTTACTTCTATTTACACATATAGTCTATACCCCCCCTTCAAGCTGGACTAGGGATGACAAGGCCTAGCTTGCGAGACAAAAAAATGTGTTGATGCTCGCCCAATGCCTTGGTAAAAATATCTGCCAGTTGAAGAACAGAAGGAACATGAGCAGTCTTGATGACTCCTTTCTGGACTTCATCTCGTACAAAATGACAATCAATTCGGAGATGTTTGGTTCGCTCATGAAAGACTGGATTGGCAGCCAAGTGTTGTGCTGCTTTGTTATCACAATAGAGCACAAAAGGACGAGAAATGTTGAGGTGAAGATCCTGTAGAAGACCTTCGAGCCAAATGATTTCACTAGTTGTCATTGACATTGCTCTATATTCACTTTCAGCAGATGATTTACTAACAGTACGCTGCTTCTTTGTTTTCCAAGATACAAGGGATTGTCCCAAGAATATGCAGTAACCTGTGATGGATCGACAGGTAAAGGGACAGGAGCCCCAGTCAGCATCACTATAAGCTGTTAGTGATAGACTGGATTGTGGATAATAAGCTAGAGCAAAATCCATTGTTCCTTTGAGATACCGTAAAAGATATGTAGCAGCATGCCAATGTGGAATGCGAGGTGAAGCCAGGAATTGACTTAGCTGTTGGACAGTGTATGCAATGTTAGGTCGAGTAAGAGTAAGGTATAGCAACCGTCCAATCAAGCGTCTATACATTTCAGCATCCTGGTATAAATCTCCTGAGTCAGATGATAGATGGGTGTTACGCTGCATAGGGAATTTAGTAGGGTTGCAGGTAAGCATCTGGGTATCATGTAGTATATCATATATATACTTGCGCTGATTAAGAAGTAATCCTGTATGACTGTGAGCAATTTCCATACCCAGGAAGAATCTAGCTAAGCCCAAATCCTTGATAGTGAAAGCTCGATCAAGTGCAGCTTTAAGTGACTGGATTTCTGTTGGGATATCACCAGTGATTAGCACATCGTCGACATACACCAAGACAACTGTGATACCAGAGGAAGAACGTTTGACAAACAAGGAGTAGTCCTGGTGAGATTGAGAAAAACCCAACTGAAGCAGTAACTTGGTGAACTCTTTATTCCACTGCCGACTGGCCTGTTTTAGGCCATACAAGGAGCGCTTTAAACGACAAACATGGCCTGATGGTGCCTTAGTATAACCCCGAGGTGGTAGGAGATAAACCTCTTCATCTAGAAAGCCATGTAAGAATGCATTATTAATGTCTAATTGGTACAAAGACCATGAATGAGAAGCAGCCATTGCCAGTACAGTACGAATAGTAGCAAACTTTGCCACTGGACTGAAGGTATGTTTGTAGTCTTTGTCTTTAATTTGGTTGTAGCCCTTAGCTACTAAGCGGGCCTTATGTCGTTCAATGGTGCCATCAGCTCTATATTTGAGCTTATAAATCCATTTGGAGCCAATGGGAATTTTTCCAGATGGAAGAGGAACTATGTCCCAAGTGTCATTCATTTCAAGGGCCTGAATCTCTTTGGACATGGCTTCGATCCAAATAGGAGATTGTTTGGCTTGATGATAGGTTGAGGGTTCGACTGACTGAATCACATTACAGAGAGCATGAATGTAATCTTGGGAATGAGGAGCTAGGTCAAATATATTCAAAGAAGAAACAGTATTGCAATGATAATCTTGCAAGTATGCAGGTCTTGTAATGGTGCGAGGAGGACGAGTAGATGAAATAATTAGAGGTGGTTGAGAGGGAGGAATAATTAAAGGATCAAAAAATGAACTAGGAGAGGAAGTTGAGTTATGATGAAATGGGACCTGAATAGGATGAGCAAAGGACTCATTAGGTGAGGATAAAACAGTAGGGTCAGTTGATGCAACAACCTGAGATGGTGAAGGCAATAAAATTGGTGTAGGTAAAGATTCTGAATGAGATGAAGTCGGGTGATCTATATCAGGGGCTGGTGTAACTAATGGTAAAGATGATTGTGGAGTAGTTGGTACAGCAGAAGGAGTATGAAAGGGAAACAAGTGTTCTTGAAAAATAACATGACGGCTAATGATGATTTTTTTGGTTGTAAGGTTGTATAACTTGTAAGCTTTCTGACCTGGAGGGTATCCAAGGAGGATACAAGGATGTGAGACAGGCTCGAACTTATCCCTTTTTGGAAGTAAACTGAAGCATGAGCAGCCAATAACTCGAAGATGATGGTAAGAAGGTTTGATATGATTGAGAGCTTCAAAGGGAGATTTCCAGTTCAGTATTGAGGAAGGCATGATGTTGATAAGATAAGTTGCAGTGAGAATACATTCAGCCCAGAAAACAAGGGGTAATTGAGCATGCAGACGAATTGCACGTGCAGTCTCAAGTAGATGTCTGTGCTTGCGCTCAACTCTGCCATTCTGTTGAGGAACATATGGTGTGGACCTTTGATGAATGATTCCAGATGTCAAAAATAACTCTTGGAGAGATTTCTGCATGAACTCGAGTCCATTGTCTGATCTGAAAACCTGAACTGCAGTATTAAATTGATTCTTGACATAGGCCAGAAAATTGGTGATGATCCGGAGGACTTGCTGCTTATTGGACATTAAAAACGTCCAGGTGCATCTAGTGAAATCATCCACCACAGTTAGAAAGTAGCGAGAGCCACATAAGGCCAAAGTATGGTATGGACCCCAAATATCGACATGTATTAAACCAAAGGCTTTGGTAGCATGAGAAGTACTAGATTCAAAAGGAAGTTTGTGTTGTTTGGATGTGATACAAGCATGACAATCCAAAGTATGTAGTTTGGAATTAACAAAATCATCTATATGATGAATTTTGGACAAAGACATATGACCTATCCTTGCATGAAACAATGATGCATCACAAGGTTTATGAATGACACTTGACACTGCATGAGGAACTTCCAATGAATTTGAAGAGGCTAATTTGTATAGGTTCCCTTCCTTGTAACCATAAGCAATGATAGCCTTACGGGTAAGGTCCTGAAATAAACAGGATGTATGAGTAAACATAATCTCCATTGGAAAATCACTGATTAAACGAGAAATAGACAGGAGATTATGTTTGAAATGAGGCAAATACAGAACATCTTGGAGAGTAATGACTGGAGAGATGATGACAGTCCCTTTGTAGTATACTTCTTTCACAGAACCATCAGGGAGACCAATTAATAATGGTCTGTCTAGTTTGGTCATTACAGAAAATAGATCTTTGCAAAATGTGATATGATCTGTGGCCCCTGAATCCAATATCCAAGTGTTAATATTAACTGCTGTATTTGCAAATCGAGCAATAATACCTGCAAAATTGCTTGAAGAATTGGCTTGTTTGTCCATCAGTATCTTCATGACTTCTTGACAGACAGCATTGATCATTGAATGATCGATAGTAGAAGAGGAGGAAGGATTATCTGCAAGATCTAAAGGAGTTTCTGCAACAGTGACTTCAATATTGTTAGCACTGCGATAAGAAGGTTTATGTGTATCAGCATAACTCCCTGAGTTCTTGTCTTCTTTGTTGCGAAATTCCTTGTACCAATCTGGTATGCCAATCAACTTAAAACAAGATTCTCGCAAATGACCTTTCTCTTTGCAATAGGTACATAAACGATCAAGTTTATCCTTCTTGAAATCCTTGCGACCACCACCTGCCTGTCTGTAAGGAGGAGTTCGTGACACCGCACAAATGTCATGTATAACTGGATGATGGCAAGTAAGTTCTTTTTGTTTTTCCACTTGTAAAATCATATGGAAAACACGATTCTCTGTAGGCAAAGTATCAAGAGAAAGGATCTGACTACGTATTTGCTCAAATTGCTCATTCAGGCCCATTAAGAATTGCATAACACGAGTATTAGCTTCTCTACTTGTGATTTTCTTCAACAGTTCACAAGTACAATGAGCAATCCCTCGACAAGAACATGAGGGAAGTGCATCTATCGAGCTGAGCTCATCCCACAGTTTCTTAAATTTGCCATAGTAAACAGCTACAGCAGTATTTTCTTGTTTGAGCAATGATAAATCCTTGTGTATTTGGTAGATAAGAGGAGCATTGGATACCTCAAACCGTTCGACAATGTCCTTCCATAACGCCAAGGCCGACTCAGCATATGTGAACAATTCGGCGATGTCTGATTGCATCGAGTGGAGGATCCAACAGCGGATCATGTAATCGGCGCGAATCCAGCGAGTGAGGCGATCTGTTTCGCCAACAGGTGGTTTGGCACAAGTTCCATCGATGAAGCCAAGCTTCTGTTTAGCACCCAGGGCCATTCGAATACTGCGCCTCCAAGAAGTAAAATTAGCTCCGGTGAATAGAATGGAGACTAATTGCATCCCAGGATTATCAGAGTTGGAAAGATGTAATGGATCATTAACATCAACAGAAGCAGTTCGATTCAAGGTCGAATCAGTGGATTCATTACTATCGGTAGCCATGAATGTGTATAGAGGATAGAAATGTGTTTTTGGAAAGCAGAAACAAGAAAGGTGAAACAGAAAGGAGATCTGAAAAAAAATCAGATCTGAAAATCAAGATTTTCTCTCATGGCTCTGATACCATGTGAACGTATTGAACTGAATTCTCATCTATCTTTTACAGCTATACCTGAGTATATATACTCAGTGATGTTCAGTTACAAGTTGTTACAACTTTCTTTTATTTACATATACTCCCTTTTATTTACTTCTATTTACACATATAGTCTATACTTACTACTCTTTGTTTTGTTCTTGATTTTACACTTTATATTACACCTTTATATTCTCGTGTTGGTTTTTGGTTTTTGGTTTTTGAGGCAGTATATTATATTTTCTTGAGATCCTGGGTACATAAGAACTCTGATTCCAAAACCTCGTAAACAAACATGTTTAATTGTTCTCTATTCTCTTGAAACCAATCCGATTTTGTATGTTATACTAAAGTTTTTTTTAACTATCGATCAGAGTTTTTTGGTCGCTCGACCATAGACACCAATAGTCCAACTACGATTTCAATAGTCTCAAACAACACACACCCATGTCATCATTAATTCCTCATCCAAACCATGGTTAGGTTGTTTTACAGTGTATGAATGTTTGAGTCATACCCCATTACATGAACATTTGAGATTTGATCAAGAAAATCAAACTCAATTATGAGTTTCCAAACACAACCTAGCTGGCTAAGTCGCATACCGAGTATTACATTTCAATACTCACTCTTGCCCTACTCAGGCCTCAAATCTTTTTTCTTTTTTTCCTTCAATTTCTATCCGATAGCCTTCAAATGCGAAGCCATCTCTTATGAAAAAGAAAAGCAAGATCAAATGATACTTCTTCCTCCTTTTATGCATGTCTGGTCTTATACTCAGTTCTTTGGCTTTAACGCTTTCCTGATCTTAGCAAACTTGCTATGGCCTGAACTATCATCATCATCCGAGTTCAAGAAATCGAATGCTGTCAACGAATACGGATGCAACACTGCGTTTAGTTTAGTTCGTTGCATGTCCAAGGTGCTTGTTTTCGGCACCACCTGCACTTGAAAACAATGCTTCATTTTCTTAGCATGAACAAATCTCTTACAAAATATCGCTTTTAAATAAAGTGGTACGTGCCTTTGTAGGGTTGTCGAACGAGTTCGAATCCCGAGCCTTATCAGACGTAAGAGTAGTCACTGTAACTCCCTTGATAGAATCTAGACCAAGTTTTTTCATGGAAATGGTGACAGCAACAGATTCATTTTGGAAGTTCACAACCTAAAAACAAAAAATATTAACAATTAGCAAAATTTCAAGTATTAGGTTGCATGCATGCAAGATATATCATAGGTTATGCATACTTTAACTTTGGTGTACATCTTGTTATCCTTGGAGCTCTTGTAAGTGATTGCAGAAGAGATAAAATTATCATCTGTGGATTGAGTCACGTTCAGAAGGGTAGCTCCGTTTGAATCAATGAAGAATGTTTGCATCCAATAACTCGGAATTCCGAATGATCGCCATGAATCGAAGTTGATAGCATCCGGTCTCCATCTAGTTTGTTAACACAACCAAAGATGTAAATGAAAATATCACTACAAGAATTTATAACATAGAGTGAAGAGTTCAGATGAACTACGTGCGATCATCGCGGTGCATGAAGAGTGGAGCATAGCTCGCCATGGACACAACGTCGCTGTTTCGCTCTACTCCGATGAGGAAGCCAGCTTCAGATACCGCGCCCATTAGGGTTCCATTATTATCCTTTCCTTCCTGAATATTACTCCAGTTGGCGACAGCATATTCACTTATAAAGGCCTACAAAGCACATCCAAGTTAACTTAGGAACCAAACATATATACATAGAGAAGAATGAGTTACTGAAGCCTTTTTTTTTATGACTTATACAAATGACAGTTAATTTTCTTAACTAAGATTAAACGTAAAAAAAAGTTGGCTATTGGGTGTAAAATATAAAGCAGCAAAGTCCTATTTTATCCCATTAGAAGGATAAGAGTCTTCATTATGCTCTTCATTATGCTCATCTGTACAATAACAATTATGTGAATACGCTTACCTTGGGGCCAACTCTTGGTTCCTGATCAAACTTGTGAGACGCGTTGAACATGACTTCAGGTTCTGAGTATATCTAAAGTAAGATCAACCCACATTAGTATATCATTAAAACGGAAAAACATCATAGTTTTCGTAGTTTTACGTAAGGTTTCGTGTTTCCATTACATGAAAGTCATACAAATCAGCTGGTGTATCTAGTATTTTTTCAGTAGCATCACAATTGCTGATAACTTTGATGTCCGGGTACTTGGCTTTAATGGCGTTGTAGAATGTAAGATAGTTTCCTAAAGAATCATCAAGTAAACAAAATCTGTCATAAATCTCAATGAACATATGTATCAATCAAGAAAGTCTGATGATTCAATGATTTGTAGGGATTTAATTACCTCTATACATTGGGAATTGTTTCCAGCAATCTTCGTTTCCGACGGCTACATACTTAAGATCAAAAGGTTTCGGATGGCCATATTTAGCGCGAAGAGAGCCCCATTGTGTGCTTTCGTCACCATTTGCGAACTCAAGACTGTCTAGCATGTCCTGAACATAGGGATCTAAAGCAGTTCCGTTTACTTGTTGAGTGTGAGAAATCCCTACAAAACACATTTTAAGATAAATGTTAATAATTTTGACAAATGTACATTATGTGTTTGAATAAGATTAGGACATACCAACGTTAATAACCCACACCGGTGTTGTCTGAAGGTCCTCTGCCAACTGCATGTATTTCAGATTCATGTTACAATTTACAAATGTACAAAATTTATGAACCATAGACGAGATGTGCTCGTACTCGGCTCATTTATTTTACTATTAGTCTGAGAGATGTGCTCGTACTCGGCTCATTTATTTTACTATTAGTCTGAGAGCTCGTTTAGAATCAAGTGTGACCTAAATTTTAAAGAGATTTAAGATGTTCTCATACTCGGCTTGTTTAGTCAAATAAGAGCTGAGTTATATTGTTTTCGAGCTGAGTTGAGCTCGAGTAACTCGTGTTTTAGTGTTTAGCTCGGTTAGAGTCGAGGTGAGTACCTGAAGGAATTCAAGATAACCGAGGCCATCATCGGTCCAATAGTGCCAAACATCACCATAGTGGCCTGGTCTGTTTTCCCATGGGCCTACGGTTTCCTTCCATTTAAACGCGTTTTTCAGCTCCTGGCCTTCGACGAAACACCCACCTGAAGATATGGCTCAGCTCAAGTTAAAACCGAAACGTAAACTTCATTAACTTTGATGCAAACTGATACTAAGATTAGTATATATATACCCGGGAATCGAAGGAACCCAGGTTTCAAACCAATTAGCATTTCCATGAGATCCTTCCGAAATCCATGACCCTGCATGACAACCATTGATCAAGATCGAACCACTCTTTGTTAGCTGTCACAAATCGATGAATCAACGTTTACATTGTAAGTGTCGACGGGCATGGCGGAAACTTGGTCAATCCAAACAGTCCCTTTCTTGTTGGTTGTGATTTGAAGGCTTGCATGTCTATCAGTAACTTTGGCTGTAAGGGTCATCTCCATCTTCTTCCATTTTGTAGGTTTACCATCGTTACTCCTTAACATTGATTTACAAATCAAACAACGTTATTACGATCATAGTTAGAAGCAAATCGATCTGAAGAAGATAAGATAGGGTTCTTACAACAAGGTAGTAGATGTAAGGACACTTGTTTTATCAGATCCCACGAATGATACAGTTAATTTGTATTTTCCAATTCCACGAGCAAAGAGTGTTACTTTGTAGTCCTTGCCTTTCTCTATATTCTGCAAAGTAAACACATCAAATTAGTACTAAGTATTTAAAGTAGTGATTATGGACGCTAATTCTAATCGAACAAGCAGGCTTTTGATAGAATTGGGTCGTAAACCTAAACCGTCGGTTTAGCTTTGACCTTAAACCTAAATGTTCAAACCGGTAGTTAACGTCGGTTTAACGGTTTAACAAGGATTTGTTTAAATAAAAAATTTAGCAGATAGGTGGTTAACCAGAAATTTAGATTTTTCGAAAAGAAAAACCTTAACCTAAACCGCCAGTTTGGTCAAACTATCGGTTTGGACTGGTTTGAAAATTTTCGGTTTGACGGACCCATGACTGGGCTTTGATATGCTAGTCATTGCAAGTACAGTATGTGCTTACCATGCCTCCAAAGCCGGGGTTGTAGACACCAACGCCGCCATCAGGGCAATCGTCTCCGTCACAGAAAACATCCATTCGAAGAGCCTTTTTGTTGTGCTCAAAGCATGAAGAAAGGTCAGTTTTCACTTTTATGGAGTTGTCATCTCCAACGACTGTCCAGGGTTTGATTCCTCCTGGTGAAGCTTCAAACCCTAATGACACGATAGACAAATTAGCATTTTAAAGATTCAAGCTCATTCAAAAACTCTATCATCGCTAAAGCAAACCTCTGTTGATCACAAAGTCAGCCCACAGTCCACCAACACCAGCATGGTTAATCTCCTGAAAAGTAAAAACAAAAATCATATGATGAAACCATAACAAGATCCGATTGTTAGAAAAAATCGGATGAATGTAAAACCTCGAAGAAGATTCCGAAGAGTGAGCGCGGAATGGCTTTAGAAATAGAATCATCGACCGTGATCAAAGCTTTTTTCGTATCCGCAAAGGCATGAGGGAGTAGAACAAGGCTAAATAGAACAATAAACATCTTCGCCAAACACCTCATTTTTGCTTCATAACAAAAACAAACGTGCTCGTTATATATAATACGATACCAATAGTTCAAATTAGTAATGCATTGTCACATTCATGCGTGTATATATGCATTGTCACATTCATGTATCTAAATGCAAACAAAAGTTAAATTTGGATTGTTGAAGAACCCTTCACGTTCACTCAATTCCTTATAAATGAATCGCAATATTCACAAATGGCCACATAATATACACCATACGTATACGACACTTACAGGCTGATTTGTCAGCACTAAAATGCCACGTGGGATTTGTATGTAATCGCTGACACGTCAGAGCAATTGAATGAAGAGAAAGGATGAATAGGGATAGAGAAGGTTCACAAGGAAGCCATGGATTCAATTGGTGTCTGTTGTGTGTTACTGTATTGTGATTACTGTAGTGTGTTTGGATACTCAAAATGCCAAGCCCTATATATACTTCTTTTTCGACTTGCAGAGTTTCAGATCTCAGAGAAATTAAAGGCTGTGCTGTTCAGTCTTTGTGTCTATTTTCGACGCACATTTTTCTTCGGATCGATCTCGTGATCGAGTCATGCCTTCAAAGTAGGAATACCTCATAATATTAAAAACTATTTTGACCAAAATAAATTCAAATTTTGCAAATTGGTATGCATAATGCAATTTCTAAAAATTTGTGAAAAAGGTGAATTTTACATTGACTATAAACAAATGACCACCCTATTATATTAGAAGGGTTGTTCAAATTTCGATCCGGATCGGCAATCTACTGTTGGATGGATCCAAATCGAATATTCAGGCTCGGACCTGTGTGTCAAAATTTTAAATGGTCTAATTGGTCCAATCGTTAGATCAGATCTGACCGGACCTGAATATTCGCTTAATGTCTGGTCCAGGTCTGGTACTGGATCAATAAACAATATAATCCTATATATGATATCCGCGGTGAATCTTATGCTTTTAGTGAATTTGATAATGGATGTGTGAAGTATTAAGTAGTTTGACCCATCATAATCTCTTATGATATTAGAGTGGTTTAGACTCTCGAATTTTGACTTATTGGACTTTTATACCACATACTGTCATTAAGAATTTTGATAGAGCTCGTTAAGAAGAAAAAATTAACGTATCATATAAAATTAATGAACTACTTTTTTATTATCAATTAGTTTTATGATGAAATTGACCAGACTTCTTATACATCGTGTATCCTTGTTACTGGGGAGATGATAATTATAATTTTTGGTGAAGTTAGTTTGCATGCATGTGGGAGAATGATACAAATCGAGTGGAGAAGACGTATGTTTCATTTGAATATATGCTTATTCAAGAACCAATCTAGTAGGTGAAGAATCGAGTAGGGTTCACATGTGCAGATATGGACAAATGAATGCATAAGAGGGTCGCTCCGTGAGGTTGGGGTTTTGGTTCCAATAGCAAGTTGCATCATTGTTATCACGAAGACAGTCTGACAGGCTTGGTCACACCATCATTGTTCCTAGCCTCAACTCACAAGATCAACTCACATCGTATTTATGTGTTGGTTCGGTTCCCAAGGGAGACTTACATTACAACTAGAAAGAAATTGTTCAGTTAGGGAGTGCGACCGACCCTTTAGCTCTCCTCGTCCTTATTGTATGTGTGAAGGATGGAAACTTGGTTGGGTAGTTTTTTCATTCATGTTTTTAGAGAGAATTGTTAAGAAGTAGTGACAGCGTTTGAAAAACGCTATAATATAGAATTATAGCATTTGTTTTATAAACGTTATGCCATAGTCCGTTATAATTAATAGGGTTACGGTTTTTCATAACTTTTGTGCAAATGTTATAAAAATGTGGATTAGTTATGCGTTTTCAGCAAATGCTATGGAAAAGTGGACAATAATAGTGTTCCCTAAACGTTATGGAAAGGTGGACAATAATAGCATTTCCACAAATGCTATGAAATGGGGTCATTAATAGCGTTTGCAAAAACACTATGAAAAAGGCTGAGAAAAAGTGGAAAATAATAGCTTTTCCTCAAATGCTATGAAAATAGGTCATTTACAAGGTTTTATAAACGTTATGGAAATAAGGTCAAGCATAGAGTTTTAACAAACGTTGTGAAAAATGCAATGAAACACTATGAAAATGCAATAGAGACGTTATAGAACCCAATAATAGCGGTTTTCCACAACGCTACAGAGCCCAATAATAGCGTATTCATAAACACTATACGAATCCAATAATGATATAACAATATTTTCTTAAACGCATTTTTTCAATTACAAAGAACATAACTCATAAACCACATTGTTTCATTTAGAAGATTCAAAATGATACAAACATCATTATTTTAATACAATTGTTCTACAAGATAACATAGCTTTACAAATATTAAACTCATTATCCATTTAGAAGCAAAAACACTCTCTACTATTCATGGGGCATAGAAACCCCTCCTTCAAACCCTAGTTATCCGCCGCCTCATCTCCTCCACTCCAAATGGCTTCCACCAAGACCCAAACAAAGCAAAACACACTATATACCAAGATATGATTCTTGCACCACCGATGTTTCCGAACAAAGATCTCAAAAAGCCCCAAAACCATCATACGATTTGTGGACAAATCCTTTCGCCGTGAAAAACCCTAACACCGTCGCCGTATTGCTCGACTGCACTCGAGCCTTTCTCCGAAGTGCTCGACTCTTTCTTTTCTTCAACGTTCTTCTCCTTCCATCTCCTCAAGTCTCCCATGTTCAACCTGATTCTCTCTCTCCTCATTGTTTGATGGGCGTCGAAAATGAACCCGCTATCACGCGCTTCCCATCCCCTCAACTCACTAATCGAAAAAGTGATGGAAATCTCCCAAACACTAGACCAGTGTAGCCGCCAAACACAGAGATCGACATATCCAAAAGCCTCATCTTCACATAGAAGCAAGAATCATCCATCGTGGAAGAGTACGATTTTCAACCTTGTTGAAGATGACAAACAACTTGATGCCAGATCCGGAAGCAACGACCTCTCATCGAAAGTAAGTTCCTTTTTTGGGGAATAATTTGACAAAGAAGCAACAATATATAGATAAGGAGTTCTCTCTGTCACTTTGGTAGAAGAATTAAGTTACTTAAGCCCCTTAACCGTGAAGAAAAGTGAAGAAGCCATGGTTGCATGGTAGGAAGATGGCTCAGTTCCGAAGATCTTTCACCTTTTCGGACAAAGAGATTTCTGCTTCAGCTCGTTGGTGTTTTGACAGATTTTTCAAGACAAACTAACTAAGTCAGGGGCAAACCCCTCTTGTAAGCGCCTCTACAGTGCGCCTTTGCATCACCCCAAACACTTCTAATTGCCACCAATTATTACTCCATTGATCATTTTTCTAGTTGGTTTGAACCCATATATTAAGTGTTAACAATACTAGCAATAACATTGCTTTGTTATGATATTACTATCAATCTTATTGGGTACACCTCTTTGCTCTTGGGCCACAACCGAGTAGATCCGACTCAATCTTTGTTTTTTGAAGTGATATGTTGATCAATCAAATTCTCTCTTACCAGAAAGTATACAAGTTTTCGCTGGGATCACATCCTACCTACTCCTGCTTGGTTTATAAATTGGTGTCCAGTTCTTCGTTGGGCATTATCCTCCACCAGTCAACAGCGCTTAGACAACTATTTACCAAAAATGACTATGTTTGCAATAGGCTTGTGGGCTCCTTTTCTTCTAATAAAATCTGGTTGGTTAATCAAACAAAAAAAATCTAAGCTTTTTAAAAGCCTCACTAGAGTGACTTCTATTGACTCGGGAATCCCGTCACGACCACTTCTGCAAAAAAACGCTTTTGATTAATAACAGTATATTATAAGAAGGAAAAAAAAGAAGTCAAAATGACCAATTACCAATTCTCTTAAAGCCAATTCACATTTATCATTGCTCCCTTCTGCATAGAAAGCCCAAAACAATCACTCTCGACAACATAAATCAACACTCTATAAACAATCTTCTCCCTACAAATCACCGTCTCTTATCCATCAAGTTCTACACCTTATTCATCAACATAACCGTGTTCTGCAATCTCGTCTTCTGAGGTTTGATGTAGTCTTTTGCTGGCAGTTTCGTGCGTTTGTCGAGAAGGGGGCATGGATTTGTGATCGTCTCCTAACAGCTCTGTTGCAGTCCAAATCTGAGGTGTCTACAGTTGTTCCCCAGGGTTCCTTCCCTGTGTACTTCCTTCGAAGATGAACGATTATGCTCGTTGCCTCCTGCTGGCTGGATCATCCTGCTTTCCCTTGAAGACTTTTCTTTCAGTTCCATTTTGATGTATTGTTGTGTATTTATTTTCTCCTTTATTTGTGATTCTTAATGACGGTTTGTCCGTCTGCCGATTTTTTGGCCTTTCGACCCACTAGACGGCGCGCCGTTTACTAGTTTCGAACCACTTTCCATTTTCAAAAAAAAAAACAAAGCTTTACAATATTGATCTAAAATGGATAATCAACTAAATGTTATTTCATATTATAACAACTTTATCCAATGGTGTAACAAAATAAAACAAAGGTCAAAAGCTCTCTTCGCTCTCCTCCCCGCCCTGGAGTAAGGCTCGCTTACTCCACCCCAGTGTGGCCCCCCGGCCCCGCCCCGCCACTCTCCGCCGCTCCGTCCATCCCCATGGTCGGCTCAAGGAGGTCCCGTCGTCTTACCATCAAGCTTTCGGAGTTGCAACGTCCATCCTCAACCCTCCTCCAACCACTCAAAAACCACAAATTGTCGTCTTTCCCTCCCTCCTCGGAAAGCCAGTTTAAACCCATTCCCAACGACTTGATTCAATCTAACAACATAAAGACTGAATGCCAAACCTCTTCCCCCCTTGCCTTATCTTTTGATACCCTTTTCCCTTTGATGTGTCAAGCAACCCAGAAAATACCCCCCATCTCCCCTCCTATCTCCCTGAACTGCCCTAGCTCTTTGGTAGGTTCTCTTCCAACTAATGAGGTTGTGATAGATCCGTTGGGTCAGCAAGCTTCCAAAACACCTTTTCCGAATCACTCCATGCCGACTGGCCCCGCTTGCCCCGATGCTTGCTCTCCCCTGGTTGAGGAATCGTCTTCTTTGGACCACGAGGTTGCCAAAACGTCCAACCTTCCAATTTCTCTTGGGAACGGTACAACTTTTGAGGGGGATATCCGCTCAGATCCCCTAGTGGACCTAGCCACCTACCCTCCTGCCTCTCTGACTACTGTCCCACAACCCCAAAGCCAAGCATGCGTTATGTCTAAAGTTCCTTTAGCCGCGATCTCGGTTAATTATAAAGACATAGTCTCGAGAAATGCGTGTTGGAATCATGTCTATTTATCATTCACCCCAGGGCTTGAATCTGGACACATCTCGTTCACTGATGAAGAAGTTGTTGGAAACACGTAGAAATGGCTTTTTTCCCTCGTTGGGTTCCCGCTTGGCAGTCCTATTTCCTTCCAACACATGACTAAGTTCGTTAGTGAATACTGGAATTCCATCCCCATGCCCAAGATCCTTCGTAATGAGAAGGGTGTCTTTGTTTTTCATTTCGCAAATGAAGATGACCTCAATGCGATCCTGATTGGTAGCCCGTGGGTCACTAATGGATCCACCACCCTCCTCCTAAAATGCTGGACCAAGGATCTCCCTCTGGACTACTCAAGCCTAAGCTCTTTACCCACCTAGGTTACTCTCCATGACCTTGACTTCTGGTTCTGGTCCAAGCACATGCTTGCAAAAATTGGGTCTGCTTTGGGTACCCCTATTCTCACCGACTCTTGTTCAGCTAACCAGGAGAGGCTGGGTTTTGCTCGTATCATGGTTGATATCCAAGCTTCTCGCCCCCTCCTTCGCGAGGTTACTCTGACTGGTACGGATGGAACTTCATTCATTCAAAAGGTGACTTACGACTGGCTTCCATCTTGTTACCCTAAATGTTTAATGTTTGGGCATTGTTGTACATTTCCAAAGGAGGCAAGTAAAAGCGTGAAGACCAAAGACCACACATCCTAAGTCCTATCGCCCAATTCCAAGGCATAACCCTAACCCTAATCCCAATCCCCTACTGCCAACCCCAGATATCTCCCAAAGGATCACCCCAGATCCTTCTCCCTCTCCCCTCCTGCCAAACCCAAATCGAACTGACTTGATTATTCCTAGCCAACCTGCCCAAATCTCCACACAATGTAAACTTGACCCTCGTACACTATCCTCATCAATAACCCTGCCCCAGGGATCCTCCATCCCCAGGCCATCTTACCCAATAACCAACTCGATCTCTCTATCTCCTCTTCATTCATAACTCATTCAATAAATCCTATCCCTACCACTTCCACTATCCTCCCTCCCCAATCCCCATGCTCCGAGGCTTATCCCCAGTCCCAATCTATCCTCCCCTTGATAGCAAGTGCTGCCAAGGAACAAACAAAATCGTCTAATAAATATTAGAATTTTTCCATGAAACATTCGGGGCTTGAATTATCCCGCTAAACAAAAATCCATCCAAATCCTTGCTAAGAAGCAAAACATCGATCTCCTAGCCATTCTTGAAACCAGGCTTAGGTCTAATACTGAGAAGCGCCACTCCAAGTCTCTCTTTCCTACTTGGAGCCAGGTTTCTAATTCCTCCCACGCCCACAATTGCAGAATTTGGATCTTGTGGAACCCATCAAAGCTTCACCTTTCTACCTTCATCAAAACCGACCAAATTATCCACTACCACATCTCCAAGCCTCTGCCTAATCCTGACCAATCTATAACCTTTGAGATTTCCTTCATTTACGCTCACAACTCGCCTGAGGATCGCCCTGATCTTTGGTCTTCCATCTCTACCATTAGACTGCTCAACTCCTCTCACACTTGGGCCTTACTCGGAGGCTTCAATGTTACTCTCTCCCCTGAAGAGAAGTCTTTAAAAAACCTCCCTTGTATTACGCAGACATCCAACGGGATTGCCTCCTTCTTTGAACTGAATGACATCTCGGATCATCCCTAAGGTTATAAATTCACATGGAGTAATAAACAAATTGGATCCCGTACTTGGTGTAAACTCGACCGTATCATCACCAACCCTGCTTGGCATACCTCTTTCCCTCAATCCAAAGCCCACTTTGATAATGCTGATGTGTCAGATCATTCTCCGACTCTTCTCTTCACTAACACGTCTAGGCCCAAGTACTACGTCCCATTCAGATTTAACAACGCTTGGGCTAATCATGAAGATTACCTTGAATGTGTGAAGAGAACTTGGGAGACGGAGATTAATGGGAACCCTATGTATAAGCTTACTAAAAAGCTTAAGCTTCTCAAGCCAAACCTCAAAAAATTCCCAAGTGTCAAACTCGAAGAGATCCACTCGGCCATCCAAGAAAACCGTAGGCTCCTCTATTCTACTCAGGTCCGATTACTGGAGAGCCTCCATGACACTTGTTCGCCCCTAGAGGTGTGTGCAAATAAGTTTTAAATTTATAAAACTAGAATCAAGCAAGCGAACCCGCAGTGTACGGATCGACGTAGTTAAGCAAGAATTCCAGAGTATCGAACACAGGGATTTGGGTGGGAACGAACTCGGTTGCAGATTATCAAGCAAGTAAATATGAGAGTTTGCAAATATTGGGAAAACAACAATCCTAAAGATCCAGGTATCCAGCTGTGGCAATCGATTCAACATATACTAATGATGTAAAGACAGAGTTGAGATATGCAAAGGTATACTAAAGTAAGGTAATCGTACGGTGAAGTTCCAAAAACCTTTTGTGACTCACCTACAAGGCACTCCCTATACAGGTTGTTGAGGCTCAATATAGAAAGATTCTAAAGGCGAGAATTACTATCAAATACCCAAACTTATAACCTAAAGATCAAGACTAACTTAACCGATTGAGGTTGTTGAGACTCACAATCGAGGTAGAGGTTGTTGAGGCTCACTACCACCTAGAAAAGACAAGTCTAAACTAAGCTAAAACAAATCTTTAACTTTAGATTGAAGTAAAAGCAGGTTCGTAGATTTAAGGGAAATCACGGTTAGTTCTTGAGGTTCCACGGCCGTGGACTCAAGAACAGCCCGTAATTTGGGTTTGTCGACGATGTTTCTCTAACTCTCAGGGTCTAATCTGTTTGCGATCAATCTATCATCATCTAAGCCACAACTATCAACCCTTCACCTTAGAATTGTTAAGGGTTTTTAGCCAATAACAGTCATATTGATTTCAATTCAAGAATTAGAAGATGAAAAGATGAAAACTTTCAAGAACTTTCAATAACCTTCAACTTAATCTCAAAATCACAAAGAGAACAAATAACGCCAAAAGATTCACAATAGAACAAATAACCGCAATCCTAGGAAAGAAAAGGAAACGGGATGTCAATCCGTTTTCCAAATCAAACCTAATCAAGAAGAGAGATCTTCTTGCAGAATCTTCCAAGAACTTCGATCTTCCGCAATTCCGAAGATCACCACAGCAATCTCCACTAAAAGTGCGAGATTTGAGCAACTCTCCGATGCAAACTTTGATCTCCAATGAGATCTCCCAAATACCTCTAAACGAGGGTTTGTGCGTTGCTAAGCGTTGATTGCTAAGCAGGCCTAAGCGATGATAAGTGGTCCTCCTGAAATCTCCTTTCTTCCGTCTTTTTATAATGCAGGGCAAGGTGTCGGCCCGGCCCGATCTTCAAAAGATCATGGCTTCGAAGTGTGGCGAGAGATTCGCCAAGATCACGGTCGTGGAAGATTCCGCGACCGTAATTCTAGGGCGTGGAAACAATTACGGTTAGTTCCACGACCGTAGAATCCCCTGGAATGAACATCGAATTCTGACTCTGAATCCACGGCCGTAATTCTGAACGTGGTTTTGGATTCCGGCCGTATTTTAGGGCGTAATTTAGGGCAAGAACGTGATTCTTCCCTAAACTCGTGCATTCCTCAATCTAATACTCCAAATTGCTTCCAAAAAGTGTCCTCGATCTATGGACATATCAACTCAACTCTCCTTTGCTCGATTCCGTTCGGAAATAGCTCCAAATCACCTATAATCAACATAGAACTTGTGTAGACATCCATATCGACAATATAGGCAATACTAGCTCACATATGCATAAAGATCAATCAAAGACTATCAATATGAATCAAATACGATTAGAAAACGTGCCTAAAATATCACAATATTTCATGTGAACAAATAACCCCATACTTAACACTTGCTTGTCCCTAAGCAAGGTCTTTCAAAAACTTTAAACAAGAGTTAGGATGAAATATGTGTACCTTCTTTTGGATGAATGTGACTTCTAAGAAATAGATCATTCTCAAACCTTGCTTCAATTGTTCATCAAACTTTTACACACTCAATTAGAGAGTAAAAGGCAAAGAAAGCTCATGAATCAATTTAACTTCCAAACAAGCATTATAACCTTCAAACATTATCAAAATCAATCATAAGAAATTTCAATTTAGATCACCAAGCCATATAACATTCTTTTGATCTTAAGGACTTTTAAAGAAAAGGTCTAGAATATGGAAAGGGAAGGGAAAACTTTAAAGGAGAGTGGTGCATAAATCCGGGAAAGTGGACAACTACCTTCTTCTTCTTTTGCGGTTTCCGCAACACTTCACTTAGAGCTTCGCTCTCTTCTTTTCATTTTTTGACTTTACTTTTGGAGTTATGGATAGAGGTGCACAAAAACCGAAGCCTAGGAGATTGGCGTTTCTCAAATTTGCAAGAGATGCCTCAAACCCTTAGCGCACATACCATAATCCGCTAGGAATATCGCTCAATTTGACTTTGGCAAGACACAAACACCCGGCTATGTGAATGGTGCCGAGTTACTCATCGTCATGATTGACTTCCCCAAACCTATAATTTCTTTCTATTCGATTGATTGCAAATAATTGCTCTCATGGCCCTCCCACATCAAACATGCCTTTTTCTCATTTACTTCTTCCAAATTCCCGGATAGGTAAAGGAGGCTAATATTTCAATGAGGAGTTAGATGATCAAAGAAAAGAAGAAAGAAAGTATCGAATTGCCTTAATCATTTCAACAAGAAGTATAGGAACTTATAATGTGATTTCAACTTCAATTTCCTAACATGATTTAGGTAACATTTTCGCATTATAAAACTTGCAAAAGAGGTAAAATTTATTCATTCAAATCCTTTTCAATTCACAATCCTTTAAGCATGTAATTGTCATCAAACTCAATTCACAAGTAGTGATTATCATGGAAATCATCTCAATTCATTAGAAGCACAAAATTTTCAAAATTTTTCAATTTTTATGGGTTTTTAAAGTTCTTTTTCATGCAATGCAATAATGAAACGTGTAACACATAATGAACATGCAAAGATAGTCTCAAATGAAAGCAAACATAGAGAGTAGAGTTATTACAAACTTTTTAGTACATCCCACCCCATACTTAGGACGAACATTGTCCCTAATGTTCAAAAGAAAGAACAAAAGAAAGAAAAGAAAACGAAACTCACAAGCGGTGGCGGGAATGTCTAAAACGAACGGTCCGGTCATCAATCACTGTGGCGCCGGCGGAGGTGGGAATGGAGAGAAACTCGGATCATAGAACATCCCAAACTGCTGGCGGTAGACGTCCCTCATCATGTGGTCAAGGTCGTCTAGGCGTCCGTCTCTAGCATCCGCCCGGATCTCTAGTGCTCCAACTCTCTGTGAAAGTCCGGTAGCCCAATCCGGCATCCTCTCATACCATCCCGGGGCGTGATCGTACCATGCGGGGGCATCGGCTGGTGCTGGCGGTGGTGGTGGTGGTGGTGCTGCTGGCTGCGTCGTGGACCAAGGAGGAGGTGTGTCGTACCAAGTGGGAGGTGTAGTCATCCACGTGGGCCTCTCACTCACGCTAGCGCGGCGAGATGACGAGCCTGAAGCTCTAGCTGGGCGTGGAGAGCGCCTAGGTACATCCCGGGCCGCCTCCGGCTGATCCGGAAACGTGCCGAAATCCTGCTCCGCTCCTCCACCACTCTCGTACTGATCTCCCATGTCCTCCTCATCCACAACCGGCGGTGGAACGTAAGGGGGAGCTACAAGCCTGTTCGCGTGCATCGCAGCGAACGTCTCCTTCCAATTGTGGCGTCCCGCCACAATGGAATACTCTGGCAGCCACTCTATACCCCTGCCTGTCCTAGTCTCCCAAGGCATGCCCGCATAAGGCGGACCTCTGTGTGTGGGGAAGATGAGTCCCCTAACCATAAAAGCATGCAGCCCTAAGGGAACCGCCGGTATACAAGTGCAAGCGGAAAAATCCTGCTCCGCTTCTTCTTGTTCTTGAGCTTGCTCATTGTAGCAGCCAAGAGAGTAGCACAATCTGCACGACGTCCATAGAGCATGCAGTAGAGCAGGAATAGCTCATCCGTCTTGATCTTTTGGGGCGTCTCCGTCCTAGGAAAGAGACACTCCGAAAGAACACGGTGGGCTATCTTCAAGGCTAGATGGTACATCAATCTAGCCTTGGTGTCAGCGGGTTGCCAACGGTCCTCGTCGGCGTAAATCATCGCAACTTCTGTCCAAAAATCCTTAGGGTAGACACCGCTAGGGAATCGACCATTGTAGGTCTCATGGAACCCGAAAATGGTCCCGAACTCAACAATACTCAACTGATAGTCTCGTTCCATGAGGCGGAAAGAGACGGTCCTGTCAACGTGGCTGTGCTCAAAAGATGTCACAACCTCCCGGGTAATCTCCTCATAGGCGTCTTCACGAATGTTCGTGAAGACGGTCAATCCGGCTCTATCCAAGAGCCATGTAAGATCATCAACAATGTTGAGAGGATGTAGATCCTTGATAACACGATTTATAGCATAAGTTTAGGTGCACATTTAGGTAGAATTCTCGCTCAATCATGCATTGTCTAGCACTAGTCCAATACATTTTGCACTCAAAACATGTATTTTGTCGAGATAGACGTCTACACGGACTTGTGTGCGTTTTGTAGGTATTTCGGGAAATTTCGGGCTAAAACGAGGCGTTTGAAGGTCGCTCATTCAGAGGACGCGTTTCCAACTCATTAGAGCACAAAGAATGACTCAAGGAACCTCGCAAACAAAGGCCATGCACCAAACCACAGCCTAATGATCCAAAATAAAGTCTCTGCACAGAATCACGGTCATCTGAAAGACCACGGCCGTGGAAACAACCGTGGAATTTGCAAGATTCTCGTGACAGCTGTGCCACGACTCTCATGGCCAGCTCATGAAGAAATTGGTTATAAAAAGTGGTCCTTGATAGTTGTTAGAGGCAGCTGGGATTTGGGTAGTTTTGGGGAGCAGCTCACACATTCTCTATTGCTTTTGAACAAAATATATTCCAAGAAGAAGGAGGATTTTTTCTAGGAAGGAAAGTGCAAGCAGAAGAAGAAAGGAGTCATTGCCATTGAAGAAGAGAGGAGAAGACATCCCTAACTCTTGTATTTCGGATTTATTTCTAGAAGTTTTTGAACCCTTGAACCTTCCTTTGGAAGGGGTGTAAGTCGTTCTAATTCAATCTTCAGATTTGGATTGTGTTTGGAGTTTATTTGTTCATCTTCTTTCTCTTATTTTTCTTGCTATGGAGATCATGAATCTATGCTTGTTTGTTTTGAATTCCAATATGAATGTTGTAGGCTAGATTGATGTGATTCTAGGGTTAGGGAAGGATGGTTATGGCTAGATCTATGATAGGATGAACTTAGATGTACCTTTGGATGATTTTTGTTTATGGACGTAGCTACTGTTAGGAATCACGGGTAGTTCTTGAAGAACCACGGCCGTGGTTTCTGTAGAACGAACCGTGATTTTCCTGATTCGAAAGATCTCACCCTAGGTTCATAAGATTGTTGAAACCCTAAGTTTTTGCTGAGTTTAACCTACCCTAGGGTGTCCTAGTGTAGAGACTAAGTGTTAGGAGAGACTTACCCGGTAATCCTTGCCCTTAGAATCTAAAATAGTAAAGCCTTAGGTAATGGTGAGCCTAATAAGCCTCCATTGGATTAAGTGTGCTAGGATAGTTGCTTAGAACTTTCCTTTCCGAGACTTACCCGGTAAGGATAGGTTAGACCTCTAGGTAATAATCCGGTTTGTGTTAAAATCCTATCCTTAGGTTCTTAGAAACTTAACCGGTAATGAGACCTTAGGTGAGGACTAGTTGATCATGAGACTTACCCGGTACTTGATCCCATTTTAGAAACACTAAATCCCAAACATATCACAATCCATCCAAAGAATGAATAGATAACTTGAGATTATGCCATAACCGGAATTTCCAACCCCTAGAATCCGTTTTCCTTTTCTCTTGATCACATCTTGTTCGATTTGTTTATTTGCTTTGATTTTCCGATTTGCTTTGATTGATTGTTTGCACGCATTTGATCTCTGAAGTAATCACCTAAAACCAACCAATCAAATTGAGATTTTCTTCCTTTGTTTTCCCTTCTCTTAGATTTAGACCTTGCTAATTTCAATCACAACTTAGTTCGATTTCACCTTAGTCTTCGTGTTCGACCTTGGAGTACTTATCTTTCTACGTACGTCCCGTACACTGCGGGTGCGCTAAGAATTAGGATAATTATAACAAGTATAAATTTAAGGCTTATTGCGTACACACTTTCTAGCGTAACAAGTTTTTGGCGCCGTTGCCGGGGACTAGGTCTAGATTGAGTCTATTTTGTGATTGATTCTAGTGTAGATCTTTCTTGTTTCTTTTGATCTCTTTTTGGTTTGTGTCTTTGCTTTTCAGGACATCTACTTCTCTTTAGGTGTATGCGAAGATCTCGTGGCAAGGATCTAGCTCCATTTGATCCCGAACCGGAGAAAACCCTTCGATCTAGATCTAAGAACATCCGAAAAGAGAGAGAGATGGCCGGTAGAAATCTTCAAGCTGAATTGGATGAAGCCTTAGAGCAAATAAGGCTAAGAGATGAGCTCTTAGAGGAAGAGAGGAGACTTGCCAATGAGAGGCAAGAGGAAACAAGGAGGGAGATTGAAGAGATTAGGCAAGCCCTTGTCCAAGGAGAGCTTAATCGCCGACAACCTCCACCACCTCCACCACAACCGCAGCCGGCGGCTAATATTAGGGTTGTTCCCATTGATATTGAGGAGCCACAAACCCTAGGGAGACGCATGGATCCGGCACAAAGAGCACACCGACCGGGTGTGAATCTAGGAGATCCCGCAACCCACAACTATGAGCTCCGCCCTCAAGTTCTTCAAATGATCCGGCACAATCAATTTGGAGGGATGGAAGGAGAGTCTCCTCATCAACACTTGATGAATTATGAGATCTTGATGGAGACTCTTAGACCACCAAGATTGGAGAGCAACAACCATAAGCTAAGAGCCTTTTCCTTCTCTCTTAAGGACAAAGCCTTAGCTTGGTATCAATCTATTCCGCAAGGGCGAGTTGGTACTTGGGAAGAGATGACAACCGAGTTCTTGACCAAATTCTTCCCACCTTCCAAGACCACCGAATTAAGAGGAAAGATCAATGCCTTTGTGATGAGGGATAGAGAAAGTTTGTTCAAGTTTTGGGAGAGATTTAAGGACCTTCTCCTAGATTGTCCACACCATGGCATACCAAAGATTGAGCTATTAGAGATCTATTTCAAGGGGCTTGACGAAGATAGCCAATTCAAGCTTCAATCTCTTTCCGGTGGGACATTTATGGAGAAGCATGTAGATGATGCTTGGGAGTTTGTGGAGAAGCAAGCTCTAGTGATTGAAAAGTACTCTCATAGGAAGAGCGAAGGAAGAAAGGTGGGAGCGTATGAGGTGAGTGAAGTCACCATGAGCAATTTCAAGCTTGACGCCATCAACAACGAGTTGAAATCCTTGAGAGAATTATGTACTACCACCTTGAAGAGCCAAGCAACTCTTCAAGCACCTCCAAGAGCTAACTTGTCTTCCAAGGAGGAAGATGTAAATTATATGGGAAGGGGCAACTTCAACAATTACCAAGGCCCAAGAAATTTCAACAACAACCGGCAATTCAACAATTACCGGCCAAACCACAACCATCCCGGATTTTCTTACTCTAATCCGGATGGAGCCTTGAACCCTCCCGCCTCCACGAGTGCAACTCCACCACAAAGAGCTTCACAAGAACCTCCACCCGGTTTCACTCAACCTTCAAAAGATAGGACCGAAGTCATGTTTGAACAATTGCTAGGAAGATTGAGTGGACTTGAGAGCACCGTCACTTCAATTTCTAAGGCTCAAAAAGTCTTGGAAGCGCAAGTCTTTCAAAAGGCGGGTGAAGCACATAGAGATCCGGGAAAGCTTCCCGGAAGAACCGAAGACAACCCAAGAGGTCAAGTTTTGGCTATCACAACAAGGAGTGGGTTGAGTATGAAGGATCCTTTGCCCAAGGACCGAGCTAAGGGGAGTCAAGTGGTGGTAGAAGAAGGAAGAAAGCATGAAGATGGAGGGAAGAGCAAGGATTTAGAGCCAACTTATGTGGCACCGCCTCCATACAAGCCACCACTACCGTTCCCACAATCAAGAGCAAGGGCTCGTTTGGACAATCACTTTGGTAAGTTCCTTGAACTAATGTCCAAATTACATATTAACATTCCGTTCATGGATGCCATTTTAGGAATGCCGGCGTACGGAAAGTTCTTGAAGGAAATACTCTCCAACAAAAGGAAGTTGGAGGAGTATGGGGAGATTAGGATGACCAAGAGATCCTCGGAGTTAATCCAAACAATGAAGGAAGCAATGCCTCCCAAGCTAAGGGATCCGGGCTCTTTTTGCGTCCCGATAGGAGTGGGAGATGTGAAATACGAGGCCCTTTGTGATCTTGGAGCAAGTGTAAGCATCATACCGCTTGCACTTAGCAACAAGGTCGGGTTAGGAGAGCCAAAGCCGGTCAAGATGACCCTCTATATGGCGGACCGTTCTATCACTCATCCAGTTGGGATTCTTGAAGACATTCCGGTGCAATTGGGAGGATTCTATGTGCCTATCGACTTTGTAGTGTTGGACATTCCGGCGGATTACCCGGTTCCCATCATCCTAGGAAGACCTTTCTTAGCTACCTCCGGATGTTTAGTGGATTGCAAGAACGGGACTCTCTCCTTCAACATTGGAGAGGAGAACATCAAATTCAAGCTGTCCACAATGATGAAAGGGCCAACCCTTGATGAGGATATCTTCAACATAGTCGAGCAAGAAGAATCTAGAGAAATGGTGAGCTCGATTTTAATTAAGGATCCCTTGGAAAAGGTTCTTACCTTGAGTATGATGGAGGAAGACATTGAGGAGAATTGCAATGAAGAGATCAAAGCCTTGAAGGCATTGGAAGAGGAGCCAAGAGTTGGATTTGAGAGCCATGAAGAAATTGTGAACAGCTGCAAGTTCCACGGCCGAGATTTAGGAACCACGGCCGTCAAACTCTCTGGACAACTCCGAGAAACAAGCCTGGAAGGAACCACGGCCGTGGAAGTTGAACCAACCGTAATTCCAACCGTGGTTTCCCCTGAATCAGCTCTTAATGATGATCAAACTTCTAGGAGCCAAGGGGAGTCTTCATTTGCTTTGGATTCATCTCATCCAATCTTATTTGGATCGTCTTCAACCGAAAAAGGTCCTCCCTCACTTGAACTCAAACCCCTCCCCTCTCATTTAAAGTATGCATTCCTTGGTGATAATTCTACATATCCGGTGATTGTTAATGCATGCTTGAGTGATGATGAACTTGCTAAATTGCTACATGAATTGAGATTGCATAGGAAGGCCATTGGTTATACTATTGATGATTTGGTTGGTATTAAGCCATCTTTGTGCATGCATAAGATAATGATGGAAGATAACCACAAACCCTCTATTGAACATCAAAGGAGATTGAACCCTATAATGAAAGAGGTGGTCAAAAAGGAAATCATTAAGTTGCTAGATGCGGGAATTATCTACCCTATCTCGGATAGTAAGTGGGTTAGTCCCGTTCACGTAGTACCTAAAAAGGGTGGGATAACGGTAGTAACTAATGAGAACAATGAACTAATACCTACTAGGACGGTCACGGGATGGCGAATGTGTATAGATTATAGGAAATTAAATATGGCCTCTAGGAAAGATCATTTTCCCCTCCCCTTCATTGACCAAATGCTAGAAAGGTTAGCTCAACACTCTCACTTTTGCTATCTAGATGGGTATAGTGGATTCTTCCAAATCCCTATCCACCCCGATGACCAAGAGAAAACAACTTTTACATGTCCATGGGGTACATTCGCATATAGGAGAATGCCATTTGGGTTGTGTAATGCACCCGCCACCTTTCAAAGGTGTATGATGGCTATCTTTTCGGAATACATAGAAAATATCATGGAAGTGTTCATGGATGATTTCTCTGTTTATGGTTCTTCTTTTGATGATTGCTTGGCTAACTTGTCATTAGTATTACAAAGATGTGAGGAGACAAATCTTGTCTTAAATTGGGAGAAATGCCACTTCATGGTAAGTGAAGGGATTGTGTTAGGACACTTGGTGTCTAACTGTGGCATTGAGGTTGATAGGGCTAAGATTGAAACGATAGAGAAGTTGCCACCACCTACCTCGGTGAAAGGGGTAAGGAGTTTCTTAGGGCATGCCGGTTTTTACCGGAGGTTCATCCAAGATTTCTCTAAAATTTCTAAGCCTCTAACTAACCTACTAATGAAGGATGCTGATTTTGTTTTTTCCAAGGATTGTCTTGAAGCGTTTTGTAGGTTGAAGAACGCCTTGATCTCCGCACCTATCATGCAACCTCCGGATCGGAGTCTACTATTCGAGATCATGTGCGATGCAAGTGATGTAGCCATAGGGGCTGTTTTGGGGCAAAGGAAGGAAGGGCGCACTCATGCTATTTACTATGCTAGCAAGACGCTAGATGATGCCCAACTCAATTATGCTACTACCGAGAAGGAGTTATTGGCGGTGGTGTATGCATTTGAGAAGTTCCGCTCGTACCTTGTTGGAGCGAAGGTCATAGTTTACACGGATCATGCGGCGATCCGTTATCTACTTACGAAGAAGGATGCCAAGCCAAGGTTGATTCGGTGGATCCTTCTTCTTCAAGAGTTTGATTTGGAGATAAGAGATAAGAAGGGATCCGAGAACTCGGTGGCGGATCACCTTAGTAGACTCCCACCATTGGAGCTTGGGAAAGACAACATCCCGATAGATGATTCATTCCGGGATGAGCAATTGCAATTGGTGGAAGAATGCTTATTCCAAGTGGCTAGAGGAAGTGAACCGTGGTATGCCGACATTGTGAATTACTTGGTGTGTGAGGAAGTGCCTCCCGGACTAACGTATGCACAAAGGAAGAAGTTCTTCAACGATGTAAGACATTACTATTGGAGCGAGCCACTTCTATTCAAGAGAGGCCCGGATGGGGTGCTTAGGAGATGCATACCCGAAGATGAAATGGAGAGTGTGATCCGACATTGTCACTCCTTACCATGTGGAGGCCATGCTAGCTCACACAAAACGTGTGCCAAGGTATTGCAATCCGGTTTTTATTGGCCTAACTTGTTTAGAGATGTGCAAGGTTTTGTAGCGGCATGTGATGCTTGCCAAAGAACGGGGAACATCTCAAGGAGGAATGAAATGCCCTTGAACAACATCCAAGAAGTTGAGATTTTTGATGTGTGGGGTGTAGACTTCATGGGGCCATTCCCTTCTTCATGTGGAAATCTATTCATCCTATTGGCGGTGGACTACGTGTCAAGATGGGTAGAGGCAATCGCCTCTCCTACGAATGATGCCAAGGTAGTAGTGCGGTTCTTCAACCGAGTGATCTTCCCTAGGTTTGGAACACCAAGGGTGATCATTAGTGATGGAGGGAAGCACTTCACAAATAGGAACTTTGGAGCACTTTTGGCTAAGTATGGGGTGACTCACAAAGTGGCAACACCCTACCACCCTCAAACTAGTGGCCAAGTGGAGATCTCCAACTGAGAGATCAAAGCCATCCTCGAGAAGACGGTGTCTAGGACAAGAAAGGATTGGGCCATGAAGCTCAATGACGCACTATGGGCATATAGAACCGCCTTCAAGACACCTATTGGCACCACTCCCTACAAGTTGGTCTATGGCAAGTCTTGCCATCTTCCGGTGGAAATGGAGCATAGAGCTTATTGGGCCATTAAGTGGCTAAACTTTGACCTCAAGGAGGCGGGAGAAAAGAGATTGCTTGATATCAATGCGCTTGAGGAACTCCGGTTGGAAGCTTATGAGAATGCCCGGATCTACAAAGAGAGAACCAAAAGGTGGCATGACAAGAGGATCATTCCAAAGGAGTTGAGTGAAGGAGATCTTGTCCTTCTCTTCAACTCAAGGCTAAGACTTTTTCCCGGAAAACTCAAATCAAGATGGACCGGGCCATATGTGGTGAAGAAGATCTTTCCCCATGGAGCAATTGAAATAGGAGGGGAGCATTGTGGAAATTTCAAAGTGAATGGACATCGCTTGAAGAAATACATTCCGGGAGCACCGGTAGACATGATTGCCCCACTTCACCTTGCATAAACACTCCCGAGTTTGGTCAAGCTAATGACCTTAAAGAAGCGCTTGGTGGGAGGCAACCCATCGGTAACATTTTTCCTTCATTTTAGCTTAGATTTTTCTGTTTTTGTGTGCTTTGTGTGTTTTGTCTATTTTATGTGTGCTAGAACATTAGTGGCATTGGAGGCCTTTCTTGGAAATGATGATGATGAGACCCTCACCAATTATGGGTGGAGCGGACGCGGAACTTGGACGGCTAGCGGTGCCTAGCGCGGGTTTCAAAGCTTGAAGGATGCTTAGAGCTCCCTACCATGATTGAAAGGATCATCCAACATCAATCCTCTTGAGAATTCCCAAATACCAAAGAAAACCATTTTACATTGTGAGAACCTTCTTTCACTCTCTTTACTTGTATACCACATTGGGGACAATGTGTTTCTAAGTATGGGGTGGGGTTTGCATGATCCTTTGCATGAAGAGCATCTAGGATAGGTTAATATTTGCACATCTCTTGCATTGTACATACTCAAATCGAAAATTCCATAAAAATCAGAAAATTTAAAAAATTTTTGTGCTTTCTAGGCTTGGATATGATCCTAATGATGAAAACTTGTCTTGTGATTGGCTATGAATGGCCTTATGTGTTGAATTGATAAATGCATATGTGGACTTGAACTACTTCTCTTGAATTCCATGAATGACTTGAGAGCATGATGATTGCCTAGAACGGATTGAGTATTGAAAATCGAAATTACATGATAGTTCTTGCATACCATCTAGGAATGAATAAGGCATTTCATCTTTCTCTACTTCTCATCTTGATCATGATTGCTTGAGCACCTCAATTGATATAAATTTGACCTCCTTTTAAACCCATCCGGGAATAGGAGCATGCTAGTGTGTTTGAATGTGTGAAAAGCAAGTGCGGGGTGAAGATGTAATGAAAAGAATGTCGTGAATGGAATGCTGAAATTATTGTGGAAGTGTAGCCAAAATAGGTTTGGGGGCGTTGGTTTAACTGACAAGTAACTCGGTACACTTCACATGATCGGGTGTTGGTACCTTGCCAAAGTCAAATGAACCAATAGCCCTAACGAGCTTTGGTATGTGTGCCCGGTGTGGATGCACCTCGAAAAAGAGAAAAAGCCCGAGGATAGCTAATCACCGAGGTTTCGGCTATTGTACACCAATGCCATTGTCTCAAAAATGAATCAAAGAAAAAGAAAAGAAAGGAAGATAGGGAAAAATATGCACTTGGGGGAAGTTGATCGAGGACAAGGAGTGAAGTTAGTTCCATTCCCGGATTAGCATCACACACCAAAAAAAAATTCCCATCCCAACTACAACGTTTCTTGGCCTTTTATGTCACAAGCCCTTATGACCTACTTGCATGTTTGTAAGACTTAGTAGTCTAGATTGGATAGACTCTTGATCTTCTTGACATCTCCGTCCTCCCAACTCATGCATATTTTTGAGTTAAGTACAATTGTCTTTCCATGACTTTATCATTTGATACATAATTGCTTATTCAATTGCCATTGATCATGACTATGAAGGTGATCCAATAGTAGAAGCACAGCTCCAAAAAGATTTTGCCATTTTTCTGCATACATAAATCATGTCATCTCGTAGTCTATAGTTGGGAATTTGCTCGGGGACGAGCAAACCTTAAGTATGGGGTATTTTGATAACACGATTTATAGCATAAGTTTAGGTGCACATTTAGGTAGAATTCTCGCTCAATCATGCATTGTCTAGCACTAGTCCAATATGTTTTGCACTCAAAACATGTATTTTGTCGAGATAGACGTCTACACGGACTTGTGTGCGTTTTGTAGGTATTTCGGGAAATTTCGGGCTAAAACGAGGCGTTTGAAGGTCGCTCATTCAGAGGACGCGTTTCCAACTCATTAGAGCACAAAGAATGACTCAAGGAACCTCGCAAACAAAGGCCATGCACCAAACCACAGCCTAATGATCCAAAACAAAGTCTCTGCACAGAATCACGGTCATCTGAAAGACCACGGCCGTGGAAACAACCGTGGAATTTGCAAGATTCTCGTGACAGCTGTGCCACGACTCTCATGGCCAGCTCATGAAGAAATTGGTTATAAAAAGTGGTCCTTGATAGTTGTTAGAGGCAGCTGGGATTTGGGTAGTTTTGGGGAGCAGCTCACACATTCTCTATTGCTTTTGAACAAAATATATTCCAAGAAGAAGGAGGATTTTTCCTAGGAAGGAAAGTGCAAGAAGAATAAGAAAGGAGTCATTGCCATTGAAGAAGAGAGGAGAAGACATCCCTAACTCTTGTATTTCGGATTTATTTCTAGAAGTTTTTGAACCCTTGAACCTTCCTTTGGAAGGGGTGTAAGTCGTTCTAATTCAATCTTCAGATTTGGATTGTGTTTGGAGTTTATTTGTTCATCTTCTTTCTCTTATTTTTCTTGCTATGGAGATCATGAATCTATGCTTGTTTGTTTTGAATTCCAATATGAATGTTGTAGGCTAGATTGATGTGATTCTAGGGTTAGGGAAGGATGGTTATGGCTAGATCTATAATAGGATGAACTTAGATGTACCTTTGGATGATTTTTGTTTATGGACGTAGCTACTGTTAGGAATCACGGGTAGTTCTTGAAGAACCACGGCCGTGGTTTCTGTAGAACGAACCGTGATTTTCCTGATTCGAAAGATCTCACCCTAGGTTCATAAGATTGTTGAAACCCTAAGTTTTTGCTGAGTTTAACCTACCCTAGGGTGTCCTAGTGTAGAGACTAAGTGTTAGGAGAGACTTACCCGGTAATCCTTGCCCTTAGAATCTAAAATAGTAAAGCCTTAGGTAATGGTGAGCCTAATAAGCCTCCATTGGATTAAGTGTGCTAGGATAGTTGCTTAGAACTTTCCTTTCCGAGACTTACCCGGTAAGGATAGGTTAGACCTCTAGGTAATAATCCGGTTTGTGTTAAAATCCTATCCTTAGGTTCTTAGAAACTTAACCGGTAATGAGACCTTAGGTGAGGACTAGTTGATCATGAGACTTACCCGGTACTTGATCCCATTTTAGAAACACTAAATCCCAAACATATCACAATCCATCCAAAGAATGAATAGATAACTTGAGATTATGCCATAACCGGAATTTCCAACCCCTAGAATCCGTTTTCCTTTTCTCTTGATCACATCTTGTTCGATTTGTTTATTTGCTTTGATTTTCCGATTTGCTTTGATTGATTGTTTGCACGCATTTGATCTCTGAAGTAATCACCTAAAACCAACCAATCAAATTGAGATTTTCTTCCTTTGTTTTCCCTTCTCTTAGATTTAGACCTTGCTAATTTCAATCACAACTTAGTTCGATTTCACCTTAGTCTTCGTGTTCGACCTTGGAGTACTTATCTTTCTACGTACGTCCCGTACACTGCGGGTGCGCTAAGAATTAGGATAATTATAACAAGTATAAATTTAAGGCTTATTGCGTACACACTTTCTAGCGTAACAATCCTCCAACAACAAATACCTAGGGCCAATCACTGCCCTCTTCTCTATCCTCTCAAATGCAGCTAGGTGGTTCTCATGTATGGTTGGGACGCTAGGGTGAGGGGGTGAAGATGGAGGTGAAGGTGAGGATGGTAGTGAGGGAGATGAGGGTGGTGGTGCCCTAGAGGTGGAGGGGTTCCCTTTCCTTTTCTTACTTTGCTCCCCTTTCTTCTCCTTTATCCTTCCCGACATTCTCCTCACAAAGTCCATTCTGTTCAAAATTACGGGCTGTTCTATAGAAACCACGGCCGTGGAACCTCCAGAGACCGTGATTCCTCTCAGAAGTTCGTAAATCTCAGCAAATCAGCACTCAATCTCAACAAGCAGGCAGTCCTAATCTAATTTCTTCCAATCTCAATCAGTTCTTCCTAAAATTTCTAACAAAAACGAACCAAATCCGCGAGAATCGAGAAGAAAGAAATAACCTCTTTTTCGGATTGAAAAATCCAAAATGCGTGTTTGTTGATCGATTTCCACTCGATTTGTTTCTTGGATCCTGTTCGTGGTTGGATTTGCTGCAGTTTAGGATGAAGAATCGTTGAAAACGATTAGAAAATGAGGAATTGAGAGAGGTGGAGGGTCTTCGGTTTCTAGGTCGTGGAAATGGGGGAGAATTGTGGTGATTTTGTGAAGAAGTGTGGCTTTTATACTCGCAGGCAAATTTCCAAAAATCACGGTCTATCGGGGCATTCCACGGCCGTGGAAGCGTACGGAACCGTGGTTTTGATGATTTTTCACAGGCTTTTGAAAATTACGGCCACTATAGCTATGACGACCGTAATTTAGACCGTGGAACCTTCTGTAAAGCTTCAAAGTCCAAATTTCGTCACCTTTCTTCGATATTATCCTCCCTTTCTTCTTTTTCATCGATCCTACAACCAAAAACACGAACATACCGGAAGAAATCGAGGCAAAATAAAGCGAAAACTTCTATTCTAAACTAATCTATGAATCGAAAACAAAAACGAGAATGCAATACCTTGGGTTGCCTCCCAAGAAGCGCTTTGTTTAAGGTCCGTAGCTAGACCAAATTCGCACTTATTCGAGTGCGGTAGGCGCAAACTCCTCAGCTTGGAGTTCCGGCGTATACTTCTTGAGTCGTTGGCCGTTCACCTTAAAACTTCCGCTAGCTTCACCCCATACTTCAACTGCACCATGGGGGAAAATGCGCTTAATTAGAAAAGGTCCATTCCAACGAGATTTAAGCTTACCTAGAAAGAGGCGAAGTCTTGAATTGAAGAGGAGAACTTGATCTCCTTCTTTGAAGTCCTTTGGAATGATATGCTTATCATGCCAACGCTTTGCTCTTTCCTTGTAGATTTTAGCGTTTTCGTAGGCGTTCAAACGGAGTTCATCCAGCTTGTTGATGTCTAGGAGACGCTTCTCTCCTGCTTCCTTCATGCCGAAATTCAGCCATTTGATAGCCCAAAACGCTTTGTGTTCCAGCTCTACCGGCAAATGACAAGACTTCCCATACACAAGGTTGTATGGTGTGGTTCCTATGGGGGTCTTGTACGCAGTCCGGTACGCCCATAATGCATCATCTAGTTTCAAGGACCAATCCTTCCTAGTCCTCGAAACTGTCTTCTCTAGAATTCCCTTGATCTCCCTATTTGAGATCTCAACTTGTCCACTTGTTTGTGGATGGTAAGGGGTAGCGATCTTGTGAGTAACCCCATACTTGGCTAGAAGAGCTTCAAAGCGACGGGCTATGAAGTGAGAACCTCCATCACTAATGATCGTCCTTGGTGTCCCGAATCGTGGAAAAATGGTCTTGTTGAAGAACTTGACCACCACCATGGCATCATTTGTGGGAGAGGCAATTGCTTCCACCCATCTAGAAACGTAGTCTACCGCCAATAATATGTATTGGTTTCCACAAGAAGATGGGAATGGTCCCATGAAATCGACTCCCCAAACGTCGAAAATCTCCACCTCTTGGATGTTGTTGAGGGGCATCTCGTTCCTTCTAGAAATATTGCCTGTACTTTGACAAGCATCGCAACAAGAGACAAAGGATTGCACATCTCTAAATAAGGTAGGCCAATAGAATCCAGATTGCAATACCTTTGCGCTAGTCTTGTTCGAACTAGCGTGTCCTCCACAGGGTAGTGAATGACAATGGCGGATGACACTTTGCATCTCATCTTCCGGCACACATCGCCGAATGATGCCATCCGGACCTCTCTTGAAGAGGAGAGGCTCGTTCCAATAGTATTCCCGGACGTCCTTAAAGAACTTCTTCCTTTGTGCGTAGGATAGTCCGGGCGGTATCTCCTGGCAAACCAAATAGTTAACAAAATCAGCAAACCATGGTTCGTTACCTTTGGAGATCTCGTTGATGCACTCCTCTATGATGTGTAGGTGCTCGTCTGGAAAGGAGTCATCAATGGGTAGATGGTCGTCCTCTAGATGTGTGAGGCGACTCAAATGATCCGCAACAGAATTTTCCGAGCCTTTCTTGTCGCGGATCTCAAGATCGAATTCTTGTAGGAGAAGAATCCATCTAATTAGCCTCGGCTTCGCATCTTTCTTTGCAAGGAGGTACCGGATCGCAGCATGATTCGTGTAGACAATCACCTTTGCACCTACAAGATAAGAGCGAAACTTGTCAATAGCGTAGATGATAGCATGAATTATAGTCTATATTTTGGGGTTTGTTTGGACGTTTTATCTTTCATAATCTGCATGTTTGTATGTACATTATGTGATTTTACTACCATTTCATCTACCTTTGCGAGAATCGAGGTCTACACCTAGTTTCGTTGTAATTGCAGGTAATATGGTACGTATTGCATCAAAAAGGAGCAAAAGGAGTCAAGAGTCATTTGGAGCTACATTCAGGAAGCACAACCATGGATTAAAGATTTACTTTGGAGCAAATTTGAGAGATTTCACATTCGGTTATGAGTCACCTCGGTTGACCAGAGGTTCACCTCGACCGAGGCGATCCAGAGACGCCGACTCGACCGAGGCGAACACCTAGGACGCGGCGAGAATATTTTATTCTTGGCTGAGATCTTTTAATTTTGGAAAGTGATCTTATATTTTTGGGCTGAGCTTCTGGAAGGAAGGAGATATGCAGAATCATATATTTTACCTATTTTTATGGGAATATATCTTCTTAAGATTTATTATCTTTGGAGGTTTATTTTCCTATAAAAAGGGTCGGATTTCCCATAATTCCGACATCCGCTTACAGCTGGAAACCTCGCATACACGCGCAGCAGCCGCAGCATACTCCAATTTGGGAGTTTTGAAGAACCTTTTTGAAGGTTGAAGGAAGATTGAAGACTATAGCTTTATAGCTTTTTGGAGGGTTTTGTAAGATTGTCTTCAATTCCCTTACTTGTTGTCTTGTCTTGTTGGATTATTATCCAAGGAACGATTTTGTGTGATATTTGATTCAGTTATTGAAGTGTTTTCATTAAATTCTTCTTTGTTCAATTATTCACCTTCTTCCATATATTTAATACTTTCACTATGATGATGAGTGGCTAATTTCCTTGTGTGATTCTAGGGTGATTGGCTGAAGGTTGTGGGAAAAACAATGATAGAATAATCTTAGATTCCAGTAGGATCCTGAAAGCTCGAGTCTTTAACCTTAACCCTAAGCACCTCGTTCGGTTGATGAACATCTCGGCCGGGGTGGAATTCTTCTGACCGAGGTGACTTATCCGACCCTAAACTGAGAGTTAAGTGTTAGAGTTTGCCAAATCCTATTCTTATTACACCTTTCTGGTTCAAAGCAAGCTTAGGATGAGACTTACCCGGTAATTCCTTAGTTTGTGTACCAACGATCATAAGTGTAGGTAATAAAGGTTTGTCCTTTATTGGGGTTTGAGTGTGCTTCCATCCCATCTTTGTGAGTTAGCCTGAGACTTACCCGGTAAAGGTTGATTCTATTCCCTTAGATGGTGTGTTAGTTTGAGGTTATAGTTCTTTATCTTAATTCCTTGAGACTTACCCGGTAATAGGAGTTACGGTTTGGGATTAGTGTGTAGTGAGACTTACCCGGTGATCTACTCCACTTTAGAAACACCTTCCCCATGCAAAAACCTCAGCTTTGTCCGCTTATCTATAGATCTTGAGTTGGAACCACAACTAGATGCTTTAATCCCTAGAATTGCATGTTTGCTTTATTTGACATCTTATTCATCTTTGATTGTATTACTTGCTCTTGTGGTTAGCATCAACACTAGCATACCGTACTGGACTTTGTTTCACTAAGTCCCTGTGATCGACCCCTGGAATTTTCTTGCTTTTACTACGATTGACCCGTACACTGCGGGTTCGCATCCTTGTTTTAAGCTTAAGTCTAGGGTTATAAATTTAAAGCTTGCACACACCGTTTGGAGCGAACATCAGCTGGATGCCAACGGTCCTCGTCGGCATAGATCATAGCTACGTCTCCCCAAAAGTCCTTAGGAGACACGTTCCTAGGGATGCGACCGTTGTAGGTCTCGTGGAACCCAAAAATGGTCCCAAACTCAACTATACTCAACTGGTAGTCTTGGTTCATGAGGCGGAAGGAGACGGTTCTATCAACAGGGCTGTGCTCGAAAGACGTCACAACCTCTCGGGTGATCTCCTCATAAGCGTCTTCACGAATATTCGTGAAGACAAGCAAACCGGCTCTATCCAAGAGCCATGTAAGGTCATCTACAATGTTGAGAGGATGTAGATCCTCCAACAACAAGTATCTAGGGCCAATTACTGCCCTCTTCTCGATCCTCTCAAATGCGGCTTGGTGGTTTTCGTGTATGATCGGTATGTTAGGAGGAGGGGGTGAAGATGGAGGTGAAGGTGAGGATGGTGGTGAAGGGGATGAGGGTGGTGGTGCCCTAGAGGTGGAGGGGTTCCCTTTCCTTTTCTTACTTTGCTCCCCTTTCTTCTCCTTTATCCTTCCCGACATTCTCCTCACAAAGTCCATTCTGTTCAAAATTACGGGCTGTTCTATAGAAACCACGGCCGTGGAACCTGTTGAGACCGTGATTCCTCTCAGAAGTTCGTAAATCTCAGCAAATCAGCACTCAATCTCAACAAGCAGGCAGTCCTAATCTAATTTCTTCCAATCTCAATCAGTTCTTCCTAAAATTTCTAACAAAAACGAACAAAATCGCGCAGAATCGAGAAGAAAGAAATAACCTCTTTTTCGGATTGAAAAATCCAAAATGCGTGTTTGTTGATCGTTTTCCGCGCGATTTGTTGCTTGGATCTTGTTCTTGGTTGGATTTGCTTCGGTTTAGGAAGAAGAATCGTTAAAAACGATTAGAGAACGAAGATTTGGGAGGGGCTGCGTGTTTTCGGCGTTTAGGGCGTGGAAATTGGGGGTTTTTGTGGTGTTTTTGTGGTGAAGTGTGGCTTTTATACTTGCAGGCAAAATTTCAAAAATTACGGTCTATCGGGGCATTCCACGGCCGTGGAAATGTACGGACCCGTAATTTTGGTGATTTTTCACAGGCTTTTGAAAATTACGGCCACTATAGCTATGACGACCGTAATTTAGACCGTGGAACCTTCTGTAAAGCTTCAAAGTCCAAATTTCGTCACCTTTCTTCGATATTATCCTCCCTTTCTTCTTTTCCATCGATCCTACAACCAAAAACACGAACATACCGGAAGAAATCGAGGCAAAATAAAGCGAAAACTTCTATTCTAAACTAATCTATGAATCGAAAACAAAAACGAAAATGCAATACCTTGGGTTGCCTCCCAAGAAGCGCTTTGTTTAAGGTCCGTAGCTAGACCAAACTCGCACTTATTCGAGTGCGGTAGGCGCAAACTCCTCAGCTTGGAGTTCCGGCGTATACTTCTTGAGTCGTTGGCCGTTCACCTTAAAACTTCCGCTAGCTTCACCCCATACTTCAACTGCACCATGGGGGAAAATGCGCTTAATTAGAAAAGGTCCATTCCAACGAGATTTAAGCTTACCTGGAAAGAGGCGAAGTCTTGAATTGAAGAGGAGAACTTGATCTCCTTCTTTGAAGTCCTTTGGAATGATATGCTTATCATGCCAACGCTTTGCTCTTTCCTTGTAGATTTTAGCGTTTTCGTAGGCGTTCAAACGGAGTTCATCCAGCTTGTTGATGTCTAGGAGACGCTTCTCTCCTGCTTCCTTCATGCCGAAATTCAGCCATTTGATAGCCCAAAACGCTTTGTGTTCCAGCTCTACCGGCAAATGACAAGACTTCCCATACACAAGGTTGTATGGTGTGGTTCCTATGGGGGTCTTGTACGCAGTCCGGTACGCCCATAATGCATCATCTAGTTTCAAGGACCAATCCTTCCTAGTCCTCGAAACTGTCTTCTCTAGAATTCCCTTGATCTCCCTATTTGAGATCTCAACTTGTCCACTTGTTTGTGGATGGTAAGGGGTAGCGATCTTGTGAGTAACCCCATACTTGGCTAGAAGAGCTTCAAAGCGACGGGCTATGAAGTGAGAACCTCCATCACTAATGATCGTCCTTGGTGTCCCGAATCGTGGAAAAATGGTCTTGTTGAAGAACTTGACCACCACCATGGCATCATTTGTGGGAGAGGCAATTGCTTCCACCCATCTAGAAACGTAGTCCACTGCCAATAATATGTATTGGTTTCCACAAGAAGATGGGAATGGTCCCATGAAATCGACTCCCCAAACGTCGAAAATCTCCACCTCTTGGATGTTGTTGAGGGGCATCTCGTTCCTTCTAGAAATATTGCCTGTACTTTGACAAGCATCGCAACAAGAGACAAAGGATTGCACATCTCTAAATAAGGTAGGCCAATAGAATCCAGATTGCAATACCTTTGCGCTAGTCTTGTTCGAACTAGCGTGTCCTCCACAGGGTAGTGAATGACAATGGCGGATGACACTTTGCATCTCATCTTCCGGCACACATCGCCGAATGATGCCATCCGGACCTCTCTTGAAGAGGAGAGGCTCGTTCCAATAGTATTCCCGGACGTCTTTAAAGAACTTCTTCCTTTGTGCGTAGGATAGTCCGGGCGGTATCTCCTGGCAAACCAAATAGTTAACAAAATCAGCAAACCATGGTTCGTTACCTTTGGAGATCTCGTTGATGCACTCCTCTATGATGTGTAGGTGCTCGTCTGGAAAGGAGTCATCAATGGGTAGATGGTCGTCCTCTAGATGTGTGAGGCGACTCAAATGATCCGCAACAGAATTTTCCGAGCCTTTCTTGTCGCGGATCTCAAGATCGAATTCTTGTAGGAGAAGAATCCATCTAATTAGCCTCGGCTTCGCATCTTTCTTTGCAAGGAGGTACCGGATCGCAGCATGATTCGTGTAGACAATCACCTTTGCACCTACAAGATAAGAGCGAAACTTGTCAATAGCGTAGACAATGGCTAGAAATTCTTTTTCCGTAGTGGCGTAGTTGAGCTGGGCTTCGTCTAGCGTCTTGCTAGCGTAGTATATGGCGTGGGTTCGTCCTTCTTTTCGTTTCCCAAGAACAGCTCCAATGGCTACGTCACTAGCATCGCACATAATCTCGAAGGGGAGAGTCCAATCCGGAGGTTGGATAATAGGCGCTGAGATTAGAGCTTTCCGAATGGTGTTAAACGCATCCAAACATTCATGCGAAAACTCAAAAACCGCATCCTTCATCAATAGATTAGTGAGAGGTTTTGATATCTTAGAAAAGTCTTTAATGAAGCGTCTATAAAATCCAGCATGTCCTAGGAAACTTCTTATCCCCTTCACCGAAATTGGGGGAGGAAGTTTCTCTATGGTCTCTATTTTAGCCTTGTCTACCTCTATCCCTCTACTAGAGACTAAGTGACCTAATACGATTCCTTCTTTAACCATGAATTGACACTTTTCCCAATTAAGAACTAGGTTAGTGTCTTCACATCTTTGCAGAACAAGAGAAAGGTTAGAAAGACAATCGTTAAAAGAGGAACCGTAAACGGAGAAGTCGTCCATGAAGACTTCCATGATTTCCTCTACGTATTCGGAGAAGATGGCCATCATGCACCGCTGAAAGGTGGCTGGGGCGTTGCAAAGTCCGAACGGCATTCTCCTGTATGCAAACGTACCCAAGGGCACGTGAATGTGGTCTTCTCTTGATCATCTGGATGTATCGGAATCTGAAAGAAACCACTATAACCGTCAAGGTAGCAAAAATGTGAGTGTTGTGCTAACCTTTCAAGCATTTGATCGATGAATGGCAATGGAAAGTGATCCTTCCGCGTTGCGTTGTTGAGCTTGCGGTAGTCTATGCACATTCGCCATCCAGTCACGGTTCGGGTAGGAATGAGTTCGTTGTTCTTGTTGGTGATGACCGTCATTCCTCCCTTCTTTGGAACTACTTGAACTGGACTCACCCACTTGCTATCGGAAATAGGATAGATGATACCTGCATCAAGAAGTTTAAGAATTTCCTTCTTGACAACCTCCTTCATGGTCGGATTCAACCGCCTTTGAGGTTGTCTTGAAGTTCTAAAGTCCTCCTCCATTAGTATCTTGTGCATGCATAAGGAGGGTTTAATTCCTACTAAGTCCTCTATAGTATAGCCTATGGCTTTTCTATGTTTCCTAAGGACAATCATGAGCTGTTCATGTTCATCTATGCTTAATTCGGAGCTAACGATAACCGGGAAGGTAGAATTAGATCCAAGAAAAGCGTACCTTAGATGAGCGGGAAGTGGTTTGAGTTCCATTGCTTTCGGAGCTTCCAATGATCCTTGAGGAGCTTCCGATGTTTCCTTAGAAGTTTCTAAGGATGTTGAATGGGTTGGAGAAGAATTGGAGGAAGTTGAAGAAGTATGCCGATCACCTTCTTCCACGGTCAAAATTACGGTCTCCTCTTGTGTTTCACGGCCGTAATATCCTCTGGAATGGAGATCGATTTTGGTTGTAAAATCCACGGTCGTGGAATACAGGGTATGACCGTGGATTCTTACATTCTCAGCCTCATCGTGGAGTTTTTCAAACTCCTCTTCATGGATCTCCTCTTGTGCTTCTAAGGCTTCAATTTCTTCTTTGCACTCTTCTTCTTCCCCTTCATTGGTTAGACTCATAGTGATAACCTTTTGTAAAGGATCGTTAAAGAGAATCGCACTTACCTCCTCCCTAGATAAACCTTCTTCATCTTGGACATCGTAGATATCCTCGTCAAAGATTAGTTCCTTCACTAGAGTGGAAAGAACGAACTCCACTTTTTCTTCTCCAATGTCAAAAGCGAGTCTTCCATTCTTGCAATCGACCATGCAGCCGGAAGTTGCAAGAAACGGTCTTCCGAGTATAATCGGGACCGGACTATCTGCAGGAATGTCAAGCACGACAAAATCAATGGGAACAAAGAATTTACCTAGCTTGACCGGGACGTCTTCTACAATGCCGACGGGACGAGTAATGGATCGATCCGCCATGTATAACGTCATCTTCACCGGTTTAGGGTCGCCTAAACCGATCTTCCTGCACAACGCAAGTGGTATGATGCTCACACTTGCTCCTAAGTCACATAAAGCGTCATATGTGACCTCTCCCACTCCAATGGGAATGCAAAATGACCCCGGATCTTTCAGCTTTGGGGGCATTTTCTCCTTCATCGTCTTGATGAGATCTGAAGAATCCGAACTCATCTTGACCTCTCCAAAATCTTCTAGCTTCCTCTTGTTGGAAAGGAGCTCTTTCAAGAACTTGCCGTAAGCTGGCATACCTACAATAGCATCAATGAAAGGTATATTAATATGCAGCTTACTCATGAGTTCTATGAACTTACCGAATTGTTTGTCGAGGCGCGCTCGCGCTCTAGATTGAGGGAACGGTAGGGGAGGTTTGAAAGCTGGAGGAGGAACATAGACATCTTCCTTCTCTTTCCCCTTTTCTTTGTCCTTCTCTACGGGGACTTCAACGAACGTAGGCTGCGGATCGATGGTAGTCACTCCGCTCCTAGTTGTAATCGCCATTACCCTTCCCTTAGGGTTGTCCTCCGTCTTTCCTGGAAGCTTCCCTTGATTTCTAGGAACTTCCTCCGCATGATCGGACATTTGGTTTTCTAAAACTTTTTGAGCTTTGTCAATCTTAGAAACTCGATCATCAACCTTAATGAGGCGGTTCTCCATCCCTTGAAGCTTTCCCAAGATCGTTTCCAACATGGGATCTGGCTTCTCCTTTCCCGTATTGTTTCCTCCATTAGATGATTGCTCTTGGCTTTTCAAAGGGGTAGAGGAAGAGGAAGGTGGAGTTAGTGAGTTAGAATTGGAAGGATAAGAGTTACCGGAATTTTGTTGATTGGGGCGCCAATTGTTGTTGTTTGAACCCCGATTGTTGTTCCAATCATTGTTCCAGTTGTTGTTGTTTCCATTCCAGTTGTTACCCCGGTTGTTGTTGTTGCCGCCATTGTTGTTGCCCAAATAGCCAACATCCTTCCCTTGTTGCTTTGGGAAGTTGGTCTTGATAGCCTCCTTCAACTCTTTGATCTCATTGTTGAGGGAGAAAATCTGATTTTGAGCTTCATGTGTGAGCTTCGCTCCTTGCTCCACACGATTTCCCTCCACTTTCCGGTGGGAATACTTCTCTATGACTCTTGCTTGCTTCTCAATGAAGTCCCAAGCGTCATCTTCTCTCATGTCCATGAACGTTCCACATGAGAGGGATTGGAGGTTGAATTGCGTTCCCGCATCCAGCCCTTTGTAGTAAATTTCCAGCAGGGCAAGCTTGGATATGCCATGATGGGGGCAATCCAAGAGCAAATCCTGAAATCTTTCCCATGACTGAAACAAACTTTCGTTAGGTCTCATAGAAAAAGCATTAATCTTACCTCTAAGTTCCGCCGTTTTGGAAGGCGGAAAGAATTTGGTGAGAAACTCTGCGGAAAGGTCTTCCCACGTGTCTAGTTTCCCATTAGGAAGAGCTTGGTACCAAGACAACGCTTTCCCTTTCAAGGAGAAAAAGAAAGGTTTGAGCTTATAGCTGTTGGTAGTAGCGTTCTTCGGTCTCATCGTCTCCATCATGCACTCGAAGTTTTGCAAGTGTTGGTGTGGAGATTCAGCACTTGTACCGCCAAATTGGTTTTGGCGAACAAGGGTGATGACTTGAGGGTTAAAGCTAAACCCTTGAACATCTTCAGCATCAAAATTCACACCTAAGCGGCGTGGTTGTTGTGTTGGATCCATCCGTTGGCCAAGAGTTCTTGGCTCATTATCCACACGTTCGACTCTCGCATTCCTTGGTGGGATGCGGCGATTAGTAGTTCCTTGTGGATGGAAGGGATTTATATTGATCGTAGGATCAATCTCTTCTAACGGCGGCATGGAAGAGTCACTATCATCAGCGGATGAGTGGCTTTTTCTTTTAGACCTTGATCTCCTTCTTGAGGACTTCTTGCCAACCTTATCTTCAAGGTCGCTCATCTTTACCCTCATTTGGAAGAGCATGTCTTGTAGACCGTTAACTTGAGATTGATGACGATCCATCTCATCCTTGCGGAGAGTCTCATTCCAACGGAGTTGAGCTTCTTTTTCTGCCAACTCTGTTTGAAAATCACGTCCGTTTTCTTCGGCCATCTTCTTTTCCTTGCGCTTTTGCCTTAAGGCTTTCTCTAGCTCTTGATCAAGAGGCAAGAGATCTTCGGAGTTCCTAGACCTGCGCATGCACTCAAAGAAAAATCAAATAACGAGAGCAAGCTCCCAAGCTTGACAACGGCTACCGGATTCAGCCGAAACCAAATCCCCGGCAACGGCGCCAAAAACTTGTTCGCCCCTAGAGGTGTGTGCAAATAAGTTTTAAATTTATAAAACTAGAATCAAGCAAGCGAACCCGCAGTGTACGGATCGACGTAGTTAAGCAAGAATTCCAGAGTATCGAACACAGGGATTTGGGTGGGAACGAACTCGGTTGCAGATTATCAAGCAAGTAAATATGAGAGTTTGCAAATATTGGGAAAACAACAATCCTAAAGATCCAGGTATCCAGCTGTGGCAATCGATTCAAGATATACTAATGATGTAAAGACAGAGTTGAGATATGCAAAGGTATACTAAAGTAAGGTAATCGTACGGTGAAGTTCCAAAAACCTTTTGTGACTCACCTACAAGGCACTCCCTATACAGGTTGTTGAGGCTCAATATAGAAAGATTCTAAAGGCGAGAATTAGTATCAAATACCCAAACTTATAACCTAAAGATCAAGACTAACTTAACCGATTGAGGTTGTTGAGACTCACAATCGAGGTAGAGGTTGTTGAGGCTCACTACCACCTAGAAAAGACAAGTCTAAACTAAGCTAAAACAAATCTTTAACTTTAGATTGAAGTAAAAGCAGGTTCGTAGATTTAAGGGAAATCACGGTTAGTTCTTGAGGTTCCACGGCCGTGGACTCAAGAACAGCCCGTAATTTGGGTTTGTCGACGATGTTTTCCTAACTCTCAGGGTCTAATCTGTTTGCGATCAATCTATCATCATCTAAGCCACAACTATCAACCCTTCACCTTAGAATTGTTAAGGGTTTTTAGCCAATAACAGTCATATTGATTTCAATTCAAGAATTAGAAGATGAAAAGATGAAAACTTTCAAGAACTTTCAATAACCTTCAACTTAATCTCAAAATCACAAAGAGAACAAATAACGCCAAAAGATTCACAATAGAACAAATAACCGCAATCCTAGGAAAGAAAAGGAAACGGGATGTCAATCCGTTTTCCAAATCAAACCTAATCAAGAAGAGAGATCTTCTTGCAGAATCTTCCAAGAACTTCGATCTTCCGCAATTCCGAAGATCACCACAGCAATCTCCACTAAAAGTGCGAGATTTGAGCAACTCTCCGATGCAAACTTTGATCTCCAATGAGATCTCCCAAATACCTCTAAACGAGGGTTTGTGCGTTGCTAAGCGTTGATTGCTAAGCAGGCCTAAGCGATGATAAGTGGTCCTCCTGAAATCTCCTTTCTTCCGTCTTTTTATAATGCAGGGCAAGGTGTCGGCCCGGCCCGATCTTCAAAAGATCATGGCTTCGAAGTGTGGCGAGAGATTCGCCAAGATCACGGTCGTGGAAGATTCCGCGACCGTAATTCTAGGGCGTGGAAACAATTACGGTTAGTTCCACGACCGTAGAATCCCCTGGAATGAACATCGAATTCTGACTCTGAATCCACGGCCGTAATTCTGAACGTGGTTTTGGATTCCGGCCGTATTTTAGGGCGTAATTTAGGGCAAGAACGTGATTCTTCCCTAAACTCGTGCATTCCTCAATCTAATACTCCAAATTGCTTCCAAAAAGTGTCCTCGATCTATGGACATATCAACTCAACTCTCCTTTGCTCGATTCCGTTCGGAAATAGCTCCAAATCACCTATAATCAACATAGAACTTGTGTAGACATCCATATCGACAATATAGGCAATACTAGCTCACATATGCATAAAGATCAATCAAAGACTATCAATATGAATCAAATACGATTAGAAAACGTGCCTAAAATATCACAATATTTCATGCTAACAACACTTCCCTCCAGGACGAGGAACGCAGGCTTTCGTCTTCCTTGAGTGCTAGCACTCTTGCCCTCCAAACCACCTTGGCTCAGCTCTCCAAAGCCAATTGGATCGCCCATGGCGATCAGTGTTCTTCCTACTTCTTTAGAGGAATCAAGACTCGACGATGTGCCAACCGTATCAATGCTATCCGAACCCATGATGCCACTATCACCAATGGCCCTGATATCATCGATTCAGTCTTTGTTAACCACTTTTGGAATATCCTTAATCCCTCTCCTCAACCCTCATCATCCCCAATCCCTGACATTGACCTACCTCTCCTTAACCTGGATGACGTTGCTTCTCTTGATAAGATGGTGACCCCTGACGAAATCAAAAACACTCTTTTTTGCATCGGGGATAGTAAGTCTCCGGGGCCGGACGGGTACAACTCTCTCTTCTTCAAATCCGCTTGGGCTACCATTCACCATGACTTCACTGAAGCGATTCTTGATTTCTTCTCTCATGGAGGACTCTTGAAGCAGGTCAATCACGCTTCTATTTCTCTAATTGCTAAAAATGATAATCCTCTTTCTCCTTCTGATTACAGGCTATCTCTTGTTGTAATACAATCTATAAAACCATTGTAAAGGTACTTTCGGCTTGCATCAACGCTGTTCTTCCCCATATCATCAGCTTCAATCAGAGTGCCTTTGTATCTAATCGATCCATCAAGCACAATGTGTTAATATGCCAAGAGATGCTCAATAAGTATAGTATGAAGCACATCTCACCTAGAGTTGCAATGAAAGTGGATATTTCTAAAGCTTTTGACACTGTCAGTCATGAGTTTATCCTACATTGTCTTCTTAGAATGGGTTTTCCGGAGCACTTCACCCGTTTGATCAAAGAGTGTATCTCTACTACATCCTATTCAGTCAATATAAATGGTACCCTCCGTGGTCATTTCATTTGAAGCATAGGGTTGCGCCAAGGTTGTCCCCTATCTCCTTCACTCTTCACAATTGCTATGGAATTCCTCTCCAAAATGATCCAGTTGAGTACTACTAACCCTGACTTCAACTACCACCCAAAATGCTCCTCTCCTACCATTACCCATCTCTCCTTTGCCGATGATCTCTTGCTTCTTTGTAGAGGGGACTTGCCATCTATCAAAATTCTCAAGGACACCCTCGACGGGTTTGGGGCCGTTTCTGGGCTAAAGATCAACCCCACCAAATCCCAGCTTTTCACCGGAGGCATGAGCAATTCCGAGTAGGATCAGGCCTCTAATCTTACTGGCATGGTCGTTGGCACCCTTCCATTTCTCTACCCATTGGTAGTAGGAGGCTGGCTATCCTAGACTATCTTCCCTTAATTCATAAGATCACAAAGAGAATTCAATCTTGGAGTGCCAAGACTTTATCCTATGCTGGGAGAGCTCAACTTATCAAATCCATTCTCTTCTTGATTAACCAGTATTGGAGTTCTATGTTCATGATCCCTGCAAAGGTTCTAAGCACGATACAAGCTCTCATCCGTTCGTTTTTCTGGTTTGGTGTTGAGATTAGTAGCATAGCGTGGTCGCTTGGTCCACTACTTGTACTGCAAAAGCTGATGGAGGCTTGGCTTTCCCGACCTTAGTGCCAGGAATAAGGTTTCTCTTGTCCGGCTTATCCATGATATCGATAGGGGTAGTGATAAAATATGGAACATCTGGATTGAACGTCATTTAACCAAAGGTCAAAGCATTTGGAGATGTAGCCCTAAACCCCACCATAACTTCTTCTAGAAGAGCTTGCTTAAGATCAAGGATGAGATCCCCCCTCCTTCCATTGGTAACCATCACTATGATGTTATTTCTAACCCTAACGGCTCCTTTTCACCTAAAAAAGCCTACGCCATCTTTAAGCCTAACCCTTCGCCGAACCAACCTAATCCCTTCAGGGCCTTATGGATCCAATCCAACATCCCCAAGTGTTGCTACATCTCCTGGCTTGCCTTTCTTAGATGGCTCCCTACCATCGCTAAAATCAAGACTTGGAACCTAGTAGATAATGACACTTGCAAGCTCTGTAATAGCTCGACTGAAAACGATGATCATCTTTGGTCTTTCTACAGCTATGGTTCTCTTGTGCTTGACATCTTATCCCGATGGACAAGAGTCCCCTATCCAGCCCCTTACATTTATAATGTTTGGATTTGGCTTAGCTCTAGGCCCAATCCTAAAGACAACCTTCTGGATAGCATTCGGATCGCCTCTATTACATCCTTCATCTACTTTGTTTGGAAGGCTAGGAACAACCAATTATTTAACAACTCCTTCACAAGAGCGGTGGATTGTGCTGGCGATGCCATTAGAGCAATCAATTTACATTTCAAGCATAACTGGAAGGATCGATCGGCTCCTTCTATGGCTACTGCTCGAATGTTGAACATCAACCTACTTTAAGATATCTTCTACTTTCTCCCTCTCTTCCCCTCTTCTTCCACCTGTTTTTTTCCTCCCTTGGATCTTATGTATTTGCTCATGTATGCTCCTTATGTAAATTCTTCTTCTCTCAATACAATTAAACTTTCGAAGAAACTTTGTCCAATGGTCGGGCAATTGGTGTACCAACAACATCTTTTTTTTAAAAAAATTTCCATATATTAGAAAGAGGAGGGAATATACATATGTGAACTACATCTTGGTATCAGCATCAGAAACAAGAGACAAAGCGAGGGATGGGGTGGAATTAAGCTATATGAATCCCTAGAATTTTAGCCCAAGAGGTGGAGTTGGGTGATCGGTTCTTCCAGTGGTGTGAGGCGTAGTTTTTTACTACAAGAATTGCTTCATTGGCTCAATCAGTAGCATGGGTGTAGACATTATTGTAGAGGATGTTGTTTCTTGCCTTCTAGGTGAAGTAGATGAAAGCCGTGATGGAAGAGATGTGGATGTTGTCGATGAAGCATTTCTTTGATCTTTGGTGGGAGTTTAGCCAAGTCCAAGGGTGGGGAGAGTAGGCGAGGGGGTGAGGGGTTCTGGTCCAGATTGAGATGCTGTCGAGAACGAGGGACGTGTAGTTGCAATTCGCCCGAAGGTGGTTCTCATCTTCCTGGTGGTTTGAGCATAGCTTGCAAGTTGCGTTATTGGTGATGTTCCATTGGAGGAGTTTTGTGAGTGTAGGAAGTTTATGATGGCAGGCAATCCAGGAGATGAAACTGTATTTAGGTATACTTAGGTTGCCCAATAAGGCTTTGCAATTCATGTGGGAGAGAGGAAGGGTAGGGCTCGTGAAGAAGGTATAGGCCTTCTTGGGGGAGAAGGAGCCATTGGGGTTCGAAAGAAGATGGGTGTGGTTCGTGGCAAGACCGGCGATGAGGAGGTCATCACGGGTCTTGACAATCAAGTTCTAGATGTGACTATATTTGTTGCTTCTCCTGCAGGTCCAGAAGGTGTTCCTTTTTAGAATGTTGTTGATCCAAAGGCACCATAGGTTGGACGGATTGGAGTCAAGGTCGTAGATGAGGCGTGATATAGAGGATTTGTCCCAAGAGAGCAATTCTTATAATTTGAGACCACCAGAGAGTTTAGGGGAGCAAATAGTGTTCCAAACGATGAGGGATCTTCTGCTGTTGTCGTTTCCAGACCAAAGGAAGGATCTAAAAAGAGTTTGAATCTTGTGCATGATGGTGGGAGGGATGATGAGGACCTAGCACTAGTACACGTGCATGGACATGAGGATTGAGCTGATGATTTGTAGCCTAATGGCATAGGACAAGGATTTGGCACTCCAAGAGTTGATTTTATTTGTGATGTTGTTTATGAGAGGTTGGAAGTCGTGGAGGTTGAGTCTCTTACTGCCAATTAGAACACCAAGGTAGTGGAAGGGCAAGGAGATGATGGGGAAGCCAATGGTGGAGCTAATGTGATCTTGTGTGGATTGGTGGAGACCTCCAAAGAAAACCGAAGACTAGAGGTTTACCTTGAGGCCAAAGGAGATGTTGAAGTTGTCAAGAGATTGTTTGAGAGTAAGGATGGAATGAAGATTGCCTCTACAGAATAACCTGAGATCATCTGCAAAACAAAGGTGAGTAATGCGGGGGAGTGACATTTGGTGTGGGCATTGAAATTAGGGTTAGTTGTGTTTGACATGTTCATTGAGGATAGGACTTCCATGGCTATTACAAATAGTGGAGGGGATAGGGGGCAACCTTGTCTTAGTCCTTTGGAACCTTTGAAGTACCCAGTGAGAGAACCAATGAGGTTAATAGAGTAGGATGTTGTAAGGATGCGGCTTTTATGAGGGCGATAAAAGGTTCAGGGAAGCCAATTTTGGGGAGGCATTGTAGGATGAAGTTTTGTACAATAGAGTTGAAGGCTTCAGAGAGGTCGATCTTTAGAGCACATCTAAGGGAGGTGTTTTGCGGTTATAGTTCTTGAGGAGCTCATTGTAGAGAAGAATGTTATGCTTGATTGAACGTCCTTTGACAAAGGCGCTTTGGTATGGACCTATGATATTAGGAAGGTCTGAGTTGATCCTAGTAGCTAGGATTTTCGCTATGGTTTGTAAGTTGTATTACAATAAGATATAGGTCTGAAGTCGGATGGGGAAGAGGGGTTATCTTTTTTTGCAATTAAAGAGATGGAGGTATGATTCACCTGCTTGAGTAGTTTACCTATGGCAAAGAAGTCAAGGATAGCATGATTGAAGTCCTCCTTCATAATGTTCCAAGCGGCTTTAAAGAAGAAGACATTACATTCGTCCGGACTAGGGGCTTTGTTGTCCCCACTGCTAAAGATAGTGTCTTTGATTTTATCCTGGAAAACAGGCTTGGATAGAAGGCTAAGGACGGAGAAGGTAAGGTTGGGTAAGTTAATGTTGAGGAAGGGGGCGGGTGGGGGTGTGTTAAGAGGATCCAAGATGGAAGAGAAGTGGTGTGTCAGGGTTGAGGCTATTCTATCAGGGTCATGGGTGATGGTATTAGTGGAGTTAAGGATGGAGGAGATCTTGTTAAGGCTATGTCAGGATTTGATGCTCCGAAAGAAAAGGAGTCACACTGATCGCCATATTTGATCCAATTAGCTTTGGCTAGTTGGCTCATGGTGATCCTGAGGAGGTCAAGACGGTAATTGAGGTTGGTGATGGTAGTTTTCTCATTCTCTTGAAGGCCAGGGTCAAGGGGTCATGTTTAGAGATCCTTTGGATAGTGGTGAGGACCTTGTTGTTATTGTTGATGGTTGTGTGGATGTTCTCGAGTTTGGAGCTTTGAAATTTCTTTAGTTTGGGTTTGATGCTTTTGAGTTTAGAGACTAGCTTGAACATTGGGAAGCCATCTTGAGCTTGGCTCCAAGAATTTGCAATACAAGGGAGGAAGTTTTTATGGTTGGGGTTTGGGGCGTCGAGAGAGAGGATAGCCGGGGAGTGGTCTGAGATGTAGTGGTGATCAAAGAGAGCAGTTGAGTTTGGGTATGATGGTGGGCATGTTGTTGGTCAGCTTTTCATCAGGCGAGAGAGTGACATTGAAGTCACCAAGAAGAGCCCAAGAAGTGGAAGGGTTAAGGAGTTGGATGGTTGTTATAGAGTCCCAAAGGCTCACACGTTCAGGGGGTATTGTGTGCATAGATGATAGAGTATTCTAGGTGAGGAGAGGGGCTTGAAGGCTTGGAGGAGAGGTTGATGGAACAATGGAAAAGTTGATCTGTGATGATGGTGGGGGAGATGTGGAGGGTATGGGGGTTCCACAAAATCTAAAGGCGACAATTATGGGCGTGAGAGGAATTTGAAAATGTTTCCAGTTGGGTAGTGTAACGCCCCGTTTATTTGGGTGCGTTTTCTTTATTTATTTTCCTACGTCTATTGATATTTTTAGTAGCTTAAATATTTTATTTAAAAATTATACGACGTAAAATGGCTTTCCCGAGTATATTAATATTTTTTGGTTTATTTTCGGAAACGGTCGGAAAGTTTTCCGAATCAAAAATTCCATTCCGAATGTCGTAATCGAGTCTACCCTTTTATTTCTTTTTCTTATTCTCTTTTCTTTTATTTCTTCTTTTCCTTGCCTGTTTCTCTTCTAGTGACGTGCGCCCCGACTCATCGCTTGCAGCCCTGTCACAATGACCCCTCATCATTTGCATCCCCTTTGTTTGTTTGGTCTCCTCCACGCAAGCTGGCCAACCTTCACCATTCTCATACGCTCTCTCACGCTACCATGATAACAACCTTGCCCTCAGCCTCACCTCTTCATTCTCTTAGCTCTCTATTCCCATCTCTTGCAACTCTCTTGACAACAGGCCTCACACTCGAGCCCCTTTCCTCACGAGCTTGGAGAAGCCCCGTCTTCATCACTGGAGAGGATCCTTGCTCCACTTGTGCAACCCTCACCCCCACCAGGAAGCAACCGCCGGAGAAGCCACCATTGCGGCCCTGTCTGCCTTGCCTTGGCATGTGCAGCGCTACCGCTCCTGTTTATCTTCTCTTCTCATCCCCCTTGTTTCATCTTGCACCACCGGAATCAAAATTGCAACCGCCTCTTGCACCGGATCTACACAGCTGAGCCTCACCGAAGTCCTCTGTCGACAGATTGGAACAAACTTGGTGAAGCAGCACGTTGCGCTTTACTCTAGGGTCGCTCTGAAGACCGACCCTTCGGAGACCGAATCTGCCGTTTCTATCTAATCCTGCCGAAGAGTGCTCCACCCTGCCTTGCCCTCGCCTCTGAAGCGCCACCGCCCCCTGCACTCTTCCATTCCCGCTTCCAGTAAAAGGGGGTTAAGAAACCCTATTGTTGACATTCACAGCGGCCCCCCTCCCTTTCTGGTTAATTATAAAACTAGCCCATGTTGTGTATTTGCATACTCTACCCAGATTTTTCGAATGTATCTATTATGCCCCTGCTTATATATAATTACAGATTTGGCCAAAAGTTTTATTTTCGGAAAATGACCCAAGTTCTTGAGTTTCATATCTTGCCGGAAAAGTTGATTGCGGATTGTGACCCATGTGTATATAATTATATAATTGCCCCGGAAAATGTTTAAGCGGTTTTTAACCTTGGTTTTGAAAATGGATTTACCGATTTAATATATGTTATATATTCCGTTCAAAGTTAGCATATAAGCTAAATTTGCTTAGCTTTGGTTTTAGGTCCGAAAGCGCCCGATATAGACCAACGAATCCATATCGACATCCATAGATCGTCTTCCATCTTGTGACATCACGTGAGTACCCTCTCCTCCAAGCTTATGATCTTACCTCGATCTTGTTATGTTTAGTATTAGTATCATGCTAGGTTGGATCTAGCATAACCTTGGGAGAATGTCAAGTAGTGGTTGTGGAGGTGAGATTTAAGGTTTTGATATTGTTTGATGGATTGATGTTGTTATGATCTTGTGGTGGTATTGTTATCTTGTGAGGTTGTTATGATGTTTTAAGTTATATGGTTAATCTTGTGAGCGTTCTGAGGCTTGAGATTGGGATTATATGATCTTGTGGGATTTTAGAGCTTAGGATTGACTTATTCTAGCATGGTGTTGTTACCGTTGAATTTGTTTGGACTAGGCATTTTATCCTAGTATGTGTTATGGGTTATGATCTTGCGAGATCATAGGGTCTAGAAGTCTAAGGACTCCTAGCTTGTGTTGAGTGTGATGTGAGCATGAGGGATTCTAGGATGCGGTCCGAGAATGAGAGTCAAATGATCTTGCGTAGATCATTTGTGTAGAAGTCTAAGACTTCTTGAGTTGAGCGAGTTGTTGATATAGATATCTTGTTGTGAGCAGGTGTAGACTTCTTTCAAAGGGAAGTGAGAGTGTTGCATGAGTTAGCGTTTGGGATGAGGTAAGTCTCCGGACTTACTTAGCTCGTATTCCTTGTATTAGCATCTTTATGTGTTTGGTGGTATGTGTTTATTGTTTATGTTATAACAACTAAACCAGAAATAGGATCACCTACCTTTATATTATTTGGCATAAGTGTATGATAATGGGCGGTGACATCACTGCCTAGCTCTTGCGAGAGCTTGGAGGTTCTTGGCGACTAGCCCGTGCGGGTAGACGGTCGGATGCATTAGTATCATTCCTTGCCGGTAAGTAGGGACCGAGGCGAGTTTTGGGAGACTCTCGTGTCTCAAAAGAAGTTGAATTAGAACGGGATATGACTTAATAATAAAAAGATAATAAACCGGATTTGTGTGCTTTGGAGTATGATGTGTGTTCATAATGATTTACTTGTGTTTGTGCATTCCACCTTTATTCTAATGCTTCGAATATTAGCTAACGGTTTTATACCGATTGTTGTAGATTGCCCTAAAGGTTAGGAATACAGCCGAGAGATCCGGAAAAGTGGACAGCCGGGGTTCCGTACATTTTAGGAGTGAGTTTTGGTTGGAGTCGGGTTGTGTATTGTTCTTCGTTTGTTGTGTTTGTATGCCGCATGTATGGCGTTTGGTCTTTGATTTGTATCTCGGCTAAAGTCTTTGTTTGTATGCTTTTGGGTTTCAATACATTGCATAAAAATGTATTTCGATTTTGGCCTTTATTTGTGTCTTGTTGTAAGATCCGGTGAAATTGTTGTTAGGCTAAGGGTCGGGACCCATTGTGAGGTCTCCACCCGTAGCATTCCGAGTCTCGCGAATTCAGGGTGTTACAATATGGTATTAGAGCCCTAGGTTGACAAAAATGACACTCGCAATCTTCTAAAGGCCTGATAGATGGAAAGAGAACCCCCAAGGGTTCTAAATTTAAAATAATTTTTCGTTTTCAAAATCATGAGCATAGTCAGTCGGGGTAGAATGTACGGATCACCACTCCTTTTGCGGATCTCGACATCTTAGTTTAATGATTATATATGTGTGTGTGTGTGTGTAGTATATGTGGATTGTAGTTGCATGATAGACGTGATATATATGTATAGTTATATAGGAGGACTATAGTATGTTTGTGGACCTTGTATTGTTGTAATGGATTTCCGGATGTGTTATGTAAGACCTCAGTCTTTCGCCTTCACCGCCCCGCGGTGAAGTGTGCCGCCCCTGTTGTTGACTAAAAGATCGCGTCCGATCTTTCTTTCGTTCGGTAATCAGGTTGAACAATATGGGAACCCACAATGTACAGATCAGTTGTAATAAAAGAAGAATTCCAGGGGGTCGATCAAAGGGACTATGGTGAAACAAAGTACGGTAATTAGGTTGTCAAATAACCACAAACAGCAAATTAAAGCAATCAAAGATGATATAAAAGTCAGACAAAGGGAATACGAATTCTAGAGATTAAAGCATCCAGTTGTGGTTCCGACTCAAGATCTCAAAGGATAACGTGGAAAAAGCTGAGCAAAGGGATGGTGTTTCTAAGGTGGAAATAGATCACCGGGTAAGTCTCACTACTCACTATTCCAAACCAAAGATCCTTTTATCGGGTAAGTCTCAAGGTACTAAGGAAAGGAACTATAATCTCAAACCAACACACCACCCAAGGGAGTATAATCAACCTTTACCGGGTAAGTCTCAGGCTAACTCTCAAAGATGGGATGAAGGCACACTCAAACCCCAATAAAGGATAAACCTTTATTACCTACACTCATGATCTTGGGTTACAAACAAAGAAATCACCGGGTAAGTCTCATCCTAGGCTTGCGTTGAACCAGGAAAGGTCTAACAAGGATAAGATTTGGCAAACAAAAACTATTAACTCAGATAAGGTTCAAGAAAGGTTCACCTCGCTCAGTTTATGTACCATCTCGGTCAAGATGTTCCACAGCTGACCGAGGTGTTCGTCGGTTAAGGTAAAGACTCAAGCTTTCTGGGTCCACTGGGATTAAGATCATTCTATCATCGTCTTTCCCACAACTTTCAGCCAATCACCCTAGAATCGCATAAAGAACTTAGCCAACAATCATCATGATAACAATAATTAAATTTATAAGAAAGGAATCAATATTCAAACAAGAAAACCTTAACACAAAGGTCTCAATAACTGAATCAAACAAACAAACAATCAACGTTCTTCAATCACAAATAAGAAAAGACAACAAAACCAAGCCAACTAAGAAAGTCTTACAAACTTCCTTCAAAGCCAACTTCAAACTTGATTCCTTCTTTCCTTGAACTTCAACCTTCAAAACTTCCTTCAACTTCCTTCAAAACTCTTCAGAAAATCCTCCAGAAAATCCTTGATCTGAAGATAGTAGAATTGTAGAAAATCCAACCCTTTATATAGGAGAATTATCTTCCAAAGACAATATATCTTAAAAAGATAATTTCCTAGAAAATATATCCATATCTTCCAATATATATCAGCCAAAAATATTATCTTCCTTCCAAAAATCCAGCCAAAAATATATGATATTCACTTTCCAAAAATAGAAGATCTCAGCCAAAAATAAAGATCTTGTTGGTGGTGAGGTGTTCGCCTCGGTCCAAACGCTCCTCGAGATCACCTCGGTCGAGGTGGTAATGTAGCTGACCGAGGTGAATCTCTGCTAAATGTAAATCATCTCGAATCTGGTCCAAAATCAATCTTCTAAATCATTTCCATGCTTCCTGAGATCTTCTTATAGCTCCTCAAAGCTCCATAATGTAGCTCCAATGACTCCTAAGCTTCCTTAGCTCCATTTCGATCCAAAACGTGCCATTTTCCCTACAATTACAACGAAACTAGGTGTAGACATCGATTCCCGCAAAGGTAGACAAAACAACAATATAATCAAAGAATATACATCCATACATGCAGATTTATGAAGATAAAACTTCTAAACCAATCCCAAAATATAGACTATAATACATGCTATCAAAATACCCAATATTTGTCCCCAAGCAAGTTCCAAATCTTAGATACAAGATAGAATGGTCAAAACATTTAATAAATATAAGAAAGTTGTTCATCTTTGCATAAAATCATAGAATGCATAATAAATCATATTTATCGAAATCAATCATGTATAATCCAATTTAAACCACCAAGTCAATCAACAAGCTCGAGGTCTCAAGGGCTTCCAAAAGAGGTACGGTCAAGAAACGTGTCAGGGTTGGATGTATATAGGGTAATGTGGTGCTAGAATCCGGGAATAGGATCTTTCTTCACTTTCTCTGAATCACAACATCTTCCCCCAATAAGCTTTGCTTATTTTCATTTTTTACTTTTTGGGATGCATGGACAGAGGTGCACAATAACCGAAGCCTAGGAGATCAGCAATCATCAATTTCTCGAGATGCCTCAAACCCTTTATGCACATACCATGACCCGTTAGAAATATCGCTCAATCCAACTTTGGCAAGACACAAACACACCCGGCTATGTGAATGGTGCCGAGTTACTCATCATCATGATTGACTTCCCCAAACCTAATTGTTTCTTTCTAACACTTTCAGCCAACATCTCAACTTCACTTCACTTGCTTTTCTTTGTTTGCTTCCAACTTCCCGGATAGGCAAAGGGAGGTGATAGCGTGTATTATAGTCTATATTTTGGGACTTGTTTAGACGTTTTATCTTCAATAATCTGCATGTTTGAATGTATATTATGTGATTATATTGTCATTTCATCTACCTTTACGGGAATTGAGGTCTACACCAAGTTTCGTCGTAATCGTAGGTAAAATGTCACATTTTGGATCGAAATGGAGCTAAGGAGCAAAGGAGTCATTTGAGCTACATTCAGGAGCTTAAAAGAGAACCCAGGAAGCAAGGAATTAACAAAGAAGATTTACTTTGGACCAGATTTGAGAGATTTCACCTTCAGCTGAGATTCACCTCGGTCAGCTACAGTGTCACCTCGACCGAGGTGATCTAGAGGAGCGCCCCGACCGGGGGCGGATATCCTGACGCGGCGAGATATATTTTATTTGGCTGAGATCTTTTATTTTTGGGCTGGATTTCTGGAAGAAAGATCATATATTTAAGAGATCTATTTTAGAGATATGGATATATTTTATTAGGAAATTATCTTTTTAAGATAATATTATCATTGGAAGATAATTCTCCTATAAAAAGGGTTGGATTTTCCATAATTCAGCATCCTCGCATACTTGGAGATTGAAGAAGTTGCAGTTAGGAAGGATTTTTGGAAGTTTGAAGGATGATTGAAAGAAGTTCATAGCTTGTTATAGCTTTTCAGGGGATTTGTAAGACTTTCTTAGATTCCCTTTTGTTTGATTGTCTTGTTGGATTTGTGATCCAAGAAACGCTGATTTGTTTGATATTTGATTCAGTTATTGAAGCCTTGTTCTTAAGGTTTTTGTATTCAAATATTCATTCCCTTCCCAATTATTTGATTATTGCTTTCATGATGATGAGTGGCTAATTTTCTTGTGCGATTCTAGGGTGATTGGCTGGAAGTTGTGGGAAAAACGATGATAGAATAATCTTAATCCCAGTAGGACCCTGAAAGCTCGAGTCTTTAACCTTAACCCTAGAACATCTCGTTCAGTCGATGAACATCTCGGCCGGGGTGGAACTTGACTGACTGAGGTGACCTTTTCTGATCCGTACACCGCGGGTTCGCATCCTTGTTTTAAGCATATTTCTTGGGATATAAATATAAAGCTTGCACACACCATTTGGAGCGAACATGTTTTTGACGCCGTTGTCGGGGACTTGGTCTAGACCGAGCCGGTTGCGGTTGTCTTTCGGAGCAATTGCCCCTGCTGCTACTAACCACTCTAGTTGAGTGGAATTTGTAGGTTCTTTCTTTTAGGTTTATGCGAAGAACCCGTGCTGGGAAGAAAATCGTTTCTTACGATCCCGAACCAGAAAAGATATACAAAAGTCGCTTGAAAGATGATAGCATGAATTATTGTCTATATTTTGGAGCCTGTTTAGACGTTTTATCTTCAATAATCTGCATGTTTGGATGTATATTATGTGATTATATTGTCGTTTCATCTACCTTTGCGGGAATCGAGGTCTACACCTAGTTTTGTTGTAATCGTAGGTAAAATGGCACGTTTTGCATCAAAAAGGAGCAAAAGGAGCTAAGGAGTCAGTGGAACTACATTCAGGAGCTTAAGGAAGAATCCAGGAATCATGGAATTGGATTAAAGATTCACTTTGGACCAGATTTGAGAGATTTCACATTCAGTTGTGATTCACCTCGGTTGACTGCAGAGTCACCTCGACCGAGGTGATCCAGAGGAGCCGACTCGACCGAGGCGAACACCTTGGACGCGGCAAGGATATTTTATTCTTGGCTGAGATCTTTTATCTTTGGAAAGAGGATCTTATATTTTTGGGCTGGATTTCTGGAAGGAAGAAGATAAGTTAGACCATATATTTTACCTATTTTTATGGGAAGAGATCTTTCTAAGATATCTTATCTTTGGAGAGTAATTTTCCTATAAAAAGGGTTGGATTTTCCACAAATCCATATCTCGCATACATCCCGCTTACGACGAGAACATTCGCAGCAGCACACCCCGCATATACTCCAGTTGGGAGATTTGAAGAACCTTTTTGAAGGTTGAAGAAGGAAGTTTATAGCTTTTATAGCTTTGTGAAGGGTTTTGTAAGCCTCTCTTAGATTCCCTTCGTTGTTGATTGTCTTATTGGATTTTGATCCAAGGAACGCTTGTTGTTTGATAATTGATTTAGTTATTGAAGCCTTTCTCTTAAGGTTTTCTTGTTCAATTATTCTCTTTCTTCCCATATATTGGATTATTACTTTCATGATGATGAGTGGCTAATTTCTTTGTGTGATTCTAGGGTGATTGGATGAAGGTTGTGGGAAAAACAATGATAGAATAATCTTAATCACATTAGGACCCTGAAAGCTCGAGTCTTTATCCTTAACCCTAAAGCATCTCGCTCAGTTGATGAACATCTCGGCCAGGGTGGAATTCTTCTGACCGAGGTGACTTATCTGATCCGAAACTGAGAGTTAAGTGTTAGAGTTTGCCAAATCCTATTCTTATTACACCTTTCCTGGTTCAATGCAAGCCTAGGATGAGACTTACCCGGTAATTCCTTTGTTTCTTTACCTAAGATCATAAGTGTAGGTAATAAAGGTTTATTCTTTATTAGGGTTTGAGTGTGCTTTCATCCCATCTATGTGAGTTAGCCTGAGACTTACCCGGTAAAGGTTGATTCTATTCCCTTAGGTGGTGTGTTAGTTTGAGGATATAGTTCTTTATCTTGATTCCTTGAGACTTACCCGGTAATAGGAGTTACGGTTTGGGATTAGTGAGTAGTGAGACTTACCCGGTGATCTATTCCACTGTAGTAACACCTTCCCTTTGCAAAATCTCAGTTTTGTCCGCTTATCTTTAGATCTTGAGTTGGAACCACAACTAGATGCTTTAATCCCTAGAATTGCATATTTCCTTTATTGACTTTTTATCATCTTTGATTGTTTTAATTGCTTTTGTGGTTAGTGATTACATAGCTTACCTATTCCGACTTTGTTTCACTAAGTCCTTGTGATCGACCCCTAGAATTCCTTGCTTTTTACTACGATTGACCCGTACACTACGGGTTCGCATCCTTGTTTTAAGCTTACATCTAGGGTTATAAATTTAAAGCTTGCACACACCGTTTGGAGCGAACAAAAGAAGCGAAAATGGCCAACCAAGACAATCGTGATCTTGAGGCTGAATTGAAGGAGGCGATGGAACAGCTGCGCCTCAATAGGGAAGAACTGCAGCGCGAGAGGGAGCAAACTCACACCAGAGCTGCAGAGATTGAAACAGATATGGCTGAGCTACGAGCTCAGATTCTGCATCGACCAGACCCTCGACCGAGGCAGGACCCCGCTCCAGTTGCCGCGGCCGAGATACTTCCACCTCGGATGCATGTCCGAGATGTTCTTTTTGCAGCTATTCCATAGACCCTAGGACAGAGGATGGACCCAAACCAACAAGTGAGGCGTCCAGGAGTCAACCTAGGTGATCCAGCGGAGCATGATTATAAACTTCAACCGCAAGTTCTTTCCATGATCCGCCAATACCAGTTTGGAGGTTTAGAGAGGGAGTCTCCGCATCAACATTTACAAAACTATGAGATTTTGATGGAGACCTTGAGACCTTCAAGGCTGGAAATTGATAATTACAAGCTAAGGCCTTTTTACTTTTCTTTGAAAGACAGGGCGCTTACTTGGTATCAGCCTCTTCCTTCCGGAAAGATCAACACTTGGGAGGAGATGACGACAAAATTCTTAACACAATTCTTCCCCCCTCCCTCTAAAACCGCTGAAATGAGAGGGAAAATCAATACATTTATCATGAAGGACAAGGAGAGTTTGTCCAAGTCATGGGAGAGGTTTAAAGATGTTCTTTTGGATTGCCCACACCATGAGATTCCAAAGATAGAGTTGTTGGAGATTTATTTCAAGGGATTGGATGAAGCTACCTGTTACGCTAGGATTAGTAGCACAAAAAGCTTTACATTTATAACTCGAACTAAATCCTAAACTACCTAGCGAAACCCGCAGTGTACGGGTCGTTTTGTAGAAAGGAAAGTATTCCGAGGTCGAACACAAGGACTTAGGCGAAATCAAGTCATTCAATGATCAAAGATAGTGTGAATCTAGTCTAAGAAAAGAGAAAGAAATAAAGAAATGAAAATGATGATATTTTTGGTTGAGTTTTTGTGGTGATCAAGCAAGGATCACAAATCAAGCAAGGTAAAACAAACTAACAACTCAAGCTAGCAAAACAAACAAGTGACACAAACACAAGATATGAGATCAAAGATAGAAAAAGAGGATTCTAGAGGTCAAGATTTCCGGTTATGGCATTGGACTCAAGGTTCTAAAGATTCTAAGGACAAGGCTGCGATGTTGGGAAAGGGTGTTTCACTAATGGAAGCAATTACCGGGTAGGTCTCTCACTTCACTAATCCCGCACCAAACTCCTATTGCCGGGTAAGTCTCAAGGAGGTAAAGTTGGGAATTCTACACAAACCGGACACTACTAAAGGGGCAAACCTCTCCTTACCGGGTAAGTCTCGAAAAAGATAAGTCTCAAGCAATAATCCTAGCACACTCAATCCAATAGCGGCTTGTGAGGCTCACTACTACCTAGAATTCATCATCTTAGGTATCTAAGATCGGAAATCATCGGGTAGATCTCTTCCCTCACTTAGGTTGATAGCATTAGGTGATCCTAAGCTAAATTAAGCTCAACAAATACTAGGATTTCAACAATCTAACATCCTAACATACAGATTCATCATTTAAAGAGCAATAGGGGAATAAATCGGGCTGTTCTACAGCTAAATCGGCCGATTTACTGAAGAACAGGTCGATTTTTCTCCTCTGGTTTAGGTTTCGGGCACAAAAATCATCCTAAACTAACATGTAAGTCCATTCTATCATCACCCAAGCTATAACCATCAATCCATCACTCCAGAATCACATTAAACTAGCCAACAACATGCATTTCAAGATCTAAAATCATCATACAAGCATACATGGAATCCATAGCAAGAAGATGAAGTAAGGAAATGAAAGCAATGAAACTTAGCTGGATTTGAGCTCAAAACAAGTCTTTCAACACACCAAATGTACCAAGTCAGATCTTACAACCTTCAACAAGTTTCTTCACAAAAATCACTCAAATCTCACTACGAAATTGAAATCTACACTAATCTCTCTCAAGAACACCCACAAGGGTGTCTTGAAGAGAGGCTACAATCTAAGAGTCTTTGGGAAGATGCTAGAGGATGTGAGAGAGGGGAATGAATGGGAGATTCAGCAACAACTTTGAAGGACCACTTATATTCTCCACCAAGAGCAAGGCCGGACAAGAGATCGTGGGACACGTGGCTTAAGCTGTCAAAGGCCCAAAAATTGACCCAGTAGGAAAAATCGGCCGATTTTCCTGGGTGTAGGTCGATTTTCTTCAACAGAAGCATGTTATGATCGTCTAGCCATGAGTTGCTCCATTGCTTGCACCAATAGTGGTCTTTGTGTCCTTTGTTGCTCCAAATATGTTCCTTTAAGACTTTAGATGTGTACCACCATGAGGCTTGACCCTCGAATGCATCGATTAATGCCCAAAAGATCCCCGAAATACCTACAAAACCGACAAAAGCTCGTGTAGACGTCTTTCTCGACAAAATACGTGAATTGAGTGCAAACGTCGTGAATTAGTGCTAAACCATGCATGAATGAGTGAGAAATCTATCTAAATGATTACCTAAACCTAAGTCATAAATCGTGTTATCACTACCCAATTCAACCTTCAACTACTATCCGCCGGTACATTCATGGACATGCCGATTGATGAAGCTTGGGAGTTCATTGAAAAACAAGCTTTGCACATGGAGAAATACTCCCACCAAGGAGCTGAAAATGGAGTTAAGAGAGTTAATTTCCAGGAAGCTCCATCAAATGACAATCAACTCATCTCCCTAAAAAATGATGTGAAGCAATTGAAGGACCTTTAGGTTGCTCACACCAAAAAGGAGGAGGGAGGATATCAAGGCTCAAGGAACAACAATCACGGTTCCCGGAACAACAACTACAACAACAATAGAGGCTCCAACAGCAACCATTGGAGATCCAACAATCAAAATCCGGGTAACCATTATTCTAATTCAAATTCTAATAGTTCTTTTAATCCCTCTTCTTCTTCTTATACTCCATTGAAGAGCCGGGAGCCTGAATCAAGTTCGTCCCAACCAGAAAAGAAAGATACAGTGCTAGAGGCCATCTTGATCAAGCTCAACGCTATAGAGACGTCCATGAATTCATTTTCGAAGGCACAAAAAGCCTTAGAGCAACAATTCTTTAATAAGGAGAATGAAGCGCCAAGAGATCCATGAAAGTTCCCAGCAAAGACAGAGAGCAACCCAAAAGGACAGATCATGGCAATAACGACGAGAAGTGGACTGAAAACTGCAGATCCAGTGCCTCGGTCGATGCTAGTGCAGACGAAGAACACCTCGGTCCAGGTACAGACGAAGAATACTTCGGTCGAGGTACCATCCGAGGTGGAGCCTCAGAAAGCGTCGGAAAAAACTGAAGTTTATGTCCCACCTCCTGCATATAAACCACCACTTCCATTCCCCCGGTCAAGGGCTAGAGCACATCTAGACAAGCACTTTGGTAAGTTCCTTGACTTGATGAATAAATTACATATTAACATCCCTTTCCTTGATGATATTCTAGGGATGCCCGCCTATGGAAAGTTCTTAAAAGAGATTCTATCAAGGAAGAGGAAGCTGGAAGACTTTGGTGAAGTAAGAATGACATCTAAATCCTCGGAGCTCATTCAAATCATGAAGGAGAAGATGCCACCTAAGTTGAGAGATCCCGGCTCATTTTGCATTCCCATTCAAGTTGGGGATGTTACTTGTGAGGCGTTGTGTGATCTAGGAGCCAACGTGAGCATCATCCCGCTGGAGCTATGTGTGAAGATCGGTCTTGGAGAGCCCAAGCCGGTGAAGATAAGGTTATACATGGCGGACCGCTCCATTACCCATCCCGTGGGCATTTTGGAAGATGTTCCGGTTAAGTTAGGTAACTTCTACTTACCTATAGACTTTGTTGTACTTAAAATTCCCGCAGATTATCCCGTCCCTATCATTCTCGGGAGACCATTTCTAGCAACTTCGGGTTGCAATGTGGATTGTAAGAACGCCAAGTTGCAATTCAACATTGGCGGAGATCAAGTGGAGTTTGCATTGCTTGCTGCAATGAAAGGAGAGCCGTTGGAGGATGATATCTTTAACATCTATGATGAAGAAGAATCAAGAGAATTGATGAGCTCTATCCTTATTAATGATCCTCTTGAAAGAGTTATTAATTTTAGCTTAATGGAGGAAGCTATAGATGCTTCTTGTGATGCAGATATACGGAGCTTAAAGGCACTGGAAGAAGATCCAGGAGCTAAGATTGAAAGACTAATCCAGGAGAAGAGAATCTCCAGTTTGGGTCCCAGTTGTAGTACCTCGACCGAGGCACTTTCTAGATCAAGCGAGGTGTTCTTGACTGAAGAACATCTCGGTCACCCACTCTGGACCTCGACCGAGGTCGAAAGCGAGATGATGTCAACTGAGACTTCCAAAAGTCCAGTTCTTTGATCTAAATCTACTCCACTGGAAGGAGGAAACAAGGATCCCCCTCAAAAAGCACCACCAGTTGTGGAGCTTAAACCACTTCCAAGTCACTTGAGGTATGTTTTCCTTGGACCGGATTCTACTTATCCCGTTATTGTTAGTGCTTCCCTTTCCGAAACTGAATTATCTAAACTGATGCATGTCCTGAGAAAACATCAAAAGGCTTTGGGTTATACTATTGATGATCTTATTGGTATTAAGCCTTCTTTCTGCATGCATAGAATACTAATGGAGGATGATCATAAGACTTCACAAGGACCTCAAAGACGGTTAAATCCGATCATGAAAAAGGTTGTGAAGAAAGAAATTCTTAAGTTGTTGGATGCAGGTATCATATTTCCTATCTCGGATAGCAAGTGGGTGAGCCCAGTGCATGTAGTTCCGAAGAAAGGAGGGATGGCCGTTGTGACGAATAAGAACAACGAGTTGATCCCAACTAGGACCGTTACGGGCTGGAGGGTGTGCATCGACTATACGAAGCTTAACGTGGCCACTCGGAAGGACCATTTTCCACTTCCCTTCATCGATCAAATGCTCGAACGGTTAGTCCAACATTCACATTTTTGCTATTTAGATGGTTATAGTGGCTTCTTTCAGATTCCTATCCATCCGGATGATCAAGAGAAGACCACTTTCACTTGTCCATGGGGGACATTCGCTTATAGGAGGATGCCATTTGGATTATGTAATGCACCCGCTACCTTCCAGCGATGCATGATGGCCATCTTTTCCGAGTATATAGAGGAGATCATGGAGGTATTTATGGATGACTTTTTAGTATATGGTTCCTCTTTTGATGATTGCCTATCTAACCTTTCTCTAGTTCTACAAAGATGTGAAGACACTAATCTCGTTTTGAATTAGGAGAAGTGTCATTTTATGGTTAACAAAGGCATTGTGCTAGGACACCTCATTTCCAACCGAGGTATTGAGGTCGATCGAGCTAAGATCGAGACTATTGAGAAACTTCCTCCCCTTGTTCTATTAAGGGCGTGCGGAGTTTTCTCAGGCATGCAGGTTTCTATAGAAGGTTCATCAAGGATTTCTCGAAGATTTCTAAACCACTAACTAAACTCTTGAATAAAGATGTCGTTTTTGAGTTTTCGCAGGAATGTCTTGATGCATTTTTCAGGATAAAGGAAGCGTTGATCTCCGCTCCCATTATCCAACCTCCGGATTGGACCTTGCCCTTTGAGATCTTGTGTGATGCGAGTGATGTGGTGGTAGGAGCGGTGCTTGGACAAAAGAAGGATGGCCGGACCAACGCCATTTACTATGCTAGCAAGACGCTAGATGAAGCCCAACTAAACTACGCCACCACCGAAAAAGAGCTTTTGGCGGTTGTATATGCTTTTGAGAAATTTCACTCTTACTTTGTGGGAGCGAAAGTTATTGTTTACACTGACCATGTAGCTATTCGTTACTTACTTGCTAAGAAGGATGCTAAGCCACGTCTTATTCGATGTATTTTCTTGCTTCAAGAGTTTGACCTAGAGATTCGCGATAAGAAAGGATCCGAAAATTCTGTTGCGGATCACCTCAGCCGGCTACCTCCCTCTTCACGCGAGAAGGACGAACCACCCATAAACGATTCATTCCCAAATGAGCACTTGCATTTGCAAGAACGTTTGATAGACTTATTTATCTCACCCCATGATGAAGGCGAAGTAAGGGGTGAGGACACCTTCCAGCATGTTTAGGGATGCCGTACGGTCCAACTAGCGACCTTAAATCAAGCGCTTCTTGGGAGGCAACCCAAGGTATTGCTTTCTTTTCCCTTTCCTAGTCTAGTTTTAGATAGTTTGCTTTTGCTTTGCTTTGCTTTGTTTTTGGCGTCCTAGACAAAAAACTAGGTACTTTCTAAGGAAGGAATACAACTCAGGAGAAACACTGGAAGGACAGAAGTTCGAGAATTTGAGAAGACGGAGTTTGACTGAGACACATCTCGGTTGCAGTCACAGCACCTCGACCGAGATGATTCTTGAGCAACCGAGGCGACTAGGGCTGACAACGATCCACCTCGGTCCAGACACCTCGGTCCGGTCGGGACCATTTCGACCGAGGTGACAGAAGAATCGGCGAGGGGTATAAAAGGGGAACAGTTTCTCTCTCTTTCCCTCCCACTTCTCTCTCGACTGCGGCATCCAAACCACCTCGTTTCTCCATTCTTCGATCGTTTTCTAGGATTCTTACTCCAATCTCGCAAGGAAAGGCTAGAGGATCAATTTGCAACCGAGAAACTGCAACAAAAACGCTTCCAATTGAACGAATCTGGGGTAATTAAATCGAAAACCCTAACTTCTCCATTTTCGCCGATTTCGGAAATTAGTGGCTTTGGTTGCCATAGATCTGTGTTGAAAAAGGCTTAAGTACCCCATAGGAACAATCTGTAGTGAAATTGGGGGAAAAGAGCTGGAAATCAGAGAGTTAGATTCGAACTGTTTATCGCCTCGGTCTAGTCGACCTGTGCCTCGGCCAAGGTGTTCTTGAGATCTGTTAGAGCAACCGAGGTGATCTGTCAGAAAGAAAAAAAATGAGTTCTAGGTCCGATCGGTAGTTAGTTCTGAGGGATAGATCATCACCTTCTTCTTTTTCTTTCCGACCCTCCATTCCGGTGATACATGAGCGTCACCAGGCTGAATATGACCGCATCTACACGCGCCCTATGATTGCGCCGTAGTTTCTTGACATCTCCGCTTTTTATTGCCTCCACGTTGCTGATGATCTTAGGAGGATGATATCTATGGTAGGGCTGGAGCAGTTCACGGAGATTAGAGCTCCAGCCTACCTCGAGGCCACTTTGGAGTTTGTGAGTTCTGTGACTCACTTGCATGAGGAGAGAGCCATCAAGTACCGGTTGCTGAACCGGAACTACTTACTTCCTATGGACCAGTGGAGAGACATCTTCGGCTTCCCGGCCCCCACAGTTCCCGACTTCCCTTCTCGAGTCGTAGCTCGACATTCTCTTAGAGTGATCTATGGGCGGAGCACACCACTAAAATGTTTTGAAATACTTTTCATTGATCTTTATGACTTATAATCCATTCTATCTTGTACTTAAGATTTGGAACTTGCTTGGGGACAAGCAAGGGACAAGTATGGGGTATTTTGATAGCATGTATTATAGTCTATATTTTGGGACTTGTTTAGACGTTTTATCTTCAATAATCTGCATGTTTGAATGTATATTATGTGATTATATTGTCGTTTTATCTACCTTTACAGGAATCGAGGTCTACACCAAGTTTTGTTGTAATCGTAGGTAAAATGGCACATTTTGGATCGAAATGGAGCTAAGGAGCAAAGGAGTCATTGGAGCTACATTCAGGAGCTTAAAAGAGAACCCATGAAGCGAGGAATTAACAAAGAAGATTTACTTTGGACCAGATTTGAAAGATTTCACCTTCAGCTGAGATTCACCTCGGTCAGCTATAGTGTCACCTCGACCGAGGTGATCTAGAGGAGCGCCCCGACCGGGGGCGAATATCCTGACGCGGCGAGATATATTTTATTTGGTTGAGATCTTTTATTTTTGGAAGGAGAGATCTTATATTTTTGGGCTGGATTTCTGAAGGAAGATCATATATTTAGGAGATCTATTTTAGAGATATGGATATATTTTATTAGAAAATTATCTTTTTAAGATATTATTATCTTTTGAAGATAATTCTCCAATAAAAAGGGCTGGATTTTCCATAATTCAGCATCGTCGCATACTTGGAGATTGAAGAAGCTGCAGTTAGGAAGGATTTTTGGAAGTTTGAAGGAAGATTGAAGGAAGGAAGTTTATAGCTTGTTATAGCTTTTGAGGGGATTTGTAAGACTTTCTTAGATTCCCTTTTGTTTGATTGTCTTATTGGATTTGTGATCCAAGGAACGCTGATTTGTTTGATATTTGATTCAGTTATTGAAGCCTTGTTCTTAAGGTTTTTGTGTTCAAATATTCATTCCCTTCCCAATTATTTGATTATTGCTTTCATGATGATGAGTGGCTAATTTCTTTGTGCGATTCTAGGGTGATTGGCTGAAAGTTGTGGAAAAAACGATGATAGAATAATCTTAATCCCAGTAGGACCCTGAAAGCTCGATTCTTTAACCTTAACCCTAGAACATCTCGTTCAATCGATGAACATCTCGGCCGGGGTAGAACTTGACTGACCGAGGTGACCTTTTTTGATCCGTACACTGCGGGTTCGCATCCTTGTTTTAAGCATATTTCTTGGTATATAAATTTAAAGCTTGCACACACCATTTGGAGCGAACTAGAGGCAAATATGTATATGAGGGGCTAAAGCATGGTCAAGAAGAAGAAGAGAAGATAATGAATTGCCTTAATCATCCCAGGAAGAATGTGATAGAACTCAACATGTGGTGTCAACCTTCAAATCCAACATAATTTTGATAAAAGCAAAGTATTAAACATGCTAAAACTTCAAACAAAGCATTTTGCAACTTAAATATATCATAAAACCTTTAGAGCATATAAAGATTTCAAAACCATTCTGCAAACAGAATCATCATTGAGGTCATATCCAGAAAAGAAGAACAAAACATTTTGAAAACCTTTCAGTTAAAGCCACCTCGGTCGAGGAATTCTAACGTCATCCGAGGTCTTCAACCTCGTTCGGCCATGAACGTCTCGGTCGAGGTCATAAAATTTTTTTTTTCAAACCAGTTTTTGACGTTTTTCTCAAATAGAAACCGGTATGTATGCATGTAATGACAAATAAACACATAGAGCCAAATAAAGCAGAATAAGATCATGATATCTGGGAGTCATACAAATCATACACACATAAGTCACATAGTATATCAAATACCCCATACTTGGGACACATTATCCCAATGGGTCAAATATAAGTCTAAGGAAATAAAGTACTCACTGGACCTAGCTGAACTACATAATAAATAAGAAAAGAAATCCATGAAGCTCTAGTCCTCGCAGCTGGCGGTGGTGTATGTGGAATGTAAGCGTGATGGGACGGGTCAAATGGATATCCCATCATCTGTTGGAACTGGATCTCCTACATGTGACGCTGATAATGTTGGCTCTCCCCTATCTAATGCATCCATCCATCGGTGTGTCGGCGCTCATCAGCAAAGCGTTGGGACATGTCTACTGTCATGGCCGCATAAGAATCAATCATCAGCTCAGTTAGCTCATCAATCCGTCGGTAAGCCTCGGGATCTCTACATTTGCGGGATTTGCACTGAGGTGGTTGTGGTGGTGATGCTCTCTCCTCCTCAGTCTCCTCATCATCAAGATCGACAACGGGAACACTAGGGCCGCCGATATCGGTACCGGTCTCCATGGCAACTCCTCTATCATATACCTCATCATCATCATCATCGTCAGCTGCGTCTCTAGCATCCTGCATGTAGGGAAACCAAGCAGCAGACCAGAACTGACGGTCAAAGATAGAGAATTGAGATGACCACATAATCCCCTATGGTGCAGTCGTCTCCCATGGCATGGCAAGGCGTGTCAAGGCCACAAGGAACGAGAATACGTCTTGTGATCATCTCCTATAGTCCCAGCGGCTTCGCAGCCGCAACTAGTGTACAAGCTGAAAGATCAAAACCCATAGAAGTGGCGAAGTGGGTCACCAACCCACCACAGCAGATATCGCCCCTAGACTTGCCCTTGATCCTATGCAAATCATGGCAGCAAAGTCCGGCACTCCTCCCATGACCATACAAAATAAACTCAAAAGCTCCCCCTGACGGACCTTGGGGGCGACTTAGTACGCGCCAGAAGTGACTCACTGAAGATCCTGTGAGCAAGGCGGAAAGCAAGATGAAATATAATACGTTCCCGGGAATCTCCGGGCCTCCACCTGTCACTATGGTCTGTCACATGGGCTATATCGCCCTAGAAACTCCGAGCCACCACTCGGGAAGGAAAGTCAGTCACTGTCGGGGTAGGGAAGCCGAAAATCTCCCTAAAATGGTCAATATGAACTACATAGTTCTTGTTCAGCAGCCGGTACTAGTCGCCTCGGTTGACCAAGAACATCTCAGTCGAGTTGTTGTGACAACAACCGAGATGTGTCTCAGTCAAGCTCCGTCTTCTCAATTTCTTAAACTTTTGTCCTTCCAGTGTAGCTCCTGAGCTTTAATCCTTCCTTAGAAAGTACTTGGTTCTTGTCTAGAGGACACAAAAACAAAATGAAGCAAACTATCTAAAACTAAGCTAGAAAAGGGAAAAGAAAGCAATACCTTGGGTTGCCTCCCAAGAAGCGCTTGATTTAAGGTCACTAGCTGGACCGTACGCCATCCTCAAACATGCTGGAAGGTGTCCTCACCCCATACTCCATCTTCATCATCGGGTGAAACAAAGGATTCTATCCAATGTTCCAACAAATGCAAGTGCTCATCGGGAAACGTATCATCTATGGGTAGGTCATCCTTCTTGAGCGAGGAGGGAGGTAGCCGGCTGAGGTGATCCGCAACAGAATTCTCGGATCCTTTCTTATCGCGTATCTCTAGGTCAAATTCTTGAAGCAAGAGGATCCAACGAATGAGGCCCGACTTTCCATCCTTCTTAGCAAGCAAGTAACGAATAGCTACATGGTCAGTGTAAACAATAACTTTCGCTCCCACTAACTAAGAGCGAAATTTTTCAAAAGCATATACAACTACCAAAAGCTCCTTTTCGGTGGTGGCGTAGTTCAGTTGAGCTTCATCTAGCGTCTTGCTAGCATAGTAAATGGCGTTTGTCCGGCCATCCTTCTTTTGTCCAAGTACGGCTCCTACGGCCACATCACTAGTGTCACACATGATCTCAAAGGGCAAGGTCCAATCGGGGGGTTGAATGATGGGAGTGGTAATCAACGCTTCCTTTATCCTATAAAAAGCATCAAGGCATTCCTGCGAAAACTCAAAAACAACATCTTTATTCAAGAGATTAGTTAGTGGTTTAGAGATTTTAGAGATATCCTTAATGAACCTCCTGTAGAAACCTGCATGCCCGAGAAAACTCCGCACACCCTTAACTGGACAAGGGGGAGGAATTTTCTCAATAGTCTTGATCTTAGCTCGGTGGACCTCAATACCTCGATTGGAAACGAGGCGTCCTAGAACAATTCCTTCGCTAACCATAAAGTGACACTTCTCCCAATTCATAACAAGATTAGTGTCTTCACAACGTTGTAGCACTAGAGAAAGGTTAGCCAAACAATTATCAAAAGAGGAACCATATACCGAAAAGTCATCCATGAATACTTCCATGATCTCCTCAATGTACTCGGAAAAGATAGCCACCATACAACGCTGGAAGGTAGCAGGTGCGTTACACAAACCGAATGGCATCCTCCGATAACTGATTGTCCCCCATGGACAAGTGAAAGTGGTCTTCTCTTGCTCATCCGGATGGCCAGGAATCTGAAAGAAGCCACTATAACCATCTAAATAGCAAAAATGGGAGTGTTGAGCTAACCGTTCAAGCATTTGGTCGATGAAGGGAAGCGGGAAGTGGTCCTTCAGAGTGGCCACGTTCAGCTTCCTATAATCAATGCACATCCTCTAGCCCGTAACGGTCCTAGTTGGAATCAACTCGTTGTTCTTATTTGTCACAACGGTCATCCCTCCTTTCTTGGGAACTACATCCAACAACTTAAGAATTTCTTTCTTCACAACTTCTTACATGATCGGATTTAACCGTCTTTGAGGTTCCCGTGAAGTCTTATGATCGTCCTCCATTAGTATCTTATGCATGCAAAAAGAAGGCTTAATGCCAACATGATCATCTATAGTAAAACCCAAAGCCTTTCGATGTTTCCTCAGAATATGCATCAGTTTAGACAATTCAGTTTCAGAAAGGGAAGCACTAACGATAACGGGATAAGTAAAATCCGGACCAAGGAAAGCATACCTCAAGAGATTCGGAAGTGGTTTACGATTGGAGGTGCTTTCTGAGGTGGATATGTGCCTTCTCCTTCCAGTGAAGTAGTCTTAGATCGAAGAACTAGACTTTCATAAGTCTCAGTTGAAATCATCTCGTTTGCTACCTCGGTCGAGGTCCGAGGTGGTTGACGAAATGTTCTTCAGATAAGAACACCTCGCTTGGTCCAGGAAGTGCCTTAGTCGAGGTACATGAACTGGGACCGAAACCTAACGTGGTTTTCTTCTCCTGAATCAGTCTGTCAAATCTAGCTCCTGGATCTGCTTCCAATGCCGTTAAGCTCCGTATATCTGCATCACAAGAGACATATATACCTTCCTCCATTAAACTAAAACTAAGAACTCTTTCAAGAGGATCGTTAATAAGGATAGAGCTCACCAATTCTCTTGATTATTCTTCATCATAGATGTTGAAGATGTCATCCTCCAACGGCTCTCCTTTCATTGCAGCAAGCAATGCAAACTCCACATGATCGCCACCAATGTTGAATTTCAACTTGGCATTCTTACAATCCACGTTGCAACCCGAAGTTGCTAGAACTGGTCTCCCGAGAATGATAGGAATGGGATAATCTGCGGGAATGTCAAGTACAATAAAGTCGATAGGTATGTAGAAATTACCTAACTTGATGGGAACGTCTTCCAAAATACCAACGGGACGGGTAATGTAGAAATCACCGGCTTGGGCTCTCCAAGTCCGACTTTGTCACAAAGTTCCAGCGGAATGATGCTCACGCTGGCTCCTAGATCACAAAGCGCATCATAGGTTACATCCCCAACTTGAATGAGAATGCAAAATGAACCGGGATCTCTCAATTTAGGTGGCATCTTCTCCTTCATGATTTGAATGAGATCCGAAGATCTAGATGTCATCCTTACTTCACCAAAATCTTCCAGCTTCCTCTTCCTTGATAGAATCTATTTCGGAAACTTCCCATAGGCGGGCATCCCTAGAATGGCATCAAGGAAAGGAATGTTAATATGTAGCTTATTCATAAGGTCTAGAAACTTACCAAAGTGATTGTCTAGATGTGCCCTCGCCCTTAACTAAGGGAATAGAAGTGGTGGTTTATAAGCAGGAGGTGGAACATAAACTTCAGATTTATCTTTCGCTTTATGGGGCTCCATCTCGGTTGGCACCTCGACCGATGTGTTCGTTTGGTCGTGGCTCGACCGAGGTACTAGATATGCAGTCTTCAATCCACTGCGTGTTATAATAGCCATAATCTATCCTTTAGGGTTGCTCTTTGTCCTTGCTGGGAGCTTCCCTGTATCTCTTGGCATTTCATTCGCCTTGTTGAAAATTTGTTTCTCTAAGGCTTTTTGTGCCTTCGAAAATAAATTCATCGATGTCTCCATAGCATTGAGCTTGATCAGAATTGCCTCCAGCACAACATCTTTCTTTGGTGGCTGGGACGAGCTTGATGCAGGCTCCTCGCTTCTCAATGGAGTAGAAGAAGAAGAGGGGGCGTTAGAGCATTATTAGCATGAGAATAAGGGTTACCGGAATTTTGTTGATTAGATCTCCAATTGTTGTTGTTGGAGTTTATGTTGTTGTTGTTGTAATTGTTGTTCCGCGACCCTTGATAGTTGTTTCTTCCTTGGTATCCACCATCTTGCTCCTTCTTCGTTTGAGCTACTAAAAGCTCCTTCAATGCTTTTACTTCATTGCTAAGCAAGGTGAGTTGAGCTCCATTTGATGATGTGTCTTGGAAGCTAACTCTCATTGCTCCATCTTCAATTCTTTGATAGGAGTACTTCTTCATGTGTAAAGATTGTTTTTCAATGAAATCCCAAGCTTCATCTATTTGCATATCCATGAAGGTGTCGGCGGAAAGTAATTGGAGCTTGAATTGAGTATCTCCATCCAAACCCTTGAAGTATATTTCCAGTAACTCGATCTTTTGAATTCCATGATGTGGGCAATCCAACAGAAGATCCTTGAATCTCTCCCATGACTTGGACAAACTTTCCTTGTCCTTCATAATAAAAGCATTGATCTTTCCCCTCAATTCAGCGGTCTTAGAAGGGGGAAAGAACTTAGTAAGAAACTTCGTCGTCATCTCTTCCCAAGTGTTGATTTTTCCAGCCGGAAGAGATTGATACCAAGCAAGCGTCTTGTCTTTCAAAGAGAAGTAGAAAGGCCTCAACTTGTAGTTGTTATTCTCCACTCTTGATGACCTTAAAGTCTCCATCAGAATCTCATAGTTTTGAAAGTGCTGATGTGGAGACTCTCTCTCCAAACCTCCAAATTAACATTGTCGAATCATGGTTAGAACTTGAGGTCTATGTTCATAATCATGCTCAGCTGGATCACCTAGGTTGACTCCTGGACGCCTGATTTGCTGATTGGGGTTCATCCTCTGTCCTAGGGTTTGTGGAACTCCTGCAAAAAGAACATCTCGGACTGGCATCCGAGGTGGTGGGTGTATCTCGGCCGGCAAAACTAGGACTGGGTCTTGCCTCGGTCGAGGATCTGGGATCGGTCGAGGCAGAAATTGGGCCCTTAGAGCGGCCATATCTGCTTCAATTCCTTATGTTCTTGCGCGAGTCTATTTTTTCTCTCGCTGCATTTCTTCCTTACTGAGCCGTAGTTGTTCCAATGCCTCCTTCAATTCGGTTTCAAGATCGCGATTGTCTTGATCGTCCATCTTAGCTTCTTTCAATCTTCTCTTGTAAGTCTTTTCTGGTTTGGGATCGTAGGGAACGATTTCCTACAGCAAGAGTTCTTCGCATAAACCTAAGAAAAGATCCTACAGAAACACTCAAGTAAAGTAGTCAAAAGCAACAAGGGCAATAACCCCGAAATACAACCGAAACCAAACTTGGTCTAGACCAAGTCCCCGGCAACGGCGCTAAAAACTTGTTCGCTCCAAAAGGTGTATGCAAGCTTTAATATTTATAACCCAAGAAGTATGCTTGAACAATATGTGAACCCGCAGTGTACGGATCAATTGTAATAAAAGTAAGAATTCCAGGGGTCGATCACAGGGACTATGGTGAAACAAAGTACGGTAATCAAGTTGTCAAATAACCACAAACAGCAAATTAAAGCAATCAAAGATGATATAAAAGTCAAATAAAGGGAATGCGGATTCTAGAGATTAAAGCATCCAGTTGTGGTTCCGACTCAAGATCTCAAAGGATAACGTGGACAAAGCTGAGGTTTAGAAAGGGAAGCTGTTTCTAAGGTGGGAATAGATCACCGGGTAAGTCTCACTACTCACTATTCCAAACCAAAGATCCTTTTACCGGGTAAGTCTCAAGGTACTAAGGAAAGGAACTATAATCTCAAACCAACACACCACCCAAGGGAATAGAATCAACCTTTACCGGATAAGTCTCAGGCTAACTCTCAAAGATGGGATGAAGGCACACTCAAACCCCAATAAAGGATAAGCCTTTATTACCTACACTCATGATCTTGGGTATACAAACAAAGGAATCACTGGGTAAGTCTCATCCTAGGTTTGCGTTGAACCACGAAAGGTATAACAAGGATAGGATTTGGCAAACAGAAACTCTTAACTCAGATAAGGTTCAGGAAAGGTTCACCTCGCTCAGTTAATGTACCATCTCGGTCGAAATGTTCCACAGCTGAACGAGGTGTTCGTCGGTTAAGGTAAAGACTCGAGTTTTCAGGGTACACTGAGATTAAGATCATTTATCATCGTCTTTCCCACAACTTTCAGCCAATCACCCTAGAATCGCATAAAGAACTTAGCCAACAATCATCATGATAACAATAATCAAATTTATAAGAAAGGAATCAATATTCAAACAAGAAAACCTTAATACAAAGGTCTCAATAACTGAATCAAATAAACAAACAATTAGCGTTCCTCAATCACAAATCAGAAAAGACAACAAAACCAAACCAACTAAGTAAGTCTTACAAACTTCCTTCAAAGCCAACTTCAAACTTGATTCCTTCCTTCCTTGAACTTCAACCTTCAAAACTTCCTTCGACTTCCTTCAAAACTCTTCAGAAAATCCTCCAGAAAATCCTTGATACGAAGACGGTAGAATTGTAGAAAATCCAACCCTTTATATAGGAGAAATATCTTCCAAAGATAAAATATCTTAAAAAGATAATTTCTTAGAAAATATATCCATATCTTCCAAAATATATCAGCCAAAAATATTATCTTCCTTCCAGAAATCCAACAAAAAATATGTGATATTCACTTTCTAAAAATAGAAGATCTCAGCCAAAAATAAAGATCTTGTTGGCGGTGAGGTGTTCGCCTCGGTCCAGACGCTCCTCAAGATTACTTCGGCCGAAGTGGTACTGTAGCTGACCGAGGTGAATCTCTACTAAATGTAAATCATCTCGAATATGGTCCAAAATCAATCTTCTAAATCATTTCCATGTTTCCTGAGATCTTCTTATATCTCCTCAAAGCTCCAGAATGTAGCTCCAATGACTCCTTAGCTTCCTTAGCTCCCTTAGCTCCATTTCGATCCAAAACGTGTCATTTTCCCTACAATTACAATGAAACTAGGTGTAGACCTCGATTCCCGCAAAGGTAGACAAAACAACAATATAATCAAAGAATATACATCCATACATGCAGATTTATGAAGATAAAACGTCTAAACCAATCCCAAAATATAGACTATAATACATGCTATCAACGAGACTCATCAAGGAACTTTTATTATCGACATACTTAAGATACAACCTAAGAGAGACGTGAGTGGACACTAACTAAGGTCATAATATTTGAGAAGGTACACTTGCAGAACATCGTGGAAGAGATGGAAGAGTGGTTAAGCCTATGAAGTGAGTCACACGTCACAACAAAGTTGAGAAGGTATAGTTATCTTACAGAAGAGGAAGGGAGCATGGAATGTAGAATGAGCTAACGGAGTTTAAGGTAGAGTACCCCGAGGAGGGTAGCCTTCAAGAGAATGGTAACATGGATGTAGTAGAATGGTAAGTCGTTGACTTCGGAGAAGGTCAGATACAAGTTGATCAGTGACAACTTAGAACGCACAGTTGTGGGTTGTCTATTGGTGAGTATAGAGGGGATGAGTAAACAAGACTATGGGCATATAGAGGATCGACAACAACATCTTAAAGTATTCGCGGTGGACTGTTCGCTCCAAACGGTGTGTGCAAGCTTTAAATTTATAACCCTAGACGTAAGCTTAAAACAAGGATGCGAACCCGCAGTGTACGGGTCAATCGTAGTAAAAAGCAAGGAATTCCAGGGGTCGATCACAGGGACTTAGTGAAACAAAGTCCAATTACGGTAAGCTTTAGCAATCACTAACCACAAAATAATTAAAACAATCAAAGATGATAAAAGTCAATAAAGGAAATTTGCAATTCTAGGGATTAAAGCATCTAGTTGTGGTTTCAACTCAAGATCTAAAGATAAGCGGACAAAGCTGAGGTTTTTGCAAGGGAAGGTGTTACTAAAGTGGAATAGATTACCGGGTAAGTCTCACTGCTCACTAATCCCAAACCGTAACTCCTATTACCGGGTAAGTCTCAAGGAATTAAGATAAAGAACTATAACCTCAAACTAACACACCACCTAAGGGAATAGAATCAACCTTTACCGGGTAAGTCTCAAGCTAACTCACAAAGGTGGGATGAAAGCACACTCAAACCCCAATAAAGGATAAACATTTATTACCTACACTTATGATCTTAGGTAAACAAACTAAGGAATTACCGGGTAAGTCTCATCCTAGGCTTGCATTGAACCAAGAAAGGTGTAATAAGAATAGGATTTGGCAAACTCTAACACTTAACTCTCAGTTTTGGATTAGATAAGTCACCTCGGTCAGCCAAATTTCACCCCGGCCGAGATGTTCATCGACTGAGCGAGATGCTTAGGGTTAAGGTTAAAGATTCGAACTTTCAGGGTCCTACTGTGATTAAGATTATTCTATCATTGTTTTTCCCACAACCTTCAGCCAATCACCCTAGAATCACACAAAGAGATTAGCCACTCATCATCATGAAAGTATTAATCAAGTATATGGGAAGAAAGTGAATATTTGAACACGAAGAATTTAATGAAAAGACTTCAATAACTGAATCAAATATAACAACAAAGCATTCCTTGGATAATAATCCAACAAGACAAGACAACAATGAAGGGAATCTAAGATGATCTTACAAAGACCCTTCAAAAGCTATAAAAGCTATAAACTTCCTTCTTCAACCTTCAAAAAGGTTCTTCAAATCTCCCAACTGGAGTATGGCTGCAGCGGTGCAAGCGAATGTATGCAGGATGTATGCAGCGTGTTTTTCGGTGTAAGCGGGATACGGATTTGTGGAAAATTCAACCCTTTTTATAGGAAAAATACCCTCCAAATATAAGATATCTTAGAAAGATATCTTCCCATAAAAATAGGTAAAATATATGATCTAGCATATCTTCTTCCTTCCATGAGCCAAGCCCAAAAATATAAGATCTCTTTCCAAAGATAAAAGATCTCAGCCAAGAATAAAATATTCTTGCCGCGTCCCAGGTGTTCGCCTCGGTCGAGTCGACTTCTCTGGATCACCTCGGTCGAGGTGACTCTGTGGTCAACCGAGGTGAGTCACAACTGAATGTGAAATCTCTCAAATCTGGTCCAAAGTGAATCTTTAATCCATGGCTATGTTTCCTGGATGTTTCCTTATGTTCCTGAATGTAGCTCCAATGACTCCATAGCTCCTTTTGCTCCTTTTTGATGCAAAACGTGCCATTTTACCTACGATTACAACAAAACTAGGTGCAGACCTCGATTCCTGCAAAGGTAGATGAAATGGTAATATAATCACATATTATACATTCAAACATGCAGATTATCGAAGATAAAACGTCTAAACAAGTCCCAAAATATAGACCATAATTCATGCTATCATGGACCAATATCAATGGTAAGGAAGTACGTCAACGGAAGCGCATTTGTCTTAAATCAAATAATGTTGAATGAGTTCAAGCAAGTAGTTGTCGCAGACCTCTGTTACGTCTAGGAATGGTGTACGCAAAAAGCCTTAAATTTATACTCGATAAATTTCTCCTAACTCCTAGCGAGCCCGCAGTGTACGGGACGTTTTATAGTAGGGATAGTATTCCGAGGTCGAACACAAAGACTGAGGTGAGATTGAATCGATTAGTGACTAAGGATAGTGAAGATCTAGGCGAAGAAAAGAGAAAGGAATAAAGAAATGAAAATCTCAATGTTTTTGGTTTGATTTTTAGGTGATCAATCAAAGATCACAAATCATGTGAAATAAACAATCAACTAAGCTAACACCACAAGTAAACAAGCAATACGAAATATGTAATCAAAAGGAGAAAAATGGATTCTAGGGGTTGGAAATTCCGGTTGTGGCATAGGACTCAAGCTATCTAATCATTCCTTGGATTAACTATAGTATGTTGGGAGTGAGTGTTTCTAGATTGGGATCAATCACCGGGTAGGTCTCATGGTCCACTAGTCCGTCCCTAAGGTCTCATCACCGGGTAAGTCTCAAAGAGCCTAAGGATAGGAATTCTACACGAACAAGATGGTATTCTAGGGATCTAACCTCTCTTTACCGGGTAAGTCTCGGAAAGGCAAGTCCTAAACACCTATCCTAGCACACTTAGTCCAATAGCGGCTTATGAGGCTCACTACTACCTAGAGTTTGTCATCTTCGGTATCTAAGAGCAAGAATCACCGGGTAGGTCTCTTCTAACACTTAGTTGCTAACACTAGGTCACCCTAGGATAGATTTAACTCAACAAACACTAGGATTTCAACAATCTAACAACCTAACACTTGGATTTATCATTACAATCAAGTTAATCAAAATCACAGGGTGTTCATCAAGATCCACGGCCGTGGTTTGTCTAGAACAAACCGTGGTTTCTAACAGTGGCTAGGTTTAGTCAAACGAATCATTCAAGCATACATTTAAGTCTATTCCATCATAGTCTAAGCCATAACCATCCTTTCCTTACCCTAGAATCGCATCTATTTAGCCAATAACATACATCATCACAATCAAAATCATCAAGCATAAAATCATGGCTTCCATTTGCAAGAAAATGAAGTGAAAGAGATGAACAAGTAGAACAAAGAAAACCAAGCTGAATATGAGAATTAGAAAGACTCACAACCCTTCAAAAGAAGGTTCAATCGATTCTTACAACCCTAGAAAATGATTCCGATAATCTTCACTCTAAAATCTATCAAGGACTAATAATGGTGTGTTCTTCTCTTCTTCTCCAATGGAAGCTTTCTTCTCCTCCAAGAGTAGCTCCAATCCAACCTTCCAATTGAGAGAATCTTTCTTGTTGAGAGTGTATGAGAGAATGGTAGTGAGAGTGGATGTGGATGGATCCAACAGCCTTGCAGGACCACCTATTTATCCTACAAATTTGCAAGAGTCGGCCATGAAGATCGTGGCACAGCTGTCACAACCGTCTGGCAAAAACCACGGCCCATTTCCACGCCCGTGGAAGTCCCAGTGGCCGTGGTTTTGGTGCCTCAGCTTGTTTTGGATCATTAAGTCACGATTTGGTGCATTGCATGCAACAACAAGGTCCCATGAGTCCTCCTTAGCTCCTAACTTGCATCCCAATGAGTCCGAAGGTGTGTCATCTCGAGGAACGATCCTCGAATGTATCGATTAAGCTCCTAAATCTCCCAAAATACCTACAAAGCATGCAAAAGTCCGTGTAGACGTCTATCTCGACAAAATACGTGAATTGAGTGCAAACATCGTGAACTAGTGCTAAACCATGCATGAATGAGCGGAGAAACTATCTAAATGAGTGTCTAAACCTAAGTCATAAATCGTGTTATCAACCTCTTAGGGGAGGATGGAGATGACCCTTTGCGGCCTTCTTAGGTCATGAGAATGGCACATGGGAGAACGACCTAGATTAGAAGTTTTAAGGTTCGATCATGGTAAAAGGAACTGATAGATCAAGAGGAAGATGAGATTTTCATTGTTTGTGGTGCTTAGACGGGAGTATAATAAGAGGATGCATAGTATTTTCGTTCTAATGAAATGGATGGTATGTTTTCGCGAGAAAAAGACGAGTCAGATGTTTCAAACTCACACGGAAGAACTACGGTAGTTATGGCGTGAAAGGGAGGACCTAGATTAGGGCAACGCTGCAAGCTTAGAGTTTATGATGTTAATGCTTAGAGAGTAATGAGTGGATCTTTCAGTGCTTGTGTTTGGAGAGATTGACCTAGCGTTCTCCATGGAAAATACTGATACGGTTGTGAAGTTGTTCATGGAATACCAAGAGATGAATAAGGTGGGCAAAAAGAGTAAAAGAAGACCAAAGTTCTGAAGTTTGTTGTCGATATGAGATGTACAAGAAGTACATGAAAGATTGAGGTTAGAACCTCTACGGTCGGTTTGACATTACATAAGAAATGAAGTATAAATTTCTATGCCTACTTGAATAAAGGATGTCTATGGTGAAAGCTTATGTAGAATACGAAGAGCTCCTCCCATATGTCGGGATGTCAGGGAAAGAAAAGAAGATAAGATCGATTGTTATAAGGCACGATTAAGTCTTGTAGTTAGGACCCTCGTGACTGAATGTTCGTTCCAAACGGTGTGTGCAAGCTTTAAATTTATAACCCTAGACTTAAGCTTAAAACAAGGATGCGAACCCGCAGTGTACGGGTCAATCGTAGTAAAAGCAAGAAAATTCCAGGGGTCGATCACAGGGACTCGGTGAAACAGAGTCAATACGGTATGCTAATGTCAATACTAACCACAAGAGCAATTTAACACAATCAAAGATGAATAAGAAGTCAATCAAGCAAACATGCAATTCTAGGGATTAAAGCATCAAGTTGTGGTTCCAACTCAAGATCTTATAGATAAGCGGACAAAGTTGAGATTTTTGCGTGGGGAAGGCGTTGCTAAAGTGGAGTAGATCACCGGGTAAGTCTCACTACACACTAATCCTAAACCGTAACTCCTATTACCGGGTAAGTCTCAAGGAATCAAGATAAAGAATTATAACCTCAAACTAACATACCATCTAAGGGAATAGAATCAACCTTTACCGGGTAAGTCTCAGGCTAACTCACAAAGATGAGATGGAAGCACACTCAAACCCCAATAAAGGATAAACCTTTATTACCTACACTTATGATCGTTGGTAGACAAACTAAGGAATTACCGGGTAAGTCTCATCCTAAGCTTGCATTAAACCAGGAAGGTGAAATAAGAATAGGATTTAGCAAACTCTAACACTTAACTTTCTGTTTTAGGTCGGATAAGTCACCTCGGTCAGAAGAATTCCACCCCGGCCGAGATGTTCATCAACCGAACGAGATGCCTAGGGTTAAGGTTAAAGACTCGAACTTTCAGGATCCTACTGGAATCTAATATTATTCTATCATTGTTTTTCCCACAACCTTCAGCTAATCACCCTAGAATCACACAAGGAAATTAGCCACTCATCATCATAATGAAAGTATTAAAATATATGGGAAGAAGGTGAATATTTGAACAAAGAAGAATTTAATGAAAAAGACTTCAATAACTGAATCAAATATCACAACAAAGCGTTCCTTGGATAATAATCCAACAAGACAAGATAACAAGGAAAGGAATTGAAGACAATCTTACAAAACCCTTCAAAAAGCTATAAAAAGCTATGATCTTCAACCTTCCTTCAACCTTCAAAAAGGTTCTTCGAAAACTCCCCAAATTGGAGTATACTGCGGCTGCTGCGTGTGTGGGGTGTGCTGCTTCGTATGCGGGATTTCCAGCTGTAAGCGGATGTCGGAATTATGGGAAATCCGACCCTTTTTATAGGAAAATAAACCTCCAAAGATAATAAATCTTAAGAAGATATTATCCCATAAATATAGGTAAAATATATATTCTGCATATCTCCTTCCTTCCAGAAGCTAAGCCCAAAAATATAAGATCACTTTCCAAATTTAAAAGATCTCTTCCAAGAATAAAATATTCTCGCCGCGTCCTAGGTGTTCGCCTCGGTCGAGTCGGCGTCTCTGGATCGCCTCGGTCGATGTGAATCAATGGTCAACCGAGGTGACTCACGACAGAATGTGAAATCTCTCGAATCTGCTCCAAAGTAAATCTTTAATCCATGGCTATGCTCCTTGGATGTAGCTCCAAATGACTCATGACTCTTTTCCGCTCCTTTTTGATGCAAAACGTACCATATTACCTGCAATTACAACGAAACTAGGTGTAGACCTCGATTCTCGCAAAGGTAGATGAAATGGTAGTAAAATCACATAATGTCCATACAAACATGCAGATTATGAAAGATAAAACGTCCAAACAAACCCTAAAATATAGACCATAATTCATGCTATCAAAATACCCCATACTTAGCCCTTGCTTGTCCCCAAGCAAGTTCCTCATATAGAAGACAAGATAGAATGGATTATAAGTCAATAAAATCAACGAAAAAATCTTTCAAAAACATTTTATGGTGTGCAACTACCATAGATCACTCTAAGAGAATACTTCTTGGAATTAAAAACTCAATATGCTCAAAACATTTTATAAATATAAGAAAGTTGTTCATCTTTGCATAAAATCATAGAATGCATAATAAATCATAATTATCAAAATTAATCATGTATAATCCAGTTTAAACCGCTAAGTCAATCAACAAGCTCAAGGTCTCAAGGGCTTCCCAAAAGAAAAGGTCAAGAAACGTGTAGGGTAGGGATGTATGTAAGGTAATGTGGTGCTAGAATCCGGGAAAAGGATGAACTTCACTTTCACTTCAACTTGCAACATCTTTCACCAATAAGCTTTGCTTATCTCACACTTTTTCTTTTACTTTACTTTTTGGGATGCATGGACAGAGGTGCACAATAACCGAAGCCTAGAAAATCTGCAATCATCAATTTCTCGAGATGCATCAAACCCTTGATGCACATACCATGATCCGTTAGGAATATCGCTCAATCCGACTTTGGCAAGACACAAACACCCGGCTATGTGAATGGTGCCGAGTTACTCATCTTCATGATTGACTTCCCCAAACCTATTATTGCTTTCTAACACTTTCACTTCCAGCCACTTCTCAACTTTAATTTGCTTTCACCACTTGCTTGCTTCCAAATTCCCGGATAGGTAAAGGGAGGCAAAATGTATATGAGGGGCTAAGCATGATCAAGAAGAAGAAAAAGAAGAGAATGAATTGCCTTGGTCTTTCCAAGAAGAAAGTGAGAGAACTTATCCTGCGGTGTCAACCTTCAAATTCAACATAATTTGGATAAAAACAAAGTATTAAACATGCTAATAATTTCAAACAAAGCACTTAGCAACTTAAACATATTATAAAACCTTTCAAACACATAAAGAATTTAAAACCAGTAGGTAAACAAAATCTTCACTGAGATCATATCCAGATAAATAACACAAAATCGTTTTCGAAAACTTTCTGTTACGTCACCTCGGTCGAGATGTTCTTGGTTCAACCGAGGTGAAATACCTCGTTTCGTCAGAATCTCCCCGGTCGAGGTCAAAAATTTTTTTTTTTTAAAACCAATTTTTTTATTTTTTTCGGTTCGGTTTCGACGTTTTTCTCAATCAAATAACCTGTAGGTATGCATGTAATATCAAATAATTATATAAAGGCAAATGAAGCATAAATATGAAAATATCCGATAAATAAGATACATCATAAGTGTCGAATACATCAAAAGTAGCCACATAGTCAAATAACAAATACCCCATACTTGAGACACACTGTCCCAGTGGGTATAATAAAAGGTCTAAATAAAAGAGGACTCACCGGATAAGAGCCGAACTGCATAAAAATATAATAATAAAACTCTGCAGCTCCTCAGTAGTCCTGATCCGGCGGTGGTGGTGGTGGTACATAAGGATGCTGGGTCGGATCAAACGGATAGCCCATAGTCTGCTGGAACTGTAGCTCCATCATCCTACGCTGATAGTGCTGCCCCTCCAACATCTGCTGAGTCCAGCTGTCAAGGTGTCGGTGCTGGGCGGCAAATCTCTCATGGATATCCACTGTAAGGGCAGCATATGAGTCTATCATCTGATTTGTCAAGTCGTCGATCCGACGATGAGCCTCTGCATCTCTATGACGGCGTGTCCGACGCCTAGCAGATCTAGCAGGAGGTGCAGCAGGTGCAGGCTCAGTATCCTCCTCATCCTCATCCAAATCAATAATAGGTGGCGCGCTCGTCCCAGCTGTATCTATACCTGTGTCCATCGGGACGCCGCCTCCTCTCTCATCCACTGTGTCATCATCATCGTCGTCCGCATCAGCCTCCTCCTCAGCCTCAGCAGGGGCAGCTGCTCCCTCTCTGTAATCCTCCATAAGTGGATCCCAAGCAGTCTGCCAGAAATGGGGATCAAAGACAGAGAACTGTGCAGACCATCTGATGCCCTGAGGTGCAGTCCGCTCCCAAGGCATGGCAACGTAGGGTGTAGTCAGCCCACGGGGAACTAGAATCCTCCGTGTAATCATCTCCTGCAATCCCAGCGGCTTCGGAGCCGCCGCCAATGTGCAAACGTTGAGGTCCATCCCATGGTAAGTAGCGATGTGGGTGACTAGACCTCCACAACAAATATCTCCCTTCGCCTTGGCCTTGATCCTATGCAGATCCTCTGCTAGGAGCAAGCCAAAGTCTGGGAAGCCTCCTGTAACCATGCAATAGAGGCTGAAGAGCTCACCCTGTCTGATCTTCTGGGGCGTCTCAGTACGCGCCAGAAGTGTCTCACTGAAAATCCTGTGGGCAAGTCTGAAGGCTGGGTGAAAGATGACCTTCTCCCTGAAATCTCCAGGGCGCCATCTGTCTGCGTGTGTAGTAATGTGGGCTATCTGTCCCCAGAACTCCCTAGCTACGGATCGGGAGGGGAAGTCTACAGCAGTGGGGTCAGGAAAGCCAAAGATCTCTCTCCAAATCTCTAAAGGAACTATGAAGTTCCGGTTCATCAACCGGTACTTCACAGAACGGTCTGTGGAGAGGTAGGAGAAGGAGCTAACAAACTCGAGTGTCGGCTCTAAGTAAGCTGGGGCTCGGATCTCAGTAAACTGATCCAGCCCGACGGTAGCAATCATCCTCCTAAGGTCAGCATCTAACCCTAGGCAGTCAAAAGCTGACACATCCAGAAATCGTGGTGCGATGACTGGACGGCCAGCTATCCTCTCATAGTCTACCCGGCATCTCTCGTGGATAACCGGGCGGTAGGGACGGGATGAGGAAGGAGAAGGGGAAGGGGAGGATCTATCTCTAAGAGCTAATCGGCGATCTGAACTCATTTTCAAAACACACTGTCAGACTACCTCGGTCGACTGACAACTCCAAGAATCACCTCGACCGAGGTGCAGAACGACTGGACCGAGGCAAAGACAGTCGCGATTCCACTCTCTGATTTTCAGTTCTTTTCCCCCAAAAATCACTACCGATGCTTCCTAAGGGGTACTTATAGATTTCCTCAACAGAATCAAGGGCAACCAAAGCCCAATATGCAGTAAACGAACGAGTTTAGGTTTTCGAACGTTTTTACCTCTTTCCGGCCGATTCACTCAGATTTCTTGTAGATCTGTAGTTACAATCGGATCCTCTACTCTTCAATTGCAGTTTGGAAGCAGAAATCTTCGAAAACGAGCGAGAAACGAAGGAGGCGAGGTGGATCTGTCGCCGCGGTCGAAATGGGTAAAAAAAAATGAAAAGTAATTTTTCCCTTTTTATACTGTTACTGGATCTGCTGTCACCTCGGTCGAAATGGTCTCGACTGGACCGAGGTGATGTGGACCGAGGCGGTTCTGCAGAAACCCTAGTTGCCTCGGTTGCTTCAAGAATCAACTCGGTCGAGATGCTCTGACAGTGACCGAGGTGCTTCCGTCTTTTCAGATTCTCGAACTTCTGTCCCTCCAGATGTGCTCCTCCCTGTTGTCCGTCCAGAACGCCAAAAACAAAGCAAAGCAAAGCAAAAACAAGAACTATCTAAGCTAGACTAGAAAACGGGAAAAGAAAGCAATACCTTGGGTTGCCTCCCAAGAAGCGCTTGATTTAAGGTCGCTAGCTGGACCATGATGCGTCTCAAAGGAGGTATATCGGTGCAACCTCCTCAACCGGCGTTTCCGGCTGGTATTTCTTAAGTCTATGACCGTTGACCTTGAAGCTTCCGCTAGTTTCGCCCCATATCTCAACTGCACCATGAGGAAAAACATGTTTCACAACATAAGGTCCGGTCCATCTAGATTTCAACTTACCTGGAAAAAGACGGAGGCGGGAGTTGAAGAGTAGAACTAAATCCCCCTCGTGAAGCTCCTTTGGAACGATACGCTTGTCATGCCATCTCTTCGTCCTTTCCTTGTAGATTTTGGCATTCTCATAGGCGTTCAAACGCAGCTCTTCTAGCTCGTTAAGTTCCAATAGTCGCTTCTCACCAGCATCTTTAATGTCAAAGTTCAACCATTTGATAGCCCAATATGCCTTGTGCTCCAATTCAACGGGCAAATGGCAAGACTTCCCATATACCAAATTATAAAGGGTGGTACCTATGGGAGTCTTGAATGCGGTCCTGTACGCCCAAAGAGCATCGTCCAATTTCATGGACCAATCCTTCCTCGTTCTAGAGACGGTCTTCTCCAAAATTGCCTTGATTTCTCTGTTCGAGATCTCGACCTGTCCACTAGTTTGAGGGTGATAAGCGGTTGATACCTTGTGGGTTACCCCATACTTCGATAGAAGTGCTTTAAACTTCCGGTTGATGAAATGCGTTCCCCCATCGCTAATGATGATGCGTGGAGTTCCAAATCGTGGAAAGATAGTTCTATTCAAGAACTTCACAACCACCTTGGCGTCATTAGTGGGAGAAGCAATGGCTTCAACCCATCTAGAGACGTAATCAACTGCAAGGAGAATGTAGAGGTTTCCTCCGGAGGATGGGAAATGTCCCATGAAGTCAATCCCCTATACATCAAAGATTTCCACTTCTTGGATGTTGTTAAGTGGCATCTCGTTCCTTCTTGATAAGTTCCCTGTTCTTTGGCATGCATCACAAGAAACAACAAAAGATTGTACGTCCTTAAACAATGTAGGCCAAAAGAAACCGGAACGCAATACCTTAGCGCATGTTTTATCGGTGCTAGCATGCCCCCCACAAGGAAGTGAATGACAATGCTTTATGATGCTATTAACTTCATCTTCCGGAATGCACCTTCGAAGCATTCCATCCGGTCCGCGCTTGAACAGCAGTGGCTCATCCCAGTAGTAATGTCGTACTTCCTTGAAGAATTTCTTCTTTTGAGAGTACGTCAATCCGGGTGGTATTTCCTGGCAAACAAGATAATTCACAATATCAGCATACCACGGACCTTTATTATCAGATAGTTGGTGGAGGGAATGGTCCGCCAACAGTGGGTGAATGTCAGAGAAAGGAGTAATAAAATTGTTATTCTCGGCAATCTCAGTTGATATCGTCTCGCTGTCGACCTCGGTCGAGGCGTAGAGGCGTTGACCGAGGTGTTCTTCAGACGCCTCGCTTCGTCCAGAAAGTGCCTCGGTCGAGGTATTGCTACTGGAACCGAGACTGGAGATCTTCGTCTCCTGGACTAGCTTCTCAATTTTAGCTCCTGGATCCTCTTCCAGTGCCTTCAAGCTCCGTATATCTGCATCACAAGAAGCATCTATACCTTCCTCCATTAAACTGAAGCTAATAACTCTTTCGAGTGGATCGTTAATAAGGATAGAGCTCACCAATTCTCTTGATTCTTCTTCATCGTAGATGTTGAAGATATCATCAGTTAGTTGCTCCCCTTTCATGGCTGCAAGTAGTGCGAACTCTACCTCATCGCCACCAACGTTGAATTTCAACTTGGCGTTCTTGCAATCCACATTGCAACCCGAAGTTGCTAGAAATGGCCTCCCGAGAATGATAGGAACAGGATAATCTGCGGGAATGTCAAGTACGACAAAATCTATAGGTAGATAGAAGTTACCTAACTTGACCGGAACGTCCTCCAAAATGCCCACGGGATGGGTGATGGAGCGATCCGCCATGTAAAGTCGAATCTTGACCGGCTTGGGCTCTCCAAGACCGATCTTAGTGCATAGCTCCAGCGGGATGATGCTCACGCTGGCTCCTAGATCACAAAGGGCTTCACAAGTGACATCCCCAACTTGAATGGGAATGCAAAATGAGCCGGGATCTCTCAATTTAGGTGGCATCTTCTCCTTCATGATTTTGATTAGTTCCGAAGACTTAGACGTCATCCTAACTTCACCAACATCCTCCAACTTCCTTTTCCTTGATAAGATCTCTTTTAAGAACTTCCCATAGGCGGGCATACCTAAAATAGCATCAAGGAAAGGAATATTAATATGTAGCTTATTCATCAAGTCAAGAAACTTACCGAAGTGCTTGTCTAGATGTGCTCTGGCTCTGGATTGAGGGAATGGAAGTGGTGGCTTATATGCAGGAGGTGGAACATAAGTTTCTGTCGTTCCTCCCACTTTCTGTTGCTCTGCCTCGGTTGGCATCTCGGTCGAGGTGTTCTTCGACTGGATCTGGACCGAGGTGGTCTGCGTCGAGCGAGGTACTGGATCAGCAGTTTTGAGTCCACTCCTCGTCGTTATGGCCATGCACTGGCCCTTAGGGTTAGTTTCCGTCTTTGCTGGAAGCTTCCCTGGATCTCTTGGCGCTTCATTCGCCTTATTAGCAAGTTGTTGTTCAAGGGACTTTTGGGCCTTCGAAAATGAAGTCATAGAATTCTCCATAGCGTTAAGCTTGATCAAGATTGCTTCCAGAACTGCGTCTTTCTTTTCTGGCTGAGACGAACTTGATCCTTGCCCTTGGCTTTTCAATGGAGTAGAAGAAGAAGAAGGCGAAGAGAGGAAAGGATTAGAGGAATCATTAGAGTTGGAGTTCGAATAATTGTTACCGTGGTTTTGATTATTCGCCCTCCAGTTGTTGCTGTTGGATCCTCTATTGTTGTTGTAGTTGTTGTTTCGGGGTCCGTTGTTGTTGTTACGGTACCCGTTATTGTTGTTGTTGTTGTTCCTTTGCCCTTGCTCTTCCTTCTTAGTTTGAGCCATCAAGAGCTCCTTCAATTGCTTCACGTCATTCTTCAATGATGTGAGTTGATTGTTGTTGGGTTGAGTCTCTTGAAAGTTGACTCTTTTTACTCCACCTTCGGCTCCTTGGTGGGTATACTTTTCCATGTGCAAGGCTTGCTTCTCAATGAAGTCCCATGCATCATCAATCGCCATGTCCATGAAGGTACCGGCGGAGAGTAGTTGGAGATTAAACTGGGTGCTTCCGTCCAGCCCTTTGAAGTAGATCTCCAACAACTCGATCTTTGGAATCCCATGATGTGGGCAATCCAAAAGGATATCCTTGAACCGCTCCCAAGATTTGGACAAGCTCTCCTTGTCCTTCATGATGAAAGCATTGATCTTCCCTCTCATTTCAGCGGTCTTTGAGGGGGGAAAGAATTTGGTTAGGAATTCCGTAGTCATCTCCTCCCATGTGCTAATTTTTCCTGGAGGAAGAGATTGATACCAAGTAAGAGCTCTATCTTTTAAAGAAAAGTAAAAAGGTCTTAGCTTGTAGTTGTTATTTTCAATTCTAGAAGGTCGCAAGGTCTCCATCAAGATCTCGTAGTTTTGAAGATGTTGATGCGGCGACTCCATCTCTAGCCCTCCAAATTGACATTGGCGAATCATGGCTAGGACTTGCGGTCGAAGTTCGTAGTCATGATCCGCTGGATCTCCTAGGTTCACCCCTGGACGCCTCAGCTGTTGATTAGGGTCCATCCTTTGACCTAGGGTTTGCGGGATTCCTGCAGGAAGAACATCTCGGACTGGTATCCGAGGTGGAAGTACATCGACCGGGGCGTCAGGTGCTGGAATCTGCCTCGGTCGAGGATCAACTACTGGATCCTGCATCGGTCGAAGTAGAATCTGATTCCGAATGGCTGCAATCTCAGCTTCGATTGCTGCAGTCCTGGCATGATTCTCTTCTTTCTCTTGCCTTAGCTCTTCTTTACTGAGACGTAGCAGCTCTTGCGTCTCTCTCAATTGGGCCGCAAGATCGTGATCGTCTTGTTGGGCCATCTTCGCTTCTCTTAAGCGTCGCTTGTATGTCTTTTCTGGTTCGGGATCGTAAGGAACGATTTCCTTCCCAGCGCGGGTTCTTCGCATATACCTAAGAAAGAACCTGCAAAGATCGTCACTCAAGTAGAGTGGTTAGATGAAACGGGGCAAGCGCCCCAAGAGCAAACCGTACCGGCTCGGTCTAGACCAAGTCCCCGGCAACGGCGCCAAAAACTTGTTCGCTCCAAACGGTGTGTGCAAGCTTTAAATTTATAACCCTAGACTTAAGCTTAAAACAAGGATGCGAATCCGCAGTGTACGGGTCAATCGTAGTAAAAGCAAGAAAATTCCAGGGGTCGATCACAGGGACTCGGTGAAACAGAGTCAATACGGTATGCTAATGTCAATACTAACCACAAGAGCAATTTAACACAATCAAAGATGAATAAGAAGTCAATCAAGCAAACATGCAATTCTAGGGATTAAAGCATCAAGTTGTGGTTCCAACTCAAGATCTTATAGATAAGCGGACAAAGCTGAGATTTTTGCGTGGGGAAGGCGTTGCTAAAGTGGAGTAGATCACCGGGTAAGTCTCACTACACACTAATCCTAAACCGTAACTCCTATTACCGGGTAAGTCTCAAGGAATCAAGATAAAGATTTATAACCTCAAACTAACATACCATCTAAGGGAATAGAATCAACCTTTACCGGGTAAGTCTCAGGCTAACTCACAAAGATGAGATGGAAGCACACTCAAACCCCAATAAAGGATAAACCTTTATTACCTACACTTATGATCGTTGGTAGACAAACTAAGGAATTACCGGGTAAGTCTCATCCTAACCTTGCATTGAACCAGGAAGGTGAAATAAGAATAGGATTTAGCAAACTCTAACACTTAACTTTCTGTTTTAGGTCGGATAAGTCACCTCGGTCAGAAGAATTCCACCCCGGCCGAGATGTTCATCAACCGAACGAGATGCCTAGGGTTAAGGTTAAAGACTCGAACTTTCAGGATCCTACTGGAATCTAATATTATTCTATCATTGTTTTTCCCACAACCTTCAGCTAATCACCCTAGAATCACACAAGGAAATTAGCCACTCATCATCATAATGAAAGTATTAAAATATATGGGAAGAAGGTGAATATTTGAACAAAGAAGAATTTAATGAAAAAGACTTCAATAACTGAATCAAATATCACAACGAAGCGTTCCTTGGATAATAATCCAACAAGACAAGATAACAAGGAAAGGAATTGAAGACAATCTTACAAAACCCTTCAAAAAGCTATAAAAAGCTATGATCTTCAACCTTCCTTCAACCTTCAAAAAGGTTCTTCGAAAACTCCCCAAATTGGAGTATACTGCGGCTGCTGCGTGTGTGGGGTGTGTTGCGTCGTATGCGGGATTTCCAGCTGTAAGCGGATGTCGGAATTATGGGAAATCCGACCCTTTTTATAGGAAAATAAACCTCCAAAGATAATAAATCTTAAGAAGATATTATCCCATAAATATAGGTAAAATATATATTCTGCATATCTCCTTCCTTCCAGAAGCTAAGCCCAAAAATATAAGATCACTTTCCAAATTTAAAAGATCTCTTCCAAGAATAAAATATTCTCGCCGCGTCCTAGGTGTTCGCCTCGGTCGAGTCGGCGTCTCTGGATCGCCTCGGTCGATGTGAATCAATGGTCAACCGAGGTGACTCACGACAGAATGTGAAATCTCTCGAATCTGCTCCAAAGTAAATCTTTAATCCATGGCTATGCTCCTTGGATGTAGCTCCAAATGACTCATGACTCTTTTCCGCTCCTTTTTGATGCAAAACGTACCATATTACCTGCAATTACAACGAAACTAGGTGTAGACCTCGATTCTCGCAAAGGTAGATGAAATGGTAGTAAAATCACATAATGTCCATACAAACATGCAGATTATGAAAGATAAAACGTCCAAACAAACCCTAAAATATAGACCATAATTCATGCTATCACTGAACATATGTGTGAGTTCAAGAAATTTTATTATCTCCACTCCTTTAAAGTGAAACAGGGGGATTAAGTTAAAATATTGCTTAACCAAGGCTTCAAGAGTCAGAAGACTCGACTTTGTAGCTACAGATGGAACAATCCCACATGTTTAAAGGACGTCACCCCAATAGGTAGGGGTAGATCATTAGTATCATGTAAAGTTTTAAGACAAGGTTGTGTCAGTCTTATTATATGTGGCGGGAGATGAAAAGACGGAACCGAGATATCACGGATTCTAATATTTGGTGAACCTGATGACGCACCAAGACTTCCACTCTGTCGGAATGTGGATTTTGCCACTAAGGTTGAGTTTGGCTCGACTCCGATATCCAAGACACTCTACATATGACACCTGTGTAGATATATGAGTTGAAGAAGCATTTGAACGACCAGTTGCAAGGACTTGTTGATAAAGGTTCGTTAGAACTAAAGTACTACTATGGGGAACTCCAAATGTATCTTAAACTCTTGACTTGAAGTTCATATTGGAGTATATCTTGTATTGGAGTATATCTTGAACTCTTGATTTGAAGTTGTTATGGAGAACACTTATTTACGAAAAGAGAGACGGTTAACATTGTTTGTCATCGGTTACTGTGAGCTGAACAAGATAACAATGAAGAACGAGTATCCCTCACCATGGATAGATGATCTACTTGACCAGTTGCAAGGGTCGGTAGTCTCTTCTAAGGATGATTTAAGGTCTAATTGTCACCAATTGAGAATTCGAGACTGAGATATTGCAAATACGGCATTCCGGACACACCATGGTCACTACGAGTTATAGTGATTCCATATGGGTACTAATGCCCCGAATAAGATATTTTGGTCTACTCTCGAAGAAGAGAGAAGTTGTATGACAAGTTATCTCGGGATGGCACACCCCGAAGGATGTAAAAGAAGTTACAAGTTTCTATGATGTGTTGGTCATTACCGGATTTGTGGAGAGATTCTCCAAGTAACACCATCTATGGTTAACCTACTCCGGATGACAATAAAGTATTGGCTAGAACAAAAATTGACAATGGGGTTGGGAGAGTTAAGAGGAGATTCATTGGTGCAACTGTTTTGAATTTGCCTCGAGGTATGATGAGCTTGAAGTGTACAAGAGATTCTTCAAGACATGGTATTGATGGAGTATTGAGGAAAGTTGTAAAAGTTATAGCATACATGTCTCGTTAGTAGAATTAGTGTGAAGCAAAGTATTTCCCTCATTACTTAGAACTTGCAACAAGAATTGAGGAAACGTAACATCAAAGTTTGGTTTGACAGGAACCAAAGCCAACGGTGTAAATTGGAAATTCGATCTTCTTTGTTAGAGACAATAAAAGAGAAACATAATGGAAATATTGTATTGAGAAAGACCCGAGAAGAAAGTTGAGTTTCCGATATATCAGACCTTTTTGAGATCTTCCCGCAAGTTGGAAAGTGGTTTACCGGTCGCGTGGCCACTAAGAGTAGAGGGTGTTCACCCGTTGTTTCATGTGTATCAGTCGATAGAGTACATACATGACTCAAGACATGTTGTCAGTAATGATGATCTAGTGGTAGACGAGGAACCGATGAGGCTAACTAGAAGACGGAGGATAGTATCTTTGTTTGAGTTTTACACTGAGCTAGTAGCATCGATAAAATCGACGGGATAGACCTAGCTCTTCCCTTGGTTGCGTTATGTGCATTTGTGATGTTATTTGTAGTTTGTACCCTGTGCGGGAATGTGCTATATGACCTGATATATCTTGCGGTGGTAGTTTGAGTAGTTTGTGTGTAGATTAGAAGGTTTAAGCCTTCTTAGTTTGAGAGTTCATACCTCGGCCTTAGGGACCGAGAAGTTCGACATGTGGCAAGTTTTGGGACGAAACTTCTTTTTAGGGGGACCTGATGTAACGCCCCGTTTATTTGGGTGCGTTTTCTTTATTTATTTTCCTACATCTATCGATATTTTTAGTAGCTTAAATATTTTATTTAAAAGTGTTTTACGACGTAAAATGGATTTCCCGAGTATATTTATATTTTTTGGTTTATTTTCGGAAAAGGTCGGAAAGTTTTCCAATTCGAAAATCCCGTTCTGAATGTGGTAATCGAGTCTACCCTTTTATTTATTTTTCTTCTTCTCTTTTCTTTTATTTCTTCTTTTCCTTCTCTGCTTCTCTTCCTAGTGACGTGCGCCCCCGACTCATCGCTTGCAGCCCTGTCACAGTGACCCCTCGTCATTCGCATCCCCTTTATTTGTTTGGTCTCCTTCACGCAAGTTGGCCAACCTTCACCATTCTCATACGCTCTCTCACGCTAACATGACAACAACATTTCCCTCAGCCTCACCTCTTCATTCTCTTCGCTCTCTGTTCTCATCTCATGCAACTCTCTTGACAGCAGGCCTCACACTCGAGCCCCTCTCCTCACGAGCCTGGAGAATCCCCGCCTTCGTCACTGGAGAGGAGCCTTGCTCCACCTGTGCAGCCCTCACCCCCACCAGGAAGCAACCGCCGGAGAAGCCACCATTTCGGCTCTTTTCGCCTTGCCCTGGCATGTACAGCGTTGTCGCTCCTATTTATCTTCCCTTCTCAACCCCCTTGTTTCATCCTGCACCACCGGAATCAAACTCGCAACCGCCTCCTGCATCGGATCTACACATCTGAGCCTCACCGAAGTCCTCTATCGACATATTGGAACAAACCCGATGAAGCAGCACGTTGTGCTTTACTCCAGTGTCGTGTTGAAGGAAGCTTTCCGAACCGACCCTCCGAACACCGAAGCTTCCGTCGCCATCGAATCATGTCGGGGAGTGCTCCGCCCTGCCTTTCCCTCGCCCCTGAAGCGCCACCGCCCCCTGCACTCTTGCATTCCCGCTGCTAGTAAAAGGGGGTTAAGAAACCCTATTGTTGACATTCGCAACGGGCCCCTTCCCTTTCTGGTTATTATAAAACTGGCCCATGTTGTGTATTTGCATACTCTACCCAGATTTTTGGAATGTATCTATTATGCCCCTACTTATATATAATTACAGATTTGGCCAAAAGTTGATTGCGGATTGTGACCCATCTGTATATAATTATATAATTGCCCGGAAAATGTTTAAGTGGTTTTTAACCTTGGTTTTGAAAAAGGATTTTTGCCTTAGATTTTATATATGTTATATATTCCGTTCAAATTTAGCATATAAGCTAAATTTGCTTAGCTTTGGTTTTAGGTCCGGAAGTGCCCGATATAGACCAACGAATCCATATCGACATCCATAGATCGTCTTCCGTCTTGTGACGTCACGCGAGTACCCTCTCCCCCAAGCTTATGATCTTACCTCGATCTTGTTATGTTTAGTATTAGTATCATGCTAGGTTGGATCTAGCATAACCTAGGGAGAATGCCAAGTAGTGGTTGTGGACCCTTAGGTGAGTTTTAAGGTTTTGATATTGTTTGATGGATTGATGTTGTTATGAGCTTGGGGTGGTATTGTTATCTTGTGAGGTTGTTATAAGGTTTCAAGTTATATGGTTGATCTTGTGTGCCTTCTGAGGCTCGAGGTTGGGGTTATATGATCTTGTGGGATTTTAGAGCTTAGGATTGACTTATCCTAGCATGGTGTTGTTACCGTTAAGTTTGTTTGGACTAGGCATGTTTATCCTAGTATGTGTTATGGGTTATGATCTTGCGATATCATAGGGTCTAGAAGTCTAAGGACTCCTAGCTTGTGTTGAGTGTGATGTGAGCATGAGGGACTCTAGGATGCAGTCCTAGAATGAGAGTCAAATGATCTTGTGTAGATCATTTTTGTAGAAGTCTAAGACTTTTTGAGTTGAGCGAGTTGTTGATATAGATATCTTGTTGTGAGCAGGTGTAGACTTCTTCCCAAGGGAAGCGAGAGTGTTGCGTGAGTTAGCGTTTGGAACGAGGTAAGTCTCCGGACTTACTTAGCTCGTATTCCTTGTATTAGCATCTTTGTGTATTTGGTGGTGTGTGTTTATTGTTTATGTTATAACAACTAAACCGGAAATAGGACCACCAACCTGTATATATTTGGCCCAAGTGTATATAACGGGTTGTGACATCATTGTGTAGCTCTTGCGAGAGCTAGGAGGTTCTTGGCAACTAGCTTGTGCGGGTAGACGGTCGGATGCATCAGTATCATTCTTTGCCGGTAAGTAGGGACCGAGGCGAGTTTCGGGAGATTCTCGTGTCACAAAAGAAGTTGAATTAGGACGGGATATGACTTAATAATAAAAAGATAATAAACCGAATTTGTGTGCTTTGGAGTATGATGTGTGTTCATAATGATATACTTGTGTTTGTGCCTTCCACCTTGATTCTAATGCTTCGAATATTAGCTAACGATTTTATACCGATTGTTGTAGATTGCCTTGTAGGTTAGGAATGCGGTCGAGAGATCAAGAAGAGTGGACAGCCAGGGTTCCATACATTTTAGGAGTGGGTTTTGGTTGGAGTCGGGTTGTGTATTGTTTTTCATTTGATGTGTTTGTATGCCGCGTGTATGGTGATTGGTCTTTGATTTGTATCTCGACTGAAGTCTTTGTTTGTATGCTTTTGGGTTTCATTACATTGCATAAAAATGTATTTCGGTTTTAGCCTTTATTTGTGTCTTGTTGCAAGATCCGGTGAAATTATTGGTAGGCTAAGGGTCGGGACCCATTGTGAGGTATTCGCCCGTAGCATCCCGAGTCCCGCGGATTCGGGGTGTTACAGGTAGGAGGAAGTGTGTCATGCGATCTTCTTTGATCTTCCTAAGGCGGGTTTCAACAATGGCGATTGCATCAAGGTTGTGTTTCTTAACAATACTTTGGATTACTTTTCTTTTATTAGGGTGGTTGAGGCCCCTAATGTTCGAGGCACATATTTTGTATCATGGAGATGTTGTTGCATTCTCAAACGAACTCTTGGGGTTTTGGTGGGTCGAGAGAAGGGGAAAAGAGAGTAGAAGGGAGGGTAAAGTGTTGTAGGGTTTGGAGGGTTAGGATCAAAGGTAGAGGGTTTAGGGGGGGTGGGGGGTGGTGCCTTATCGTTAGAGTTTGGATTTGTCGGAGGGATCTTGGTTTAATGGTTTGGGTTTGGGTTTGGGTGGAGTGGAGTGGTGGAGGAGTCAAGGATGGACTTTTTGATTATGAGATATTCTGTTGTAGTGGGTAATAGGGGTTCCGGGTTTAGGCAAGGGATGAAATGAGGGTTTTTGGAGGAGAGACAGGGGGTTTGGGGGAACAACAGCTATGTCCAAAGACCAAGCATCTAGGGCAATGATCTGGTATCCATTCATTAGTGATTTTTTGTGGTATCGTTTCTCCATCAGGACCAACAAGCTTGATCTCTTGAAGCAAGGGCTTGGAGGCAAGTATGTCAACAAGGATACGATGAAAGCCAAGCTGCTCCTGGTGGGCAGAGCTATGGTCCGTCAGAAGGGGAGTGCCAAGGGTTGAACCAATTTTGGCGAGCATATGGGGAGACCAATCTGAAGCACGGCCCGAGCGGTATGGAATCCAAACTGGAGTAGTCTAGTGAAAGGTCGTGAGTCCAGCGCTTCAAAAGCAAGGTTGTAGAACCATTAGTGACCTAGGGGCTGCCAAGAAGCGTGGTGTTTAGGTCTTCCTCGGGAGAGATCGAAGTGAAAGACGAAGGCGTCGGATACGTTGCGGAAGATCTTGGGTTGGTTGTTGGAGTTCCAAGAAGAAGCAACAAAGGACTTAATTTTCTAGTGGCCGATCGGGTTGCCAATAGAGAAGCCGACCAAGGAGAGGGTCCACTTTAGAGTTATGTTAGACACATCCTCGTGGGTGAAGGGAATGATTCCCTCTTCGAGCCCCGAGGAGTAGGAAAGGGTCATGTGAGTCCATGCAGCGTTTTTCAAGAGAATGTCTTTGTACGAGGTATGTGAGGTTAGTGGGGGTGAAATGTCCATGTTGGGTAGGAGAGGTGGAACGTCAGAGTAAGGGTCAGGTAAATGAATCTACGTGGGAGGAGGGGTGGATTGATTGCCGCTGAGTGAAGAATGATAAATCAGGGGTGAGGGGAGTTTGGGTCGGAGGTGGGGGAATGGGGTTGGGTAACATGCAAGGGAGGTGCTGAAGGGTGGTGGAGAGGAGGAAAAAGTTTGTCGGAGATGATGGAGGGGGATGCATTGTTTTTTGCGAGGCTGAGGTTGTTGGACTTGATGACGTCCTCAAGTATGGGTTCAGAGGGGCTAGGCGGGGAGGAGGGTCTCGAGGGTTTGTGGGGAGCGGAGGTTGATAGCATGAATTATAGTCTATATTTTGAGGTTTGTTTGGACGTTTTATCTTTCATAATCTGCATATTTGTGTGTACATTATGTTATTTTACTACCATTTCATCTACCTTTGCGAGAATCGAGGTCTACACCTAGTTTTGTTGTAATTGCAGGTAATATGGTACGTTTTGCATCAAAAAGGAGCAAAAGGAGTCATGAGTCATTTGGAGCTACATCCAGGGAGCATAGCCATGGATTAAAGATTTACTTTGGAGCAGATTCAAGAGATTTCACATTCTGTTGTGACTCACCTCGGTTGACCAGAATTTCACCTCGACCGAGGCGATCCAGAGACGCCGACTCGACCGAGGCGAACACCTAGGACGCGGCGAGAATATTTTATTCTTGGATGAGATCTTTTAAGTTTGGAAAGTGATCTTATATTTTTGGGCTTGGCTTCTGGAAGGAAGGAGATATGCAGAATCATATATTTTACCTATTTTTATGAAAAAGATCTTTCTAAGATATCTTATCTTTGGAGGGTTATTTTCCTATAAAAAGGTTTGGATTTCCACAAATCCAATGATCTCGCATACACCCCGCTTACACCGGAAGATCCGCTGCAGCCATACTCCAGATTTGGAGATTCGAAGAACCTTTTTGAAGGTTGAAGGAAGATTGAAGCCTATAGCTTTTATAGCTTTTTGGAGGGTTTTGTAAGATTGTCTTTAATTCCCTCACTTGTTGGCTTGTCTTGTTGGATTGCTATCCAAGGAATGTTTTTGTTGTGATATTTGATTCAGTTATTGAAGTCTTTTCCTTAAATTCTTCTTTGTTCAAATATTCACCTTCTTCCCATATATTTTAATACTTTCATTATGATGATGAGTGGCTAATTTCCTTGTGTGATTCTAGGGTGATTGGCTGAAGGTTGTGGGAAAAACAATGATAAAATAATCTTAGATTCCAGTAGGATCCTAAAAGTTTGAGTCTTTAACCTTAACCCTAAGCATCTCGTTCGGTCGATGAACATCTCGGCCGGGGTGGAATTCTTCTGACCGAGGTGACTTATCCGATTCTAAACAGAAAGTTAAGTGTTAGAGTTTGCTAAATCCTATTCTTATTACACCTCTCTGGTTCAATGCAAGCTTAGGATGAGACTTACCCGGTAATTCCTTAGTTTGTGTACCAACGATCATAAGTGTAGGTAATAAAGGTTTATCCTTTATTGGGGTTTGAGTGTGCTTCCATCCCATCTTTGTGAGTTAGCCTGAGACTTACCCGGTAAAGGTTGATTCTATTCCCTTAGATGGTGTGTTAGTTTGAGGTTATAGTTCTTTATCTTGATTCCTTAATACTCACCCGGTAATAGGAGTTACGGTTTAGGATTAGTGTGTAGTGAGACTTACCCGGTGATCTACTCCACTTTTGTAACACCTTCCCCATGCAAAAATCTCAGCTTTGTCCGCTTATCTTTAGATCTTGAGTTGGAACCACAACTAGATGCTTTAATCCCTAGAATTGCATGTTTGCTTTATTGACTTCTTATTCATCTTTGATTGTGTTAATTGCTCTTGTGGTTAGTATTCACGAAGCTTACCGTTATTGACTTTGTTTCACCGAGTCCCTGTGATCGACCCTTGGAATTTCTTGCTTTTTACTACGATTGACCCGTACACTGCGGGTTCGCATCCTTGTTTTAAGCTTAAGTCTAGGGTTGTAAATTTAAAGCTTGCACACACCGTTTGGAGCGAACAAGTTTTTGGCGCCGTTGCCGGGGACTCGGTCTAGACCAAGCCGGTACGGTTTGCTCTTGGGGTGCTTGCCCCGTGTCATCTAACCGCTCTACTTGAGTGAATTTTGCACGTTCTTTCTTAGGTATATGCGAAGAACCCGCATTGGGAAGGAAATCGTTCCTTACGATCCCGAACCAGAAAAGACATACAAGCGACGCTTAAGAGAAGCGAAGATGGCCCAACAAGACGATCGCGATCTTGCGGCCGAATTAAAAGAGACGCAAGAGCTGCTACGTCTCAGCAAGGAAGAACTAAGGCAAGAGAAAGAGGAGAATTGCACCAGGACTGCAGCCATCGAAGCGGAAATAGCAGTCATCCGAAATCAGATTCTACAGCCACGAAGGGAAGATCCTCCTGTCGATCCTCGACCGATGCAGGATCCAGTAGTTGACCCTCGACCGAGGCAGGTTCCAGTACCAGACGCCCCGACCGATGTACTTCCACCTCGGAGACCAGTCCGAGATGTTCTTCTTGCAGGAATTCCACAAACCCTAGGTCAAAGGATGGACCCTAATCAACAACTGAGGCGTCCAGGAGTGAACCTAGGAGATCCAGCGGACCATGACTACGAACTTCGACCGCAAGTTCTATCCATGATTCGCCAATGCCAATTCAGAGGGCTAGAGAAGGAGTCACCGCATCAACATCTTCAAAACTACGAGATCTTGATGGAAACCTTGCGGCCTTCCAGAATTGAAAATAACAACTACAAGCTAAGACCTTTTTACTTTTCTTTAAAAGATAGAGCTCTTACTTGGTATCAATCTCTTCCTCCAGGAAAAATTAGCACATGGGAGGAGATGAGTACGGAATTCTTGACCAAATTCTTTCCCCCCTCAAAGACCGCTGAAATAAGAGGGAAGATCAATGCTTTCATCATGAAGGACAAGGAGAGCTTGTCCAAATCTTGGGAGCGGTTCAAGGATATCCTTTTGGATTGCCCACATCATGGGATTCCAAAGATCGAGTTGTTGGAGATCTACTTCAAAGGACTGGACGGAAGCACCCAATTCAATCTCCAACTACTCTCCGCCGGTACCTTCATGGACATGGCGATTGATGAGGCTTGGGACTTCATTGAGAAGCAAGCCTTGCACATGGAGAAATATACCCACCAAGGAGCTGAAGGTGGAGTTAAAAGAGTCAACTTTCAAGAGACTCAATCCAACAACAATCAACTCACGTCTTTGAAGAATAACGTGAAGCAATTGAAGGAACTCTTGATGGCTCAAACTAAGAAGGAAGAGCAAGGGCAAAGGAACAACAACAATAACGGGTACCGTAACAACAACAACGGTCCCCGAAACAACAACTACAACAACAAAAACAATAGAGGATCGAATAGTAACAATTGGAGGACGAACAATCAAAGCAACCAGAATCCTGGTAACAATTATTCTAACTCCAACTCTAGTAATTCCTCTAACCCTTTCCTCTCTTCCCCTTCTTCTTCTTCTACTCCATTAAAGAGCCAAGGGCAAGGATCAAGTTCGTCTCAGCCGGAAAAGAAAGATGCAGTTCTGGAGGCTATCTTGATCAAGCTTAGCGCTATGGAGAATTCTATGACTTCATTTTCGAGGGCCCAAAAGTCCTTCGAACAACAACTTGCTAGTAGGGCGAATGAAGCGCCAAGAGATCCAGGGAAGCTTCCAGCAAAGACGGAAAGCAACCCTAAGGGCCAGTGCATGGCCATAACGACGAGGAGTGGACTCAAAGCTGCAGATCCAGTACCTCGCTCGACGCAGACCACCTCGGTCCAGATCCAGTTGAAGAACACCTCGACCGAGATGCCAACCGAGGCGGAGCAACAGAAAGCAGGAGGGACGACAGAAACTTATATTTCACCTCCTGCATACAAACCACCACTTCCATTCCCTCAGTCCAGAGCCAGAGCACATCTAGACAAGCACTTTGGTAAGTTTCTTGACTTGATGAATAAGCTACATATTAATATTCCTTTCCTTGATGCTATTTTAGGTATGCCCGCCTATGGGAAGTTCTTAAAAGAAATCTTATCAAGGAAGAGGAAGCTGGAGGATGTTGGTGAAGTTAGGATGACATCTAAATCTTCGGAGCTTATAAAGATCATGAAGGAGAAGATGCCACCTAAATTAAGAGATCCGGCTCATTTTGCATTCCCATTCAAGTTGGGGATGTCACTTGTGAAGCCCTTTGTGATCTAGGAGCCAGCGTGAGCATCATCCCGCTGGAGCTATGCACGAAGATCGGTCTTGGAGAGCCCAAGCCGGTCAAGATTCGACTTTATATGGCGGATCGCTCCATTACCCATCCTGTGGGCATCTTGGAGGACGTTCCGGTCAAGTTAGGTAACTTCTATCTACCTATAGATTTGGTTGTACTTGACATTCCCGCAGATTATCCTGTTCCTATTATTCTCGGGAGACCATTTCTAGCAACTTCGGGTTGCAACGTGGATTGCAAGAACGCCAAGTTAAAATTCAACGTTGGTGGCGATGAGGTGGAGTTCGCACTACTTGCAGCCATGAAAGGAGAGCAGCTAACTGATGATATCTTCAACATCTACGATGAAGAAGAATCAAGAGAATTGGTGAGCTCCATCCTTATTAACGATCCACTCGAAAGAGTTATTAGCTTCAGTTTAATGGAGGAAGGTATAGATGCTTCTTGTGATGCAGATATACGGAGCTTAAAGGCACTGGAAGAGGATCCAGGAGCTAAAACTGAAAAGCTAGTCCAGGAGACAAAGATTTCCAGTATCGGATCCAACAGCAGTACCTCGACCGAGGCACTTTCTGGACTGAGCGAAGTGACCGAAGAACATCTCGGTCAACGCCTATGCGCCTCGACCGAGGTCGATGGCGAGCGATTCCAACTGAGACTTCTGAAAGTCCAGTTTCTGACACCACCCTACTGGAGAAAGGAAGCAAGGGTCCCTCTCAGAAAGCACCTCCAGTCGTGGAGCTTAAACAACTCCCTAGTCACTTGAGGTACGTCTTTCTTGGATCGGATTCTACTTATCCCGTTATTGTTAGTGCTTCCCTTACCGAATCTGAATTATCCAAATTAATGCATGTCCTGAGAAAGCATCGAAAGGTTATAGGTTATACCACGGATGATCTTATTGGCATTAAACCTTCTTTCTGCATGCATAGAATTCTAATGGAAGATAATCATAAGACTTCACGGGAACCTCAAAGACGGTTAAATCCGATCATGAAAGAGGTTGTGAAGAAGGAAGTTCTTAAGTTGTTGGATGCAGGTATTATTTATCCTATCTCGGACAGCAAGTGGGTTAGCCCGGTGCATGTCGTTCCGAAGAAAGGAGGGATGACCGTTGTGACGAATAAGAACAACGAGTTGATCCCAACGAGGACCGTTACGGGCTGGAGAGTCTGCATCGATTATAGGAAGCTGAACACGGCGACTCGGAAGGATCATTTTCCGCTTCCCTTCATCGATCAAATGCTCGAACGGTTGGCCCAGCATTCACACTTTTGCTACTTGGACGGCTATAGTGGATTCTTCCAGATTCCTATCCATCCGGATGATCAGGAGAAGACCACTTTTACTTGTCCTTGGGGGACGTTTGCCTATCGGAGGATGCCATTTGGATTGTGCAATGCACCTGCTACCTTCCAGCGATGCATGATGGCTATCTTTTCCGAGTACATAGAGGAGATCATGGAGGTATTCATGGATGATTTTTCTGTATATGGTTCCTCTTTTGATGATTGCCTATCTAACCGTTCTCTAGTGCTTAAAAGATGTTGGGAAAAGTGTCATTTTATGGTTAATGAAGGCATTGTGCTAGGACACCTCGTTTCTAATCGAGGTATTGAGGTCGATCGAGCTAAGATCGAGACTATTGAGAAGCTCCCCCCTCCTTGTTCTGTTAAAGGTGTGAGGAGTTTTCTCGGGCATACAGGTTTCTACAGGAGATTCATCAAGGACTTCTCTAAGATTTCTAAACCTCTAACTAACCTCTTGAATAAAGATGTTGTTTTTGAGTTTTCGCAGGAGTGTCTTGATGCTTTTTACAGGATTAAGGAAGCGTTGACCTCCGCTCCCATTATCCAACCTCCTGATTGGACCTTGCCCTTTGAGGTCATGTGTGACGCTAGTGATGTAGCCGTAGGAGCGGTGCTTGGACAGAAGAAGGATGGACGGACCACCGCCATTTATTATGCTAGCAAGACGCTAGATGAAGCACAACGCAACTACGCTACCACCGAGAAGGAGTTATTGGCGGTTGTATATGCTTTCGAGAAGTTTCGTTCCTATCTAGTGGGGGCGAAAGTCATTGTCTACACCGACCATGCAGCCATTCGTTACTTGTTGGCTAAGAAAGATGCCAAGTCGCGCCTTATTCGATGGATTCTCTTACTTCAAGAGTTTGACCTAGAGATCCGCGATAAAAAGGGATCCGAAAACTCAGTTGCGGATCACCTCAGCCGGCTACCGGAATCTTCCCGCGAGAAGGATTGCCCACCCATAGACGATTCATTCCCCGATGAGCACTTACACTTGTTGGAGTGTTGGATGGATTTACTTACTTCACCCCACGATGGAGGTGAAGTATGGGGTGAGGGCACCTCCCATCATGTTTGAGATGCATCATGGTCCAGCTAGCGACCTTAAATCAAGCGCTTCTTGGGAGGCAACCCAAGGTATTGCTTTCTTTTCCCGTTTTCTAGTCTAGCTTAGATAGTTTTTGTTTTTGCTTTTCTTTGCTTTGTTTTTGGCGTTCTGGACAGACAACAGGGAATATCTAAGGAAGGAGCATAACTGGAAGGACAGAAGTTCGAGATTTTGAGAAGACAGAAGCATCTCGGTTACTGTCAGAGCACCTCGACCGAGTTGATTCTTGAGCAACCGAGGCGACTAGGGTTTCTGCAGAGCCACCTCGGTCCATAACACCTCGGTCCAGTCGAGACCATCTCGACCGAGGTGACAACAGATCCAGGAGCAGTATAAAAAGGAAAAAAAATTTAAGTTTTTACTTTTTACCTCCTTCATCTCAACCGCGGAGACAGTACACTTCGTTCTCTCTCGTTTTTTGCTCATTTTCGAAGATTTCCGCTTCCAAACTGCGATTGAAGGGTAGAGGAACCTATTGCAACAACAGATCTGCAAAGAAATCGAACGAATCGACCGAAACGAGGTAAAACAAGTCGAAACCCTAACTCGTTCATTCGTTTCGATTTGGGCTTTGGTTGCCCTTGATTCTGCTGAGAAAAGGCTTAAGTACCCCATAGGAAGCAATTGTAGTGATTTTTGGGGGAAAAGAACTGAATTTCTGAGAATTGGAATCGCGACTGTTGCGCCTCGGTCCAGTCGAACTGCATCTCGACCGAGGTGATTCTTGAGGGTTGTCAGTGACCGAGGTGTTCTGACAGTGTTGAGAAAAAATGAGTTCCGATCGTCGCCTAGCCCTCAGAGACAGATCCTCACCTTCCCCTTCTTCCTCTTCTTCCCGTCCTTACCGCCCGGTGATCCACGAGAGATGCCGGGTAGATTATAAGCGCATAGCTAGCCGTCCAGTTATTGCACCACGTTTTCTGGACGTGTCAGCTTTCGATTGCCTAGGGTTAGATGGTGACCTTAGGAGGATGATCGCCACTGTTGGGCTGGATCAGTTTACTGAGATCCGAGCCCCAGCCTATTTGGAGCCGACCTTAGAGTTTTTTAGCTCCTTCTCCTACCTCCCCACAGACCAGTCTGTGAAGTACCGGTTGATGAACCGGAACTTCATAGTTCCCCTAGAGGTTTGGAGAGAGATTTTTGGTTTTTCTGAGCCCACCGCCACTGATTTCCCCTCCCGATCCGTAGCTAGGGAGTTCTGGGGGCAGATTGCCCATATTACCGAGCATGCAGACAGATGGCGCCCTGGAGATTCCAGGGAGAAGGTCATCTTCCACCCGGCCTTCAGACTAGCCCATAGGATATTCAGCGAGACACTTCTGGCGCGTATTGAGACGCCCCAGAAGATCCGACAGGGCGAGCTCTTCAGCCTCTACTGTATGGTCACGGGCGGTTTCCCAGACTTTAGCTTGATCTTGGCAGAGGACCTGCACAAGATCAAGGCTAAAGCAAAGGGAGACATTTGCTGCGGAGGTCTAGTCACCCATATAGCTGCTTATCACGGGATGGACCTCAGTGTTTGCACGATGGTGGCGGCTCCGAAGCCGCTTGGATTACAGGAGATGATCACACGGAGGATTCTAATTCCCCGTGGTTTGACCACTCCATTTGTTGCCATGCCTTGGGAGCGGACTGCACCACAGGGGATCCGCTGGTCGGCACAATTCACAGTTTTCGATCCACACTACTGGCAGACAGCTTGGGCTCCACTGATGGAGGATCATAGAGAGGCAGCAGCTGCCCCGGCTGAGGAGGAGGATGATGACGACGACAAGGAGACGGTAGATGAGAGAGATGGTGGAGTCCCGATGGATACAGAGACGGATACTGCAGGTACGAGCGCACCGCCGATCATAGACTTGGATGATGAGGAGGATACTGAGCTTGCACCTGCTGCACCTCCCGCTAGATCTGCTAGGCGTCGGACACGCCGTCATAGAGATTCTGAGATTCATCGCCGGATCGACGACCTGACAGATAAGATGATAGACTCTTATGCTGCCCTTACAGTGGACATGCATGAGAGATTTGCTGCCCAGGACCGACGCATTGACAGCTGGACTCACTAGATGTTGGAGGGGCAGCACTATCAGCGCAGGATGATGGAGCTACAGTTCCAGCAGACTATGGGCTATCCGTTCGACCCGACGCAGCATCCGTACGTGCCACCACCACCACCGCCGGATCAGGATTACTGAGGAGCTGCAGGATTTTCTTATTATATTTTTTATGCAGTTCAGCTATATATCCGGTGAGTACTCTCATTTTCAGACTTATATTGACCCACTGGGACAGTGTGTCCTAAGTATGGGGTGTTTGTATTTATTTGACTACGTGATGTATTTATTTGACTACTTTTGATGTATGACATTCTATCTTATCGGATATGTTATTTATGCTTCATTTCTGCATTTATATGATTATCTGATATTACATGCATACCTACAGGTTATTTGATTGAGAAAAACGTCGAAACTGAAAATAAAAACAAAAAAAATGGTTTTAAAAAAAAATTTTGACCTCGACCGAGTCAGTCTTGGCCAAACGAGGCATTTCACCTCGGTTGAACCAAGAACACCTCGACCGAGGTACGTAACAGAAAGTTTTCGAAAACGATTTTGTGCTACTTATCTGGATATGATCTCAGTGAAGATTTCGTTTACTTACTGGTTTTAAATTCTTTATGTGTTTGAAAGGTTTTATAATATGTTTAAGTTACTAAATGCTTTGTTTGAAATTATTAGTATGTTTAATACTTTGTTTTATCCAAATTATGTTGAATTTGAAGGTTGACACCGCAGGTTAAGTTCTCTCACTTTCTTCTTGGAAAGACCAAGGCAATTCATTCTTTTCTTCTTCTTCTTCTTGATCATGCTTAGCCCCTCATATACATTTTGCCTCCCTTTACCTATCCGGGAATTTGGAAGCAAGCGAAGTGGTGAAAGCATGTGGAGTTAAAGTTGAGAAGTGGCTGGAAGTGAAAGTGTTAGAAAACAATAATAGGTTTGGGGAAGTCAATCATGAAGATGAGTAACTCGGCACCATTCACATAGCCGGGTGTTTGTGTCTTGCCAAAGTCGGATTGAGCGATATTCCTAACGGGTCATGGTATGTGCATCAAGGGTTTGATGCATCTCAAGAAATTGATGATTGCTGATTTCCTAGGCTTCGGTTATTGTGCACCTCTGTCCATGCATCCCAAAAAGTAAAGTAAAAAGAAAAAGTGTGAAATAAGCGAAGCTTATTGGTGGAAGATGTTGCAAGTCGAAGTGAAAGTGAAGTTCATCCTTTTCCCGGATTCTAGCACCACATTACCTTACATACATCCCTACCCCACACGTTTCTTGACCTTTTCTTTTGGGAAGCCCTTGAGCTTGTTGATTGACTTAGTGGTTTAAATCGGATTATACATGATTAATTTTGATAATTATGATTTATTATGCATTGTATGGTTTTATGCAAAGATGAACAACTTTCCTATATTTATAAAATGTTTTGAGCATATTGAGTTTTTAAATTCCAGGGAGTACTCTCTTAGAGTGATCTATGATAGTTGCACACCATAAAATGTTTTTGAAGAACTTTTCATTAATTTTCTTGACTTATAATCCATTCTATCTTGTCTTCTATATGCGGAACTTGCTTGGGGACAAGCAAGGGCTAAGTATGGGGTATTTTGATAGCATGAATTATAGTCTATATTTTGAGGTTTGTTTGGACGTTTTATCTTTCATAATCTGCATGTTTGTGTGTACATTATGTTATTTTACTACCATTTCATCTACCTTTGCGAGAATCGAGGTCTACACCTAGTTTTGTTGTAATTGCAGGTAATATGGTACGTTTTGCATCAAAAAGGAGCAAAAGGAGTCATGAGTCATTTGGAGCTACATCCAGGGAGCATAGCCATGGATTAAAGATTTACTTTGGACCAGATTCAAGAGATTTCACATTCTGTTGTGACTCACCTCGGTTGACCAGAATTTCACCTCGACCGAGGCGATCCAGAGACGCCGACTCGACCGAGGCGAACACCTAGGACGCGGCGAGAATATTTTATTCTTGGATGAGATCTTTTAAGTTTGGAAAGTGATCTTATATTTTTGGGCTTGGCTTCTGGAAGGAAGGAGATATGCAGAATCATATATTTTACCTATTTTATGAAAAAGATCTTTCTAAGATATCTTATCTTTGGAGGGTTATTTTCCTATAAAAAGGGTTGGATTTCCACAAATCCAATGATCTCGCATACACCCCGCTTACACCGGAAGATCCGCTGCAGCCATACTCCAGATTTGGAGATTCGAAGAACCTTTTTGAAGGTTGAAGGAAGATTGAAGCCTATAGCTTTTATAGCTTTTTGGAGGGTTTTGTAAGATTGTCTTTAATTCCCTCACTTGTTGGCTTGTCTTGTTGGATTGCTATCCAAGGAACGTTTTTGTTGTGATATTTGATTCAGTTATTGAAGTCTTTTCCTTAAATTCTTCTTTGTTCAAATATTCACCTTCTTCCCATATATTTTAATACTTTCATTATGATGATGAGTGGCTAATTTCCTTGTGTGATTCTAGGGTGATTGGCTGAAGGTTGTGGGAAAAACAATGATAAAATAATCTTAGATTCCAGTAGGATCCTGAAAGTTTGAGTCTTTAACCTTAACCCTAAGCATCTCGTTCGGTCGATGAACATCTCGGCCGGGGTGGAATTCTTCTGACCGAGGTGACTTATCCGATTCTAAACAGAAAGTTAAGTGTTAGAGTTTGCTAAATCCTATTCTTATTACACCTCTCTGGTTCAATGCAAGCTTAGGATGAGACTTACCCGGTAATTCCTTAGTTTGTGTACCAACGATCATAAGTGTAGGTAATAAAGGTTTATCCTTTATTGGGGTTTGAGTGTGCTTCCATCCCATCTTTGTGAGTTAGCCTGAGACTTACCTGGTAAAGGTTGATTCTATTCCCTTAGATGGTGTGTTAGTTTGAGGTTATAGTTCTTTATCTTGATTCCTTGAGACTTACCCGGTAATAGGAGTTACGGTTTAGGATTAGTGTGTAGTGAGACTTACCCGGTGATCTACTCCACTTTTGTAACACCTTCCCCATGCAAAAATCTCAGCTTTGTCCGATTATCTTTAGATCTTGAGTTGGAACCACAACTAGATGCTTTAATCCCTAGAATTGCATGTTTGCTTTATTGACTTCTTATTCATCTTTGATTGTGTTAATTGCTCTTGTGGTTAGTATTCACGAAGCTTACCGTTATTGACTTTGTTTCACCGAGTCCCTGTGATCGACCCCTGGAATTTCTTGCTTTTTACTACGATTGATCCGTACACTGCGGGTTCGCATCCTTGTTTTAAGCTTAAGTCTAGGGTTGTAAATTTAAAGCTTGCACACACCGTTTGGAGCGAACAGAGGTATAGCAGACAAGTTCCGAGAGCTTGACTGAAAGTTTTTTTGTGGGCTTTGATCCTCCCATGGTGGAGGAGGGGAAAGGTAGGACGGATGATAGCGGTGGGGTGAGGCAGAGGGAGGGCCTAGAGACGTTTTAAGCGCGTTCTCCAGACCGGAAAAAAACTCTTATCATATTTTCATCAGGGTTTAACTCGTCTTTGGAAACAAGATTTTTTTTACCAACAACATCTTCAATGCACTCTAACTCGTATGTTACCCTCCAAAGTGTTGCATCAACAAAATGAACAAGTTGATTCATATCACTTGAAACCACCGACCTTTAACAAGTACCTTTCCCGAGTCACTCAAATATAACAAGTTCTACTTTTTCTTTGAAATATTCACACTAGCAAAAAAAAAGGTCAGATTATATCAAGGACAAAAATTACCAATCAAGTTGCATGAATAAAGCAAACGTTGAACATTCTAAAGAAGCAGCCACCTTTGCTTTTAATGCCTATATCAGGAAAAAAACATATAAGAATAATGTTGATGTGGTAGTATTAACTTGAGTAGATGAACAAGGCATTCTTCTACATCAAAGCTTTGAAATTTTGAAATGAAATCCCTCTTAGGATAGAGTTTCCACAACTTTGAATTGTTGGAGGAATGTGGACTTGGCACACCATTGACAAAGCATACAAATAAAAGGTTGTTAAATGAAATCCCTCTTAGTAAATTAGATCTGCAATAAAATTGCATATCTAAGGGGTGGTATTAGTTAATCTACTCATATTTTTAACAAAGTCTATGTTACTCATAGGGTTGTAATATGAGACGAGCAGCTCGTATCGGGCTCATCTCGGGATCAACTTGTCAAAATCTTTGCTTGGGCACGTTCATATTATAAAATGAGCCAAATACGAGCCTGGATTTAAGCTTGCCAAGAGCCCGAGCCGAACACGAGCCGAATAGAAGCTTATACGAGCCACTTATTTAAAATCACAAAATATTACTAAAATACCCTAAATTCTAAATATATATTCAACTTTTCACTTCCAGACTTTCTCTTAGGGTTTGGTAACCGATTGGCTATTCAGGCGCACAACCGTTCTTCTTTTCTTTTCTTAGTTCCCAGTTCCAAGCTAGAGAAATGGAGTGAAGAACCGTATAAAGGATATAAATACTCTAGAAGGGGTGGTTGAATAGAGTATGAAAACTTTTCGCAAAAACCTATCTCAAGGCTTTGAAACTGATTTCAAGGCCTTGATGTCGATTTGTGCTCTTTGTGACACAACTGGTTTTCAAGGGCTTTGAAAGTGATTTCAACGTCTTGACTCCGAAAACCTACAAAACAACGTTAGTCCCAATTAAGCAAGAAATGTGCGGAATGAAAAGATCGACACGGTGATATGTTTACGAAGTTCAGCTCTAACAGCCTACGTCTCTGTCCTAGGGTTTGTTTGCCCGTAGGATCTAACTATCTATTATCTACTTCAAAGAGTCCTAGATACAACCTAGAAGAAATCCCCTTCTTCTCTCATTGTAGTCAATGCTACGATCTAGTTCCAACTCTTAACCTAACAATAATATCCTAGTTACTTCGCAGAGTTACACACACTTGAGTATAACACTCTTTAGATATTTCAATGAGGCTCTCGTGATTTTCTCTCTCTAAGGATGTAAGCTTTTGTAAACTAAGAGGAAGAAAAACTTTTGGAACGAAATGAAGATGCTTTGATTGCTTGAAGACTTAGATGTTTCTGTGTAAGCTTGTTTTCGTTGTCTTCAATCGCCATCTTCATTTATAGTCTTTGATGGAGAACTTCTAGCCGTTGTAAAAAGGACCATTGTGAAGTTCTTCTTTCACCATGGAAAACAGTGTTAGGTTGAGATGAAGTAGCCGTTGTAAGATCTTCTATCTTCTTCATCTCCTTGACGCACGTGGAGATTCTTCGAGATCTTCTCTTGAAAAGAGCCGTTGAAGATATTGTCGTTGAAGTCCTTGTTTCAAGCTCCGAGGTCTTCTAATTTGTTGAGGATCTTTGTTCGAAGATATCTCTCTTCGACGACCGTTGGAGATCTTCTTGGATATGAAATCTTCGTGTGAGATCCGTTGGAGGAGATCTTTCAATCTTGCATCGGTTAAGATCTTTACAAGATCCTTTTGTTGGCCCGTTGAAGATCTTCTTTGAGCTGGCCGAGATCTTCTCTTTGATTTCTTTTTGTTGGGCCGTTGAAGATCATCTTTGTTGGGTTGGCCGAGATCTTCTCTTGATCCTTGGTAGATTTGGTTGTTGAGTTTCAACTTCAATTTTGAAAAGCCTTACAATCGATGTATCCCTTGTATCGCTTTTCAAGGCCTCCGTTTTGAACCCTTGAACTACTTTTCAATATTTGTGCGCTTGTCCCTTGTAATGTATTTCAAGGCCTCCGTTCTTCCTTTGAAATGTTTTTCAAGGCCTGCACACATTTAACAAACACAAAACCAAACCATGCAATCTAGAAATATAATCGATATTTGTTAGTTTATAAATCGCTCATAATGTTAAGTCTTTCATCATTCACATATACAAATATAATCAAGGTGGAGTTATCATGGAGGTTCGATGAAGACATCGACAAGGTTTGTTTTTACATCTCCGGTTTCACTCCCTCACGTATTCTTCTTCTTCTTTATCTTCTTCAGTTTTTCCTCCTCACTTCCTCTATCTCTAATTTCCTTCTTCTCCATAATACCTCTATATATTGTTGTAGTAGTGTCTCGCGAGCCTACACTTACTATGGCTTCTCCTTCTCTTCTCCAACTTCTCTACTCCACATGAATGTTGGGGTATTGTATTGCAGACGAGAAAACATAAAAGTCTCAATGAGAAGATCTAACAATGAAGAAGACATTGGTAGATATGAGAAGATTGAAAGAGGTGGTGGGATTGGAGTTCACCGGACTGGAACTCGCTTAGGATTTGGTGGGACTCAAACTCGTCAATTTATAAGTCAAGTTTCCTAAATTGTCTTTTTTTTAAATATGAGTTTCCTACATAGTCTTTTACATGTTTAAAACATCAAATCACTCGTATAGTTCCTTTTGAAAACTATTTTATTTGATTTAATATTTTGACTTTGTTTAGTTTTATAAGCCAATTTTAAAAGTGTGATTGGAATCGATAGTTTAAAAACTGAGTTTCCTACGTAGTCTTTATTTGAAGGAATCAACCCGTAGTTCTTTTAAGAACAAGATTAATCGAAGTTTTTACAATTTTAGCTTTGGTTTTGTAATCATCTTTTGTTTAGAAATAGGTCCAAACAACATAATCGAAGGTCATTATCATCGCTTTTGTTTATTAGAGTATTTATTATAATTTATGATTACTGTTATAGTGTTACTTATACGTTTTAAGTATTTATACTATTGATTTCGCTACTTCTATGCAGTTAACGTGTTTACACATTCACAGGTTTAGTGTGCATACGCTTTCCATCATTTATTATTCTTTGGCCATCTATTGGTGTTTTTTGAGGTTATGTCATATTATGCTGATGTTAGAAAGTTATATAATTGGACTTGATATACCGTAACCTATCATTTCTTGCTTGGTTTAGGATTAGTTTTGATATTTATATGAGGTGAACTTGACTGTATATTATTAGTAGTTTGTTTTGACGTTCCTCGTATGATGCGTACAAGTTTGATCTGATTATTGAGCTTAGACTCCAACTTTGGGATGCTAGCTAATGGTTTTATATGTTTTTGGTTTTTTGGTTAACCTTCGAGTTCTAGGTATGTTTCAGGTAAACTTCTCGGAATTGGTGATCAACCGGAACCGGACCAACGTGTGCATTAGGTTTGGGAAGGTCGTGTACTTGTTGGTCTTTGTCTTTTATTATTTTTTTTAGTTGGTTGTTAAGGCTGATTCGGTCTATGTTTTATTTTCTTTACATGATTTAAAGTGCATGTTACTACAATTATTTGTAAACCAAAGGTCGTATATGTTTTATTGTTTTGTCGTGCTCTTGTTGGAAGGTCCGATCATAACGTTGTTGTCAGACTAACTCTAGTAGACCAATGTGAGGTTCACATCCTAATGACTTTTCAGGTCTCTAAATTCGGGGCGCTACAATTAATCAGTAAAGTTACAAGAAACTTATATGTGACTCCAATCAACGACCTTCTAAGCAAGAGATAAACAAGAAATAAAATCAGCAAGAGTCCAATATGTGGTCTGAAGGAATTGTGTCATTTAATTCAATGTGCAATGACTAAACTTGAAATAGGACAATTAACGGAGATAATTCAATCCGATTATTTTAGGAGTCGTAGTGCTTTGCTAGAAGTCAACTACGATTAATGGGTTTAAACGAGTTAAACCCATAACTATTATAAACGGGTCCTATGCGGTCACACACTTTGAGTTGAGGCACTAGATCAACGGGAATGATGGTTGAATATTAATATATATATATATATATATATATATATATATATATACATATATACATATATATATATACATATATATATACATATATATATATATATATATATATACATATATATATATATAGGTAAATGTTCAGGTACGGCCCTTTTATTGCGGTACGGTCGTACGGCCGTACGTAAGGGCGACACGTGTCCCGAAAAAAAAAAATTTTTTTTTTCTCTTTTCTGAAACGATTTTTTTTTCCGGAAACTAATGAAAATTTATTTGAACTACCATGTTATAATTTATGCACTATTATCCTATAAACTTTGAACTATTCCCATATAATCCATGAACTATTACTTTTTAATATAATCCATGAACTATTCTATTATAATTCATGAACTATCCCATAATAAGTTTTGAACTATTACTTTCACTACTTTATAAATTTTTGCACTTTAAACTATTCTATTATAATTCATGAACTATTCTATTATAATTCATGAACTATCCCATAATAAGTTTTGAACTATTACTTTCACTCCTTTATAAATTTTGCACTATGAACTATTCTATTATAATTCATGAACTATCCTTTTAGAAGTTATGAACTATTACTTAATAAGTTTTGAACTATTACTTTCAATCCTTTATAAATTTTACACTATGAACTATTCTATTATAATTCATGAACTATCCTTTTATAAGTTATGAACTATTCCATAATAAGTTTTGAACTATTACTTTTACTCGTTTTTTTTTTCGGGACACGTGTCGCCCTGCGGTACGGCCGCACGGCCGTACCGCAATAATGGGCCTTACTTGAATGATAAGTTTTGAACTATTACTTTCACTCCTTTATAAATTTTTGCACTTTAAACTATTCTATTATAATTCATGAACTATCCCATAATAAGTTTTGAACTATTACTTTCACTCCTTTATAAATTTTGCACTATGAACTATTCTATTATAATTCATGAACTATCCTTTTAGAAGTTATGAACTATTCCTTAATAAGTTTTGAACTATTACTTTCATTCTTTTATAAATTTTGCACTATGAACTATCCTATTATAGTTCATGAACTATCCCATAATAAGTTTTGAACTATTACTTTCACTCCTTTATAAATTTTTGCACTTTAAACTATTCTATTATAATTCATGAACTATTCTATTATAATTCATGAACTATCCCATAATAAGTTTTGAACTATTACTTTCAATCCTTTATAAATTTTGCACTATGAACTATTCTATTATAATTCATGAACTATCCTTTTAGAAGTTATGAACTATTACTTAATAAGTTTTGAACTATTACTTTCAATCCTTTATAAATTTTACACTATGAACTATTCTATTATAATTCATGAACTATCCTTTTATAAGTTATGAACTATTTCATAATAAGTTTTGAACTATTACTTTTACTCGTTTTAAAAAAAAAATTTCCCGGGACACGTGTCGGCCGTACAGACGGCCGCACGGCCTTAGCGGAATAATGGGCCTTACTTGAACACTTTCCCATATATATATATATATATATATATATATATATATATATATATATATATATATATATATATATATATATATATATATATATATATATATATATATATATTGTATATTATTGATATATCCATATTATTTATTTGTGAAATAATTAATTAGTGGATAATAATTAGGGAGGTTAATTAGGGAGTTACACATTTTGTAACTCCCTCCTCCTAATTAGTAAGAAAGATCTCTCCTCTTAATAAGTAAGAAACATCTCTCCTCTTTGGTTGATTTTTGGGGGAATAGAGAGAGCAAAAAGGAGAGCAAAAGAAAAATAAAAGCCAATAGTTGGTTTTGTTTTGTTTTAGAGGGTTGACTACCATATTCATCCGAAGCAATTTGATTGCACGCTTTGTGATCTTCGTCCTAGCAGTCGAAACCAAAGGCGATCTTGACCGGGCTCGTGTGGACCAAATAGAGGAGCAACACGTGGGGCTCTCATCTCTTTCATTCCTTCCCGATCAGATTCGGTTCACGCATCAACAGGTATTTCCTATGAACAATCATTTGTTTCCTATCAATTGTGCTTGTAGATCCTACGATTAGATGTTTAGATATAATCTGAAATTCCGCTTAAAGCATCTAATAAACCTTCAATTGGTATTAGAGCGATCTTGCATAGATTGATAGGATCAATGATTTGATCGGGATCTTGATTTAAATTGTTGGTGAATTTTATATGGATAAAGATGTAAAATTGAAATGGAGATTTTGATGAATTGAGAGATGAAATTGTATGAATTGATTTGGAAATTGGATACCACCGAACCGAGTCAGATTCGATCCAATTAGGTCATGGAAAGGCCACAAATTTGACTGAACCAGTGGATGATTTCCCTATGTATATTTGGCTAGATCTCAAAATATATTTGATATATAAAAATAAAAAAATCTGCCGCAAAATATTTGCCATAAAATTTTTGGCTAGGTCACAAAATGTTTGATATAAAATATTTGCCGGTGATTTGAGATTTTGCCTATAAAATTAAGATGGATAGTATTATGATATTGTTTATTTTAATTGTTTCCTAAAAAATAGGAAATCCCACTTAAGATTAAATATTTGGTATTATATCTTTTTCATACAATTTAATCCAATTATTACATTTTAATGGTTAATATTGATTAATACCGTATAAGGATTTAATTTTAAATTGAGATATATTGGTATGCTTGTTTTATATTATGATATATTGCTTGCATAAGGTGACTAGTATGGCCCATAAATACGATTTCTGTATCGTTATATTTTTCTTGTACAAGATCTGCGCATCGTTTGTTTTGTTGTAATTTAATTTATGCAATTAGAGTAATTCAAAATTGTAATACAAGAAGAAATTCAAGACATAAGAAGGTCAAGGATGGAGATCCATGAAGGATACAAGATGAAGTGATTATGAAGATTAGATCTTTAATTTTTGCATCGTAGGGGTCATACTAGGATCACAATTATTGCGTTTTGAATACTTTATTTAAGTTTTTATATTGTTTTTATTTATGACATTTATTCACTTATAAATAAAAGACAAATAAAAAGACTTAAGTTCCAAAGGTAACTTGGGGCAATGTCTTTCCATATCATAACCCATTAAGTTCTGGATTTTTGGTTGGATGGGCTTCACAAAAGTGAGGGTGTTCTTCCATAATCTTGGACTGAGTGAGGGTGAATCTATTCGGGGGTTCATAAAACTTGATATGGTAGTACCCAACGAGAGACCAAAAGGCAAAGTTTTGGATCTTGAGGCATGGGATGATTTCTGCATTGGATGTGGATCATCAACCAAGAATTATAAGGAGTTATAATTAGTAATTGTTACTTACCCTGAACACATAGGACTTAAGGCAGTGCAAAAGTACGTTGAGTCTTGTCTGGGATGGGATCTGTGGCTCCGGTGGTTGTTTCGTTGTTGCAGGTGACTTTGAAGGTGGCGCAGAAGTGGAGAATAGCTGCAATCGAAGGGAGGTAGCGTTTGGCATGAGGCTGGTGGCGCAAGGGCGTTGGGGGTGTGCGTCCTTAGTGTTGGTGGCGCAGGGGTGTCGGAGAGGGTGGTTGGGTGGTTGTTCTGAGGGCGCAGGGGGCGTTCGCAGCTTTGAGAGAGAGTGTGCGAGGAGAGGTGGTTGTGTTTGGTGAGGAGGGTTGGTGGGTGGTGCGTGGTAGGTATAGGTGTTTTTTCGAGATCCTATTTTTTTTCTTTTCTGAGTAAACCCGCAGGGGAGGGGGTTGGAAACCGCAAGGGCGGTGACAAGGGAGAGGAGCACACACGCCCAGCGTCGGGGGCGGCGCTGGAAATTTGTGTCAAGGATGGCCGCCGCAGGGGCGTGGAGATGTCACCGCGGGGCCGGTGACCGGCGTGGTGCAGGCGTAGGCCCAGCGCCGGGGGCGGCGCTGGCCTGAGTGTCGCTGCAGGGACGGTCTATCCAACCGCAGGGGCGGGTTTCTTGACAGAAGCTCCTCTTCTTATTCCTTCGGGTTGCCTCCCGAATTAGCGCCTTTGTTTTACGTCGTTGGCTCGACATAAGATCTCTACTTCTCTGATTTTGCCTCCTCTAGTACCATCTCGTAAATCGGATCGTCTTTGACTCCTTCAAGGTAAAGCTTTAGCCTTTGGCCGTTCACCTTAAACACCTTGTGCGTCTGCGGGTCATAGAGATCCAGAGCCCCGTGAGGGTATACTTCGGCTACTATGAACGGCCCTGTCCATCTTGAACGCAACTTACCTGCAAAGAGTTTCAAACGGGATTGAAAGAGAAGTACCTTATTACCTACCTTGAAGTCCTTCCGGAGGATGTTCCGGCCATGCCATGCTTTGGTCTTTTCTTTGTATGTGGTAGCATGGTCATATGCATCTAGCCTTAGTTCCTCCAACTCTTGCAATTGGAGCTTCCGGAATTCCCCCACTTCTTCTATGTTCATGTTGCACTTCTTTACCGCTCACCAAGCCTTGTGTTCTAACTCCACCGGTAGGTAGCAAGCTTTCCCAAACACGATCCTGAAAGGAGACATTCCGATGGGAGTTTTGTAGGTTGTCCGGTATGCCCATAGAGCGTCATTTAGCCTTGCACTCCAATCCTTCCGCCCGGGAGAAACCGTCTTTTCAAGGATGGTCTTTATTTCCCGATTGGACACCTCAGCTTGGCCATTAGTTTGTGGGTGGTAAGTTGTTGATACTCTTTGGTGAACATGGTACTTCTTAAGGAGAGCTGTGATCGTTTTGTTGCAGAAGTGGGTACCCCTATTACTGATTAAGGCTTTCGGACTTCCAAATCTAGCAAAGATATTTTCCTTAAGAAATGTTGCAACCACTTTTGAATCATCAGTTTTGGTGGCCTTTGCTTCCACCCATTTGGAAACATAGTCCACCGCAAGCAAAATATATATGTTCCTGAATGACGTAGGAAATGGCCCCATGAAATCAATTCCCCAAACGTCAAATATTTCACAAAATATAAGAGAGGTTTGGGGCATTTCATGTCTCCTTGAAAGATTTCCCACCCTTTGGCATCTATCACACACTTTACAAAACGCAAAAGCGTCTCGAAAAATGTGTGGTCAAAAGAAACCGGCATCCAAAACTTTTCTTGCAGTTTTGTTTGCTCCAAAGTGCCCCCACATGCTTCAGAATGACAGAAAGTTAGGACGGATTGTACCTCATTGTCCGGAATGCAAAGCCGGATTACTTGATCACTACAATGCTTCCAAAGGTAGGGATCGTCTCAAACGTAGTGTCGAGCCTCAGCTTTGACTTTCTCTCGTTGTGCCTTGGTGAAGTCTGGAGGATACTCTTTCTTGACAATAAAGTTCACAATGTCAGCAAACCAAGGCTTAAAAGTTTGAAGCTTCAGACAAACCTCTGTCGACAATTCCGCAGGGGCGCCTAGACAGAGCCGCAAGGGCGGCTGGCCGCAGGGGCGGCTGGTGTGAGGCGTGGGGGCGGTTACACAACAGAGAGTTGTGTAGAATGTGTCGTCTGGAAAGCTTCCGGCTATCTCTCTTTCTTTCCCTCGTTCTTCCTCCTCTTGCACTAGTCTGCTCAAATAATCTGTCACTAGGTTCTCAGCTCCCTTTTTGTCCCTTATTTCTAGGTTAAATTCGCTTAGGAGGAGCACCCAACGGATTAAACGGGGCTTTGCCTCCTTCTTTACCATGAGGTACCTAAGGGCTGCATGGTCAGTGAAAATAATTACCTTTACCCCCAATAAGTATTGCCCGAACTTCTCAAGGGCAAAGACTACTGCCAACATCTCCTTCTCGGTGGTGGAGTAATTCCTTTGTGCTCCATTTAGTGTCATAGACGCATAATGGATCACATGAGAGACCCTTCCGTCTTTTTGTCCTAAGACAGCCCTGACAGCGCAGTCACTTGCGTCACACATGATTTCAAAAGGCTTTTCCCAATCCGGAGAACGGATGATCGGAGCGGTGGTGAGACATGACTTCAAAGTGACGAAAGCCTTCTTGCACTCCTCATCCACTATGAAGGTTACATCTTTCTTGAGCAATTCACACAGGGGAGCTGAGATTTTTGAGAAGTCTTTGATGAATCGTCAGTAGAAACCTGCATGACCAAGAAAAGATCGGATTTCCCGAACATTAGTAGGATAAGGTAAATTTTGAATAACATCAACCTTTGCCTTATCTACCTCTATCCCTTTTGAGGATATTACATGTCCTAGCACAATTCCTTGTTCGACCATGAAGTGACATTTTTCCGAATTAAGAACTAAGTTGGTTTCAACACATTTTTCAAGAACAAGTTTTAAATGCCCTAAACATGCGTCAAAACTATCTCCATGGATGGTAAAATCATCCATGAAGACTTCAATGAAATTTTCTATGTATTCGGAGAAAATACTTATCAGGCACCGTTGGAAAGTGCCCGGTGCGTTGCAAAGTCCAAAGGGCATTCTGCGATATGCAAAAGTGCCAAATGGGCAAGTGAACGTCGTCTTCTCCTGATCTTCTGGTGCGATGGCTATTTGGAAATATCCGAATATCCATCCATGAAATAGTAGTATTTATGACCTGCAAGACGTTCCAACATTTGATCAATAAAAGGTAGTGGGAAATGGTATTTTCGTGTTACCTTATTGAGCTTGCGGTAGTCAATGCAAACTCTCCATCCAATTTGTGTTTTGCTAGGGACCATCTCTCCATGTTGATTTTCCACCAAGGTGATGCCTCCCTTCTTTGGAACCACTTGGGTTGGACTAATCCAAGTGCTATCCGAGATAGGAAAGATCATGTCCGTTTGGAGGAGTTTCAACACTTCCTTTTTGACCACATCCATCATTTTTGGGTTCAACCTCCTTTGAGGTTGCCTAGAGGGCTTGGCTTCGTCCTCAAGCAAAATCCTATGCATGCATGTGGAAGGACTTATCCCCTTGATGTTCGCAATAGTCCATCCGAGGGCCGTCTTGTGTTCCTTTAGTACGTTCACCAACTTATCTTCTTGTCCCGAGGTCAACTTATTGGAGATGATCACCGGCAAGGTATTGTGTGCTCCAAGGAAAACATACTTGAGGTGTGACGGAAGATCCTTCAATTCTATTTCCGGAGCCTACACTATGGACGGAACAAGCTTTTCGCTTGGGGTTAGTAAAGTGGGCCCAATGGCCAAATTGGAGATAGGTAGCCTTTTATGCCCATCTAATTGGGCTAGGACCTCTTTCATGCTAGATGTTAACACATAATCTGATTTGAAACCATCAATGTCATGCTCAATCACATTTCTCAATTCATCCATATCAGAGTTATCAAAAACATCTTGCACAAAAGGTTCAACAACGTCAATAGCACATAGAGAATGATCATCGCTAGAAAATTTCATTGCATCATAAATGTCAAATTCCACTACTTCTCCATCAAACTCCATGGTTAATTTGCCACTAACATAGTCAATTTTAGTCCTAGCCGTTTTTAGAAATGGCCTTCCTAACAGAATGGGTGTAGCATGCGAGTCATTTTTCATATCCATTACAAAGAAATCAGCAGGAAAAATTAGGTTGTATACCATTACTAACACATCTTCAATTATCCCTTTCGGGTACACATTAGATCTATCATCAAGTTGTACTACAATCCTAGTTTCCATTAGTGGCCCAAGGCCAAGTGATTTGTAAATTGAATATGGCAAAACATTAATAGAAGAACCGAGATCAAGCATTGCTTTGTCAAAGCGGGTTTCCCCTATAACACAAGGAATGCTTACCATGCCCGGATCGCTGCATTTCTTGGGCATTCTCCTTTGGAAAACTGCCGACACATGCTCACTCACTTGCACTTTTTGTTTCACCTTTAGTTTTTCATTTCTCTTGATAGTGCAAAGTTCCTTCAAAAAACGAGCATACTTAGGAATACTTTTCACCAACTTAAGGAGAGGAATGTTTACCTCGCATTTAGAAAAAGTCTCAAAAAGGTCCTTGTCCTCTATGATTCTTCGCTCCTTTAATGCTTCAGGAAAAGGGGTTGGTGGCTTTTCAGAGTACAGCGGCGGAAAGTTAGGCCGGACGTAAGTATCCTTTTCAGCAGGACCTTCTGTTGTGTTTTCCGCAGGGGCGTCAGCTTGAAGGCGCAGGGGCGGCTCAGGGGCTGTTACTGCAGGGGCGGGGGCAGCCAGCCGCAGGGGCGTCCTTCCTTCGGGGCTCGGCGCAGCTGCAGCCGCAGGGGCGGCTGTGGGTGCGGAAATAACGATAGAGGGTTTGCGTTGTGGCTCTCTTGTTGGTTCTTGTCGAATTTGCTTCCCACTCCTTAATGTTAGGGCACTAACATTCTCCTTCGGGTTTATAATCATTTGGGGAGGCAATCCCCCGGAGAGCCTTGATTCGGTTCTTGAAATTGCTTCCGCCATTTGGCCAACTTGCTTTTCAAGGTTCTTGATGCTTGATTCTGTTGTTTGGACATGAGTAGCAAAGTGTTTAGTCAAAACCTGCAACATATCTTCAGTTGATTGATACTTACCTTGGCGGGGCTGCTGTTGTTGGTTTTGTTGATTCCTCCAATGAAAATTCTGTTGGTCACGCCAATTTGGCATGAAATTCTGTGCATAGGGATCGTTCCTAGATCTTTGCTGTTGTGGTTGTCCATAACCCATTGCGTTAACTTCAGCATCGTCATCTTGAACTTGTGGACACATGTCCGTTGGATGATATGGGTCAGCACAAACTCCACAAGCTTTTAGCTGTTGTGGTGTTCCCATAAGTGTTAGCCTCTTCACCATTTCCTTCAGTTCTGCTAGCTCGGTGGAAATCTCGTTCTTCCCGGAACTCACGGCATGAACTCCTTTCTTAGTCGGGGTCCTTCCAAAGTTCCGAGTCCCTTCCGCTAGTTCTTGTATCTTTTCCAAAGCAAGGTCAGGAGTAGAGTTAAGAATATTACCTCCGCAAGCCGCATCAACGATCCTCCTTTCATTGTCATTGTCTAGCAAGTCATTGTACAAGTACAAGACTAGATCTTGAGTTGAATACCCATGGAAAGGACAGCTGGATTGGAGGCGTGCAAACTTTTCGAAGTACTCATAGAGAGTTTCGGTTGCCTCTTGCTCGATGTTGCTTATAGCTATCTTCAAGCTATTGGCCTTTTTAGCTGGAAAGTATTTCTCCAAAAATGCTTTGTGAAGGTTTTCCCAAGTGTCAATGCTCCCGGATGGAAGGTGGTAATACCAATCATCCGCCGAATCCTTGAGTGTGAAACCGAATGCCCTCATCTTGATTTGTTTTTCGGTAATGTTGGCCAGCTTCATGCTCATACAAACGGTGTGGAACTTCCTAAGATGCTTGATGGGGTCTTCACCACTTAGCCCATGGAAGGATGGAAGTAAGTGAATAAGGCCCGGTTTGAGCTCAAAGTTGACTCCTTCCCCTAGTGTCGGTATAGCGACCGCGAGAGGGTTTTGAGCCAAAGTGGGCTGCGTAAGTTGACGAAGAGTACGGTCAGCCATCTCTTGTTGTAGTTGTTGTTGTCTTCGTTGCCGGATGTGCGTCCTCTCAATTTCTGGATCAAAAGAAGCAAAGCCGGAATTAGTAGCACGGGTTTGAACCATAAAATGGTTCAAACCAATAATCAATAATAACAATAAAACACAAAAACTCCCCGGCAACGGCGCCAAAATTTGACCGAGGGTATTTTTATGGTCGTCTATACCCAATCAAAAGTAAATCCCGACTTAGCACTAAGAACAAGTATAGTGAGTAAGTAAGGGTCGAACCCAAGAGAGTTGAGGTGTTTTAGATGCAATTATTGATTATAATGACAAGTGACACAAAGGGGGGGTTTGGTTGAATTGATGCACAAAAACTTATGAAAACGATGAATACGACAAGTAAGACAATAATGGGTGAATCTACACTAGGGTGATTCTAAGCATGCAATTGCTACTTGGGTGTATTCCTTTTTCAAGTTTTTAAGTAATCTCCCGTCTCGATCATACATATGTGTTGAGCCAACCGGCATCAACACAACTTAACCTATTAAAGTTCCGTAAACCTACAAGAACATATAATAAGTTAGCATTCAAACAAAGACAAAGGGATATAAAGAGAAGATTAAAACCGTTAAACTTATCTTTATATTTGTGTTCCTTTTCTTCAAGTAATTACAACCCGTTATTACTTAAAGTTGCTACTAGATTAAAGACCCGAACCCGGAACCTATTAATCCTAGTTGTTTGCATGCACTTTAGAACCTAAGGTGATCAATCTCAAGTAATAGTTAACATGCAATTAAACAATAGAGATCAAGGAAACACAAAGCATTACTGAATAAAAACTTATAATAAAAGGACTTACAACCAAAGTAACAAAGCAGCTTCAAACCAACTCAATGTAGCAAGGGAGTTAGCAACTCATTACAATGGAAAACTCAAGTCTAAAATGGATTTTGTGGGGAAAAGCATGGATGATTCTAGCAATCAGTCATGGACTATTTATACTCCAAAAGACACTTAATTAGGAGTAAATAGCCGGCCTAAAAAAGCCACCTTTAATGCCATAAAGGTGGTGTAAACAGCCGGAGTAAAGCTTCTGGTGTTAAACCGCAGGGGCGGCCTTCAGGAACCCGTAGGGGCGGTTTAGGCAGAATCGGTTGATCTTCTTCATAACCGCTGGGGCGGCTACGCACAGCTCCGCTGGGGCGGATCTTTAATGCACTTCAACGTTTGACCTTTCGCCTTCCTGATGTTTCTGATGTCAAGGCGCAGGGGCGCCTCAAGGCCAAGGCAGGGGCGGTGACACAGACTCTTCGCCTTCCAGCTCCCAAGGCGAGGCGCAGGCAGGGCGCAGTGGGAGGCGCAGGGGAGCTGGCCTTCGTCTTGTCCGGGCAAGTCACCGCAGGGGCGCCGATGGGTGGCGCAGGGGCGGTGATCTGCATCTTGGCCGGCGCTGGTGAAGGTGTTGGGAGCGCGTCAATGGGAAGTGTCACCCGCTGGGGCGGCTGCAAGGGCCCGCGGGGGCGGTGGAGCAACAGAAACTTTGCTTCTTGATCGATCTTTACTCATAAGTGCTTAGAACTCCTTTCTTAGCTTCTTTTGATCTTCTTCTTCTGGACCAAGGAGTTAGTAGCATAAACCGATACTAATGCAATAAAATACTCTAAAAACTACCCTAAATGATAGTGTTTCCATCACCTATCAAAGAGCTCCAAGCAGGATACAGTAGCAGATTCTACAACAGAGGCTGAGTACATTGCTACTAGTGAAGCACCAAAGGAGGCTGTTTGGATGAGGAAGTTCCTGGATGAACTCGGTATTGTTCCTAGTATTTCAGTGCCTATCGACATCTATTGTGACAACAATGGTGCCATAGCCCAGGCAAAGGAACCGAGTTCGAGCTCCAAATCCAGACACGTTATGAGGAAGTATCACCTTATTCGACGCATCATCACTGAGGGTGACATTAGGAAGTGTAAGGTGCATACTGATGACAACATTGCATATCCATTGACCAAGCCTATGCCTAGGCCCAAGCATGAGAGTCACACTAGGGCTAAGGGTCTCAAGCACATTGGAGAATGGCTTTGAGTTTGCTTTTATATTACATTGTGTATTTATGAGTGTTGGACACTAGTTTCATGTTTGACTTGATGATTTTAGGATATATGGTATTTCATCCTGATTTATATATTGCTTTGATCGATATTTAATAATATGTCCAAATAATTCATTATTAACAATTGGGATCACTTTAAGTGTTCTGGTGAATGAAACCCCATTAAGTGAAATGAAGTTTTGAATTATTGAAAGTCTATAGTTCGAAATCATCAAATGGACATGGATGATTTTATTAGTAATTATATTGTAAGTTGACTGATAGCGCCACGTTTCATGGGCTATAGGGACATGGAGATGTCTAGTCATTTACATATATATGTATGGATGATACATGTAAGACTGATCCACCTTAAGACTCTCCAAAAGAGATTGTAGAGTTTTAAGTTAAACCATGATTAGTAGATTCCTCAGACATGAGTATGTTGTGGTCTCACTTGATGATTGGTATTTCTTTGACACTGTTAAACGCTTTCCGTAAAAGGGAGTTATAAAGGCAGTAGTTAGGATTGCCAAAAGTTGAGTGGGAGCCATAGTCATACAAGATTGGAGAAGTCCTCCTGGTTCGTGTATACTATGATACATTGAACAGGATTGGTGTCTCGGCCACTTGAAGAGCGAGAACTGAAAATGCATGGACATGCTCGGATGGATTATTTGTAATCATCCGTTTAATTGACATTTCAAACTCGGAGTTCAAGAAACACATTTGACATTAGATATGAATGTCACCATATCGTCAAATAAGACATAAAGAGACAAAGGTATCTTATATTGCACACTTGTTTAAGGACAAGTGGGAGATTGAAGGAATTGTGTCATTTAATTCAATGTTCAATGACTAAACTTGGAATAGGACAATTAACGGAGATAATTCAATCCGATTATTTTAGGAGTCGTAGTGCTTTGCTAGAAGTCAACTACGATTAATGGGCTTAAACGAGTTAAACCCATAACTATTATAAACGGGTCTTATGCGGTCACACACTTTGAGTTGACGGACTATATCAACGGGAATGATGGTTGAATATTAATATATATATATATATATTGTATATTATTGATATATCCATATTATTTATTTATGAAATTAATTAATTAGTGGATAATAATTAGGGAGGTTAATTAGGGAGTTACATTAGTAAGAAAGATCTCTCCTCTTAATAAGTAAGAAACATATCTCCTCTTTGGTTGATTTTTGGGGGAATAGAGAAAGCAAAAAGGAGAGCAAAAGAAAAATAAAAGCCAATAGTTGGTTTTGTTTTGTTTTAGAGGGTTGACTACCATCTTCATCCGAAGCAATTCGATTGCACGCTTTGCGATCTTCGTCCTAGCAGTCGAAACCAAAGGCGCTCTTGACCGGGCTCGTGTGGACCAACTAGAGGAGCAACACGTGGGGCTCTCATCTCTTTCGTTCCTTCCCGATCAGATCCGGTTCACGCATCAATAGGTATTTCCTATGAACAATCATTTGTTTCCTATCAATTGTTCTTGTAGATCCTACAATTAGATGTTTAGATATGATCTGAAATTCCGCTTAAAGCATCTAATAAACATTCATGGTCTTCTACAAAAATGGAGAATTAAAAAAAAACAAGCAAGAGATGGAGAAGAGAGAAGCAAAAAAATCAATTTAGGGTTTAGAGTTTTGTATGGCCGGCAGCACCGGTCCAACACTCACGAGTCTCACGTGTCTTCAACAAAGACTGAGCGGAGAAGAGATTGTCAACTCACCACCGACTCACTGGTCGTTTGAGCGTAGAAGAGAGGCTGAGAGGAGAGAGAGCGTCGGCGTGGTCCGAGTCTTCAAGAGAGGTGGAGAGCGAGCATGGTCCCTCATCTTCGACAAAGGCAAAGAGTATTGGTGTGGTCCCTCGTTGTCGAAAGAAGCAACCTGGTGGCCCGAGCCTTCGAGAATCGAGAGAGGCAGAGAGGTGAGAATCTGAGAGCGGCGGTGAAAACTGAATATGAGAATGTACATCCACGATATATACTCTTAGATTTTTATTTAAAAAAATTCAATTTTTTTTCTGAGTGTGGAGGTTCAAACTATGCACCTTATTCAAGGTTAGAAAATATTTACACTCCCTCCACCAACTCGGTTATTGCAGCTGAAGTATAATTATCCTTCAGTTATTTTACATTTTTTTGGATACTGGATATTCGGGTTTATAAAAACATGATCCGTATCCGATTTGAATATCTGAATATTTTAGAAGCAACTCTCAAATGTGTAGGGTGAACGAATACGAGGGAGAGTGAAAGAGAGAGGAGAAGCTCAAAAGGGCTCCAAGTTTGAATTTTGGGTGTATGTATGCAAACATAGGTTGTTAGAGAGTCGCTAGAGATCATACTAGGTAGGGTACATATCTCTTTTTTATTACCGTAAAAATTTAAACTACAAGTGTAAGATTAAACTCAGAGATTATGTTTTTCCGAAATTATTAGAAAAATATGAATTATTAATTTATTCATAAAATTAATTAAATAAGTAAACATTCATAAGTAATTTCTTAAATCACCAAATTTACGAAGACGTATTTTCCTTATCAGGAATTTGTAAAAATTAAAACTCCGCAATAACAAAAATTCTATTCTTACAAGATAAATTCAAATTTGAATAGTAAAACTTTGACAAAGATACATACATCCAATTTTCGTTTTGACTAACCAAATTGATCCGATCCGAATCTTAATAAAACTTAGAATTGGTAAAGAAATTTTGTGATCTAGAGTTGGTCTAGCTTCAACGTCGGAGAGTTGGAGCATGGGTCTTAGTAAAGTGGAGCAAGACTTGGACCGGTAACGCCCTGAACCCGGCTTTTGTGAGCTTCTCCGTTTCGATGAATTCGAACCAACCAGCTCGGTGTAAACATGGGTTGCCACTAAGTATGGGTCTAGTTTTATGTCATTTACGACATACGAAGGTGTCTCTATTCGTGTCATTTGCGACACCTATATGTGTACGAAACTCGCGACTCAGGTGTCTCCGATACCGCCATTTGCGACACCTATATGTGCCAAAACACAAAGGCACCTTAAGGTATCTCAATTTAGCGATGCTTTTTCAAATACAAATTTTTTGGGACACATGGACATAGTGTCGGAAAGACAAACGTCGTATATAAGCTGCGTTTTGAGTGGTGTTAATAATAAAACAAATACTTTTTTAGCAGCCGGGTTGATATATATTTTTGAGTAAAATAACGGAATAGTTTTTTAACTTGATTCTGGAAGCATTAGCAATAATGCATGCAACTTTGGTTACGGGATAGATTTCTTGACTCGTTTGGTTTACGTTTGGCGTTTTATATTTGGATGCATGACTTATTCAATTACGTAACAAATAATATCAATCAAGACTGAATATTCCAAACCCTAATGCAATCCAGCCTCAAAGACTCGAAACCAAGTCTTGTTGACTCTTCTCTACTCTTTCCTACTAACCATTCATATAAATTAAACTGTTTACAGTATAATTTCATAGATCCTATTTGTTCCTCATACTGATCAATACCTGCTAACTGTAAGTATCACATATTTCCTTCATAAATTTCAGCAAGATGAGAGGAATGATAGGCTACTTTGTAGCTCTACTTTGCTTTGCGGTATTCCATGAAGTTTATGCGGATGCTGATGCGCATGGTGGGAGGTTCATATCCATTGATACTTCTTCCTCCGCTTCGATGCCCATTTCTGACACGTTTTTTGGTATATTCTTCGAGGTATAACAACTATTCACCCACACTTTATGATTTTTCTGTAATTAACTTCAAAGTTTACAGAATTAAATAATATTGTCAATGATTGTTTGGGGTCATCTATGAAATGACTTTGTAAATATATTTTCTCAGGAAATTAATCATGCAGGAGTCGCCGGATTGTGGGGAGAGCTTGTTATCAATAGAGGTGATTAATCAACGTTTGTATTTTAGACCAAAAAATATTACATTTCTATATTCTAATAATTGTGTTAATTTATACTAAACCGGTCTACACTGAACCGAACTATTCCTCTAATTACATTTGACCTTTTTTATAGGATTTGAAGCCGGGGGTGAGCATGTTCCTGCGCTCATCGATCCGTGGAAAGTGATCGGAGACGACGAATCCATACAAGTCACAACCGAACTCTCCTCATGCTTTGAGCGCAACAAGGTGGCTCTTCGAATGGACGTGCTATGTGACCATCAAACCTGCCCTAATGGTACCGTTGGCATCTCCAATCCCGGTTTTGGAGGCATGGTAGGCAACTAATTAACCGCATCCACATGTTAAGTGTTTTTTTTTTTATACAAAGGCATGTTGATCATTAGATTTTTTTAAATACAATTATATATTTTGAATCGTGCAGAATATAGAAAAAGGAAAGCATTACAAGGTTACACTCTATGCTCGTTCTTCCGGTGCACTTGAATTATCCGTATCCTTGGTAGGATCTGACGGAAAACAAGTTCTTGATACTGCCGACTTATTGTAAGAATATAATCTATAATCATACATTTACTATTGAGGAATGAATTTGTAATGAATGTAATTATATGGTAAGGGCTGATGCTGCTAAATCTACGAACTGGACAAAGATGGAGGTGACTCTTGTGGCGAAGGCCACAGATAGATATGCAAGCCTTCAAATCACAACCAACAAGAAAGGAAGAATATGGGTCGACCAAGTATCCGCTATGCCTGTTGACACTTACATGGTAAGATCGTAGTTGAATAGTGTTGAGTGTGGAAATGTTCCAAATAAGTATTATGACTACCCCTCTTATTGTCGATTAGTTTTAGGAAGGAATGCTTGTGTCTAGCTTCAGTTTGATGCATCCCCTCTACGTATTAGATCCGTCAGATTTAAAGAATAAATTAATGAATAGATAGCTATTAGTTAGATAGACTTGTGAGCAAGTGGGTTTATTTGGTGCAGGGTCATGGATTTCGCATTGATCTAATGAAAATGCTTCTCAATCTTAAACCTCGGTTCCTTCGATTCCCCGGTGGATGTTTTGTGGAAGGATACAACTTAAAGAATGCGTTTAGATGGAAAGAAACGATAGGCCCATGGGAAGAGAGACCCGGTCACTATATCGACATTTGGGGATATTGGACTGATGATGGCCTCGGCTATCTCGAATACCTTCAGTTGGCCGAGGACCTTGGTGCTGCACCCGTTTGGGTTATAAACGCTGGTACGCCTTTCGATTTCGTCTGAATATTAGTATTATAAATGATACTAATGTTTGTTAAAATAAGCATACATATATATATATATATATATGTATTGTAGGGCTCGCTATCTCTGAAGGAGTTAACACCAACTTCATTGATGCTTATATCCAAGTAAGTTTCTCTTTTCTTCATTTGGTTCGTGTTAATTTATCTATTTATATCTGATGGATCTAATACGTGGTGGATGCACTTTAAGTGATATCATGTTAATTTATCTTTTACATGATCCTCACACACACTTTCGCTTAAACAAACCCTATATCACAAAACCTAGTCGTCATCACCGCAGCCTCTGATATCACACTAACCTTCGGTGTTATCGTCAAACTAACAAATAAAGACCAAGAGAAGGAAGGAGGCTACATTATCAAGTCCCCATTTCTTCCCTTCGTTATTACTCTCAAGGACGTTAATCTACATGCGCCCGAGGACCCAAAATCTACCCTAGGACGTTAATCAACCCGCGTCCTAAGACCCAAAATATACTCTAGGATGATAATCAACCTACGTCTCAGTGCCCAAAACTTACCTAGGACGCTAATTAACCTACGTCCTAGGGCTCAAAACCTACCTATGACGCTAATCTACCTGCACCCTAGGACCTACCTAGGACGCTTATGTTGCATTCTAGGGCCCAAAACGCTAATCAACCTACATCCTAGGGTCCAAAACGCTAATCACGTTGCATCCTAGGGCCCAAAATTTACCATTAGCATGCGTCCTAGGGCCCAAAACTTAATATACATCTGTTCTAGGGTCAAGAACGCTAATCAACGTGCGTCATAGGGGCAAAGGCCTACCCTAGAACGCCAATCAACATGCGTCATAGGGCCCAAAACCTACCTTGGGCGATAATCTTCTTGCGTCCTAGGGCCCAAAACTTACCATAGACGCTAATATCTATCAGCGCCCTAGGACCCAAAACCTACTCTAGGACGTTAATATACCTAAGTCATAAAGCCCAACCAAGACGCTAATCTACATGCGTCTTAGGGCCCAACCTACCAGCGTCATATCTACGTCAATAATACAAAGACCAATGAAGGGAGGTCCATCAAGTCCTTACAACATCTTTTCGCTCCAATAACAATTTTCATGCTCAATACTCAAGTGCACTCAAATGCAAGTAATGAGGATCATCAAAAACCAAAAATCAAAAACCTTCAAGCTTGGAGTTGTTGAATCACAACTCCAACGTGAGGGAAGCATAGAGTATGGGTTGAGTATATGGGGCCGTATATTGGGTTTATACTTTATTTGCTAGTTTATCATTTTATCTGGTCATATTTGTCTATATAAACAAGGTCAATATCACTAGCTAAGCATTTTAGCAATATTGTTCTATTAAGTAGGCTTATAACGTAATCTCATTTAATAAATATACCCTAGAATAATAGTATAAGTTAATTAAAATGACAAAATTAGAGGGATATACATACAAAAGACCATAAAAAATGCCTACTTTATTGAATTCTTTCTATGAAAAATATTTGATCATTAATGAAATAAACAAATATTCGGTTAACAAATGTCTATGACTTCTGTCAGTGGCTGATGGAAAAAATTGTTTGTATATGTACAGGACTTGTTGGATAGCCTTGAATTTGCAATGGGCGATGTGAACTCTAAATGGGGGTCCCTCCGAGCCAAGTACGGCCACCCTAAACCTTTTGATATTCAATATGTGGCCATTGGCAACGAGAATTGTGGGGCTCAACAATATCAAGGTATATATATATATATATGTATCCACCCAGGTGTTCATATTTTGATACGAGTACCGAGATTGCTAACTTATTTGAAAATCAGATAACTATATGATGTTCTACAATAGCATGAAAGCAAACTACCCTCGTATCCAAATCATCAACAACTGTGATGCCTCGTCCCAACCTCTAAACGTCCCAGCTGATCTCTTCGACTATCACGTACACATATATTTTTATTTCCTTACTCCTCCTTTAGTCCTTATCTCGGATATATTTTACCAATACTAAACTAACACAAAATATATAGATATACGCGGACCCTCAAACCATGTTCTCCAAAGCTTATGCATTTGATCACCAACCGCGATCCGGACCAAAGGTACGTTATCCGCCCTTCATCCCGTTCGATTAACAAGATAAAAAATAGTTCTCACTTTAATGCACTTTGTAGGTCTTTGTGAGTGAATATGCGGTAAACGAACCTTATGCAAGAAATGGTGTCGGAACCCTTTTGGGTGCACTAGGGGAAGCCGGGTTTCTTGTTGGTTTAGAGAGAAACAGGTAAACAAACTAAGAATCTGAAGATAATAACTTCTCATATCTAAATTGGAGAGATTTCGATCATTGTATATAAAGGTTGGTGGACAACTCATCCGGTTGTGTAATTGATTTTAGGCAGAAACTCCCTGAACATCCACATAATTCACTTTACTGTTTGTTTGTGTCGGACTTTAACATAACCCTGAGTTTTGTGTATAACTTTATTCACTAAGTTATCGACGTGAGATATTTCCATCTTTACATGCAGTGATATAGTTTCCATGGCGAGTTATGCTCCACTTTTTATGCATCGCTACGATTCCATGTAACTTCCTTGTACTCATCTCCTCTACATCGCATTCTTCCTTACTTCTATTCAAACTAATGCATAAATTTATATGTACTTTCTAACTAGAGAGCATTGGGGTGCCATTAACTTTGATTCTTGGCAAGCCTTTGGTGTCCCTAGTTATTGGATGCAAACATTCTTCCTTGAATCAAGCGGAGCAACCCTTTTGAATGTCACTCATTCTGCCGATAATGTCTTTATTGCTTCTGCAATTCATTACAAGAGCTCCCAAAATGACAAAAACTACATTAAAGTTAAGGTATAATCTTTGTTTTTTAAGCATATCTTTAAAATGTGATTATGTATATATAATCCAAACCTCATTCTTGATTTTAGGTTGTTAACATTCTAAATACCTATGTCAATGTCACTCTTTCGTTCAACGGGCTCGATTTGAGATCCACAAAGGTGTTGAAAGAGACCATCCTCACCTCGGATGATCCTTACGATTTTAACTCATTCGATAGTCCTACAAAGGTAATAGCGTTTTCATAACTAACGTGGAGTATTGTGGAATTGGATCTAACACGTATGTAAACGAGTACACTTTTTCATGATTTTTTTGTTTCGTGGTGTAGGTGGTTCCAAAATCAAGGTCATTGAAGATGAAAGGAAATGAGTTGAAAGTTGCCATAAAGCCGTACTCGTTCACCTCTTTCGACTTGTTGAACAAGTCCTAAGCGAACCATGCTCGATTAACAAAGAGAGGAAAGCATTACAAGTTTATATCATATTAAGAAGTGACACTTACGATCCATTAGTAGGTGTCCCCTAAAATAAAGTTTTGGAATGTTATATTAAAGTCGTACGTACTCGTTCATCTCTTATCTATATGATGAGTTTAAACAACGATCTGGCCCACATACCGGCCATGAGGTTTAATTTTTATATATATTATAAAAAAATTCCTTAAATAATTATGACATAATTCTACGCTACTCTATCTAATTGTTTGCTCTAAAACGTGTTTATATGAACGAAAATAGTCTTCAATTTATATCAGAAATAAAAGCAAATAAACGAACTCGCACTTTACGGATCAATCGCAATAAAGGTAAATATTTTTATATATATTATAAAAAAAATTCCTTAAATAATTATGACAAAATTCTACACTCCTCAATCTAATTGTTCGCTCCAAAACGTGTGTGTATATGAACGAAAATAGTCTTAAATATATATCAGAAATAAAAGCAAATAAGTGAACCCGCAGTTTACGGATCAATCGGAATAAAGGTAAATATTTTAGGGTCGATCGCAGAGACTATGATGAAATCAAGCAGTATATCAAATCTAGGTAAGAACTTGTATCTATCAAAGAACAAAGCAATGAAATCAACGAAGATATAATAATCAAGAAAGAATGCAGATTCTAGAGATCATAACATCCGGTTATGGTTTTTGATTCAAGACTTCTAAAGATCTATGGACAAAGTTGGGGCTGCTAAGGAAATGTGTTTCTAAGGTGGGATAGATTACGGGAGAGGTCTCACTATCCACTAATCCCAAACTAGAGGTCGTATTACCGGGTAAGTCTCAAGGATTTAAGGAAAGGAACTATAATCTCAAACCAACAACTCAACCTAAGGGAATAGAACTAACCTTTACCGGATAAGTCTCAAGCTAGCTCACAAAGGTAAGGTGAAGTCACCCTCAAACCTAATATAGGATAAACCTTTATTACCTAAAACTCATCATCTTTGACAACTAAGAAAGGGAATCACCGGGTAGGTCTCTTCCCAAGCTTAGATATAAGATTGAAAGGTTCAACAAGGCTAGGATTTGGGCAGTCTATAACCTAAGTTTAAGGATATAACATGAACGGATAAATAGGGGAAATCTCGGGCTGTTCTAGCTCAAATCTCAGCCGAGATTCCTGAGAACATACCGAGATTCGGTAACTGAGTAGGTTAAACTCAACCTTCAGGATCCAATCTAACTTAAAGGTTCAATCTATCATCATCTGTACCACAACCATCAACAAATCAACCTTGAATCGCAAAGGATTCTAGCCAACAACAGGCATATTCAGATTAATGAAGATATATGATATCAAACAAGACATGAAACCAAGAAAAGGCAAAGAATATTTAGCAAAGGGTCTTCAAATATCAAAATCGTAGTAAAGCAATATCAAAGGTTCGACCTTGTGTTCAAAACAACAAAAACTGCAACTAAGCATCTCCCTTCAAGAAGTCCTCACAAATCTTCTCTATCCTTCTATGTGTTGTAACTAACGATGTGAATCTTCGATCACTTGATGTTGTAATCCTTCCTTCTAACTCTTTATCACATATGTCGTCTTTCTTTGAATTCCAAACAATCTCCGACGTCCTCTTTTGCTGTAGGCGTCTTCTTCTTTAATAATTAAACTAGGGTTTATGACGTATGGGTCATGGGCCGTTTTTAGCAATATCTCGGATGAACCCAAAATAAATCTCGGCATATATATATATATATATATATATATATATATATATATATATATATATATATATATATATATATATATATATATATATTTTATCCAACCGAGATTTCTCTTCTATTACGTACTTTCTTCAACTCCTTGCTTGCATTCCTCTTGCATCCTTCTTCTTATGATCATTGCTCTACTTTTATGCTCCAATATGTTGTCCTCTTGACACCTTGTCCTTCCATGCTTCCTTTTGATCCAAAATGCACCATATTTCCTACAATTGCAACAAAACTATGTATACCCCTCTATTCTCACAAAGTAGGAAAATATAAGCACAATTGATACGAATATATGTTCATGCCTGCAAAACAAAGGGAAAATTTATCTAAATGCATCCCTATACTAACGTCATAATTCATGTCATCACTAATCCCATATCAAGGATTGGGCTTCTCATGGATGATGCGTCAAGATAACAAGCCTACGCTAAGCTCAAATTAGCTTACTCAATCGGCCCTTAATACTCAGGGTACAATGACTTGTCAGAAGATGAAAATAAACCCACAACAACAAGCTAGTACGAGGGAGAAGAAGTGGAGAACAACATTGTCAATGAAAGAAGAATTGGTCATATTCGTGATCATATTGCTTCTACAATATGGAACACAATAAGGAATAATGTAGGGTAGTAGTTTATTAGCTTGGTTATATATGTAATTCACATTGATTTCCCACTTTTGTCAATCTATTGTAGTGGGTCAAATGAAATTGTTTTTCACCTTTTTGTCAAACTATTGTAGTGGTTCGGCTCATATTGTTTTCCTACTTTCTTAATGCATAAAATTTTTTTTTAATAATTATAGAAGAAGCAAATTGATACATTAAAAGCTACATTGTGCAGTTTCATAAAACTCAAGCCTAATAGTACATTACATACGCGAAAAATATTACCCCGATAACTAACCCACAAACAAACGCATTGAAATAATTTTCCGATTTAATTTGCTTGTTTTTCTCTTTCTCTTCAGTAAGTTCTTGGGTTAATGTTTCGATATCAACGATCTTCTCCATTTCCCTCATGCGTATTACTCGAACTTCATACTCCAATTGTTTCTTACCCTCACGTAATCCTTCCATGAAGTCGTGTAATATTGTAGAGTTAGGACTATCATCAATACAATACATTAACAACTCATCTTCAATTGGGTCATCCTTTGGCATCGATATCCCATGTCTCAAATTACAATAGTTGGGATCTCCGTTGTCACAACTAGAGTCGTTTGACATAATCAATAGAATCAACAAGAGTACTTAAGCCTGACAAAACACTCCAAACAAACAGTTAACAAATGAGAAATTGTACTACGAAAAGCCACAGTAAAAAATGTGCATAATGCACAGAACACAACATTAGAGAAAAAAGGAACTTAGCAAATAGAACTTAAGGAACACTTCAATCATCTCCTCATCCAGTTTGAGCAACATAGCACAATTTATTTTATCTATCTTGTTTTGAATGTTAGACATCATCAAAAACTATGAACTTATTAAGTTATGATGAGACAGTTGTCTATAATAACATTATAACATATTGACATAGTTGACATACATATAACAGACAAAAGATGAATGTAACCTGTGAATAAGCCATACAAGACATTATTAGTACATTACTAGTACGTTACTACCATTCAACATTCAATATGTATATGTCTCATTTGCTTCGAAATAGGCTACCATTCAACAAATTCAATCAAATTCAATCTATGTGTCTCATTTGTGGGACTTTGATTGCAGTTTCATGCCTTGTTGACTGTAGTTTTTATATGACAACTGATACATTAGTACATTACTACCATTAAACATCTAGGTCTCATTTGCTTCGAAATAGACTAAGAAATAGATGAATGAAGATGGTTCATTCCTAAGAAGAATATGAGGTTTATTATGATGGAATCATTACTTCCTGAGTTAAATAACACTTTGTGAGTGGCGACACAGAACGACATGAAGGAACGAACCCTAGAACGAGGTAGTTCATTCCTATGAATGGAGGTAGTTCATTTGCAATTTTTGCCCTATAATGACATGAACAAACGAATCCTAGAACGAGAGCTGAAAAGGAGAGAAGCAGAGTAGACAAAAACCATACAAAGAGAGGAGAAAAAACATACCAGTGAGCGACCGCCGAAGGTGAAACCGGTCTGCGACGGTGGTGGAAGTCGTTGTCGAAGGGTGTGGAAGCAGGCGGCGATTTCCTCACCTTTGAGCTCTCAAAATCGCCCTATACTCTTTCTCGTGAAGAAGACTGAAGAAATGACGATAAATTGATAACCCTTCCAAAACACACTAGTAAAACCCTAATACATATTGCTAATTCAACCAAACACTCATTAATATTTAAAAACACTAAACACTAATATTTTTCGAAAATCCTTCTAAAAACACTAAAAAACATGTTTTTGTATTGCATGTCAAAGAGACTCTAAGAATCACATTTCTTATTGTATTTGTGTTGCATGTCAAACGCACCCTAAAAATTACATTTTTTTTTTTTGAAACAACCTAAAAATTACATTACTTAGGTGAAATACGGCTAATACAAAACGGCGTAGTTGTGGGGAAACAAATGAACGAAGCTTGAAACGATCGGGAAGGACTTGAGCTGCGAATGCGAGAGAGGGTTTGAGTAAATTGTATCTTTGGGGCTGCGTTGCTCTTCTTCTCCGGCGGAGATTTTTCTTTCCGACTGCAATCCATAGATAGAGGTTCCAATTAATAGTCAAAATGGTGAAGACAACGAAAGGGGGCAAAGTCATGAACCCTACAGACGCCTATCGGAAGGATCTTCGGAAGAAGGAATTGAAAAGGGTACGTCAAGTTTCTAATCATCATCAGATTTGTAGGTCTTGTTTTTCAAATGTTTGGAGTGCTTCGGGTTTGCAGCTAAGGGGGAAAAACTGCAAGTTTAGGGTTTATCGTATTTATGCATTTCTCTTGTCAATTCTTTGCCTCAGTTGGCGTGAAACGGGTGAAACCTTGCAGGAATTAAGGCTCGGGGCTATTTTGTTAGAATTTGTAATTTTGTTTAAAGTTGTGATAACTTTGTCATTTTCGTTTCTGCTAGATTCATACTCCAATTTCCTGAAATAGTTTCCACTACTAAAGCAGTGATATTTTTCACGTATTCTAGTCCTGCTTAGGAGTACAAAATTCATGAATTCCATTGTCATATTTGTGAATTTTGATTTTGATCAATAATACACTTATTGATCAAAATCAAAATTGATAGAGCACTCAAGGTTAAGGTGTGAGTTTTTAAACAAGAAAAGGAATTATCTATTTGTGCCTACAGTGTCTTGATTTCCTCTTGATTAGATGTATATGAGTTTCTATAGTGGTGACTGGGGAGGATTTTATAGTAGAGTTGCAGCCATTCCATCTGTTGAGGGTGAGTAGTTTAGAGTTTAGACTGTTTAGTTAGGCTGGTATTATGGCAGTTTGGAATTTCTATATCTTCATTTTTGTTAGAGAAAGAGGTAGTAGTTTCAATTTTCTTTTTATCATGTTATTATGTTTCAGTTATGAGGCTTCACAGATGTTAAATATATTCTATATAGATTGAGATAAGTTGTTTCCTCGGTGGTGGGTAGTAAATCCTTTATTCGAAATGGGGAATAGTTTATAACCAATAACGTAGATTAAAGCTATTCACTTTCCGTTTAAGGGAGAAGAATAAACCAAAGATAGTTGGTTGATATGGATTAGTACGTTTAAGACCACGAGCCGCACCAGCCTCAGATATGCATCTAAAGCTCTTGCTTAAAATACTTCTCTGGTAAATAGTGACATTTTCACTCTGGATGGGAACATTCTTTTGCATGCTATGCCACTTAAATTACAGTTTTCTGGATGATATTCTGAGAAAAATATGGCTAGTCAATCATTTTGAAGCTGTTGCTTTTATTCTGGGAAAATATGTAACGTTTTCCTCTTTTGCATTGATTATCTTGGACAGAACAAGAAGGAGAGGAAAAAAGTTAGAGAGGTGGGCATTTTGAAGAAGGACCCTGAACAACTCAGGGATCAGATACAGAAATTGGAGATGATGAGTAAGTTGGCTAAGTCTTTGATGAAGCTTGAACATTTGCTTCCATGTATGGTGGTGTGATGATTGCTTGAACCATTTATTTTGGATCTGAAGAGTTAAGAGGATACCATTTTCCAGAGTTTGAACCAATATGTTTACACAATCAACGATTTTACCTAGAATTTCTTTTTGAATATATCTAAGAGAAATTGATCTTCTGAGTGCTTTGACTCATGTATATAGCTATGCAAATGGCTATGTATTTTCGATTTGAAACCATAGAAGCTTGTGTATTGAGTTTATTCATAGCTAGAACCAATTAGTAATTTAATAGACATCATTGCATTAGAAGTATGATGTATGCTGGTAAATATTGGAAAATTTATCAAATCTAGGTTTCTACTGAATGTGCAATATCTGAAGAAAAGAAATGTAGAGTCTCCCCTTCTTCTGCAAGCAAAAGAACTTTCCATTCATGATCTTAATACTGTTTAAGTTTGAACATCAGTGTATTGGACTTGCCAAAATAGGGATTTTGGGTTTTTAATGTAATATACATTTAAACACGACTTGTATAGACAATTTGCAAAAATAACACACTTACTGCTGTGTTGTCAACAAATAGCCACCTGAAGTTGTTTTGAAACTGCTGTTTTCCACAAACTAATGAAAATATCCTTCTAACAAAGTGGTAACATAATCACCCAATAAAATCACATAAGGTTATTTCTGTCATTTCAAGAAAAGCAACAAGTTCTTTTTTTTTTATTTCTTTTAACCATTTACATACTTAAGGTGACTTGTAATTGTAAATGAGTTACCTATTTTTCGTGGTTAAAAGAAAATTTTAGCACTTTATGTGCAAGTTGGTCTATTAGTAAAATATTGTACTTGGTTTGTGTAATTATGAAACGGTGGAGTTTATGGAAAGCATACAGCTGCAAAATTAAGGATATTGCATTATTGTAAACTTGCCTTGTAATGTGCACTGAAATATCAGCTTGATGAAGATTCCGGGAAGGATTTTTGCTATTTCTTATATGTTTTTCTGCTGAACAAATGGTAACTCATTCATAGATATGAATAAAAGTACTCAAGTTGGTCTAATGTCTATGCAATCTACTTTTTTCCTTCACTTATGCTTTCTTTTTTATTTTCTGCGAAGAACTAAAGGCAATTGGTTTAGACTTGATGAGAATTTAGTTTTTGGGGGAATTATTGTTTCAATCTTTTGCTTCTATTAAAGTGAAGATTGTTCAGTTTTTGCAATCACTTACCCATGTGCTTTTCTGCGGATGTAGAGGCTGAAGGTGCTCTTGATAAGGCTAGAAAGCACAAGAAGAGGCAACTGGAGGACACGCTAAATGTTGTTTTAAAGAAAAGAAGGGTACATTTGTCATTACTCTGTATACCTCTGTTGTGAATTGAGCTGGAAGCAGTCTTCAGCTGGCGCTTTTTATGTTTTGGATTTGGGTGTATCCAATGTCTAATTTGATGTTATCGTTATTAGGTTTGATAATTATAACTGGCAAATTAGTGATTTGTAGGGCCTCATTCCCCCAAAACAGTTTTAGATATGTATCCATAACGTACTCATGAACTAAGCACTCCACTAAATAGGTTAGCGAGAAGGCACTGGAATCCTTCTAAGCAATCATTTGGATTTTGTTCTGCTTATGAATGATCTAAATAAGAGCAAGAGAAATGGAGCAACACCATATCTTTTGTCTTTAGAAATCCTAAATCTGTCCTGAGTCTTGCTGCATATTCACTCAAGGCTGAGTACATTAGACCTGTAAAGGACAAGTGTGATATATTGTTTCAGTATTACCTTTACATAAGTGAAACCCCTTACTAGACACTTCTCTTGATCATAGTTATCAATGGTGAGAATTTATTGGATATTTTCCTGAAAAGGGAACAGAAACCATAATCAGCTTTGCTAGGAGTTTCAAGGTGCCAAATTAGCTTCAAAGGAAAGCCTTTACACAGTTTCTCCGATTCCTATATCTACTGCATGAAATGCTTTATTAGAGGATGATTACCAAGGCACATTCCCCTCCTAACCCCAGCAAGGCAAAAAAGAAAAAGAAAAACACAAGGCTTCTGATTAGGCTTTTTAAAATTGTTTTTGCTTCATATTTGACCTTTTGAGTTCTTGCATCTTTTATCTTTTCTGATCATGCATCATTCTTGAACAACTGTTTTTATGAGCAGGAATATGAAGATAAAATGAAGGAAAAGGGCGAGACACCAGTTATGTTCAGGTCAGAAGATCTCATCATTTATTTTCTAGAGGGAGACTGTCCTAAGTGACTTTTTTTTCTAAGAGTATTATAATTTTGTGATTCCTACTGCAGCCATTTGGGCCCACCTCGTAGATTGACAGGTGCAGAAGAAGATGATAGAGCAAAGCCTCCAAAACCCGAGGTTGCTTCTCACACTGACTGCCATTCTTGAGAAAAAGCCTCATTTGGTTGGTCCCTCCTGTGTCACATTATTACTCTTATGCAAGTTTAACCTCTTTTGTGTTACCTTAATCACTCAGGATTCTGTTTACTATCATCCTACATTGAATCCAACTGGAGCCCCGCCCCCTGGAAAGCTTCCTATGTACAAGTCTTCGATAGGTAAGTTATATTTCTCTTGCCCTTTCGCTCCCTTTTCCTTTACAATTATACTCCTCATATTCCCAATATAGTGCATTTGATCGGGACATAAGCTTTGTATTGCCTTCTTTTATATACAAAACTGTAGGACCGAGGGATTCCTTGTCAGAGGCTTCATCCTCTGCTGGTGCAGGGTCATCATCAGCTATTACAGAACTGGATGATGCTACATTACCTGTGCCTCCTCCCCCTCCACTACCACCATCACTGCCAAACTCTGACGATTTAGATGCGGTAGAGGCTTCTGTTATACCTGAATCTTTGCCTCTACCACCCCCACCCCCAATGCCTCCAAAGCCACAAGGTTTAGACCCATCATTGCCCATTCTGCCACCACCGCCGCCGCCTCCTCCAGGGCCCCCGCCTAAAGAACATCTTGCCCTTCGTCCCCCGCCACCTCCAGGTCTTAATCAACTTGCACAACCGCCCCCTCCAGGCACAGGTGGAGCTAACGTAGAAAATAATAGATCTGTAGGGCCAGATGGTTTTACTTCGAAGGATCAAATTCAGGTAACCTATCTTCCATGCTTTCCAGTTTTCCTTTTTTTTGAGGCAGCTGTGCTTTGCATAGGAATGAATGCCTCTGACATGATGGCTCAACTATACTTCCAGTTTGTTTGTGTTTTCAGTTGAAGTTCTTAATTTTGGAAAAAAAAACTTTTACTTTGTATTTATACAGGTTCCAACTATGCTTCCACCTCCTCCCCCACCTTCAGAGTCTAATGCGAAAATCCATTTGGACAACAAGGATATTCAACAAATGGTTCCACCACCACCTCCGCCACCAAGGCAGCCGGCTTCGGTCCCTGTGCTTGGTGTACTCCCTACATTACAGCCGGATATCTTGCCCCCAGGAATCTCAAGGTTGCCCCCACCACCACCTATGTCAGACATGTACCCACCAATTCCTGGTGCAGCTCTTCCTCCTGGAATGCTCCCCTATATGCCAAGGCCACCTTTTGGTCCTCCTCCAATGATGAGGCCGCCACTGCCCCCCGGGCCTCCACCTTTCTTACAGGCAGATGACTTTAGACCACCTACTGTTCAGAAGCCATCTTATGTTAAATCAGCTGCACCAACTGTTGTTAAGAGACCACTTGCTCAGCACACTCCAGAGCTTACATCTATGGTAATTCGAATTTTCCTAATCGTTTCTGAATTTTCTCTAATATACATCCTGTTGGGTGAACTGAGAAATTCTTCTTCTACTATTGTATACTGCATTCTATTATCATCATAAACAATTTGCTCTATGAAGTTGGCGTAGAATGTTCAAGATCAAAACATGATTTTGGCTTTTCATTTGATGCTAGTGCTTACAGTTTTAGAAATGTGTGTCAAAGTTGCACTTAGGTTGCTGTATTGACATTAGTTTAAGTCGCCAACTCATTCTTTAGTTTGGATGGGTTTGACTGAAATTTTGAGTGCTATCAATTGTTAAGCTTGCAGATATTCAATAGCATAGATGAGGGTAAAAGAGTTCTACAGCTAGTTTGGATTTCTGCGGCAAAGCCTAAAATAATATAAAGCTTAAGAAGTTGGAGCATCTAACTAGAACCGTCATTATATATATAGGTAGATACACAAGAGTGAGGATATTAATTTTATTATCATGCATTGTTGATTTAATAAATTTGGATTTATCTCTCAAATCTCTTCAGTTTTGTGGGTCCACCTGTCTATATAGGTTATTGTAATCTTGGACCATAGAAGTAATTATATTAAAGGACATTTGTCAAATTAATCCCTTGTACTTAGAAGTCAAAACTTTTGTAAAATGGCGTTCTCATGACAAATGAGAGACCAAAAATTTAAGGTTTGCTGAATAACAGCTGTAACTTTTGGCTGGACACGAAAGTTGCTCATATTTGACCCCTACAAATTACATGCATCCTTAGTTCTTATGCTTAGCAAAGATCTGTTAGTTGTATCTTTTCGCTGATGAAATGTGTTTCTTTGCTTTCTTTCCTGATCACAAATGTGATTTTGTATTTTTTTTGTCCTCCTTGCGTAACTGCAGGTCCCTGCATCTGTCCGTGTGAGGCGTGAATCTGCCATGACAAAACCAAAGCCTAAATCATCCTCATCGGCCACAACAATCATGAAACAGTCCATCACCCCAACTGTTGTAAAACAAGGATCCTCGACCACCTCTTCATCTGCACCAAAACCACCGAGCATTGATGATTCTTACATGGCATTCTTGGAGGACATGAAAGAACTGGGTGCCCTTGATAGTTAAGGGATTCAGCTCCAATGGTTAAGTTTTCTTGGCAACGACAGACATCATGTCGGCAGGTATGGTGCACGTCAACTCACTGAGTTACTTTATACTCTCCGTTTTGAGCTTTATCAAGGTACCGCCCCCGTTGAACAGGAGGCATGGCAACTATTATCATATACAAGCTAGAGACTGTCAGAGACATTGGTTGAGACTTGAGTTTACATTCTGCTGTTTCCCTCCCCCGGATGTCCTTCCGTACAAAATGTAACATTTTTCCACAAATTGTACTCAAATCTAACGTATTGTGGAAAATTTTCGGTCTTAATTCCGCACTTCAAGCAGTTTGTATTTGCTAAACTTCTTTTTCTTCTTAAATCCCATTTTTAGCTGGGGTCCATAGTGGCGGAGGAAGTGGATCGGAAAAAAGAAAAAGAAAAAAAGAATTATAAGCAGTTGAAAGAATTTTTTTGATCAATCTGGCTTCACTTGAATTCCATTAAGAATGTAAATTCGGAATATAAGTTATAACATAACACATCTCTTTGAAAATGGCGATAATGGTGTTTTTTCTCGCGATAGAGTATCAATCACTTTCAATTTCAAGTCAAACGAAGCAACAATACTCAGTTGGTCTAGTGGGATGTGGTGCTAGATTCCTGCGGCATGTATGTAGGGGCAGGGCCACAAATTTGGTGAGCAAGATTTAAATTTTTTTAAAAAAAGAAAATTATATATATCTTTAGTCATAATATAATATACAATATAATAAACATTAATTTTTTTAGTACATTAAATTAAAAAATAAACACAACGATATTGTGACGACTTTTACCTTTGCAACTTCGAGTGAGGTATCTTTAGTTTGTACGGAATTAAAAGTTAAACCAAGTAAAAATAATAAAACTAACTATTTTATAATTATATATATACTAGTTTTCTATCTAATTTTAAAATATATTAAGGTGTAAATTTATATATTAATTACTAAATACTTAATTGATAATTAAATTTTATTAATAAAAGTAAAATAATGATAAAATTTTTTAAAAAGATATAAAAATACCTTAGAATTGAAACGTCTTTTTTTTTTTGGTGAAAAGGGAGTACTCTACGCCATGAATAAAACTTCAAGCGAAAATTACAAACGAGTCATACGGGGTAGGCTAACCCCCCGGATATCATCTAACAAAATGTCAATAACTCCCAAAGGAGGCTCCTCCAACAAATGAACTCCTAACGCACATGAGAAAGCATAATTAGCAAGCGAATCCGCTGCTCTATTACCTTCCCTAAACGCGTGGCCGAGATTAACAAGCCAATCTCGGTTAATGAAGCCTTGACAACAAGTTACCAGGCTAGATAACGGGTGTGATGCACCAACTCCCTCCTCGAGAAATTCAATCACCAGTTTAGAGTCAACTTCTAAGAAGATCTTTCTAGCGCCCATATTCCATGCTATCTCCGGCCCATAGAATACACCCCAGAGCTCTGATGCTGGTGCAGAAGCAATGCCCAGGTTTACAACAATTCCTCTAATCCACTCACCTCCTGAGTTTCTAACGAGCGCCCCAGCAGCAGCATAACCTTCTTTCCCCCTCGACGCCCCATCCGTATTAATTTTGACCCATCCATCATTTGGTTTAACCCACCTAACCAGAATCTCCTTCTTTGGCTCCATTCCCTTGCTGCAACCTTGGTCCATGACCTGTGCATATTCAGCAAACCTTTCTTCCAAGAATTATAGCTTATTCAACACCATTTCTCTCTCTTGGAACACTCTTATATTTCGCCACTTCCATATCCACCACACAGTACACGCGAATCTATCATTCCAGTTGCCTTGTGTATTAGTGGGATTTCTCATGCTCACATTCATATAAAACCACTCATCCCAAGACAGATTAAAAAATATGTTTTGATACTGCACAGGCACTAGCTGCTTCCAAATCTGGCATGCCATCGGGCAGTCCATAAGCAGATGAATTAGCGACTCCTCCACATCATTGCAGGCATGACAATTCGGGTTATTCTACAAATGCCTTCTGAATCTCTCTGCATTGGTTAGTGGTGCACCCCAAGCCAATAACCACATGAAGAAACGAATTCTCTCAAGGACTTGTAATCTCCATATATGGTGAAAAAGACTCTCCTTTACTTAAAAACTAACCCTCCCTTGACAGATAAATTCAAAAGCCGAAGAGACAGTAAAAAGGCCATTTCGAGTTCCAATCCATCTAACCGTATCTTCTTCTTGCGCCAGCTCCAAGAGCGTCACAACAGTAAGCTTCAAACAACCCAGGTTATTTAACTTGCTTCGCAGGTAGTCCCAATTCCATGTCTTTGATTCTAGCCACAAATCTCGAACTTTCAGACCCTTATCCTCCTGACTCAACTGCCCCAAGCTGTAGCTTTCCATAGCTCGAATATTCAGCCATATGTCAGTCCAAAAAAGAGTTTTACTTCCATCCTTGATGCTCCATCCAGTGTTCGGTATCACGACTCTATTATACGCATGACAAATACCTCTCCAGACGAAAGAACAATCTCCTCTAGGGGTTATCATCCTTGGTCACTCACCATCATGACGTACGTATTTATAAGTGAGAATTTTGGCCCATAGTTGATCTTTCTAGAGGAATAGGCGTCACCCCAATTTGCTCAACATAGTTAGATTGGAATCTTCTGTCTTCCGGATCCCCAGACCTCCAACACTCCTCTTCTGACATACTTTGTCCCAACTTAGAAGATGAATCTTCCTATTACCTGGTGTACTGCCCCATAGAAAATTCCTACATATTCTATCCAAGTCCTTAGTAATGCTAGCAGGTAGGGGTATTGTGTTCATGTGATAAATAGGCAGAGCAGACAACACAAATTTCACCAAAACAATCCTTCCTGCAATATTAAGAGATTATGCTTTCCATCCTGCAAGTCTACTCAACACCTTGTCCAGCAAAGGGCTGAAAGTCGCTCTTGACACTCTGTCATGAAACATTGGGATACCTAAGTATTTGCCAAGATGTCTGGTTGAGGAAAAGCCACACAAATTACTCAATTCCATTTCAAGGTCACCCTGGACATTCTTAGACACATAAATACGTGATTTTATGAGACTGATTCTTTGCCCTGACGCCCCACAGAAGTCAGACAAAATTTGCTTGATATGTACCATCTGGGAAGCTGAGGCTTCTACAAACAATAAAATATCATCAGCAAACATAAGGTGTGAAATCTTAGGACCACCTCTAGACAGTTGTATGGGCTTCCAAGTTCCATCTCCCACAACTTTGTCAATCATGTGTCCCAGACGTTTCAAACATAACACAAACAGGTAAGGGGATAGAGGATCCCCTTGTCGAAGCCCCCTTGTCATAGGGAAGGCTCTCGTGGTCTCCCCATTCCACATAACTCTCATTGTTGCTGTAGAAAGACAAGAATAGATCCACGAGATCCACTGTTGCGATAAGCCAACAATTCGAAGAGTTTCGACCACAAATTCCCATCGCAACATATCATAAGCTTTTTCAAGATACAATTTCAGGATCATATGGCCTTTCCGTCTCACCTTCCTTTTCATAGAGTGTAAAGCTTCTTGGACAATAACTATATTATCCGAAATAACCCTTCTTGAAATGAAACTTGATTGCATAGGAGACACCAGCTGATTCATAACTCCTTTCAACCTATTTGCAAGGATTTTGGTGATCACTTTATAGCATACGTTACAAAGACTAATGGGCCGAAATTGAGTAATAAATTGCGGCTTAGTCACCTTACCGATCAAAACAATAAGCGTTTCATTAGAGGTAACATGAAGAGTTCCCTCCTCAAAGAAAGTTCTAATGAATTTGATCAAAGAATTCCCAACCACAGGCCACAATCTTTTGTAGAACACTGGTTGATCAGGTCCTGGAGCTTTAAGAGAGCCCATACTTTTAATAGCTTCCCAGACTTCCAGATCGTTGCAAGATCTATTCAATACCTCAACTTGGTTGTGCGCCAAACTGGGGAACTCCCCCCTCGGGATACAGCTAAGGGTGGGGAGATTTAAAGGACCATACAAATTCCGTAAGTATGTCTCAGCATGCTCTTCCAGATCCTTCTTATCCAAAAACCAAGATCCATCATCCATTCTCAACACATCAACTCTGTTACCTTGTCTTCGGACCACTGTGGAGAGGTGAAAAAAAGTAGTGTTTCTATCTCCATTCATAAGCCAATCTTGTCTTGATTTCTGACACCAGAGCATCTCTTCTTGTGCAAGTACACTCTCTAATTGAAGTTTGGTTTCATGCTCCGTCGTAATCAATTCATCGGTAACTAACTCAGCTAGCTTCAAACTGATCTCCTCCATTAGTCGAATAAGAGCTTCTTTCCGGGTATGGATGTTACCAAAGACTTCTTTATTCCAAATTCTTAGATCCCTTTGCAGGAGTTGAAGAGCCCCTGAGAGTTGAGCAATAGCATTCCATTTTTCTGCAATAAGGTGGGAGAACTCAGGGTGTGAGAACCAATCTGCTTGGAATCTAAACGGTCTTCTATGGGACTCATATCGATCATTTCTTTCCAGTGAGAGCAACAAAGGATTATGGTCCGATGACATTCTAGGCAAGTGTTTGACGGATGCCTCAGGTCATAGCAGACGGCTACTAGGTGACATCAGAATACGGTTCAGCCTTTTAGAGATTCTTGTTCTTGTATTCTCACCTCGGACCCATGTAAACGGAGAACCTTGAAAGCCCATATCAACAAGGTGGGTAGTATTCAACCACTCTCCAAAAGCTAACGCTTCTCTCGATAACCTTCCTGACCCTCCTTGACGCTCCTCCAAGCTCTTAATGACATTATAGTCTCCACCAATAATTAGAGGTTCCGTGATTGAACTTACCAGATCTCCTAGTGTTTCACAAATACCTTCACGTCGAGCCGGATCCGGACATATATACACCACAATTAAGTGGCATGGAGATACATCATCTCCTATCATTGCATGAATATATTGTTTGTTCTTATTAATAATTCTCAACGAATATACCGAACTTTTCCAAAGCAGCCAGATCCCTCCGCTTTGGCCTTGTGCACTCTATCGTTAGAATCAAAACCCATATGGTTGCATATACCTACTGCTGTATCCCTAGAGCAATGAGTTTCAAATAATGCCGTAAAGTGAGGCTTGTGTTTCCTAATCATGTATCGCATGGACCGGCGGAAACTAGGTTTCACTGTTCCCCGGTAGTTCCATAATAGACCTATCATTAAATAACAGAAAGAAAGGATCCAGTTTCCAAAACTCAACAGTTTTGTGAGTCTGGCACTATAGAGACTTGAGATCCACTGCTTCGTGTCAGGATCTCAATCTCCATACCTTCCCTACCCTCAGTTGGCGCTCCCATAGGCATCTCTGACGTGCTCACTTGACCTTGTGCCTTGAAGACGACATCTTTTGGTACTGCTCGATGAAGAATCTTAATAGGACTATTAGTCGATGACGTAGGATTGGCAAGTTCTAAGTCAGTACTCACCTTACCCTTTTTTTCCAGCATGGGACCCGATGGAAGAACTTGAAGTGGTTGCAATTCCCCAACTTTCTTAACCTGGTTACCTTGTCGAGCACGTTTTTTGTAGTTATTTTTTGAGACGTAATTTGCCCCCGGAATTTGTCTCTTAGGATCCCTCGAATCCTTTCTGGCAACCACACCATCTTTCACTACTTGCATGTGATGCCCTTTATCTCCTTGCCCATCTTAGTTACCAAAATCAACTCTTTTTGGTTTTTGTATGTCGGCATTAATGGTCAAAACTCCTTTGCCTTTTGGATAAGGCTTCCTTCTAGGGACCACCATCCATGGTCCCAAGCTTGCCTCCTCTATAGGTTGCACATCCTCTCTTATGACCTGAGTGGGCGCCTGATTAATAGGGATCTCTGGTACAACTTCTTCTGGGGTCTCCATATTATTGCACCCTTGTGTACTAGGGACCTTCTCGATAACCTTGCATTTATCTGTCGTATGTCCGTAGCATCCACAATCAAAACATATTGCGTGGAGATTTTCATACTCTAGTAGTAGTCTCCTCCCATTCAGAATAACGTCACCTTTCAACGGTCGATTCAAGTCTATACCCACACAGATTCTAGCATATTTGCCTCTTCCCATTTGTAGTCTAGTATCGTCAATTCGAAGAGGCTCACCTATTGCTAAAGCTACCGCCTTTAGGATTTCCACGTTGTACATCGCAAAAGGCAGGCCTGAAATTCTTACTCAAACTCTAGTAGTCGATATGACCGATGTCATTGGGTCGAAAGATGGTTGCCAATGTTGCATCAGTAGGTAGTGGCCAAACATCTTCCATGGTCCTCCGGATAGAACATCCAACATATCAGACTCCAGTTCGAATCTCACAAGAAAAATAGTCATTCGGTAGGTCAATAACCGACCAACCACCCTTTGGCTTCCATAGTATTTGGGTAGTTTTCTCGAAAGTAGCGAAAGAGATCATCCTGCCAAGTAATTTCAAGACTACGGAGTTCCTCCATGGGACATTGAGAACTTGCACCACATCAGGATCAATGATAATGGAAGGTGTAGAATCTGTTCCATTAGGGAAGTCAATTTTTATTTGGCCAGTTTCCATGAGGTTAGCCAGTAGAATAGGGTTCCTACGCCACGCATTTTCACCAAAAAGAATTGTACTCCATGAAGTCTGGGGTTGGGCAGCATCACCTGCAGGCTGTTGGGGATCCACAACAGGTTCGTTGGATTTAGAGCATTCAAGAGGGGGCTTAGCATGGGGATTAGCGCAATCAATTCTGACGGCGACGGAAGGCAAAGGATTAGGGTTAGAGGCTTTCGGAATCGCCATCAAGTTAGTAAGAGAAATTGGAATTCAAATGTCTTTTAAAACTTATGTACACATGGAAAAGGGCAAGTGAGAGGGGAGGTGTGAGAAGGACCACTAGCCCAGCAAAAAAAATTGAAAAGTGAGGAAAGCTAGAAAGGTAGTAAAAAGTTTTTATTTTTATTAAGCAAATAAGTTTTGGGCTAAATTACTATTTTTGGGCTAAATTACTAATTTTGGGTTGGGGTGGGCGACGACCCAGTCAAGCCCACCCCTGGCTCCGCCCATGCCGCCAGATCTTCAAGGCATGAACTACTGCAGCTAACTCGAGGTCATGAGTCGGGTAATTCTCCTCATACGTCTTCAATTATCGAGACGCATAAGCGGTCACCCTACCTCGCTGCATCAATACACATCCCAAGCCAAGCTTGGAAGCGTCACTATAGACCACAAAGTCATTTGTGCCCTCCGGCTGTGCTAAGATAGAAGCGGAAGTCAAACGTCTCTTCAGTTCCTCAAAACTCTGAGTACACGGCTCGGACCATACAAAGCGGGTAACCTTCCTCAACAGATTGATAAGTGGTCATGCAATCACAAAAAACCCTTCCCCAAATCTACGGTAATATCCGGCTAAGCCAAGGAAGCTACGTACTTCCTTGACATTTGTCGGAGTCGTCCAAGCTGCAACAATCGCAATCTTTGCAGGATCAACCTTGATCCCTTTGGCGGAAACCACATGACCTAGAAAGGTCACCTCAGACATCCAAAACTCGCACTTAGAGAGCTTGACATACAACTCTCTATCCTACAAAACTCGCAACACCGTTCTCAAATGTCTTGCGTGTTCCTCTCTGCTACGAGAGTACACTAGGATATCATCAATGAAGACCACCACAAACTGATCCAGGAAGTCGATGAAGATGTCATTCATCAACTCCATAAAGATGGTGGGCGTATTCGTGAGCCCGAATGACATCACTACAAACTCGTAGTGGCCATATCGAGTTTGAAATGCCGTCTTGGGCACATCTTGCTCTCTCACTCTCAACGGGTGATATCCAGATCTCAGATCTATACGGGAAAACACAGAACCTCCCTTCAACTGATCTTGCAAGTCATCAATGCGGGGTAGTGGATACTTGTTCTTGATGGTCACCTTGTTGAGCTCTCGGTAGTCGATACACAACCTCATCAATCTGTCCTTCTTCCGCATGAAGAGGACCAGCGCACCCCATAGGGAAACGCTAGGGCGGATAAAGCCCTTCTCTTCCAACTCCTCGAGTTACCTTTTCAGCTCCAACAACTCGACAGGCGCCATACGATATGGTGCCTTCAAGATCGGTCTCATCTCGGGCTCTAATTCAATGTTGAAATCCACGCTCCACTGTGGCGGTGAGCTGGATGGCTCGTCAAAAACGTCGGTGAACTCTCACACGACTGAAATGTCCTGTAAAGATGGAATCTCACCTTCCTTCATGGCATAACACTAGAAGACCTCGCAACCCTGCGCAATCAGCCTCACCGCTCAGACTGCGCTGATGACTGAACCAGATTTTCCAAGGTCCCAACCTCGGAAAACCTCAATCTGACCCGTCGCGATAGTGACCGATATCTAGGACCACACCATGGTGTTCCATCCGATCCATACCTAGAATGACTTCCTCGCGTTCTAATGTCATGACAAAGAAGTCTACAAGTAAATCACGAGTCCCTAAATGAATGGGATAATCACGTATCTCGCGGGTACCTCGGACCTTACTACCATCGGGTAATCCTATAATAAAGGGTATCCCCTCAACCGTATCTAAATCCAAATGCTCAACACATGCATCGGAAATAAATGTGTGTGTAGCACCCGTATCAAAAAGAACTCTAATAGGTAAACCATTAATACGAATAATACCTGTAGTAGCTAGGGTTGGCGGCTCCTCAGCGCTCCACAACTCAAAAACACGAGTCTGTGCTCCTCTAGTATCCTTGGTACCTCCACCACGACATTTGCCTCTACTCGGTCCTGACACAAACCCTTGAGTAACAATATGATCTAAGACTCGTTGTTATCCTTGTGGCAGATACTGATACGACCTTCAAACCGCCTCCGGCAAAACTAGCAGGAGAAGAACCCTGTTGAGATGAAGACTTGCCCTATCGGCAATAAACAACTCGATGACCAAACTTGCCACAAAATTAGCAAGTCATTAGTGGTTGCGGGCACTCAGGCCGCAACATCACCGTAGTTGAAACACTGTCGTCCCCTATCCGCAACCTGTGCGGTGGAGGGGTAACTCTGGCGTCTTTGGCTCTGTCCCGAACCTGACGCTCCAACACCATCACTGGTTTGACCAACCTTTTGTGTCTTCTCAGACCCTCCGGTCTGAGAATCCCTTCTATGTCCATCAGCTCGCTCTCGCTCATAAGTCGAGGATCTATCATGATAATCTATCAGGGAATCACTGTGGAAACTCGCCATGTAGGAATGGCTATTGTCCCTTAGTTGGCAGGAGAACAGATACACGTGATGATCCTCTACAGATGCAGTTGGACCCAGTAGCACCAGTTCCTCTTGGAACCCTCTGATCTCCTCGGATACAAGAACGTCCTCGAATTCAGCCTCTACAAAATCCTGCAGTTTCTCCCTCTTAGTGAGGCAGGGTAGAAACGCTCTCTGATCAAACTCCTCATCTGGTCATAGCTGGCAACTTGACTCTGCATGGTCCTCCACTAATGTTGGGATAAATCACGGAAAGAGTCTGCACTAACTCTATCCGTCTATCCTCTGGACATCTAATAGACTCAAGGGCTGAGTCTACATGCCCAATCCACAACTCGACCTCCAAGCCTACCTTTCCAACGAAAGGGGGTACTCCCATCTGGTGAAACACCTTCAACCAGGAATCAGGTCTTGGTCCTCTAGGCTCCTCTCGAGTCCTAGCAACCTCAGCAGCCCGTGCCGGTATGATTGACACTTGAGTAGCTCCCTAGGATATCTCAGAAGATCCTACATGTGTTGGAAAATCTGGGGCACGTCTACTTGCCCTAGTAGCCTCCTCAACTCGACGAATATAAGCGCAAAACTCTGGTCTCCTCATCGAGACATGATCTGAGACATCTGACTAGACTGGCTGAGATCTTTGTCTCACTTCCATCCCGTTCTCAGACTCGGGAACGACGCTTTGAGTAACCTCCTCGGGTCTATCCTCCGTTGTAGGCGGATCAATGATGAGAACTAGTCCCTGACCTATAACTACCGGAGGAAGAGGGGGTCTACCTTTACCTCGTCCTACTACAGATGTTGCTCTAGTCCGAGCCATATACGGTATACACATATCTAACGTAAAGGATAACTAATATCATATATACATATCAAGTCCATATATACTTGTAGTCTAGTATATATATATATATATGTGTGTGTGTGTGTGTGTGTATGTATGTATGTATGTATGTATGTATGTGTATATATATATATATATATATATATATAAAACTAAACTGTTGAGATCCATGGAAGGAGTGATGACTTCCCGTACATTCTATCCCCAAATCGACTGTGAACAGGTTTAAAACCAAAACTTCTTTTGAAAACTCAAACCCCTTTGGGGTCTTGTTATTTTATCTATTCGGCCTTTCAAGAAGATGGTAAGTATCATTGTTGTCAACCTAAGGCTCTGATACCAACTTTATAACACCCCAAATTCGTAGGACCCGGAGTGCTACGGGGCTAGGACCTCACTATGGGTCTTGACCCTAGTTTGACAACAAGTTCATTGGATCTTACAATAAGGCACAAACAAATATAAAACCATCTTTATAAAACATATCATCAAGTATCATAATACATACAAAACCCCATAGCCGAGTATAAAACATCCACAATGTATAGATAACACAACCCAAAAGCCGATAACATCCTAGATGTACGGAAGTCCTCGGTTGATCACTCCTCCATATCACTCTATAGTCTTCCTAACTTGCAAAGGATCTATAACACGGTATGATACCGTTAGCTAACAACTCATATATAAGATAATGCATAAGCACTTACACACATCAAAATAACGATAAACACCAAGCATGATATCGCACATTTGTCCGTTTAATTATCTTTATAATATTATACACTCAAACCCATATTTATGGTTGTGACACGAGAAGTACATCATTCTCGCCTCTGGGTCCCATAACCATCTAGAGTGGAATCAGGCGCACGCCCCGTATACCATATGGGGTGGTGACGTACCCTGCCCGTATACCAGGTCTGACCTGCCCTCAAAGAACCTCCCAAACTCACTACGGAGAAAATGGGAAAGGTTATCACCGCCCACTTCAAGGGGGCCAATTATGTCGGTAATAATCAATATCACATGCTATAAAGCACATAACAATCACCACTCATGCATGCATCCAATATAGGAATGCAGCTAAGTAAGTCCCAAGGACTTACCTGAATCACAATATAATCCTCAACCACGATCAATCCTCCAATTCCATAGGAATGAGCACTACCTAATAACAAGGTATAAAGATACATCAAACCTCGTATCATCACTAAGGGATCACACCTAGATCCAAAGGATCCATACGGATCATAAACATCGTATAACCTCGAATACCATACTAAACCTTAAAGCCATATCAGGGCATACATCATCATCATCATGATATCATCATTATACTCACATACATATATCCTAGCATGCTTCTAAACCAAAGCTCAAGACAAGGAAAGGATTTAGAACATACCAACACTTGGTAAGTTTTGAAGGAAGGCGCACCCGCATAAAGGAATAGGCGGGGGCGGTGACAAGTTGCGACAACGGGAAGTAGACGCCGCAGGGGCGGTGACATGCTCTAGCCGCAGGGGTGGCGATGACAAACCGCAAGGGCGGTTTCCTTGACAGAGGACAACTCTCAAAGGCTGTTCGACCACTCTCTCACTCGATCCTTCACCACTCCACCTCAGGGAGTAACCAAGGCTGAAGAGCCAACATATACATACATACATACACATTCAAAACATCCATAAACTCATCACAACAAGATCCAACTTGTTGGATTCAAGAAAGGAGAAAGGAAGAAGAACAAGAAGAAGAGAAGAGGAGGAGAAAGCTCACCACTCTTCTATTAATTCAGATAAAGGACATCAACTTCAAAACCTCAGCAGCCGACAAACACTATCGATACATCATCATCAAACTACTTCCAAACTTGAACAAGAAGAAGAAGAAGAAGAAGAAGAAGAAGAAGAAGAAGAAAAAAACGTTCTAGGAGGAGAAGGAAGCTGGAAGAAGAAGAAACCCTCATCAGAAGGAAGATGAGGAACTTATAAGGTAATAAAGTGGAAATCAAAGTCAAAGAAGACGACATGACCACCGCCTATGCCGCGACCGCGGCCCAACAACGCTGCGCCTACGGGAAGGAACCAACGTGGTTGCAGGATCCTAATAAAGAGAAGGCTATCACAATATAGACATAGAAACAATGCATATACAATTTCTATAAGAGGGGCAACATTATATAATATATGGATTATTCGATATAATCCTTATCTCTTAGCAACATTCATTGTCACATAATTGTGGAGGTCTGCTCAACGATTTTTGCTGTAAAATATCTTTATACATACGTATATAAAGGACGTAATAAAAGTTTTGCCCTAGCGTCGGATAAATCAACATTACGAGAGGAGATAAAAGCTTAATAAAATGGAAGATGAATATCTCCTCCAAAAGCTGCATGGAGAACTTTTGTCTTTAATTTATACGATATAAATTCACCAGTAATTCCACTGCAAATACATTTACCTTTTATGCACCCATTAGCTTTTTTTCCCAAAACGAAACACTCGAAAATATTATTTCAAACAGGGGCCGACAATTAACAAAGTTAGTAACATTTTTCAACACAAATAAAGAAGCACAATCTGACACGAAGTACTTGTACGTTGATTTCCCACAATACTAAGTATGGAACTCATGTAACAAATCTTGAAAAAAAGAGACCAAAGAACATCAGTTGACCGATCAGCATATGCCAATAATTGTGAAGGAGAGTGATATTATTTGCGACTTTTACTTTCACATATAAAAGGCTCAACATCATTTGAGGATTTATTAACAATAAATGGACACAAATGCGCTACCTGCAAAGAAGCCGCACTACAAAATGAATTAGTAGAAGACTAGAAGCAAACAAGATACTGATATGTGCATGCAAGGAGCAGTGAAAACTCAAACGCCGCAGAAATTCCGTAGACTTTTTGCAACATTACTTATTTTTTGCACACCAACAAGTCCTCAAACTTTATGGGAAAAGTATTATGGTTTCCTTTCTGAGGATTACGCAAGACAACACTCTAACGATAAAAATTATGTATTCAAATTAACATGGGTAAAAATAATATATGTAAAAAATTGAATAAATCTTTAACAAACTATCAAATTAAAAACATAATACCATTAGAAGAGGACGAACTATCGTCAACTAGAGAAATAACTGAAACATTAAATTCACATGTCCCAAAACAATATGTCGGTCCACCGAAAGCATTAAACATTCAACAAAAAGCAGCATACAAAACAAGAATGCGTTATATCAAACAAAACAAAGAATGAGATTTTTTCGTTGATGCTCCTGGTGGAACCGGAAAAATATTAATTTATTTTGCACTATATGCAAAAATTAGAGCTATGAACAAACTTGTACTTCCAACAACTACATCCGGAATAGCCGCATCAAATCTACCAGTTGGTCGAACTGCACATTCCCGATTCAAACTCCCAATAGACGACACCAGTTCTCAAACATGTAACGTTTTAAAACAAAGTAGTTTAGCACAATTACTATGACAAACTTCACTAATTATATGAGACGAAGTACCAGTGGCCAAAAAACAAAATATTATTTGGTGGAAAAATAAATGTATTCGGAGGTAACTTTAGACAAGTACTATCAATTATACCACAACAATGACAACGAGAAGCAATTGATGCAAGCTTAGTCAGCTCAAGTTTATGGTCATATCTAATAAAATGTAAACTTACCACAAAAATACGTGCGAAAAAAAGATAGTGAATTCGCAAACTTTTAACTAAGATTAGGTAATGGAGAATTGCAGACAAAAAAACAAGCTTACATATTTGCCCCACCACATAATTTCGTGCCATAAAATTAATGATAATTCTACCGATTTAATAATAGATATAATTTTTTCAGAAGTACCACGATGGAAATACGTAATGATATATTTACTAGTCCTGCAATATTAACTCCAAAAAATAAAGATGCATATTTCATAAATGGCACATTACTCGCACATTTCTCATACACACTAAGAACATATACAAGTTTCGACTCCGTTGTTGATGATAGTTGCAACTTTTACCCTGCATAATTTCTCAATACGTTAACTCATCTGAAACGAGCCCTCACAACCTGTATTAAAACCAAATTCTCCAATAAGTTTATTACAGACTCTAGACCCACCAAACGAATTATGTAATAGAACAAAATTAGTCTACAAAACTTTTGGCAAAAAACTGATCCACTATGAAATTACAATGGACCACTAAGTAGGGGAAGATACATTTATTTCAAAAATCACATTACGCCCATCATCTACCAAATATCCCTTCTCATTTCAATAAAAAAACAGTTTCCAGCTAAACTCTTCTTTGTAATGACAATAAATAAAGCACAAATACAAACATTAGAAAAAGTAATTATATATCTACGACAACCATGTTTTGCACATGGACATACATACGTTGCTCTTTCCCGCACAAATAGGTCTAATTTACAGATATTTACCAACAACAACAATGACGACAAAATAAGTCATCATTCCATAAAAAAAACACGGTGTCATTCGAATAATTAAAAAAAGCTGACATACAACGTATTGAAACAAGAGCATGTTAGACATTGAAATTATTCAACAACTACCCAAAACAGTAAGTAAACAGGTAACTGGACAAGTTACATACCGACAAACACACAAAAGAAACATATCGTACCAAATCATGTTCTTATGTGTTTTTTTTTATTGTAACACTAATGTAACTCTTATCCCTCAATGAATTACTATCAACATAACAATATCGATTGCCTACTAACTACACAACTCCCGAGTTTATCAACATCATAATTCAACCCGTTAAATTAACGGCGCGCGTACATAGCACACGCCGCCTTCCTAGTAAATTACTTGTTAAAAAACTTATTTTAAAAAGTGATTATTTTTCTAAACAAAAATTCTATTATAAAACTTATATTGTTTGACCTGTAAAAATTATTTACAAGAATTAAAATTTTCACTCAAATATAATTTATATGCACTTATTATCGTATTAATTTTTGTCATATTTTTATATATTTACTCATATAATCTAAATCTACCCTCATCTAACATCAAGTATATTTTGTAACTAAATTTATCTTCAGCTCACCTTCAAAATAATTAAATTCATCCAAAATACTCGGTTAATTATTATCCCAATCAACTGAATCAAATTTGTTTCTTCTTTTTTATCATGGAAAAATAAAGTATCGAGTCGCTTAAGATCACACGGACGAGGGTTCGTGTCGGACGATATTTGTTGGCCGCTGTACCAAAGTCCCTAACAATCACCCTTTCTCTCTCTCCCTCCTCCCTCAACTCTTGCCTAACCCTTTCTTCGTCCCTTTCCCTTCCGACTCTCTCCATTGAACCCCATTAGCACGAACCAAAGCAATTCTCCAAATCTCATTACAATAGCTGGTATCCCCATATTGCCTAAACGAAAGGCAACAAAAAAAAAGAAAACAAAAAAACAAAAGCGAGTCCTATGTGACATGATGTTCTTCTCCTCTTCTTCCTGGTTTTCAATTTCAACTTCCTCAAACATTTACCTTATTCTCCCCTCTTTCTCCTCCTTCCAATCCAAAACCCCCATTTCCCCCCTTCATTCCAATGCAAATCCATGATCCAACCTCAAATCCTTCTTCTCCAAACCCTAAACCTCCTCTTCTCGATCAACCCACATCACATATGGCCGTTTCTTCCCCGATCCGGTCTCTAAACCCCTCGCCAGTCCAACCCGACTCCGAACCCGCCGCAATTACAAATACCCTTAACGTAGAACCCGCTCAAACCAACGGAGACGCTCAAATTGGGGATGAAAACAGCAATACCCATGGCAAAGAAACCAGTGGTAAGAGTAGCAAGAAGCCCATCAACGACGTCGTATTGGTGAGGAGGGAAAGGCCCTCTAGGGCGTGCACAGCACGTGCTAAGTTGTATGTTGAGCCTCCGTTGGTTGAACGCCGGCCGAGGCCGGTGAAGAAGGAGAAGTTTAAGGTGGTGGAAGAGGTTGAGGAGGTGGAGGAGGAGGATGAGGAGGAAGAGGGGCAGAAAGGACAATGTAGTAAATTTGTGACTTCATTGGTGAATCCTCCTCCGCCTGGGCAGTTACCCAGGTGGAATTTGAGGGCTATGTGGGAGTTTGCTTCCGTACTTAATTTTCTTAATGTGAGTTTGGGTTGTATAAAGGTTATAATTTTGGGTCTTGTTTACCTCTCCAGGGTTTAATTTAGTGTGTTTTTATTTGTCTTGTGGGTGGTAGGTTTTTAGGCAGGTTTTGAATATCAAAGTGGAGTTCTCTGCTGAGGAGTTGGAGACATCACTCATAACACCCAATAATACATTGAGCGACATTCACATTCCATTGCTCAAGGTTGGTTATTTTCTCCTTTCTACACTTCTCAAACTTTTAAGTTTCCATCTTTATGTTCTGCTGGCTCTCTTGGTTTGGTTATAACTGGGAAAACGATTAAAATGTAGTATCTATTTGTATGTGCAATTAATTGAAGCGTGGATGCATTTGAATTGTTCTTGGTGTTTAGAAATGTGACTGATGTAGATTCTTATCTAGCATTAGGCAGCTTACATTAGTAACATTCTTCTCAATAAATGGTTGGGAAGTTGTCTGTTTCTCTGTTCCACTAACATTATGTTGCATATAGGATTTGAACATCTCAAAATAACACTTGTAACTGATTAGGATAAAGAAAACAACATTTTTTTTGGGGGCAACTATTTTGTCTTTCTGGAAATATCACAGGCTTAATCTAGTCTTGCCTTTCTAGCGCTGCTGCTTTTTCATGGGGTAAGTTTAGTCGTTTATAATGTACGGCTTTAGGATGTGACCAATTTGTGTGTAATCCCATTGAATTATATAGGGATTTATTATGGAAAATATTTTCCAGGCATATACACATCTTTAGGCGTAGGCAGTGTTCTAAAAGGCACTAGGCGCACTGTGCCTAGGCACGCCTCTTTGAAGATTTTGTAGTAAAGCACCTAAATTCATATTAAATCGAAAACAAAGTTCAATTGTTCAACAAATAACATGGTAGGTTAAGAAAACAAAAACAAGCAAGAAATATGATCTCGGAAGTAGAAAAAATATAGTTCTTGTAGCGAACGCAGATTGTGCAAAGGGCACAGCCGAAGAGTTCATCATTTAAGATGGAAGGGAAAATGGGAGGGTTGGATGGAAAGGTAGATGGATGTGCAAAGGTAAATTATTTCAGGTAAAGGAGAAGAATAGAAGAAAGTTTAATAAAAAGCCATGATTCAGAAATTTATGACAATATGTGATTATATGGATGATTTTATTATTTAAGGACTTCCATTAATATCTATTTGTAAACATATGTATTTCCCTACAATATGTAAATATTTTTGAAGATAGGAACAGAGTATTTTTGGGGATTTTTTTTTTTTTACCGATTTTGTACCAAAAAAGAAGTAATGTGCCAACAGGCGCGCCTGGGGCGTCTAGGCTGTGGCCAGTGTTCTAAAAGGCTTTAGGCGCTGGGGTCCCCTGGAGCCTAGGCATCAGGCGCATGTGCCTAGACGTGCCTGATTGAAATTGTTTTTTGAAAAAAATATTTACATTTTATTAATAACTTGGTAGTTCAAAAACAACAAACAAACAACCAAGAATTAGAAACTATAGTCTGTGGTTAGTGAGTTAATTAGTTAATAGTCTTCTTCGGCAGATTCGTAGCCTTCATCGTCTTCTTCATCTTCGTACTCTAGTCCTTGTTCAAAGGTTGTGATTGGGAACTACCTTGTCCTCCTCCATTTCTAGTTGATCTAGATCTAAACTTGAATCTTTCTTCATAAACTCCAGCAGCTTTAGCAACTTGTCCCCATGTAAGACCCTCTTCATCTCCATAAACAAGTCCATCTTCAACGTCTTCTGGGGATTTCCCTGTCAGCAGTAATTTATAAAAGACTGAACCTTTAGTTAGTGGTTACCTAAAGTTTCTTCTGTATGGGAATGGTAGGGATTCTTTTTGGAAAAAGTGCAGAACTTTATATGCACCGATGAAGTTTAGAGAAGTCAGAAGCAGTTTACAGAAGCAGCAAAACTGATGTGTAAACTACTCATTTGACAGTTTTTAATATTTAAGTTATTTCTGAATATAATTTATTTCCTTTAAATAATATAATTAATTTTTGTCAATAAGAATAATCAACTTTTGGGAAAAAAAATAATGTTTTGCTGTTTTTTTTTTAATTTATAAAAACAGCATCAGGCCCAGCTAGGCGCGCTTAGCTGCGCCTGATCAAAGGGGCTGAGCCTGAGACTCTTCAGGCGCTGGACCCCTGGCGCCTTTTAGAACACTGGCTGCGCCTGTGTTTATGAAGGTGCAGGACCCCGTGCTGCTGGTGCCTAGCACCTAAGGCACACCTTTAGAACACTGTGTAGGTGTTTCATATTGCTCCCCGGAAGTGTTGGTTTTTTTTTTCTGTAGCCCTAATTTACCACATAATATTGCACTCCGCTGTTGGTCCTGTTGGATATGGCTTTGATTTCCTTGAAACTATAATATTGAGAATTTCCACTACCAAGAGTAATATAGTTTTAATCTTGCAAGACCTTCATCCTATTCTTCTAATGCATTGTTTTTGCCATGGGACGGGATATTTTTACTGCATAAGAATGGATGCCTGTATATCTGAGCATTTTCCACTGAAGAACCTAGAAATTTGCTGTTCAGTATAGATGTATCTATAGTCTTAACTTTTCTTCCCATTATGTGTTCTATACATCTGTATTCTTTAGATTGACATCAGGATTACTTTCCATTAAAGTACAACAGCAAGAAGGAAAAGGATCCAACATACATTGTATTGATTAAATATTCACATATGATAGGTAGCTTAGCTTAAGTGCTGATGTATAGGGCAGCTTTCCTTCCAAACAATTACCTTTTTCTGTGGTGTCTCTCATCCATTTTCAAGGAAATTGTATAAAAAACTTAAAAAAGTATGTCCCTTTGGGCAAAAGCCTCCATGGGAGCGGTGAACTTTATTAAGAAGCGCTGTCTCTTAGCTGAGGCCAATTTTGGCCATGGGAGTAGCAGCCTTTAGTCAAAAGCCTTTCCAATCATGGTGAGCTTACATTTGAACCTTGAAAAGAAGATTCCTGGCACTTGTCCAATGTGGATTTTCAGTTTAGAGATCATATCTAGGACCTACAACTATACTGTATAGCTCTCTAAGCTATTATAGCTACAGACCTCTCTCCGGCAATGCCTTTCACTTATTATAATTGACGAGAAACTGAAACGCACAATTAGTTGTTTTAAAATGTTTTTAAATTGGTTTTCAGATAATGTGACATGGGCTGTTAATTTGAAAGATCAGGGGGCTCTTGATCCTTATAAAACTGCTTTTGCACTTGGGTATATTTTGATATTTTAGGTGATTTCCTGGGAAAAAAACTTCCCCTTTTTTCTGTTAAACAGACATTTAGCAACATCATTTAACAAATCATAGCACACATTTAGAAGGATTTTTTGGTGTCTGGTTCGTGTGAAGGGTAAGGGTGGGATTGATAGCTTTAATATTTTGTCCTATCTTAAGATTACCATGTTTGCATTCATTTGCCAGATGAAGGCATCTCTTTACTTGGAATTAGGCATTTTTGGTATGTCATGAAACTTGATAAAGCTTATATTCCCCCTTACAGCTTCAGCAGGGGGATAGCTTGCATCCATATAACCTATAGCCTTCACATATTGCATTATGTTGACTTTGTTCTCTGTAGTATTCACTCGTTAAATATGATACTTATATCTGTGTTGGCACCTCAATTTGCTGAACAACATTTTGAGAATGTATAGTGAGAATTGAAAGTTTATGCTTGGAGTTTCATCAAAAGTTGGTCACACTTACACTGACAGTCTATTCCCTGAAGCCTTTTTAATTTGATTGAGGGTTTATTTGCCATTGTGTAGAGGTTCTCCCTTGTTTAGCTTTTTTCTTGTGTCAAGTTTCACTATTTGTACCGGTTGTGTACAAATTTGTCTCCTGAAGCTAGACATGATTACACACTCACAATATAGTCAACTGATTTCTGAAACTCTGTAATAAAAAAAAAATCGAACGTTCTTCTGCAAATAGAGAATTGTATTTTTGATCTTTTGTAATTTCCTGGCTCCATTTTGGTAGGCAATTCCTCCTGTCACCAGGATGGCTTGTGGACGAGAAACTTGGGTTACAGTTCTATGCAGGAAGTTAAGAGACTGGTGGCATTGGGTAAATTACCTTACTTGCAGTGCTTTTTGGTCTTTGATGTGACCTGGATCTGTTTGATGATAATATTTTATTCTTCCTTCTAATTGCAGGTGGCTGAGGGAGAGCTACCAATTGTTGCTGCACATGGGTGAGAATTAAATAATGATCTCTTATTGTAATTTTTATTCTAAACTTAGTCTGCTCCTTTTAAAGCTTCCAATTAAAAGTTTCTGATCTTTTCTAAAATTTTAGGGCTGAAATCGAAGTTTACAAGTCTCTTGATCCCTCTGTTCGTGTTGTGATCCTAAAAGCTTTATGTGACATTCGTGTTGAGGTATCCTTCAAATTTCCCCTTAGCATTTCCTGTTTAGGCTCTTAGCCGATCTGGATTTCTGTCCATACTTCTATTTTTGCTTTCGATAGTAGATGTGGAAATTTTTACTGAATTGTTGTGCATCTCTATTTGAAAAAAAGCCTTTAGTCCCTAATAAAGTTAGAATAGCTTCTTTCCCTGGTATACAATTTGTAAATTACAAATAATGCCCTGAACCGATTGAAACATACAATGTAAAAATATGTATGAGCCTATTTTCAATTGTAAGTTGTTGAAAAATCCACAAAATTTCATAAAAACAAGATTTGCAAATCTAAGGCTGTAATTTTCACCCATGGTAATCTCCGCCATGTGTCATGCCGGGAGTAAATTAAGGCTTATGAAAATTTTCTTTAACAACTTCCACAATTATTAATTCCAAAAAATCTCATAAAAACAAGATTTGCAAATCTAATGCTGTAATTTTAACTCATGGTAAAACACATTTTATAGTATTTTCCACAACTTTTTTGAATAAAATTAATTTAAATTACCAAATTTACGAAAATATTTCATTAAAAAATACACAATATAGTAAAAGAAAAGTTGTGGCATTAATTATTTTATCGTTAAAATTTAAGAACAGACTGCACAAGCTGTGGGCGGATATTAAACTGGAACCAAGATAAAAAAAAAAAAA
>BSUD01000001.1:136698792-136868334 GCA_033239045.1 Fagopyrum esculentum | reverse complement strand
CCCCCCCCCCCTTTATAGTATTTTAATTTGAAGATCCAAAATTGCCTTATTAAGCATCTTGTTGTTTTTCCAAAATTAAAATGCCAATAGACTTTTAGTTATCAACCTGATTCAAAACCAACTGATACAATACCTACCAATTTTTATGTTAATGCATAAAATAAGCCTACATATTGATTAGCAAATCATTATTTTTAAATAGAAATAGAAAATAGCATAAACAACTGGAGCTTGAATGAAAATGATCTAAACAGGGAATGACCTTAAATAACCCAAGAAAAGTAAAAGGGATTCGTAGTCCTAATCTTTAATTAAACAAAGAAATATTTTATATAAAGAAAAGAACAAATATTTGTTATAGGTATTACCTAATTTTTTAAATGTTATATAATAGTTTGTTAAAGGAAAGACATTAACTATATTTGGTGGTTCACAAGATTGAATGAACGGTTAATATTAAGAAGAGGCTGCCATGTTGTGGCAACGTGTTGTCTGTTGTTTTTTTAGTATGTATAGATAAATAGTTTTCTTTCTACCCTGATCTTGTTTACCCCTTGTAACTAAGTGGCTGATGATTGGCCTCCACTTGGAGAATATCATTTTTTAGAGATGGACTATAGCTTCTATGGTTCTTGGCCACCTTGCTTCTTGTTGAGAATGTAATTTGAAGTATATATATCTCTGCTTTTACATCTCATAATTTGCAGCAAGAAGATATCAGGAACTATATAGATGAGTGCATGAAACAAGGAATGCAACTTTCAACATTTCGTAAAGAACGGATCGGAGGTGATTCGCATGGGATTTCCTACTGGTACAGACTTTTGGGTGACAAATCATACCTTTTTTTGTCTCTTCTGAAAAAGTTGTGTTTGCTTGTAGGAATTCTGATCTATAAATTTCTGCGGAAGTAGGATGATTACTTGTGTCATCTTGTATTTTCCATTCCTTGATAAAGCAGAAAGCTTATATCTTTCCTATTTTTTTTTTGCCTTTGTTGGTGCAGGTATGAAGATGATGCTTTAATTGGTCACAGATTATATCGCGAGATCAGGAAAGTTGAGATGAAAAAAGCTAAGATAAAGGGCTCCAATGTTCTTCCAAATACTATATATGAGTGGGAAACTGTTGCAACTAACTTGGATGAATTTCAGGATGTCTCCGTAAGTTTCATGTACTATTCATCAGTATGGTTACAATACTCGTCACATTTTCTATTCCTGGATTTTATTTTTTTTTAATTTATAAATGCGAAGGGAGAGTAAAATCTTAAATCTGTGACTCCAATCCTGGTTGTTACCAATGAGGAAATAAATGACTCTTAATTTTATAGTTTATAGCTGTGTTGCTTTCAGGCATTTGAATTTTTATATGCTTGTTTAGTTTTGAGTAATTGAAACGTGGAATATTGGATGGATGAATGCCTAGTCCATTATCAGTGACTGCAACGTAGGAAATATAAGAACTTGACTGGTGCCCAACCCAGAAATGAGGAATTTTCTAGGATTTGAAGATTGTGTTATTGAGAATTTGGGTATATAATCGTATCAGTATACTTTCTCTTCAAAAGCAGTTCAGATGCTCTGATGATAGATAGTTATATTGTGAAATTACCGTTTGCAAACTTCATAAATATATTCCATCAAGAGAAAGAACTTCATAAATATATTCATACATTTATGTCTATATTATAAAACCAGTTAGAGGGAAAACTTACTATGAAAAAGTCATCAATATATCATCCACGTATATGGATCAACCAAAAGCTTTTGTTTACTATTTGTTTGTCTTGGCCATGTTTTCATATTTTCACTTTCAAAGTATTGCAGTAATATCATTTTTGCTTCCAGTCAGGGACAAACTAATTTTAATCTTTTAAACTTGGGTTTTTCGAAAAAAAATTATGTAAAATCTTCTAATTTTAACAAATCACCTTTTAAATTTTCTTTTAAATAAAACCACCTTATATAATTTGTTTCACTAAATTTTTTTGAAAAAAACATCATTTATCTTCAATTGCTAGAAGCCCTTTGTTAAATCATTTTTAATCAGTAAATTAAATCATTTTTCAAAATACACCTATTATAATAAGGATTTTTTTAATATAGTTAGGAAATATATTTAACAATTTTCTGATGAAGTGCCTAATTATTTTTTAAATATCTAAAAAGTAATTTTTCATAAACAAACAAAAAGACTTATTATAATATAAAAATAATCAAAATTTAAAATGACTTGTTTATACAAATAAATTTTGTAAAATTATTCATTGAAAAAATATAATCATAAAAAAGTTATTTTAAAAAATAATAACAAAAGACTCATTATAAATTGATTCATAGGGGTATTTTGGTCAAATCTATACCCTACTATCAAAGCCAAAACCCTTCTCGCCACGTGTCACTTTCTTACATATTCAATGCCACATGTCATTTTCACATAATTTTAATTTTTCTAAATATCTATATATAATTGACATCTTACGTACTAAAATAGTTGAATCTTATAATATATCTACTTATGAGACTTACTTTTTTAAATATTTGTATATACTTAGCATCTTGCATACTAAATTATTTAAATTACATAATACATAATAATAACTACTTACAAAACTTACTTATTATTAATTTGCATGAATCAACGAGTTAAATTTCCGTATATCACTAATAATCCTTTATTTATATATCAGTAAAAATGTTACACTACACTAATTATCTTAAAATTTATGTAAACTATATTTAAAAACAAAATACCTTTCTATATACATTTTAGCAAATTCTTCTATTATATTTATACTTTCTTCAATTATATTGTCATTTAACTCACTTTACCTTTATAATGCATAAAATATCTTAATTTTATAATTAGATAAATAATAGTATGTAATTATATAAACCATTGATTGTTGTATACATTTTTATATTAAATTTGTTATATATATCTAGATACTAATATTAAAGAAAAAACCCTTAACCCCCCATGTCGTTTTTTCCGTGTATGGCACGGGTATTACACTAGTAATATATGATTTCACTGGAAAATGGTATTGGTGGTTCAGTTTCAATCTAATAGCACGATACACATCACAATAGTTTTTTGCAACTTAAAATGTAAATGGAAAATTTTAAGGATATTCGGTAGCATTAAAAGATTGTTTATTGGCGAAATCTCTTTTACTGGGAATGCAAAAAAAAAAATCAGGAAAAATTATTAATCAAATGATGCATGTGTCCCAGGCTTGCATATTAAGCAATTAGTGTACGTGAATTTTTAATCGAGCTTCTGTATCTGTTGGTTTTAGGAGAAACTGTTGTCTAGCAATAATAAAACAGAAGCTTCACTTGGCAAGAAATTGAAGAATGATAAGCTTCCTGAGATTGAGAAGATTCAGAAGGTAACAGCACTTAATGTTTTCACATCTAATCTTCTCTGTCCATCTTAGCCTTCTCTATTTCTTCTAATATACTACTTGCATCCTCTACGGAATATTCAATCTTGCTTTTCTTCATTGACTATTCTCGGTTGCCACAGAGGAAGGAAAAGATGTTGAAAAAGCAACATCGAGAAGCTCTTTTGCTTGATAGTTTTATGAACATGGATGGGCTTGGTGGGCGCTCACTTCGTCACAGGAAAGCTGTCACTTACACATTTGGTAAGAGTAATGAAGCTGCTATCACGATTTCCAAATATTGCACAGTCTGGGAAGTGTGAATCATGTGTATACAAACGTGTTGCCTTTGTTCATACCCATGACAATACTACTAGAGATACTTTAAGATTCGCTTAAGTGATCCCCTCTTTTTTAAGCTTAGTTGGTAAGCTGAAAGACGTACTTGTTATATGGCTGTTTTCTTTTTTACATAATACCATCTCAGAATTCTCTCCTGCTTCATATTGAGGGAACTTGTACAATCCTTTGCTTTGTTTAATTGAAGTTTCTAGAACTGTGGTCTATGATACCGTCTCTTTTTTCCCCTCAAAAAATAAAATCAGAAAACATTCTTCACGTCTTTTGGTGTATTGTTGCTGATTAGTATCTTATCCATCCTATTGATTCTATGATGCAGATGATTATGATCGCTCAATAAACGAGGCTATAAAGATAACAAAGTATGTTTCCTCCCATGAAAATATGCAGTTTCATTCTTTCATAGCAGAAGAATTGCTCAGTTGTTTCTTCATATCCTTATATCTGTCATATTTGACACCACCAGGAGGAAGCAGCCTTCCCCAGAACCTGGGGTGAGGAGAGAAGCGTATGGAAGGTCCGAACGTTCTGCAAATGGTACACTGCATGAACCTTTGCTTGGATCCCAGGATGTCTCTTTCAGCCCACCTTCTCCTCCAAATTATGATGAAATGGGTGACGATCATATATCTCAAGAACCTTTGGAGCGGAGGTAGGCTCCTCTCACGTTTCTCATCAAAATTTCAGCTTCTCATTGTACACTCAAATGTTTTTTTCTTTGCCTTGGTTGCAGTAGAAGACGTCAAAGACCTCAGAGGTATTCTGAGAAGGAATTTGTTGAAGCAGTATCTGACAATGATGGAGATTTTGACAGTGATGACGATATAGTTGGAGAAGCCGTGTATGACGAAGAATATCTAAGAAAGAAAAGGAGGAAAAAGCTATCAAGTGGCTCTGAAGGAGACGAGGAGTATCACTGGAGTGAGGAGAACGGAGAAGAGGAAGAAGAGGATTCATTCAGTATGAGTGAGGACAGTGATGGGCCCCCAAAGATGAAGAGAGAGACTGATCGTACTCGGAGGGAAACAAAATTTAGATCAGTTGTTGCCTTGCAGCCTGGGCTGAGGCGAAGCAGAAGGTCTACCAGAAACCGTATAAATTATCAGCAGTATGATATGTCAGAGTCTGATCCCGAATCATCGAAACGGGATAAGGCAAATGCATTTGAAAATGAAGAATTCACAATTGAAAGCCCAGATTTCGGGGCTTGTGGTGTTGATAATAAGGAAAGAGGTTTCAATCAACCGTCGGTCGAAGAAAACTATGAGGTTGTAGTAGATGAGAAAAATCAACCAGATGAAGGGCCCTCAAGTGTTGTACCGGATAACCCAGATCAAGATGTGGGTGAAGCTGGAGAAAGGGGATTTCTTGACCTAAATGAAGCGGCACCTGGTTCCGGTTTTGACGATGGATCCAGTGCTTTGATAAAGGATGAAGAAGATAAAGGCAGCTTCTAGAAGCTTCCTTGTTGCTCCAAAGGTTAGTGAAGGCGTTTGGAAGGTCCTTCCATTTTTAGGTTTATGTTGTTATATAATATGTAGAAGTTGATATAAGTTTTGAGTTTGAACATGGACCCCCCACAATGGGAGTTGGTTCCCATGCCAAAACAAATGGGGGCTTCAATTCCTGTTATCCATGCCTACCGCAAAACTCATTCATGGTTTTGGTAGGGAAATCACCCAACTGGGAAGAGAAATCGTGTAGATTTTATTAGCTACTTGAGAGTTGAGCCATGCTACTTTTGAGGAAGACGAAAGGAAACTTATTAGAGATGAAGTGAAATTGATGTTAGGAGGGTTGTAGACTTGTTGATTTTCAATGTACGATACTAGTCACTGTTAACCCAGAACTTTAGCCTGAAAAATCCTGTGTTCTTTGGTGGTTTTCAGCCTAATGATGCACATTGTTCTTCCTTAAGAAGCTTATAATTAATAGACTGGCTAGAATCAAGGATATTAGGAACAGTTAGGATAGTTTTGCTGTAAACTGGATCATCCTTTCACGTTCCTCTGTTTTTCCACCCCTTGTTACTTTCATAATTGTTATTCTCTGCCGTTTCCTTGCTTGTTTGTGGCAAGTTTTTGCAGGTTCTGTTTATACATTCTAATTTTTTGTTGGATTTTCACTGCAATAGAGACGTGTTTGTTGGTTTGTTGTCTTATATTACGCCAAGGTTTATATTTTCACTGCAAGTGAAGAAAATAAATGAATGCTGAACAAAACTGAAAGGATCGTACTTGGGACAATCCAAGAGCCGAATAATCTCTGTGGTGTTGTCTTTGATTAAATATGTCGAACTGTGTCACAAAATCTGAGGGTTATTCGTCAATATTTTATTACATTCCTAGGTGCATACTGAAAGTGTGGAAGCATCAGCTAGCTCCATTTCAGTAAGGTGTTCAAATCTGGTTGATCATGTTTTCGGTTACTGAAGATCCGGTTAACCGTGATATTTGGTTATTAAATCATATATCACTATTTGGTTATGCACGAGAGTAGTCACAATCATGCCCGCTCCTACGCTTGTCTTGCATGTCTTGAGCTCCTTGAGCCCCTCAATGTCATCACACCTCTTCCTTACCTCCTCGACGACACCCATTGCCATACCAAGTGAACTTTGAAACGTGTCATTAAGTCCTTGATAGTCCCCTTGATGGTTTCTTAGGGGGGGTCTTCTTGCCCCTTTTCCTTGGGTGTTGGGGTCGACGACTTCGGACACATATGTGTCTTTAAGTATCCATGCCTTCTTTTAGAACGTTCTTGATTTGATACCAATTGACAAGGGTGGAGTATTTTCGTAGTCACAACCGTACAACTCTTAGTTGTATGGGCGGCCCTTGGGGGCAGGGTTCAAAAAAAAAAATGATACTTTGTACGTAGCCACGTAGGGGTGTAATACAAGCTGAACTAGCCGAGTATCGGTATGTTAACCTTGGCTCGTTTAAAAACGAGCCGAGCCTAAAGTTTTTACGGGCTTAAAATGTGCTCAAGCTTGGCTCGTTTAGAAAGTGAACGAGCTCGAGCCGAGCTTTTGACCAGCCGAGCCCGAGTAGCTTGTCTCAAATTACAACCCTATTTGTATAATTATAATCAAATGTAATGCGTAGTGGTTGATTTTGTCCATTATTCTCTTCTCCCTCTCTGATTGGTGTCAACTATCCTCATTTTATTGTTTATTTTTAGACAATTAATTGAATTGAAACAATAACTACTATTACTATTCTTTACATTTCCGACTATCTTTTACTGCTCTTCACAATAATTGAAATGGACTTCAATTTTTAAGTGTTTAGAAGAACAATATTCTATATTAAACTATAATTCTAAGCAATCAAGCCTATTCTTGGTATTACAATATTATACTTAATATGTATATTACTTGGAATTTCCTGGGTCCGTGTTAGTCTTTTTATCAAATTTTGATGGAAGTTTTCTTTTCACTCTGTGAAATTTAAGGGCTTGTTTTGACAAGATTGTAAAAAATAAAAGATACTCTAAATTAAAGATTGTACAAAAATAATCCAAGCCATAATATTCATTAATTTGTTTGAGTTGATATTGATGGTCATGTTTTGTAACAGGAAAACATTCCCATTGGGGAAGTGTTCGAGAAAAAAATAATCCAAGCCATAATTATTAAGTAGCATTTGTTTTTATCGCTATTTTATTTTCATAGATATTTTTATCGAGAATTTAGTTATGCCCTTTCCTTTAAAAATCATGCGGCCGCCACTGCTTAGTTGTTGTTCTTTTCAGATAAATAAGTTAAGTCTTAACTTGTGGGATTTTGTTATGGAAAGGTGTTTGTGAGTGATGGCAAATGGAACCTTAAATCTTTGTGCAAAGAAAACTTGGATTGCTTTGTAACGAGTTTAACTCATATTTACCAAGACATGCATATTTTTTAAGAATTTGAATACTTTATACATTTTTTATATGCGCTACCTCCTCCAAGTATCCCATATAATTACCCATTTTGTGAGAACATAATTTTTAACATTTTAACATAATTAATAAAATGGTGTCACATTATATTTATTTTTCTTTTATATTAACTTAAAAATCTCATTTCTGAGATGTTTTGGATGCTTGAAGAAGCATATCTTTAAATTGCATTACTTTATCTTTTTCAATTATTTATTATTACCTTTTGCAAGCTCTATCCTATATCTTTCAAAATCTGTTGATAAACATGTCTTACAAGAAAGCTTTGTTTTACATGGTTTGCAAATGAGAGGTGTCTTTTCTTTTTGTAGTGATGACCACCACCTTTATTAGAAATTATCCAAATTTACACAATCCTAGAGAAATTCTTCTTGACAAGAATGTTCTCTACATTTTTAGAATTCTTTATAAGGATCTAGGCAAGTCAGTATGAGTTTGTAATGACCTATAAAATCCTGAGTTGTCTTATAAAAATCTCGATAGATCTAGAAGTTGCGGTTTTGTCAAGATAATGTTTGAGGGTGCTCTAAGTTGCGAAGGGCGAAAGTTTCGACTTCCAGTACGGAGTCAACAATACACTTACCTAAACGAAGGAAAGCAGCTCTACCGACCTGTTCCTGATGGCAAAACCAAAAGTAGATAGACCATTCGTATGTCTAAACGCATCAAAATTAATTTTGACCGAGTTACCATTTGGTCTTTACCATTTGATATTTTTGGTTTTTCTTCTTTGATTTACTGTCTTTGGCTTAGTAGGATTCTGATGGCACTTAGCTTTGTCCCAGTCCATAAGATGCTTGGTAATAAGAAGGTTAAAATTGTTTGGAATTGCTTGATTGTTAAAGATAAACTGGTTGCAATGCATCCATAGAGTCCACCAGAATACACAGAGGAATCGGAAATGAGCAAGTGGAATATTATCTTTTATATAAACAATAGTATCATGAACACTAAATTTGAGGGAATCACAATTTTTTTAAGCAATTCAGAGCTTTGTCATTGTTTAGAAGGTTAAGTGTACTCAGGTAGCTGAAAAAAGAGGTGCTTAGTAGATTCAATAGATAAGAATATAAAGCACACTATATCACGACCGGGACATTTTGAATAGCAATATTGGATTTAGTCGGAATACCATCTAGAGAGATTTTTTAAAGAAAGTCTTTAATTTTTGGCATAATATCCAAGTCCCAAATCCAAGATTTATCTAGTGAGTTTCCACACTTATTTTTGTGCATCAGGTTGATAGTCGTCTTTGTAGAGAACCATCCATTTTCGTTGTTCGTCCAATAGATTTTGTCTCGGATTTCATTAATTGGTAGAACATAATTTTTAATTTTCCCGATTATGTTGATCGGGATAATCGTTTGGAGTTGAGAGACGAGGTGAGAGTTCCACGTATGGTTCGTCCGTAATCCAACGTTCATTCCAGAATTTGATAGTTCTACCATCTTGAACTCTCCATTTAACACCCAACAATTTTGGTGGTGGAACCCTTGCATCCGAGATTTGTTTTTCTACATTTTGCCATTGAAAATTTTTTTGGATTCGAATTTGTTTAATTTTAAATCGGTTTTTTATAATTAAATCAGTTTTGTATTTGAAAAAAACGATATTTTTTAAATCGTTTTTGTTTGAAAAATTGCATTCGATTTACTTATTAAATCGAAAACAATATGTTTTTGTACGGACTTATACATACAAAATTTTTATCTCGGTTTTAAATATCAATTTTCGTAGAAAAATTGAAATATACTATACTGACTGTGGTTGTTTTCGTGTAACATAAAATGACTGATAAATCTGGAAATACTATAGATGGTTAGATTGCTCTTGGAGATGGAAGTGGAACTGGTGTGCTACCAGTATTGATTGCTCCTTCAGGTGGAGGAACAAGTGAACAGACACCCCAAATTCAATTTGAGAGTGGTCTACCACCGGTTGTCCTACCAAAACCAAGGATCGAATCTGAGACCTCTCAAAGTGGTCTACAGTTTGGTCATGATATGTTAACCACATTGAAGTTGGATATATACTTGACTGAGGATAAACCCGTTATTCCTACTGAGAATGCGGAAGTATTTCTCTAAGCTAGTTTGAATGGTGACTATATGTAAAAATGGTGGATTCTAAGCCGCATGATGACCTATTGTACCAAGTGTACGAGAAGGTCAATACTTCTAGGAAGCTTTGAGTTGTCTTGTAAAAGATGTCCAAATATGAGGACGAAGGACATAAGAAGTTTGTTGTTAAGAAGTTCATGGACTTCCAAATAGTGGACCATAAGCTATCACAGAGCAAGCTGAGAAGTTACAACTTCTAGCCCATGATATTATCAATGAAGGAATGAATATTTGTGAGACATTCCAGGTAGCAACATTCATTTGGCAAACTCCCTCCATCTTGGAAGGATTTCAAGAGCTACCTTTTGCACAAGCAAAAGAAAATGACTATGGAAGATTTCATGGTCAAATTGCGGATTGAATCAAGCAATCGCAATGTTGATGGGGAGAAGTTGGAGAAAGCAAATCTGATTGAACAAAATGATAAGAAACGGAAGTTTCAGCCCAAGGTCCCCAACAAGCAACCAACGAAGAAGAAGAAGTTTGTGGGCAAATGTCACAATTGGGACATGATGGGTCACAAGTCTGACGAATGTCGGAGAAAGGGTCATTCTCGCAAGGGAAAGGAAAAAGCCCACATGACTGAAGGTGGGCTAACAGATGCCGATCTGTGTGCTGTGACATCTAAAGTCAACATGGTCGGGAGCAACCCGATGGAGTGGTGGTATGACACTAGTGGCTAGTGCTACCCGCCACATCTACTTTGTAACATTCAGTTTTTGGCTGTCACCGCCCCTGCGGTGACAGTGGCTGCTCCAGCAGCAAGCTGAGCCTGTCACCACCCCTGCGGTGACAAGAGGCCGCCCTTGCGGTTGGCCACCCCTGCGGCTGGCCGCCCTTACGACATGAGCGATCCACCCTTGCGGATTCGCTACAGATCGCGCCCGATCTGTTTTTGTATATTTTATCTTCCTTTCATAGATAGAATATTCGATCTTCTATCTTATGGGCCGACTTCCTTATCTTCTTCTTAACCCTAGAACGCCTTTCCTTCTATCTTTCCAGCCCTTTTCTATATATTCCTGTCTTTTCTTCTTTTTCCTATTTCTTGCTTAGACTTTCTTCAACCCTCGAGTGTTGCAGCCTTGCTTCCTTTGATCTTGCTGAATGTGTAAGTTCTCCCTCCCTTGTTCTTTATCACGTTCAGGTGTTGCTGCACCTTGCTTCCATTTGTTTTGTTTTCTTCTTCGTTCTTCCTTTTCTTCTCCTCCAAGAATCAATTTTGAACCTTGATTCTTGTTATCATCCCCGTTGTTGATGTGTTGTTGTTATCATGCTCTTTAGGTTGAGTCCTAACGTGGTTAGATCAAAGGTTCGAGCTTTGTGTCCCTTGTTGTGGTTCTATTGTCATCGAGAAGCCGACAACGGCTTCTGTCAGTGCACCGCCCCGCGCTTGCACATCCCCGTCCCGCGACAAGCCGCCCCTACGCCTTGCTCCGCCGCCCTTGCGATTTCTTCAGTTGTAACTCCCGTTCTTGTGAGATGCTTCCTTTCTTGCATTCCTTGTTCCTTTCCTTGATTCTTATGGATGTTCTTTGTCCCATGAGTGTTCTGTAAGACTAAGGTTGAGCCCTTAGCTTGTGTAAATCTCTTTGAGGTCATGGAGACTAGAAGTTATAGAGTTCTACCAATCGTTTCGGTTCCTGATTCGTAATGACTTGTTGAGAAGGCTTACCTTTTCTTCTTTCTTGAGGATATTTGAGTGTTTGATGAGTGTTAAGATTACCTTCGAGTGAGGTAAGTCCCTTGGACTTACTTAGCTTCATCTTGCATATTGGCTTGATTGTATTGACTTGTTTGTGTTGTTTATCATGTATAACTGATAACCGGAATATGATTGACTTTGTTATACCTTAATTGGCCCAAATGTATTATAACTTGGCGGTTACCGCTTGTCCAGTTCAGAATGGGGAAACTGGGAGGTGCTCTCGCGACCAGTCCAACAAGTGACAGAAGGATGCATATGTTCTATTCCTGTTGGTGAAAGGGGACGAATGCGAGATCGTAACGACTCTCGTGTAACAACCTTATGTTGAACTAGTATTTGGATAACATAATGAAAGATAATAACCAACTATTTGTGAGCATGTTGATATGTTTATATTACCTTATGTGTGTGTTTGTGCCTTTACTTTCTTTCTATTGTCTAGAATGTTAGCTAACGGTTTATACCGATGTTGTAGATGTTCCACAGGTTCAGGATGCTGCTGAGTGATCCGGATGGTGTGATCAGCCGGTGTTCTCGTACATTATAGGACGGGGTCGGGTTTATGCTTATATTGTTGCTTTTGCTTTTGTTTTGAACTCGGCTACAAGTCTTTTACGTTTTCCTTTGTTTAAACCTTTGGTTTTATATTGAGTTTTGGTTTTTATTTGTTTGTGCCCTGTTGTAAGATCCGTTGTGTCGTTGCTACTCTGAGGGTCGAGACCCATTGTGAAGTCCTAGCCCGTAACACTTCGAGTTTTCAAGTATGGTATCAGAGCTCTAGGTTGGCAACAATGGCACTCGAAATCTTCTAAAGGTCGGATAGATAAATAAACAGAATCCGCAAGGGGTCTACATTTTCGAAAGGGAGTTTTGTTTTAAACTTGTCGGTCTGAGATAGATGTACGGACAACCACCACTACCTCCGGGATCTCAATAGTTAGTGTTTCTTTGTTGTTGGCCTTTATATGCTTTTCTTGGATTTCTGCCTTAGATGTAGCGTGACCTTATATATAGTCTTATATATTTATCCTTATAGTAGATGACGAGTACTAAAGCTACATCTACTAAGGAGCGAGAAAGAGATCCCCAGTTGCTGATCTGCCTATCGCTGAGGCATTTGTTGAGGAAGTTGCTGAGAGCGTTATTCCTAAGGTTGAGAACGGGACCACTGCTAGGTCTGGAGCACATAGAGCACAGTCGACAGAATCTGGCCTAGTGTCCATCGGAGTTTCTACATATTGAGATTATGTGCATAGAGTTGAGGAAGCTATCCGGACTGGAGGACCTACACTAACACCGCCAGTTCCCGCGAGATCAGTTGAGGTTTCAAAGAGAGTTACACAGATCGTTGCCTCACCTGCTAGATGTTTGCCCCTAAAGGTGTGTGCAAATAAGCTTTAAATTTATAAAACTAGAATCAAGCAGCGAACCCGCAGTGTACGGATCGACGTAGCTAAGCAAGAATTCCAGAGTATCGAACACAGGGATTTGGGTGGGAACGAACTCGATTGCAGGTTATCAAGCAAGTAAATATGAGAGTTTTGCAAATATTGGGAAAACAACAATCCTAAAGATCCAGGTATCCAGCTGTGGCAATCGATTCAAGATATACTTAATGATGTAAAGACAGAGTTGAGATATGCAAAGGTATACTAATGTAAGGTAATCGTACGGTGAAGTTCCAAAAACCTTATATAACTCACCTACAAGGCACTCTCTATACAGGTTGTTGAGGCTCAGTATAGAAAGATTCTAAAGATGAGAATTAGTGTCAAATACCCAAACTTGTAACCCAAGGATCAAGACTAACTTAACCGATTGAGGTTGTGACACTCACAATCGAGGTAGAGGTTGTTGAGGCTTCACTACCACCTAGAAAAGACAAGTCTAAACTAAGCTAAAGCAAATCTTTAACTTTAGATTAAAGTAAAAGCAAGTTCGTGGACTTAAAGGAAATCACGGTTAGTTCTTGAGGTTCCACGGTCGTGGACTCAAGAACAGGCCGTAATTTAGGGTTGTCGGCGATTCTCTCTAACTCTCAGGGTCTAATCTGTTTGCGATCGATCTATCATTATCTAAGCCACAACTATCAACCCTTCACCTTAGAATTGTTAAGGATTTTTTAGCCAATAACAGTCATGTTGATATCAATTCAAGAATTAGAAGATAGAAAGATGAAAACTTTCAAGAACTTTCAATAATCTCCAAACTAATCTCAAAGTCACAAAGAGAACAAGTGTTGTCAAAGGATTCAAAGTAAAGCAAACAATCACAACCTTAGGAAAGAAGGGAAAACGGGATGTCAATCCGTTTTCCAAATCAAACCTAAACAAGAAGAGAGATCTTCTTGCAAAATCTTCCGAAAACTTCGATCTTCCGCCAATTCGGAGATCTCAACAGCAATCTCCACTAAAAGTGCGAGATTAAGGCAATTCTCAACTGCGAACTTTGATCTCCAAAGGGATGTTGATGCTTAAGCGGTGATAAGCGATGTGTGTAAGCGAGCCTTAGCGATCCTAAGCGACTCCCTAAGCGAAGATGACGGATTCTTGCTTCGTCCGTCTTTTTATAGGGCAAGATAGAATATCGGCCCGGCCCAATCTTCAAAAGATCGTGGCTTCAAAGTGTGGCGAAAAGATTCGCCAAGATCACGGTCGTGGAAGTGTTCCACGACCGTAATTTAGAGCGTGGATATAAATACGGTTTGCATCATATGTTCCACGGCCGTAATATCCTCTGGAATGAACATCAATTTCTGACTATGAATCCACGGCCGTAATTCTGAACGTGGTTTGGATTCCGGCCGTATTTTAGGGCGTAATTTAGGGCAAGAACGTGATTCTTCCCTAGCCTCGTGCATTCCTCAAGCTAAAACTCCAATTTGCTTCCAAAGATTGTCCTTAATCCATGGACAACCCAATCAACTCTTCTCTTTCTCGATTCCGTTCGGAAATAGCTCCAAATCACCTATAATCAACATAGAACTAGTGTAGACATCCATATCGACAATATTGGTAATACTAGCTCACATATGCACAAAGTTCAATCAAAGACTATCGATATGAGTCAAATACGTTTAGAAAACGTGCCTAAAATATCACAATATTTCATGCTAACAAATAACCCCATACTTAACACTTGCTTGTCCCTAAGCAAGGTCTTTCAAAAAGCTTTAAACAAGAGTTAGGATGAAATATGTGTACCTTCTTTTGGGTGAATGTGACTTCTAAAGAATAGATCATTCTCAAACCTTGCTTCAATCGTTCTTCAAACTTTCACACACTCAATCAAAGAGTAAAAAGCAAAGAAAATTCATGAACCAACTTAACTTCTAAACAAGCATTATAACCTTCAAATATTATCAAAATCAATCACAAGAAACTTCAATTTAGATCACCAAGTCATATAACATTCTTTTGATCTTAAGGACTTTCAAAGAAAAGGTCTAGAATACGGAAAGGAAGGGAAAACTTTAAGAGAAAGTGGTGCATAAATCCGGGAAAGTGGACAACTACCTTCTTCTTCTTATGCGGTTCCCGCAACACTTTAACTTAGAGCTTCGCTCTCTTCTTTTCATTTTTCGACTTTACTTTTGGAGTTATGGACATAGGTGCACAAAAACCGAAGCCTAGGAGATTGGCGTTTCTCAATTTTTCAAGAGATGCCTCAAACCCTTAGCGCACATACCATAATCCGCTAGGAATATCGCTCAATCCGACTTTGGCAAGACACAAACACCCGGCTATGTGAATGGTGCTGAGTTACTCATCGTCATGATTGACTTCCCCAAACCTACAATTTCTTTCTATTCATTTGATCGCAAATAATTGCTCTCATGGCCCTCCCACATCAAACATGCATTTTTCTCATTCACTTCTCCAAATTCTCGGATAGGTAAAGGAGGCTAATATTTCAATGAGGAGCTAGATGATCAAAGAAAGAAGAAAGAAAGTATCGAATTGCCTTAATCATTTCAATAAGAAGTATAGGAACTTATAATGTGATTTCAACTTCACTTTCCTAGCATGATTTAGGTAACATTTTCACATTATAAAACTTGCAAAAGAGGTAAAATTCATTCATTCAAATTCTTTTTAATTCACAATCTTTTTAAGCATGCAATTGTCATCAAACTTAATTCACAAGTAGTGATTATCATGAAAATCATCTCAATTCATTAGAAGCTCAAAATTTTCAAAATTTTTCAATTTTTATGGGTTTTTAAAGTTCTTTTTCATGCAATGCGAAAATGAAACGTGTAACACATAATGAACATGCAACGATAGTCTCGAATGAAAGCAAACATAGAGAGTAGAGTTATTACAAACTTTTAGTACATCCCACCCCATACTTAGGACGAACATTGTCCCTAATGTTCAAAAGAAAGAACAAAAGAAAGAAAAGAAAAAGAAACTCACAAGTGGTGGCGGGAATGTCTAAAACAAACGATCATGCGTCCAATCACTGCGGCGGCGGTGGAGGCGGAAATGGAGAGAAGCTGGGGTCGTAGTGCCGCCCAAACTGCTGGCGGTAGACGTCCCTCATCATGTGGTCGAGGTCGTCGAGGCGTCCGTCTCTAGCGTCGGCCCGGATCTCCAACGCTCCAACTCTCTCCGAAAGTCCGGTAGCCCAATCCGGCATCTGCTCGTACCATCCTGGAGCCTGACTGTACCATGATGGGGCGTCGGAAGGTGCTGATGGTGGTGGATGTGCTGCTGGCTGCGCCGTGGACCAAGGAGGGGGGGTGTCATACCAAGTGGGAGGTGTAGTCATCCACGTGGGCCTCTCACTCACGCTAGCGCGGCGAGATGACGAGCCTGAGGCTCTAGCTGGGCGTGGAGAGCGTCTAGGTACATCTGGGGCCGCCTCCGGCTGGTCCGGAAACGTGCCAAACTCCTGCTCCGCTCCTCCACCACTCTCGTACTGATCTCTCATCTCCTCCTCATCCACAACCGGTGGTGGGACGTAAGGGGGAGCTACTAACCTGTTCGCATGCATCGCAGCGAACGTCTCCTTCCAATTGTGGCGTCCCGCCACAATGGAATACTCCGGCAGCCACTCAATACCCCTGCCTGTCCTGCTCTCCCAAGGCATGCCCGCATAAGGCGGACCTCTATGTGTGGGGAAAATGAGACCCCTAACCATGAAAGCGTGTAGCCCTAAAGGGACGGCCGGTATACGGGTGCAAGCAGAAAAATCTACACCAAATGTCCTAGCAATGCGGGTAACTATCCCACCATATCCAATGTTCCCCTTCTTCTTGTTCTTGAGCTTGCTCATCGTAGCAGCCAAGAGAGTAGCACAATCTGCACGGCGTCCATAGAGCATGCAATAGAGCAAGAATAGCTCATCCGTCTTGATCTTTTGGGGCGTCTCCGTCCTAGGAAAGAGACACTCTGAAAGAACGCGGTGAGCTATCTTCAAGGCTAGATGGTACATCAATCTAGCCTTGGTATCGGCGGGTTGCCAACGGTCCTCGTCGGCGTATATCATCGCAACTTCCTCCCAAAAGTTCTTGGGGTAAACTCCGCTCGGAAATCGACCGTTATAGGTCTCATGAAACCCAAAGATAGTCCCGAACTCAACTATGCTCAAATGGTAGTCTTTTTCCATGAGACGGAAAGAGACGGTCCTATCGACGTGGCTGTGCTCGAAAGACGTCACAACCTCCCGGGTGATCTCCTCATAGGCGTCTTCACGAATGTTCGTGAAGACAAGCAATCCGGCTCTATCCAAGAGCCATGTAAGATCATCAACTATGTTGAGAGGATGTAGATCCTCCAACAACAAATACCTAGGACCAATCACTGTCCTCTCCTTGATTCTCTCAAGTGCAGCAAGGTGGTTCTCATGTATGGTCGGGATGCTAGGGTGAGGAGGTGAAGATGGAGGTGAAGGTGAGGATGGTAGTGAGGGAGATGAGGGTGGTGGTGCCCTAGAGGTGGAGGGATTGCCCTTTCTTTTCTTATTCTGCTCTCCCTTCTTCTCTTTTATCCTTCCCGACACTCTCCTTACAAAATCCATTTTTCACCAAAATTACGGTCTGTTCTTCAGGTTCCACGGCCGTGGTTTACCCAGAGACCGTGATTCGTCTCAGAATCTCGCGAATCTCAGCAAATTCACCAACAATCACCACAACAAGCATTCCTAATCTAATTCCTTCCAGTCTTTATCAGTTCTTCCTAAAAATCTATAGCAAAAACGAACCAAATCCGCAAAAATCAAGAAGAAAGAATAAACCTCTTTTTCGGATTGAAAAACCCGAAATGCGCGTTTGTTGATGGAATTCCGCTCAGTTTGTCGCTTGGATCTTGTTCGTGGAAGTGTACGGAACCGTGGGTTTGATGATTTTTCAAAGGCTTTTGAGAATTACGGCCACTGTAGCTATGACGACCGTAATTTAGACCGTGGAACCTTCTGTAAAGCTTCAAAGTCCAAATTTCGTCACTCTTCTTCGACATTATTCTCCCTTTCTCCTTTTCCATCGATCCTACAACCGAAAACACGAACATACCGGAAGAAATCGAGGCAAAATAAAGCAAAAACGTCTATTCTAAGCTAAACTATGAATCGAAAACAAAAACGAAAATGCAATACCTTGGGTTGCCTCCCAAGAAGCGCTTTGTTTAAGGTCCGTAGCTAGACCAATCTCGCACTTATTCGAGTGCGGTAGGCGCAAACTCCTCAGCTTGGAGTTCCGGCGTATACTTCTTGAGTCGTTGGCCGTTCACCTTAAAACTTCAGCTAGCTTCACCCCATACTTCAACTGCACCATGGGGGAAAATACGCTTAATTAGAAAAGGTCCGGTCCAACGGGATTTAAGCTTACCTGGAAAGAGGCGAAGTCTTGAATTGAAGAAGAGAACTTGATCTCCTTCTTTGAAGTCCTTTGGAATGATATGCTTATCATGCCAACGCTTTGCCCTTTCCTTGTAGATCTTAGCGTTTTCATAGGCGTTCAAGCGGAGTTCATCCAGCTTGTTGATGTCTAGGAGACGCTTCTCTCCCGCTTCCTTCATGCCGAAATTCAGCCACTTGATAGCCCAAAACGCTTTGTGCTCCAGCTCTACCGGCAAATGACAAGACTTCCCATACACAAGGTTGTATGGTGTGGTTCCTATGGGAGTCTTGTACGCAGTCCGGTACGCCCATAATGCATCATCTAGTTTCAAGGACCAATCCTTCCTAGTCCTTGAAACCGTTTTCTCTAGAATTCTCTTGATCTCCCTATTTGAGATCTCAACTTGTCCACTCGTTTGTGGATGGTAAGGGGTGGCGATCTTGTGAGTAACCCCATACTTAGCTAGAAGAGCTTCAAAGCGACGGGCTATGAAGTGAGAACCTCCATCACTAATGATTGTCCTTGGTGTTCCAAATCGCGGAAAGATGGTCTTGTTGAAGAACTTAACTACCACCATGGCATCATTTGTGGGAGAGGCAATTGCTTCCACCCATCTAGAAACGTAGTCTACCGCCAATAGTATGTATTGGTTTCCGCAAGAAGATGGGAATGGTCCCATGAAATCAACTCCCCAAACGTCGAAAATCTCCACCTCTTGGATGTTGTTGAGGGGCATCTCGTTCCTTCTAGAAATATTGCCTGTTCTTTGACAAGAATCGCAGCAAGAAACAAAGGATTGCACATCTCTAAATAAAGTAGGCCAATAGAATCCAGATTGCAATACCTTTGCGCTAGTCTTGTTCGAACTAGCGTGTCCTCCACAAGGTAGTGAATGACAATGGCGGATGACACTTTGCATCTCATCTTCCGACACACATCGCCGAATGATGCCATCCGGACCTCTCTTGAAGAGGAGAGGCTCGTTCCAATATTATTCCCGGACGTCCTTAAAGAACTTCTTCCTTTGTGCGTATGATAGTCCGGGCGGTATCTCCTGGCAAACCAAATAGTTAACAAAATCAGCAAACCATGGTTCGTTACCTTTGGAGATCACATTGATGCACTCCTCTATGATGTGTAGGTGTTCGTCCGGAAAGGAGTCATCAATGGGTAGGTGGTCGTCCTCTAGATGTGTTAGACGACTCAAATGATCCGCAACAGAATTTTCTGAACCTTTCTTGTCGCGGATCTCAAGATCGAATTCTTGTAGGAGAAGAATCCATCTAATCAGCCTTGGTTTCGCGTCTTTCTTCGCAAGGAGGTACCGGATCGCAGCATGATCCGTGTAGACAATCACCTTTGCACCTACAAGATAAGAGCGAAACTTGTCAATAGCATAGACAATGGTTAAAAACTCTTTCTCGGTAGTGGCGTAGTTGAGCTGTGCTTCGTCTAGCGTCTTGCTAGCGTAGTATATGGCATGGGTTCGTCCTTCCTTTCGTTGTCCAAGAACATCTCCAATAGCTACGTCACTAGCATCGCACATAATCTCGAAGGGGAGAGTCCAATCCGGAGGTTGGATAATAGGTGCTGAAATTAGAGCTTGCCGAATGGTATTAAACGCATCCAAACATTCCTGCGAAAACTCAAAAACCGCATCCTTCATCAATAGATTAGTGAGAGGTTTTGATATCTTAGAAAAGTCCTTAATGAAACGTCTATAAAATCCAACGTGTCCTAGGAAACTTCTTATCCCTTTTACCGAAATTGGGGGAGGAAGTTTCTCTATGGTCTCTATCTTAGCCTTGTCTACCTCTATCCCTCTACTAGAGACTAAGTGACCTAATACGATTCCTTCTTTAACCATGAATTGACACTTCTCCCAATTAAGAACTAGATTAGTGTCTTCACAACGTTGTAAAACAAGAGAAAGGTTAGAAAGGCAATCGTTAAAAGAGGAACCGTATACGGAGAAGTCGTCCATGAAGACTTCCATGATTTCCTCTACGTATTCGGAGAATATGGCCATCATGCACCGTTGAAAGGTGGCTGGGGCGTTGCAAAGCCCGAACGGCATTCTCCTATAGGCGAACGTACCCCAAGGGCACGTGAATGTGGTCTTCTCTTGATCATCCGGATGTATCGGAATCTGAAAGAAACCACTATAACCGTCAAGGTAGCAAAAATGTGAATGTTGTGCTAACCTTTCAAGCATTTGATCGATGAATGGCAATGGAAAGTGATCCTTCCGCGTTGCGTTGTTGAGCTTGCGGTAGTCTATGCACATTCGCCATCCAGTCACGGTTCGGGTAGGAATGAGTTCGTTGTTCTTGTTGGTGATGACCGTCATCCCTCCCTTCTTCGAAACTACTTGAACTGGACTCACCCACTTGCTATCGGAGATAGGATAGATGATACCTGCATCAAGAAGTTTAAGAATCTCCTTCTTGACAACCTCCTTCATGGTCGGATTCAACCGCCTTTGAGGTTGTCTTGAAGTTCTAAAGTCCTCCTCCATTAGTATCTTATGCATACATAGGGAGGGTTTAATTCCTACTAAGTCCTCAATAGTGTAGCCTATGGCTTTTCTATGTTTCCTAAGGACAATCATGAGCTGTTCATGTTCATCTATGCTTAATTCGGAGCTAACAATAACCGGGAAGGTAGAATTAGATCCAAGGAAAGCGTACCTTAGATGAGTAGGAAGTGGTTTGAGTTCCATCACTTTCGGAGCTTCCAATGATCCTTGAGGAGCATCCGACGTTTCCTTAGAAGTTTCTAAGGGTGTTGAGTGGTTTGGAGAAGAATCAAAGGAAGTTGAAGAAGTGTGCCGATCACCTTCTTCCACGGTCAGAATTACGGCCTCTCCATGTGTTCCACGGCCGTGTAATCCCCTAGAATGGAGGTCGATTTTGGTCGTGGAATCCACGGTCGTGGAATACAGGGTATGACCGTGGATTCTTACATTCTCAGCCTCATCGTGGAGTTTCTCAAACTCCAATTCATACATCTCTTCTTGTGCTTCTAAGGCTTCAATTTCCTCTTTGCACTCTTCTTCTTCCCCTACATTGGTTAGACTCATAGTGATAACCTTTTGTAAAGGATCGTTAAAGAGAATCGCACTTACCTCCTCCCTGGACAAACCTTCTTCGTCTTGGATATCGTAAATATCCTCGTCAAAGATTGGCTCCTTCACTAGAATGGAAAGAACGAACTCTACTTTCTCTTCTCCAATATCAAAAGCGAGTCTTCCATTCTTGCAATCGACCATGCAACCGGAAGTTGCAAGAAACGGTCTTCCGAGTATGATCGGGACCGGACTATCTGCAGGAATGTCAAGCACGACAAAATCAATGGGAACGAAGAATTTACCTAGCTTGACCGGGACGTCTTCTACAATACCGACGGGGCGAGTGATGGATCGATCCGCCATGTATAACGTCATCTTTACCGGTTTAGGATCGCCTAAACCGATCTTCCTACATAGTGCAAGTGGTATGATGCTCACACTTGCTCCTAAGTCACATAAAGCGTCATATGTGACATCTCCCACTCCAATGGGAATGCAAAATGACCCCGGATCCTTCAACTTTGGGGGCATTTTCTCCTTCATGGTCTTGATGAGATCCGAAGAATCCGAACTCATCTTGACCTCTCCGAAATCTTCTAGCTTCCTCTTGTTGGAGAGGAGCTCCTTCAAGAACTTGCCATAAGCCGGCATACCTACAATGGCATCAATAAATGGTATATTAATATGCAGCTTACTCATGAGTTCTATGAACTTACCGAATTGTTTATCTAGGCGCGCTCGCGCTCTAGATTGAGGGAACGGTAGGGGAGGTTTGTAAGCTGGAGGAGGAACATAGACATCTTCCTTCTCCTTCCCCTTTCCTTTGTCCTTCTCTACGGGGACTTCAACGAACGTAGGCTGCGGATCGGTAGTAGTCACTCCGCTCCTAGTTGTAATCGCCATCACCCTTCCCTTAGGGTTGTCCTCCGTCTTTCCTGGAAGTTTCCCTTGATTTCTAGGAACTTCCTCCGCATGGTTGAACATTTGGTTTTCCAAAACTTTTTGAGCTTTGTCAACCTTAGAAACTTGATCATCAACCTTGATGAGGCGGTTCTCCAACCCTTGAAGCTTTCCCAAGATCGTTTCCAACATGGGATCGGGCTTCTCCTTTCCCGTATTGTTTCCTCCATTAGATGATTGGCCCTGGCTTTTCAACGGAGTAGAGGAAGAGGAAGGTGGAGTTAGTGAATTAGAATTGGAAGGATAGGAGTTACCGGAATTTTGTTGATTGGAGCGCCAATTGTTGTTGTTTGAACCCCAATTGTTGTTCCAATTGTTGTTCCGATTGTTGTTGTTTCCATTCCAATTGTTATTCCGGTTATTGTTCCGGTTATTGTTGTTGCGGTTGGTGTTATCACCGCCATTGTTGTTGCCCAAATAGCCAACATCCCTTTCTTGTTGCTTTGGGAAGTTGGTCTTGATAGCCTCCTTCAACTCCTTGATCTCATTGTTGAGGGAGAAAATCTGATTTTGAGCTTCATGTGTGAGCTTCGCTCCTTGCTCCACACGATTTCCCTCCACTTTCCGGTGGGAATACTTCTCTATGACTCTTGCTTGCTTCTCAATGAAGTCCCAAGCGTCATCTTCTCTCATGTCCATGAACGTTCCACATGAGAGGGATTGGAGGTTGAATTGCGTTCCCGCATCCAGCCCCTTGTAGTAAATCTCCAGCAAGGCAAGTTTGGATATGCCATGGTGAGGGCAATCCAAGAGTAAATCCTGAAACCTTTCCCAAGATTGAAACAAACTTTCGTTAGGTCTCATGGAAAAAGCATTAATCTTACCTCTTAGTTCCACCGTTTTGGAGGGCGGAAAGAATTTGGTGAGAAACTCCGCGGAAAGATCTTCCCACGTGTCTAGTTTCCCATTAGGAAGAGCTTGGTACCAAGATAACGCTTTCCCTTTCAAAGAGAAAAAGAAAGGCTTGAGCTTATAGCTGTTGGTAGTAGCGTTCTTCGGTCTCATCGTCTCCATCATACACTCAAAGTTTTGCAAGTGTTGGTGTGCAGATTCAGCGCTTGTACCGCCAAATTGGCTTTGGCGAACAAGAGTGATAACTTGAGGGTTAAAGCTAAACCCTTGCACATCTTCAGCATCAAAATTCACACCCAAGCGGCGTGGTTGTTGTGTTGGATCCATCCGCTGGCCAAGAGTTCTTGGCTCATTATCCACACGTTTGACTCTTACATTCCTAGGTGGAATGCGGCGATTAGCAGCTCCTTGTCGATGGAAAGGATTCAGATTGATCGTGGGATCAATCTCCTCTAACGGTGGCATGGAAGAGTCACTATCATCAGCGGATGAGTGACTTTTCCTTCTAGACCTTGATCTCCTTCTTGAGGATTTCTTGCTTCCCTTATTCTTAAGGTCGCTCATCTCTACCCTCATCTGGAAGATCATGTCTTGTAGACTGTTAACTTGAGATTGATGTTGATCCATCTCATCTTGGCGGAGGGTCTCATTCCATCGGAGTTGAGCTTCCTTCTCCGCCAACTCCGTTTGAAGATTACATTCGTGTTCTTCAGCCATCTTCTTTTCCTTGCGCTTTTGCCTCAAGGTTTTCTCTAGCTCTTGATCAAGAGGTAAGAGATCTTCGGTGTTCCTAGACCTGCGCATGCACTCAAAGCAAAATCAAACAACGAGAGCAAGCTCCCAAGCTCGACAACCGGCTACCGGATTCGGCCGAAACCAAATCCCCGGCAACGGCGCCAAAAACTTGTTCGCCCCTAAAGGTGTGTGCAAATAAGCTTTAAATTTATAAAACTAGAATCAAGCAGCGAACCCGCAGTGTACGGATCGACGTAGCTAAGCAAGAATTCCAGAGTATCGAACACAGGGATTAGGGTGGGAACGAACTCGATTGCAGGTTATCAAGCAAGTAAATATGAGAGTTTTGCAAATATTGGGAAAACAACAATCCTAAAGATCCAAGTATCCAGCTGTGGCAATCGATTCAAGATATACTTAATGATGTAAAGACAGAGTTGAGATATGCAAAGGTATACTAATGTAAGGTAATCGTACGGTGAAGTTCCAAAAACCTTATATAACTCACCTACAAGGCACTCTCTATACAGGTTGTTGTGGCTCAGTATAGAAAGATTTTAAAGATGAGAATTAGTGTCAAATACCCAAACTTGTAACCCAAGGATCAAGACTAACTTAACCGATTGAGGTTGTGACACTCACAATCGAGGTAGAGGTTGTTGAGGCTTCACTACCACCTAGAAAAGACAAGTCTAAACTAAGCTAAAGCAAATCTTTAACTTTAGATTAAAGTAAAAGCAAGTTCGTGGACTTAAAGGAAATCACGGTTAGTTCTTGAGGTTCCACGGCCGTGGACTCAAGAACAGGCCGTAATTTAGGGTTGTCGGCGATTCTCTCTAACTCTCAGGGTCTAATCTGTTTGCGATCGATCTATCATTATCTAAGCCACAACTATCAACCCTTCACCTTAGAATTGTTAAGGATTTTTTAGCCAATAACAGTCATGTTGATATCAATTCAAGAATTAGAAGATAAAAAGATGAAAACTTTCAAGAACTTTCAATAATCTCCAAACTAATCTCAAAGTCACAAAGAGAACAAGTGTTGTCAAAGGATTCAAAGTAAAGCAAACAATCACAACCTTAGGAAAGAAGGGAAAACGGGATGTCAATCCGTTTTCCAAATCAAACCTAAACAAGAAGAGAGATCTTCTTGCAAAATCTTCCGAAAACTTCGATCTTCCGCCAATTCGGAGATCTCAACAGCAATCTCCACTAAAAGTGCGAGATTAAGGCAATTCCCAACTGCGAACTTTGATCTCCAAAGGGATGTTGATGCTTAAGCGGTGATAAGCGATGTGTGTAAGCGAGCCTTAGCGATCCTAAGCGACTCCCTAAGCGAAGATGACGGATTCTTGCTTCGTCCGTCTTTTTATAGGGCAAGATAGAATATCGGCCCGGCCCAATCTTCAAAAGATCGTGGCTTCAAAGTGGGGCGAAAAGATTCACCAAGATCACGGTCGTGGAAGTGTTCCACGACCGTAATTTAGAGCGTGGATATAAATACGGTTTGCATCATATGTTCCACGGCCGTAATATCCTCTGGAATGAACATCAATTTCTGACTATGAATCCACGGCCATAATTCTGAACGTGGTTTGGATTCCGGCCGTATTTTAGGGCGTAATTTAGGGCAAGAACGTGATTCTTCCCTAGCCTCGTGCATTCCTCAAGCTAAAACTCCAATTTGCTTCCAAAGATTGTCCTTAATCCATGGACAACCCAATCAACTCTTCTCTTTCTCGATTCCGTTCGGAAATAGCTCCAAATTACCTATAATCAACATAGAACTAGTGTAGACATCCATATCGACAATATTGGTAATACTAGCTCACATATGCACAAAGTTCAATCAAAGACTATCGATATGAGTCAAATACGTTTAGAAAACGTGCCTAAAATATCACAATATTTCATGCTAACACTAGATTTGTTGAGGTTGTTAGAGCACCGACTGAGGCAAGAGAGCCGAAGCTTGAAAGTTGGTTGAAGGCTTTTGACCAGCTGAAGGTTCCCACTTTCATGGGAAAGACCAGATTTGAGGTGGAGTTGTGGCTAGGACAGTTGGATTATGCTATGGAGGCTATCAGTTGCCTAGAGGGACATCGAGTCAACATAGCGCAGACGCTACTTAAAGATCATGCTCATTCCTGGTGGAGGACCTTGCGTAGTAAGGTCACTAGCTATGAGCAGATGAAGACGGTGATTAAGGATCGCTATTGCCCCGAAGCTATGAGGAGGGACCGTCTTCAGGATTTTTCGAGGCTGGATTTGAGGGTTTGCCTATTGTTGAGATCATCAGCAAGTTTCAGGACGAGCTATCTTTGTTGGGTCCATCTGCACCACTTGAGGATCAGCATGTTTACCTATTCTCTCGGAGATTGAGAGAGTCGGAACGCTCTTATCTTGCTGGTTTCTGTTGTGATTCTTTGACTGACTATCGGGATAGAGCTTATGCTTATGAGAAAGACCGACCAGGTCAGAGGAGAGCTTCTCAAACAAGAGGTCCTGAGAAGAGGCGGAGGACTGGATCAGCTAGTGTTGGAGCTGGAGCATCATGTTTTGGGCGTAGTCAAACGCCGGGACATTTTGGTTTCCAGTAGTCTATATAGTGTTCCGACAAAGGACAAAGTGTTTTAGCTGCGGAGGTGTCGGACATATGAGAGCTGATTGCAAGAAGGTTGTTGTGACTTGCTACTCCCGTGGCAAGCCCGGACATAGAGTTGTGTTCTGCCGTAAGGGCAAGGTGCTATCGCAACAGGGTTCTTCGCCTGATAGTGCTACAGGTGGAGGACAAAGACCACAATATCAGCAACAGAGAGTTCCTAGTTCTACCATTCCTTAGGGTTCCACTCCGGGTCAAGGCAGAGGACGAGGAGGTGGTACTTCCAACACCAGAGGTGCCTCAGCTAGAGTTTATGAGTTGAGGAGTGCAGTGGAGCCGACCGCTCCAGCGACCACATGTACCATTCATATTAATGGTTTTCCTGTCAGAGTTCTTTTTGATACCGGTGCTACACATTCTTTTATATTTGATGCATGTGTAGATAGATTGACCTTAGTTACCGTAGAAGGTAGACCCCTCTTTATAGGATTACCCGATGGGGTAGGATTAGAGGTACATGAGAGGTTCGCGATTGCCCTATTAGATTGGGAGGTCACGATTGGCTAGTTGACTTCTTCGTCATGTACTTAGTACATGAAGAAGTTATCCCCGGCATGGATCGGATAGATCGACATCGAGTAATTTTGGACATCGGCAAGAGGACAGTGACGGTAACTACAAATGCATGCCATGTAGAGATCTTTAGAGGATGGGATCTCGGAAATACCGGTACAGTCATCAGTGCAATCCGAGCTGCGAGACTTATCAGTTAGGGTTGCGAGGCTTTCTGGTGTTATGCCATTAAGGATAGTACGAGTACAACTTTGGAGGAGATTCCGGTACCTTGCGAGTTTACTGACGTTTTTGGAGAGCCACCAAGTTTACCTCCACAGTGGAGTGTAAACTTTGACATTGATCTAGAGCCCGGTACGAGACCGATCTCTAAGGCTCCTTACCGTATGGCGCCTATCGAGATTTTTAGCTTAAAAAGCAGCTCGAGGAGTTAGCTGAGAAGGACTTCATCCGCCCTAGTGCATCTTCTTGGGGTACACCAGTACTCTTTGTCAGGAAGAAAGATGGGTCAATGAGGTTATGTATCGACTACCGAGAGCTGAACAAGGTGACGATCAAGAATAAGTACTCATTGCCCCGTATCAACGATCTTTTGGATCAACTGCACGGAGCTTCAGTGTTTTCGAGGATTGATCTGAGATCCGGATATCACCAGCTGAGGGTGAGAGAACGAGACATAGCCAAGACGGTATTTCGGACCAGATATGGACACTATGAGTTTGTAGTGATGTCATTCGGGCTCACAAACACGCCCACAGTTTTCATGGAGTTGATGAACAACATATTCATCGACTACCTAGACTAGTTTGTAGTTATCTTCATAGATGACATTCTGGTACACTCTCCCAATAGAGAGGAGCATGTTGATCACTTAAGGATCGTACTCCAAGTCCTGCAGGATAGAGAGCTTTACGCCAAGCTCTCTAAGTGTGAGTTTTGGATGTCCGAGGTAGTATTCCTTGGTCACATTGTTTCCGCCAAAGGAATCAAGGTAGATCCGGTGAAGATCGAGTCAGTAGCATCATGGCCGCCTCCTAAGAACGTCAAGGAGGTACGCAACTGTTAGCATGAAATATTGTGATATTTTAGGCACGTTTTCTAAACGTATTTGATTCATATTGATAGTCTTTGATTGAACTTTGTGCATATATGAGCTAGTATTACCTATATAGTCGATATGGATGTCTACACTAGTTCTATGTTGATTATAGGTGATTTGGAGCTATTTCCGAACGGAAACGAGCAAAGGAGAGTTGAGTTGATATGTCCATAGATTGAAGACATTCTTTGGAAGCAATTTGGAGTCTTAGCTTGAGGAATGCACGAGTTTAGGGAAGAATCACGTTCTTGCCCTAAACCACGCTCTAAAATACGGCCGTATCACAAACCACGTTCAGTTCCACGGCCGTGGATTTGGAGTCAGAAATTCATGTTCATTCCAGGGGATTACACGGCCGTGGAACGTATGTTGCAAACCGTAATTGTTTCCACGCTCTAAATTACGGTCGTGGAACACTTCCACGACCGTGATCTTGGCGGATCTTTTCGCCACACTTTGAAGCCACGATCTTTTAAAGATTGGGCCGGGCCGACATTTGCCCTACGCTATAAAAAGACGGACAAAGCAAGATTCCGTCACCTTCGCTACCCCGTTTATCCTCATTCTTCGCCGCTTAGACATGAGCACGTTGTGCTTAGTTTTGGAAGCAATTGACATCTCTTGGAAGAGATCGAAGTTCGTGTTTGGAAGAGATCGAAGTTCGTGTTTGGAATTCCTTTAATCTCGCACTTTTGGTGGAGATTGCTGTTGAGATCTCCGGATTTGCGGAAGATCGTAGTTCTTGGAAGATTTTACAAGAAGATCTCTCTTCTTGATTAGGTTCGATTTGGAAAACGGATTGACATCCCGTTTTCTTTTCTTTCCTAGGATTACGATTATTCGTTCTATTGTGAATCTTTGGACATTGCTTATTCTCTTTGTGACTTTGAGATTGAATTGAAGATTATTGAAAGTTCTTGAAAGTTTTCATCTTTTTATCTTTTAATTCTTGAATTGATATCGACATGACTGTTATTGGCTAAAAACCCTTAACAATTCTAAGGTGAAGGGTTGATAGTTGTGGCTTAGATGATGATAGATCGATCGCAAACAGATTAGACCCTGAGAGTTAGAGAATTATCGCCGACAACCCTAGATTACGGGCTGTTCTTGAGTCCACGGCCGTGGAACCTCAAGAACTAACCGTGATTTCCCTTAAGTCTACGAATCTGCTTTTACTTTAATCTAAAGTTAAAGATTTGCTTTAGCTTAGTTTAGACTTGTCTTTTCTAGGTGGTAGTGAAGCCTCAACAACCTCTACCTCGATTTTGAGTGTCAAAACCTCAATCGGTTAAGTTAGTCTTGATCCTTGGGTTATAAGTTTGGGTATTTGACACTAATTCTTATCTCTAGAATCTTTCTATATTGAGCCTCAACAACCTGTATAGAGAGTGCCTTGTAGGTGAGTTATATAAGGTTTTTGGAACTTCACCGTACGATTACCTTACATTAGTATACCTTTGCATATCTCAACTCTGTCTTTATATCATTAAGTAAATCTTGAATCGATTGCCACAGCTGGATACCTGGATCTTTAGGATTGTTGTTTTCCCAATATTTGCAAAACTCTCATATTTACTTGCTTGATAATCTACAATCGAGTTCGTTCTCCCCAAATCCCTGTGTTCGATACTCTGGAATTCTTGCTTAACTATATCGATCCGTACACTGCGGGTTCGCTACTTGATTCTAGTTTTATAAATTTAAAACTTATTTGCACACACCTCTAGGGGCGAACAAGTTTTTGGCGCCGTTGCCGGGGATTTGGTTTAGACCGAATCCGGTAGCCGGTTGTCAAGCTTGGGAGCTTGCTCTCGTTATTTGATATCTCTTTGAGTGCATGCGCAGGTCTAGGAACACCGCAGATCTCTTACCTCTTGATCAAGAGCTAGAGAAAACCTTGAGGCAAAAGCGCAAGGAAAAGAAGATGGCCGAAGAACACGAACGTGATCTTCAAACGGAGTTGGCGGAGAAGGAAGCTCAACTCCGATGGAATGAGACTCTCCGCCAGGATGAGATGGATCGGCATCAATCTCAAGTTAACAGTCTACAAGACATGATCTTCCAAATGAGGATAAAGATGAGCGACCTTGAGAATAAGGTAGGCAAGAAGCCCTCAAGACGGAGATCAAGGTCTAGAAGAAAGAGCCACTCATCCGCTGATGGCGGTGATAACACCAACCGCAACAACAATAACCGGAACAATAACCGGAACAACAATTGGAAAGGAAATAACAACAACCGGAACAACAACAATTGGAACAACAATCGGGGTTCAAACAACAACAATTGGCGCTCCAATCAACAAAATTCCGGTAACTCCTATCCTTCCAATTCTAATTCGCTAACTCCACCTTCCTCTTCCTCTACTCCTTTGAAAAGCCAGGGGCAATCATCTAATGGAGGAAACAATACGGGAAAGGAGAAGTCCGATCCCATGTTGGAGACAATCTTGGGAAAGCTTCAAGGATTGGAGAACCGCCTCATCAAGGTTGATGATCAAGTCTCTAAGGTTGACAAAGCTCAAAAAGTTTTGGAAAACCAATTGTTCAACCACGCGGAGGAAGTTCCTAGAAATCAAGGGAAACTTCCAGGAAAGACGGAGGACAACCCTAAGGGAAGGGTAATGGCGATTACAACTAGGAGCGGAGTGACTACCACCGATCCGCAGCCTACGTTCGTTGAAGTCCCCGTAGAGAAGGACAAAGGAAAGGGGAAGGAGAAGGAAGATGTCTATGTTCCTCCTCCAGCTTACAAACCCCCCTACCATTCCCTCAATCTAGAGCGCGAGCGCGCCTAGATAAACAATTCGGTAAGTTCATAGAACTCATGAGCAAGCTGCATATTAATATACCCTTCATTGATGCTATTGTAGGTATGCCGGCTTATGGCAAGTTCTTGAAGGAGCTTCTCTCTAACAAGAGGAAGCTAGAAGATTTCGGTGAGGTCAAGATGAGTTCGGATTCTTCGGATCTCATCAAGACTATGAAGGAGAAAATGCCCCCAAAGTTGAAGGATCCGGGGTCATTTTGCATTCCCATTGGAGTGGGAGATGTCACATATGACGCTTTATGTGACTTGGGAGCAAGTGTGAGCATCATACCACTTGCATTGTGTAGGAAGATCGGTTTAGGCGATCCTAAACCGGTCAAGATGAAGTTATACATGGCGGATCGATCCATCACTCGCCCCGTCGGTATTGTAGAAGACGTCCCGGTCAAGCTAGGTAAATTCTTTGTCCCCATTGATTTTGTCGTGCTTGACATTCCTGTAGATAGTCCGGTCCCGATTATACTCGGAAGACCGTTTCTTGCAACTTCCGGCTGCATGGTCGATTGCAAGAATGGGAGACTCGCTTTTGATATTGGAGAAGAGAAAGTAGAGTTCGTTCTTTCCACTCTAGTAAAGGAGCCAATCTTTGATGAGGATATTTACAATATCCAAGATGAAGAAGGTTTGTCTAGGGAGGAGGTAAGTGCGATTCTATTTAACGATCCTTTACAAAAAGTTATCACTATGAGTCTAACCAATGTAGGGGAAGAAGGAGAGTGCAAAGAGTAAATTGAAGCCTTAGAAGCACAAGAAGAGATGCATGGAGTGGAGTTTGAAAAACTCCACGATGAGGCTGAGAATGTAAGAATCCACGGTCATACCCTGTATTCCACGACCGTGGATTTCACAACCAAAATCGACCTCCATTCCAGAGGATTACACGGCCGTGGAACACATGGAGAGACCGTAATTCTGACCGTGGAAGAGGGTGATCGGCTTACTTCTTCAACCTCTTTTGATTCTTCTCCAAACCACTCAACAACCTTAGAAACTTCTAAGGAAACGTCGGATGCCCCTCAAGGACCATTGGAAGCTCCGAAAGTGATGGAACTTAAACCACTTCCTACTCATCTAAGGTACGCTTTTCTTGGATCTAATTCTACCTTTCCGGTCATTGTTAGCTCCGAACTAAGCATAGATGAACATGAACAGCTCATGACAGTCCTTAGGAAACATAGAAAAGTCATAGGCTACACTATCGAGGACTTAGTAGGAATTAAACCCTCCCTATGTATGCATAAGATACTAATGGAGGAGGATTTTAGAACTTCAAGACAACCTCAAAGGCGGTTGAATCCGACCATGAAGGAGGTTGTCAAGAAGGAAATCCTTAAACTTCTTGATGCAGGTATCATCTATCCTATCTCTGATAGCAAATGGGTGAGTCCAGTTCAAGTAGTTCCGAAGAAGGGAGGAATGACGGTCATCACCAACAAGAACAACGAACTCATTCCTACCCGAACCGTGACTGGATGGCGAATGTGCATAGACTACCGCAAGCTCAACAACGCAACGCGGAAGGACCACTTTCCATTGCCATTCATCGATCAAATGCTTGAAAGGTTAGCACAACATTCACATTTTTGCTACCTTGACGGTTATAGTGGTTTCTTTCAGATTCCGATACATCCGGACGATCAGGAGAAAACCACGTTCACGTGCCCTTGGGGTACGTTCGCTTATAGGAGGATGCCGTTTGGGCTTTGCAACGCCCCAGCCACCTTTCAACGGTGCATGATGGCCATATTCTCCGAGTACGTAGAGGAAATCATGGAAGTCTTCATGGACGACTTCTCCGTATACGGTTCCTCTTTTAACGATTGCCTTTCTAACCTTTCTCTTATTTTACAACGTTGTGAAGACACTAACCTAGTTCTTAATTGGGAGAAGTGTCAATTCATGGTTAAGGAAGGAATCGTATTAGGTCACTTAGTCTCTAGTAGAGGGATAGAGGTAGACAAGGCTAAGATAGAGACCATAGAGAAACTTCCTCCCCCAATTTCGGTGAAAGGGATAAGAAGTTTCCTAGGATATGCTGGATTTTATAGACGCTTCATTAAGGACTTTTCTAAGATATCAAAACCTCTCACTAATCTATTGATGAAGGATGCGGTTTTTGAGTTTTCACAGGAATGTTTAGATGCGTTCAACACCATTCGGCAAGTTCTAATTTCAGCACCTATTATCCAACCCCCGGATTGGACTCTCCCCTTCGAGATTATGTGCGATGCTAGTGACGTAGCCATTGGAGCTGTTCTTGGACAACGAAAGGAAGGACGAACCCACGCCATATACTACGCTAGCAAGACGCTAGACGAAACTCAGCTCAACTACGCCACTACAGAAAAAGAGTTTCTAGCCATTGTCTACGCTATTGACAAGTTTCGCTCTTATCTTGTAAGTGCAAAGGTGATTGTCTACACGGATTATGCTGCGATCCGATACCTCCTTGCGAAGAAAGACGCGAAGCCAAGGCTAATTAGATGGATTCTTCTCCTACAAGAATTCGATCTTGAGATCCGCGACAAGAAAGGTTCAGAAAATTCTGTTGCGGATCATTTGAGTCGCCTCACACATCTAGAGGACGACCATCTACCCATTGATGACTCCTTTCCAGACGAACATCTACACATCATAGAGGAGTGCATCAACGAGATCTCCAAAGGTAACGAACCATGGTTTGCTGACTTTGTCAACTATTTGGTTTGCCAGGAGATACCGCCCGGACTATCCTACGCACAAAGGAAGAAGTTCTTTAAGGACGTCCGGGAATACTATTGGAACGAGCCTCTCCTCTTCAAGAGAGGTCCGGATGGCATCATTCGGCGATGTGTGCCGGAAGATGAGATGCAAAGTGTCATCCGCCATTGTCATTCACTACCCTGTGGAGGACACGCTAGTTCGAACAAGACTAGCGCAAAGGTATTGCAATCTGGATTCTATTGGCCTACTTTATTTAGAGATGTGCAATCCTTTGTCTCTTGCTGCGATGCTTGTCAAAGAACAGGCAATATTTCTAGAAGGAACGAGATGCCCCTCAACAACATCCAAGAGGTGGAGATTTTCGACGTTTGGGGAGTCGATTTCATGGGACCATTCCCATCATCTTGTGGAAACCAATACATACTATTGGCGGTAGACTACGTTTCTAGATGGGTGGAAGCAATTGCCTCTCCCACAAATGATGCCATGGTGGTAGTTAAGTTCTTCAACAAGACCATCTTTCTGCGATTTGGAACACCAAGGACAATCATTAGTGATGGAGGTTCTCACTTCATAGCCCGTCGCTTTGAAGCTCTTCTAGCTAAGTATGGGGTTACTCACAAGATCGCCACCCCTTACCATCCACAAACGAGTGGACAAGTTGAGATCTCAAATAGGGAGATCAAGGGAATTCTAGAGAAAACGGTTTCAAGGACTAGGAAGGATTGGTCCTTGAAACTAGATGATGCATTATGGGCGTACCGGACTGCGTACAAGACTCCCATAGGAACCACACCATACAACCTTGTGTATGGGAAGTCTTGTCATTTGCCGGTAGAGCTGGAGCACAAAGCGTTTTGGGCTATCAAGTGGCTGAATTTCGGCATGAAGGAAGCGGGAGAGAAGCGTCTCCTAGACATCAATAAGCTGGATGAACTTCGCTTAAACGCCTATGAGAACGCTAAGATCTACAAAGAAAGAGCAAAGCGTTGGCATGATAAGCATATCATTCCAAAGGACTTCAAAGAAGGAGATCAAGTTCTCCTCTTCAATTCGAGACTTCGCCTCTTTCCAGGTAAGCTTAAATCCCGTTGGACCGGACCTTTTCTAATCAAACGTATTTTCTCCCATGGTGCAGTTGAAGTATGGGGTGAAGCTAGCGGAAGTTTTAAGGTGAACGGCCAACGACTCAAGAAGTATACACCGGAACTCCAAGCTGAGGAGTTCGCGCCTACCGCACTCGAATAAGTGCAAGAATGGTCTAGCTACGGACCTTAAACAAAGAGCTTCTTGAGAGGCAACCCAAGGTATTGCATTTTTGTTTTTGTCTTCAACTCATAGTCTAGCTTAGAATAGACGTTTTTCGCTTTATTTTGCCTCGATTTTCTTCCGGTATGTTCGTGTTTTGGGTTGTAGGATCGATGGAAAAGGAGAAAGGGAGGATAATGTCGAAGAAAAGTGACGAAATTTGGACTTTGAAGCTTTACAGAAGGTTCCACGGTCTAAATTACGGTCGTCATAGCTACAGTGGCCGTAATTCTCAAAAGCCTTTGAAAAATCATCAAAACCACGGTTCCGTACACTTCCACGGCCGTGGAATGCCCCGACAGACCGTAATTTTTGGAAATTTTGCCGGCCACTATATAAGCCACATTCTTCACAAACTTAACCAAAATTTTCCCCATTTCCACGACCTAGATACCGAAAACCCTCCACCTCTCCCAATTCTTCATTCTCTAATCGTTTCCAACGATTCTTCGTCCTAAACTGCAGCAAATCCAACCACGAACAGGATCCAAGCAACAAATCGAGTGGAAATCGATCAACAAACACGCATTTTGGGTTTTTCAATCCGAAAAAGAGGTTATTTCTTTCTTCCTGATTTTCGCGGATTTAGTTCGTTTTTGCTATAGATCGTTAGGAAGAACTGACAAAGACTGGAAGGAATTGGATTAGGACTGCTTGTTGTGGTGATTGTTGGTGAATTTGCTGAGATTCACGAGTTTCTGAGACGAATCACGGTCTCTGGGTAAACCACGGCCGTAATTTCCCAAGAACATACCGTAATTTTGCTGAAAAATGGATTTCGTAAGGAGAGTGTCAGGAAGGATAAAGGAGAAGAAAGGAGAACAAAATAAGAAAAGGAAAGGAAATCCCTCCACCTCTAGGGCACCGCCACCCTCATCTCCCTCACTACCATCCTCACCTTCACCTCCATCTTCACCTCCTCACTCTAGCATCCCAACCATACATGAAAACCACCTTGTTGCACTAGACCGGATCAAGGAGAGGACAGTGATAGGTCCTAGGTATTTGTTGTTGGAGGATCTACATCCTCTCAACATAGTTGATGATCTTACATGGCTCTTGGATAGAGCCGGATTGCTTGTCTTCACGAACATTCGTGAAGACGCCTATGAGGAGATTACCCGAGAGGTTGTGACATCTTTCGAGCACAACCACGTTGATAGGACCGTCTCTTTCCGTCTCATGGAACGAGACTATCATTTGAGTATTGTTGAGTTTGGGACCATTTTCGGGTTCCATGAGACCTACAATGGTCGATTCCCGAGCGGTATTTACCCTAAGGATTTCTGGAAGGAAGTTGCGATGATTTACGCCGACGAGGACCGTTGGCAACCCGCCGATACCAAGGCTAGATTGATGTACCATCTAGCCTTGAAGATAGCTCACCGTGTTCTTTCGGAGTGTCTCTTTCCTAGGACGGAGACGCCCCAAAAGATCAAGACGGATGAGATATTCTTGCTCTATTGTATGCTTTATGGACGCCGTGCAGATTGTGCTACCCTCTTGGCTGCTACGATGAGCAAGCTCAAGAACAAGAAGAAGGGGAACATTGGGTATGGTGGGATAGTGACCCACATTGCTAGGACGTTTGGTGTGGATTTTTCCGCTTGCACCCGTATACCAACGGTTCCCTTAGGGCTACATGCTTTTATGGTTAGGGGACTCATCTTCCCCACACATGGAGGTCCACCTTATGCGGGCATGCCTTGGGAGAGCAGGACAGGCAGGGGTATTGAGTGGCTGCCGGAGTATTCCATTGTGGCGGGACGCCACAATTGGAAGGAGACGTTCGCTGCGATGCATGCGAACAGGCTAGTGGCTCCCCCTTACGTTCCACCACCGGTTGTGGATGAGGAGGACATGGGAGATCAGTACGAGAGTGGTGGAGGAGCGGAGCAGGAGTTCGGCACGTTTCCGGACCAGCCGGAGGCGGCCCCGGATGTACCTAGGCGCTCTCCACGCCCAGCTAGAGCTTCAGGCTCGTCATCTCGCCGCGCTAGCGTGAGTGAGAGGCCCACGTGGATGACTACACCTCCCACTTGGTACGACACACCCCCTCCTTGGTCCACGACGCAGCCAGCAGCACCACCACCACCACCAGCGCCAGCACCATCCGATGCTCCATCATGGTACAGTCACGCCCCGGGATGGTACGAGCAGATGCCGGATTGGGCTACCGGATTTTCAAAGAGAGTAGGAGCGCTAGAGATCCGGGCGGATGCTAGAGACGGACGCCTAGACGACCTTGACCACATGATGAGGGACGTCTACCGCCAGCAGTTTGGGCGGTTCTATGATCCGAGTTTCTCTCCATTCCCACCTCCGCCGGCGCCGCAGTGATTGATGCATGATCGTTGTTTTAGACATTCCCGCCACCACTTGTGAGTTTCTTTTCTTTCTTTTGTTCTTCCTTTTGAACATTAGGGACAATGTTCGTCCTAAGTATGGGGTGGGATGTACTAAAAGTTTGTAATAACTTTACTCTCTATGTTTGCTTTCATTCGAGACTATCGTTACATGTTCATTATGTATTACACGTTTCCTTATTGCATTGCATGAAAAATGACTTGAAAAACCCATAAAAATTGAAAAATTTTGAAAATTTTGTGTTTCTAATGAATTGAGATGATTTCCATGATAATCACTACTTGTGAATTGAGTTTGATGACAATTGCATGCTTAAAAGGATTGTGAATTGAAAAGAATTTGAATGAATGAATTTTACCTCTTTTGCAAGTTTTATAATGTAAGAATGTTACCTAAATCATGCTAGAAAATTGAAGTTGAAATCATGTTATAAGTTCCTATACTTCCTTTTGAAATGATTAAGGCAATTCAATACTTTCTTTCTTCTTTCTTTGATCATCTAGCCCCTCATTGAAATATTAGCCTCCCTTACCTATCCAGGAATTTGGAGAAGTGAATGAGAAAAAGGCATGTTTGATGTGGGAGGGCCATGAGAGCAATTATTTGCAATCAATTGAATAGAAAGAAATTATAGGTTTGGGGAAGTCAATCATAATGATGAGTAACTCGGCACCATTCACATAGCCGGGTGTTTGTGTCTTGCCAAAGTCGGATTGAGCGATATTCCTAGCGGATTATGGTATGTGCGCTAAGGGTTTAAGGCATCTCTTGAAAAATTTGAGAAACGCCGATCTCCTAGGCTTCGGTTATTGTGCACCTCTATCCATAACTCCAAAAGTAAAGTCGAAAAATGAAAAGAAGAGAGCGAAGCTCTAAGTTGAAGTGTTGCGGGAACCGCGTAAGAAGAAGAAGGTAGTTGTCCACTTTCCCGGATTTATGCACCACTTTCCCTTAAAGTTTTCCCTTCCCTTCCATGTTCTAGACCTTTTCTTTGGAAGTCCTTAAGATCAAAAGAATGTTATATGACTTGGTGATCTAAATTGAAGTTTCTTGTGATTGATTTTGATAATGTTTGAAGGTTATAATGCTTGTTTAGAAGTTAAGTTGGTTCATGAATTTTCTTTGCCTTTTACTCTTTGATTAAGTGTGTGAAAGTTTGATAAACGATTGAAGCAAGGTTTGAGAATGATCTATTCTTTAGAAGTCACATTCATCCAAAAAAAAGGTACACATATTTCATCCTAACTCTTGTTTTAAGCTTTTTGAAATACCTTGCTTAGGGACAAGCAAGTGTTAAGTATGGGGTTATTTGTTAGCATGAAATATTGTGATATTTTAGGCACGTTTTCTAAACGTATTTGATTCATATTGATAGTCTTTGATTGAACTTTGTGCATATATGAGCTAGTATTACCTATATAGTCGATATGGATGTCTACACTAGTTCTATGTTGATTATAGGTGATTTGGAGCTATTTCCGAACGGAAACGAGCAAAGGAGAGTTGAGTTGATATGTCCATAGATTGAAGACATTCTTTGGAAGCAATTTGGAGTCTTAGCTTGAGGAATGCACGAGTTTAGGGAAGAATCACGTTCTTGTCCTAAACCACGCTCTAAAATACGGCCGTATCACAAACCACGTTCAGTTCCACGGCCGTGGATTTGGAGTCAGAAATTCATGTTCATTCCAGGGGATTACACGGCCGTGGAACGTATGTTGCAAACCGTAATTGTTTCCACGCTCTAAATTACGGTCGTGGAACACTTCCACGACCGTGATCTTGGCGGATCTTTTTGCCACACTTTGAAGCCACGATCTTTTAAAGATTGGGCCGGGCCGACATTTGCCCTACGCTATAAAAAGACGGACAAAGCAAGATTCCGTCACCTTCGCTACCCCGTTTATCCTCATTCTTCGCCGCTTAGACACGAGCACGTTGTGCTTAGTTTTGGAAGCAATTGACATCTCTTGGAAGAGATCGAAGTTCGTGTTTGGAAGAGATCGAAGTTCGTGTTTGGAATTCCTCCAATCTCGCACTTTTGGTGGAGATTGCTGTTGAGATCTCCGGATTTGCGGAAGATCGTAGTTCTTGGAAGATTTTACAAGAAGATTTCTCTTCTTGATTAGGTTCGATTTGGAAAACGGATTGACATCCCGTTTTCTTTTCTTTCCTAGGATTACGATTATTCGTTCTATTGTGAATCTTTGGACATTGCTTATTCTCTTTGTGACTTTGAGATTGAATTGAAGATTATTGAAAGTTCTTGAAAGTTTTCATCTTTTTATCTTTTAATTCTTGAATTGATATCGACATGACTGTTATTGGCTAAAAACCTTTAACAATTCTAAGGTGAAGGGTTGATAGTTGTGGCTTAGATGATGATAGATCGATCGCAAACAGATTAGACCCTGAGAGTTAGAGAATTATCGCCGACAACCCTAGATTACGGGCTGTTCTTGAGTCCACGGCCGTGGAACCTCAAGAACTAACCGTGATTTCCCTTAAGTCTACGAATCTGCTTTTACTTTAATCTAAAGTTAAAGATTTGCTTTAGCTTAGTTTAGACTTGTCTTTTCTAGGTGGTAGTGAAGCCTCAACAACCTCTACCTCGATTGTGAGTGTCAAAACCTCAATCGGTTAAGTTAGTCTTGATCCTTGGGTTATAAGTTTGGGTATTTGACACTAATTCTTATCTCTAGAATCTTTCTATATTGAGCCTCAACAACTTGTATAGAGAGTGCCTTGTAGGTGAGTTATATAAGGTTTTTGGAACTTCACCGTACGATTACCTTACATTAGTATACCTTTGCATATCTCAACTCTGTCTTTATATCATTAAGTAAATCTTGAATCGATTGCCACAGCTAGATACCTGGATCTTTAGGATTGTTGTTTTCCCAATATTTGCAAAACTCTCATATTTACTTGCTTGATAATCTGCAATCGAGTTCGTTCTCCCCAAATCCCTGTGTTCGATACTCTGGAATTCTTGCTTAACTATATCGATCCGTACACTGCGGGTTCGCTGCTTGATTCTAGTTTTATAAATTTAAAACTTATTTGCACACACCTCTAGGGGCGAACAGCAACTTCTTAGTATTGGCGGGCTACTACCGGCGTTTTGTTGAGGGCTTTTTTGTTATTGCCCGACCGCTAGTCTATGAGGTTCGTATGATCCAAGTCGTGTCTGCAGAGCATTGAGGAGCTGAATAAGAGGTTGACCTCTACTCCTATCTTATCTCAGCTAGAGGGCATCGAGGATTTTGTGGTTTGCAGCGATGCATCCAAGCTAGGCTTGGGATGTGTTCTGATGTAGAGGGGTAAGGTGATTCCTTATGCATCGAGAAAGTTGAATACGTACAAGGAGAATTACCCTACCCATGATCTAGAGTTAGTTGTTGTTGTTCACGCCTTGAAGATTTGGAGGCATTATCTGTACGGAGCTACGTGTTAGATTTTCACAAACCATAAGAGTCTGAAGTACATATTCACTCAGCGGAATTTAAATAACCGTCAGGGGAGATGGTTGGAGTTGATCAAGGATTTTGACCTTGAGATCTTATACCACCCGGGGAAGGCGAATGTGGTAATTGATGCCCACAGTAGAAAGACTCCCCAGGAGATGGCGATCCCTAGGCTGACAGCTCAGCCATAGTTACAGGGAGACCTTGCATGACTTGAGATGGATATCCAATTCCCGGATTCCGACAGCCACCTATCCACCTTGGAGATCGTACCTGATCTATTGGTAGAGATCCGACAGAAGTAGGAGAGTTGCCCAACTTTGACACAGATCCGATACCGGATGTCTCGAGGAGAGGCGCCGCAGTTTGCAGTTGGTGTTGATGGAGTTTTGAGATGCCAGGAGCGCGTATGTGTACCCTCAAATCGAGAGTTGAGACAGAGGATCCTACAAGAGGCTCATTCTTCACCTTACTCAATACATCTTGGTGTGAGTAAGATGTGTCAAGATATCATACGCTGTTTCTAGTATAGAGGTCTGAAGCCAGATGTGACGAGACATGTAGCTCAATGTGCGACCTGTCAACAGGTCAAGATCGAGCATCATCGACCAGGAGGCGAGCTACACCCACTTCCCGTTCCTCAGTGGAAGTAGGAAGATATCTCTATGGATTTGTTACCGATTTGAGACCGAGTTGAGGTTTTGATGCTATTTGGATTATAGTAGATCGACTGAAGAAGACCGCACGTTTCATTCCTATCAAGGAAACATGGCCGGTAAGTCGATTGGCAGAGGAGGTAGTGAGACTTCATGGAGTACCCAGGACTTTAGTCTCTAACAGAGACGAACTGTTCACTTCGATGATGAAGATTTAGTGGTCGAGGCGAGGAGCTAATGCGGCGACTTGGGAGATAGAGGATAGTATCCAGAGGAACTATCCGGAGTTTTACGCTGAGCTTGATGCACCATTAACATAGTGTGTGCTTCGGTTTTTCTTTTGATTGCGTACGCTTTTGTGACGTTTGAGTATGTTCCCCGTGTGGGAATATATTAGTTGTGTTCCGCGTTTCCGTGTTGTTGTTATGTGATCTTTCGGGTTGTTGCGAGTTTTGGGACAAAACTTCTTTTTAGGGGGATTTGATATAACATTCAGTTTTTGGCTGTCACCGCCCCTGCGGTGACAATGGCCGCTCCAGTGGCGAGTTGAGCCTGTCACTGCCCCGCGGTGACAAGGGGCCGCCCCTAAGGATTCATTGCAGATCGTGCCCGATCTGTTTCCGTTCGTTTTATCTTCCTTCCATAGATAAAATATCCGATCTTCTATCTTATGGGCCCGGTTCCTTATCTTCTTCCTAATCTTAGAACGCCTTTCCATCTATCTTTCCAGCCATTTTATATATATTCCCGTCTTTTCTTCTTTTCCCGTTTCTTGCTTACGCTTTCTTCAACCCTCGAGTGCTGCAGTCTTACTTCCTGTGATCTTGCTGAACGTGTAAGTTCTCCCTCCCTTGTTCTTCATCACGTTCAGATTTTGCTGCAAATTGCTTCCTTCAGTTTTGTTTTCTTATTCGTTCTTCCTTTTCTTCTCCTCCAAAAATCAAGTTTGAACCTTGATTCTTGTTAGCATCCCCGTTGTTGATGTGTTGGTGTTCTCAGACTCTTTAGGTTGAGTCTTGACGTGGTTGTATCAAAGGTTTGAGCTTTGAGTTCCTTGTTGTGGTTATGTGGTCATCGAGAAGCCGACAACGGCTTTTGTCAATCCACCGCCCCCGCACCTGCACATACCCGCCCCCGCAGCAAGCCGCCCCTACGCCTTGCTCCGCCGCCCCTGCGATTACTTCTACAGTAACTCCCGTTTTTGTGAGTTGCTTCCTTCCTTGCTTTCCTCGTTCCTTTCATTCTTATGGATGTTATTTGCCCCATGAGTGTTTTGTAAGACTAAGGTTGAGCCCTTAGCTTGTGTAGATCTCTTAGAGATCATGGATACTAGACGTTATAGACTTCTAGCAATCGTTTCGGTTCCTGATTCGTGATGCCTTTTTGAGCAAGCTTCCCTTTGCTCCTTTCCTGAGGATATTTGAGTGTTTACTGAGTGTTAAGATTACCTTCAACTGAGGTAAGTCCCTTGGACTTACTTAGCTTCATCCTGCGTATTGGTTTGATTGTGGTGTCTTGTTTGTGTTGTTTATCATGTATAATTGATAACGGAATAGGATTGACTTTGTTATACCTTAATTGTCCCAAGTGTATTATAACCAGACGGTTACCTCTTGTCCAATTTAGAATGGGGAAACTGGGAGGTGATCTCTCGACCAGTCCAGCAGGTGACAAAATGATGCATACGTTCTATTCCTGTTGGTGAAAGGGGACGGAGGCGAGATCGTAGCGACTCTCGTGTAACAACCTTAAATTAAATTAGTAATTGGATAACATAATGAAAGATAATAACCGGCTGTTTGTGATCATGTTGATATGTTTAGTTTACCTTATGTGTGTTTGTGCCTTTATGTTCTTTCTAATATCTAGAATGTTAGCTAACTGTTAATACCGATGTTGTAGATGTTCCATAGGTTCAGGATGCTGTTGAGTGATCCGGATGGTGTGGTCAACCGGGGTTCTTGTACATTATAGGACGAGATCGGGTTTATGCTTATGTTGTTGCTTTCACTTTTGTTTTTGAACTCGGCTGCGAGTCTTTTACGTTTTCCTTTGTTTAAACCTTTGGTTTTATATTGAGTTTTGGTTTTCATTTGTCTGTGCCTTGTTGTAAGATTCGTTGTGTCGTTGCTACTCTGAGGGTAGAGGTGTGGCCGGTTCAAACCAAACCGCCGAACCGGCGGTTTGTGAACCGGCGCAAACCGCCGGTTTGACCAAACCGGCGGTTTAGGTTTGCCGGTTTGGTTGAACCGGCGGTTTGCGGTTTAGGTTTAGGTTTGGTTCTGGACCAAACCTAAACCGGCGGTTCAAACCGGTGGTTAACCGCCGGTTAAACCGCCGGTTTGAGCATTTTTTTATATTTTTTTAAAAATTTTTTTTGCCAAACCGGCGGTTAACCAGCGGTTTGGCAAAAAAAGAGATGTTGGCTTTGCCAACGTCTCTTTGGCCCACAACGGCTATTAGCCGGTGGGCCCCACTTTCCAACGGCTATTAGAGCCGTTGGATGTTTAAATTTTTTTTTTGTATTATTAGTTTAATTAAAAAAAAAAATAATACCCCTAATTCCTATAAATACCATACAATTATTTCATTTAAATCACACCAACATTCTCATCTATCTACTACTACTCTCAATCTCCATCTCGTATTCTCTTTCTCGTATTCTCGATCTTTCGAAATGGCAAACCCGGATTACCCAAGCGACTACGACTTCACTCCGACTCCCGCTTTCTTTCCTAGCACACAAGAAAGCGAGACTCAACCGCCGGATTCGGAAATGCCACAAGTTCCACAAGTTCCACAAGGTGAAGGGTCATTCCGACAAGCCCCTCCACCGAAAATGCTCACCTCCGACATATTCACCAAACATTACAAGAAGGGTCCGGTGATGGACGATCATTGCCAAGTTACGTGCAATTATTGTCCGAAGGTGTACAAGTGGAAGACGAAGGGCGTATACGGGACTTTGCAAACCCACATGCAAAAGACTCATCCGGAGAAGCTCGAAATATCACGGGGACAAACTCAATTGTCCCACGGGTTTGCATCCTCTTCCTCTCAATCTTCTTTATTTAACTATAATAATGTTGATGAATCTTTAGGATTAGCCAACTTAATTGCATCCGAAGCTTTTCCATTTTCTTATGCGGAATCTATTAATGTAAGAGAATATAACACTACTTATCTTCAACCGGCTTATAAACCAACTTCTCGTAAACAAGTTTCGAAATTAGTTTCTCATTCTTATGAACAAAAAAACAAAAAATTCTTACGGTTTTACAATCTTTTTCGCATCAAGTTTCAATTTGTAGTGATATTTGGAGTACTTTATCACAACAACATTTTTACATGGGCATCACTTTACATTTTATCGATAATGATATGTACTTGCATAAATTTGTTATTGCATATCGACATTTTAATGAAAGACATAGTGCCGCCAACATTGCTAATTTAATAAAAACGGTTTTACAAGAATTTAATTTACAAAATCGTGTTTTTTCATACTCATTTGATAAAGCTTCCGCTAACACCCGCGCCGTTAACCATTTAGTGGGAAATGCGGGTCAACTTATAAAAACTTCTTTTACTCACCAAAGATGTGCATGTCATATTTTAAATTTAAGTGTTCAAGATGGCCTAAAAGTTTTACATGAAATGTTAGAACCTATAACCGATGTAATTGAACATATTTGGCATTCAACCGAATTAAGAAGAAAATGGAAATCAACTTGTATTGAAATTTTTTTTCCTCCGATTGCTTTTTCGAAAGATATTGGAACTCGGTGGAACTCAACCTATAAACTACTTACTCAAGCTATTCGTTATAAAAATATTTTACAAGAATTTTCTTCACAATTTATTTCTTGGTCTATTTTAGATGATGAAAGTATTTGGCAAACTTGTTTTGATATTTGTAGTGTTTTAAAAGTTTTTAGTGATGCTACTAATACGTTAAGTTATGTTTACATTCCTACTTCTTGTTGTTTTTTAAAAATAGCCGTAAATGTTGCCGAGGCTTTACAAACCGGTTTAGGTTTAGAATCACTTAAATATGCTACGGCCGAAATGAAAACAAAATGGCTAAAATATTATGATGACGTTCCCGTAGTTTATCTTATTGCCGCCGTTTTTGATTCTAGACTTAAAATTGATGGTGTTACGGAATTTTTAAATGCTTATTATGAATGTTTAGGTTTATCTACTATTAAGAACGTTAATAATATTAATAGTAATGTTCGTGTTGAAATTGCTAAATTACTTACTTTATTTGAAACTAGTGCTAGTGCTAGTGCTTCTACACAAACAACTCCTCCACCCTCTTCTTCTTCTCCTTCTATTCTTTCTAAAGCTAGACAAATTTTATCTAAAAGAACTAAAACACCTAGACATTCATCCGCAAGTGCGGAATTTGAAGATTTTCTAACTACTCCTTTTAGTTTTGATGGTGATATTGATAGCTTTGAAGTTTTACAATATTGGAAGAAGATGGCCCCAAAGTATCCAACATTAGCCAAGATTGTGCAACAAATTATGGCCGTTCCCGCATCAACGGTAGCCGTGGAGCAAGCTTTTAGTCAAGGAGGAAACATGCTAAGCTACAAGAGGAGTCAATTGAAGCCCAATAAGTTGGAGGCTCAAGTTTGTGTTCAAGATTGGATAAGGGCGGAGAGGAGGCTACAACGGAATGCACCCACTTATGATAGATCATCGGATTCCAACTCCGATGATCCGGCCACTACTTCCGAGTCCGAGGCGCAAAGGTAAGGGGGTTACGAAAACAACTCGGAAGTCCGAAAAAAGGTAAGTAAAGGTAAGAGAACTACGTGGGCTTTGATTCCTCTTAAACCCCAAGAGGATACGTAGGCAACCGGGAAACCGGTTCAAGCCCTTTCCTTTTTTTTTTTTATTTAGTTATATTCAAAATTTCAAATACTATAGTAAAGATGTAATAAAAAAAATTGAATGTATAAAAAATTTAGCTTGCTTTATTTTATTGTAGAATTGTAGTTAGTAATTTTTTTACTATGTAATTATTATATTCAATGTATAAAAAAATTTGGTTTGCTTTGTTGTATAACTTGTATGTTAGTTAGTCATTTTTATTTTAGTTGCTTCTTTCTTTTATTATTGTTAGTAATTTCTTTTACTATGTAATTATTTTATTCAAAAGCTAATGTAATGAAAAAAAATTCAATATATAAAAAATTTGAGTTTGCTTTCTTTTATTATTGTTAGTAATGTTATTTTAGTTGCTTTCTTTTATTTACTTACTAATTCTATTTAAATGCTATTGTAAAAAAAATTATATGTATAAAATATAAAATTATAAATTATTTTTTAATTAATATATATTATACGTATATTTTTTTAACAAATGAATAAATTTTTAATTAATATATAATTATATATTATACTTATATATATATATTTATTATTTTTTTTTTAAAAGCCATGTGCCAAACCGCCAAACCGGCGGTTTGGCGGTTCATGATCTGCCGGTTTAGGTTTAGGTTTGGCCAAAGGCCAAACCTAAACCGGCGGTTCGCACACCTAAACCGGCGGTTTAGGTTTAGGTGCCCGACCCTCAGACTGAGGGTCGGGATCCATTGTGAGGTCCTACACCGTAACGCTTCGAGTTTCCAGAACTTGGGGTGTTACATGCTCTGACAAGGGGATGTTTACCGCCTATCACAAGAATAAACAAGACAAACAACTATCATGGGAACTCGTCCATATCAAAGGTCAAAGGTCACGACAAGACAATGTTGAAGATGACGTCGGAGAAAGAGTGGACTCTCACCAACGTCATGCACGTGCCAGTGATCCGGAAAAACTTGATTTCCGGTACTATGCTAAGCAATAACGGGTTCTACGTGAAGCTCGGTTATGATAAGCTAACTCTCATGAAGAATGGGATTTACATAGGCAAAGGTTGTGTGAAGGATGGACTGTTCAAAATGAATGTAATGACAGTCATCCCAAAAATTGTAACCGATGTTTCAATGAATAAAACTCTTGTTGTTTATGTTGTTGAGTCTTTTAATATTTGTCATGAACGTTTAGGACATGTAAATTATATGTCTATCCAAAGACTAATGAATTTAAACCTAATTCCGAAGTGCAAATTAAACAAAGACAAATGTGAAGTCTACGTATAGGCAAAACCCACAAAAACGCAATTCCCACATGTGGAGAGAACAACCGAACTCTTAGGCTTAATTCACACGGATTTGTGTTATTTGAAGCTTGTGCAAACTAGAGGCGGTAAAAGTACTTCGAGAGCTACAAGCAAATGTCATTGTTAGTTTTGGCTACCGATACTCTTAGCATTGAGGAACACCTTCGAGAGCTAAATGCACAATTAGCAAAAAACGATGCCAAAAATAGCACCACTCACGTCTCAAACATATACCCAAATTCATAAAAACTTTCAAAAGAACATATAGGAACCAATCATGACGCCTCAAATAACAATTAATTTGTCTCTCCCCACGAAGTTCAAGAGATGATTGCTCAAAATAATAAAGAGTTTTATACATCCCAAAATTCGCATGTTGCGGGGTGTATGGAAAGTTATATACATTATAATTCAATTTCATTTCCTCGGCTACCAAAGGCTACAATTTAACAAATTTGATGGGATTCATGGATCAACACAAGATCATTTTGCCTATTTTTATTCATTGTGTTGTGAAATCACACTTACCGACACATTTCATTTATTTACTAAAAGGGTCGTATGACTTACATTTTATATTGCAACTGGGATCCGTGTATCTATTAAGTAAGTTCGGAGTTTTCAGCTCAATTTATGAATTCTAAGACAAGACTTCATTCTTTCTATAAATCAAACAAATTTGGCATATCAAATTAATTTACTTTTAAATTAGTAAATAAATAACTTATAAGTTACATAACATAATTCATAATAGTGGGCCATGACTTGCTTGTATGGAGCTATTAGTTTCCCCGGTATTTTATTGCACAAGTTTCCAGTCCCATATCTCCTCAATCTCTCTCGCATTTCTCCTTGTCTTCCACCACTCGGTCGGTCAGTCGTCTGATGTGACCGCCTTCGCCACAGACCACCACTGCGAGGATCGGTTATCTCTTCATCTCTGTTCTTCTTCGTCAACAAGGTTCAATTTTATAGGATTTTCTGTTGTTCGATTTCTAGGGTTTCTGATTCTTGGTTTTCTGCTCGACTTTTATATGGCTTGGATCCGATGCTTTCTGCTGAGCGATTTTGATGTAGTTAGATATGTCGACGTTCACGACTCGGTCTAATTTGTGTGGCTCTTCGGCGATACCTCCGGTGTATGATGATTTGTGTGGATTTTAGTGTTTCATTTTCAGGTTTTGGTACTTCATGATTTATAGTGTAATTCCTCTTCAGTGCTGTTGTTTTGTGCTTATGTGGTCACTAGTGTTAAAGTACTGGTGGAGGCGGGTGGTTATTGTCTGAGATGGTGGTGGCATTTTTCGATACGTTTCTAGGGCTTGCTGTTGAATATCAAATCTGTGTATATCATGAGCCGAAAATGGTTACTAGTGGCAGTGTTCATTATCGAATTGTACTTGCTGTGATTTCTTATTGATAACTGCGTTGTGCTGCTAGCTAGATGTTACACCCAAGAAATCGTTTTCCTCCATTTACTTACAAGGTTGATTTGTGCAGACCTTATTAGGTTATGACCTATAGTTTGATTTTCTATATTTAATTTCTATCTCTGAAAATAGACAATTGTGTTGAATTTGCAAAGGTTTTTTTTGTTGAGATAGCTGTGTTGAGATAGTTCAACTATTTGTACGATTGCCAAATTTTTGCGCAGACCTTATTAGTTCTTCGATTTCAGATGACTTTGAAGGCAGCCTATTAATGTCATCACTGTTTTGGGTTGTTTTCCGTCAACTTTCAGATATTGAAGATATGGTAAGTATCCCTTTTCTCAGGTATCATGTGATTCAGGTTATCTTGGGTTTTTGGATCAGCCACCATATGACTACTTAGACGTGTCACCTATTAAAATTTGTGAACTGATCAAATGAATGACTATTGCTTACAACACTTGGTAACTGGAGGTAGATTTTCTCACAATGAAAATGACTTGTTGAATATGATAGTAAATTTGTTGTTGCAAACCAATGCCTTATATTTTTCTGTTTTATAAGAATCTTTCTAGCTGCATAGAGATGAATAAATTCTTGTTTAGAACATCGAGGTTAGCACGTTTATCGATATATTATGCGTATAATTTATTTATTTTTTAAGTTATAAAATATAGACATTATTCGTTACCAAGGGTAGCTTCAAACATTTTAGTTATGTTGCTTGAAGAGGAAGAAAATATTGCTGATATCTTAGGAAACTTTCTTCCAAAAAAGGATCAATGTTTGAGAGAAAATATTGAATCTAAAGAATGGGGGAATAACATCTCTTCTTGTATAATCCTCTTTGTCTAAACATTAAATTGTTTTCCAAAAAGGAGCAATACTTGAGATACATAATAAGCTACTGTGTTAACTTGGTGCCCCCTTATTGATTGGTACACGATGCTGGAAAAAATAAATGAGATCTTATTTGTTAGAAGACTGTCTAAGAGCACTTCATGAGCCAACTCAGAGAACCCTTAGTTGTTGACACTTCTAGATTGGAATTCTATAAAAGTCTTGTTTGGGGATGTAATGTTGTGGATGTTTGCATCATTGTTGTGCTAATGTATCTGATGATAGATTTCCAACCAAAATATGTAATGTCAAATATGTTGCCGACCCTTATTTCAAATGGTTTTTTTTTTTTTCCTTTCTGGTCCAGCAGAAATTAGTGTACCCTTATACGAAACCAGGGAAGATGAATGATCATTTTGTAGTTTTCTGTATTTACAGACTATTTTCCATATATATGTGTCTGTGTATATATATGTGTGTGTGTGTGTGTGTGTCATCATTCTGATATTAGACCATTGATGATATTGGTATCTGATAATTAATTTGTGAGCAGGCTTCACCTTCATCAAAGAAAGTTATCACAAGGGAAGAGTGGGAGAAAAAGCTGAACAATGTGAAGATTAGGAAAGAGGATATGGACAAGTTAGTGATGAATTTTCTTGTTACCGAGGGCTATGTTGATGCTGCTGAGAAGTTCCGAACGGAATCTGGAACAGAACGTATCCTTTGTTTACACTTTACTTTTCAGATATGGCTTTGTGATTCATGTAATGGTACAAGACTGCAATTAGTTTTGCATTTGTCTATCCTTATTAATTTTGTAGCAGATATAGATCTTGCAACAATAACAGACCGAATGGCAGTCAAGAAGGCAGTTCAATGTGGGAATATTGAGGATGCAATTGAGAAAGTTAATGATCTGAATCCTGAGGTGGGTATTTGGTCAGTTGCTTTCATGCTCTTTTGTCTCCGAATATTGTCCTATCATTTTCTTATTCTTCCATCTTTGTTTTATTTCATGGATATGGTTATCCACTTGGGCCTTTTTTGTGCAGATTCTTGATACAAATCCTCAACTCTTTTTCCATCTTCAACGGCAAAGAATGATAGAGCTGATTAGAAAGGGAAAGATAGAAGAGGCTCTAGAATTTGCCCAAGAAGAACTTGCACCAAGAGGGGAAGAAAATGTAATCTTATGCTTCTGTTATGGTGCCTTGTATCTTGTGCAGCTGGTGCTCAGGCTTTGTTTGGCTGTTCATTTATAAAGACTAATATTTTTATTAGGCTGTTGTGCTTAAAAGTGTGATTTGATATCCACAACTTGTTTTCCCTCAATTCCCTATCCACCCTCACAAAGCATTTGCTGGTGATACCTCCTGACATTAGGCGTGCTTGGAGAAGGTGGGTAGGAAATTGGGGGGATGTTGAACTGTGGGTGCCAGCCCATGGTTTCAACATAAAAACCATTTATTGATAAATCTATCCATAAAATGGAACTGCCGAACAAAGCCTCGATGTCGTTTTAGACCATTAATTTTTGAATAGCTCGCTTTTGTTGAACCATAAACACTCTCTACATTTTGCCATTACATTGTTGCTTATATAGGTAACTCATAACTATTTTGTGATGCAGCAAAGCTTTTTGGAAGAGTTGGAGCAAACTGTTGCACTTCTAGCTTTTGATGATGCATTTAACTCCCCTCTGCGAGAGCTTTTAGATATTTCACAGCGCGTGAAGACAGCTACTGAAATTAACTCTGCAATCCTTACAAGCCAAAGTCACGAAAAGGGTTAGTTTTTGCATTTTCAATCTGTTTATATGGAAATTTGGTGGCTTTGTTGTATACATCTTTGATAAGCTGGAAAATTAAGATATATAGCCTAAAATTTCAGATCCCAAGCTTCCGAGTTTGCTGAAAATGCTGATATGGGCACAAAACCAGCTGGATGAAAAGGCTGCTTATCCTCGGATAAATGATTTGTCAACAGCGGCATTAGAAGACCCTGCAATTTGAATTTGCAAGAACTCTCTTGTTACTGGTACTCGTGCATCTTCTATTTCCAGCTGAGCGAGCAGTAAGTAGCAAATAGACTCAGATTCAAGTTTGTGCCAGTAGTCATGTTTGCCTAAATGTAGATTGCTTTGTTTGCTCTCTTAAACTGCTCGCTGGGCTTCATTGCACAGATTTTTTTGATTTCTGAAGCTTCCTTCATTACCTTCAAAATCTCTGATGCTTAAGAAATAACAAGTGAGATCTTTCATTGTTGGTGGATTTTGAAAGAAGTTTTTGATGAACTCCAGACCTGAATGATATGTTGTGTCCTGATCTTTTAGGCTACCTAGTCATTACATCAATTTGACCTGACCTGCTAATTTTACGTTTAGGGTTTGACCCATATTAGGATACTAATTATTATTGATTCTAGAAAAAAAAGGCTGAACAATCATGTAGGAATATCCTACCTAGCTTGAATCAACTGAGCATTCAATAAAAGTAGAGATACTTCTGCAGTCATATAAAAGAAGATTGGGATTTCCCTAATGATTGGCCCGTGGTTTGTGGTTTTTCGGAACTTGATTTAAGGGTTTTTTTAGTCTAAATGGTGCCCTTCAACTTTACAATTTTGAATTTTGCCCAGTTTTATTAAATATACCAAATACTCCTTATCTTTGATTAATAAAAATAAAAAACTGAAAACACTTGCAGCAAATTGGACATTTTAAGATTGTAACAATGTTTAACAACCCTTGGAGGCTATGGCAGTGGTAACAAAAAAAAGAGCAAGGAAAGCCGCTATGGCAGGGGTAACCCCAGCTACAACAAGAACCATTTCTTTTACCAACAACAATGGCTTCCACAAAGGGAAGAACTTCCAACAACCACCACCATGACAAACCTTTTTTTTTTTGTGGGAAGGAGAGTCAGTGGTCTCCGGCGCATCTAGTCGCGCTTATTATATATGAAAAAAGAGGCTAAGTAGTACGCACACGGGGATAGCCCGACCCCTTACATCGCAATGCAAAAGATCCACTACACCCTCAGGAGGGTCACGCAATACATTAAACCCCAAGGGGAAGTCAAAAGCAAAGGAAGCTAGATAATCCGCGACTTTGTTCGCCTCACGGAAGGCATGACGGGTCTGAATAGTCCAGTCCCTACTAATATAGTCTTGGCACTTAAATACCAGACTGACAAGAGGATGACAACTAGGCATCCTCTTAGCAAGGAGGTTGATGGCAAGTTGGGAATCTGATTCAAGAATCACATCCCTACTACCACTTTCCCAAGCTATCTTTAACCCGTAGTATATGCCCCACAGTTCTGCCATAGGCACTGTGCACATACCTAGGTTAACGACAAAACCTAGTTGTCATTCCCCTGCATTATTCCTACAAACACCTGTTGCCGTCGCCTTTCCATCATCTCTGACCGCTCCATCTGTGTTGATCTTTATCGTTGTATCTGGTGGTGGCTCCCACTTCACTTGTGTCACTTCCCTGTTTGGAATTCCCTTCTGGAGATTGTTCTTCTTCCAAGCAACCCCATACTCCAAAGCCTTGTTGATAACGAAAGTGTGTCCATCCGATGTAGTAGCGGTATTGCGGAAAACTCTCTCGTTTCTCCACTTCCATAGCCACCAGAGTCCTACTGCAAACAAAATACTCCAATCGCAACTATTACTGAATTTGATAAAAGAGATAATATTACCTCTTAGCCATGCAGCAAAAGGGAGGCGGAAAAAATTATCCGTGTATCTCCTAGCGTTGATTTTGTTCCACGGCTCCCTGCTTACATTGCAATCCCTAAACAAATGCTCATAGGTTTCAGCCGAACCCTCACAAGGCGAACATTTGTCACTCCTACTGAGTTTCCGTCGCTTACGTTCGAAATTAGTCATCACTCCTCCCTGCATGAGTTTCCAAAGGAACATCCTTATTCTCTCCTGCGTACCTAAGCTCCAGATGCGTTGAAAGACGGGGGTGTCGATGCAGTGATTAGGTTTATCCGTCTTCAACATCTTATAAGCAGTCGATACACTATAATCTCCATCAGCACTCCACTTCCATGAAATCTCATCTGAAATAGTCCGGTGCTGCCCTACTTCATCCTCTGCCTGCTCTTTCGTGAGTCCAATTGCTGCTAAGGTAAGAATGATATTCAAAGGTAGGAATCGCTCAATCAGGTCCCATCTCCAACCAATATTATCACTCCAAAAATCACTCACTTTCTTCTGTCGTAAATCGTCATCTACCCTCGTGATAGTCGACTCTATGAGAGGGCCGTCAAGGACCCACACATCGTCCTAGAAGTCTACACTTTCTCCATTGCCTATAACCCATCTGTACCCAGGTCTAACAACTTCCTTGATACCTCTCTGTATACTGCGCCAGGTCGGAGAGGGGTCTGAGTGAGTCTGTCCAGAATCCCGAATATACTTGCTTCTGAGTACTTGGGACCAAAGGCTAGTGTCGCTTCTAAGGAACCTCCATCCTAGCTTCCCTACCAGAGCTAAGTTAAGCTCCTCCATAGTCTTAATGCCAGCCCACCGTTCTCCTTGTTCTCGCATATTACATCCCAAGCTACTGTATGCATGCTCCGGTTGTTACCACTGTGGCCCCAAATAAAGTTTCTGCTCACCTTGTCAATCTCTTCGCACACGCCTTTCGGAATCATAATAGTCGCCATAGTGTATATAGGAAGAGCGGATATAATAGCCTTGGTTAAGGTCACTCTACCCGTAAAACTCAGGTTCCTCCCCCTCCATCCACTAAGTCGACCATTAATCTTGTCCATGAGAGTACTAAAAGTTGCCTTTGTAACTCTCTCTTGGATCATCGGCATACCAAGATAGTTGCCTAGGTTAGTAGTTACCTCAAACCCACTTGAATCTTGCAAACTTCTCTTCATATCTCTACTTACATTAGGCGACACAAAGATTTTTTATTTTTGTACGCTAACTTTTTGGCTTGATGCTATGCAAAATACTTTGAGACACTCGAGAACTACCTGAAGTTGTTCCATGCTTGCCTCAGCAAATAGCGTCAAGTCGTGTGCAAAGAATAGATGTGATAGGTTAGGGCCATCTCGGGATAGTTTGATGGGTTTCCATCTCCCTCTATTAACCTCATCATTGATAAGATGGCTCAATCTCTCCACACAAAGAACAAATAGGTACGGAGATAGTGGGCTCCTTGCCTTAGTCCTCTACCCGGGCTAAACCGCTCAGTAAGCTCCCCATTCCAACTAACTTGAATCCTAGTTGACGAGATACACTCTCTTATCATATCACACCATTCCGAAGGGTACCCTGCGGCTCTCATAGTATCACCAACTAAATCCCAACGAATTCTATCATAAGCTTTCTCTAAATCCAGTTTTAGAATCATCCATTTCTTCCCCGTTTTCTTTTTCCTCGTAGAGTGAATGATCTCTTGCATCAGTACGATGTTGTCTTGAATGTACCTTCCCGGGATGAAGCTACCTTGGGTCGGTCCGATCAGCCTATCAATACTTTTTTGCATACGTTGCACCATCACTTTAGAGATAACTTTGTACAATACATTGCACAATGCTATGGGTCGAAACTGACTTATCAACTCCGGCATTCCCACTTTGGCGATGAGGCATAAGATCGTGTCGTTCAGCCTCTCAAGGAGCTTCCTGTTCTCAAAAAATTGGGTGACCACTCTAAGAACTGATTGCCCAACTATGCTCCAACACTTCTGATAGAAGACCGGTTGAAACCCATCAACTCCCGGAGATTTGAAGGCTCCCATGCTCTTGACAACTTTCCAAACTTCTTCCAGGGTGATAACCTTGAGAAGATCGTCTCCTTCTTGCTCCATGACCATTGGGAATCCATTGGTAAGCAACTGATGGTTAGTGTTAGAGCCATCAATCTCGCTCCCTCCATAAAGCTCTTTGAAGAAATCAACGACAATAGTTTCAAGCTTGTCTCGATCATCTTCCCAATCGCCTTCCGTATTTCTTAACCCATCTACTCTATTTCATCTTCGCTTGATGATGGTTGCCGTGTGGAAATAGGAAGTGTTTCTATCACCAAACGAGAGCCATTGCTCCCTAGATTTCTGGAACCAGATTATCTCCTCTTGTTCAAGAACCTCCTCTAGTCTCGTTTGGAGATTGATCTCTCTAACTCTCCCCCCGAAAGTTGATAGCTTGACGGGATCACTTTGTAAATCTCCCAGTTCCTTGATGATCTTTTCCTTCCTGCACAAGACATCACCAAAAATCCGGCAGTTCCAAAGCAAGAGCCAACTTTTAAGAATGGAAAGAGGTATACCTGAATGCGCATGCATGTCCCAACAACGCTTGACCATGGGGATGAAATCCTTATGGGTCATCCACGCTGCCTCAAACCGGAAAGGTCTCTTATCCCTTCTCTTTGTCAGCAAGGGTTCTAGTCGGAGAAGGATAGGCGAGTGATCCGAGGAGAACCGAGCAAGATGTCTCACAGACGCATCCGGCCAATCCATCTTAGCTTCTTGGTTTACGAGAACTCTGTCCAGTCTTTTTTGTATCCCATTGTTCCTAGTCTTTCTATCATCCCAAGTAAATTCCGACCCGCAAACCCAAGGTTGAGAAGCCCATAGTTATGGATGTGTCGTTGAAGATGTGGCAATCTCTATGTAAAGTCCTTGCTCCACCTCTACTCTCTTGAAGGGAGGTGATACAGTTGAAATCACCACCAATAATATAGGGTTCATCTATCTGCACCAATTCTTTGTCCAATATATCCCAAAATGGTTGCCTTCTGTTGTACGTAGGCGGCGCATAGATTGCAATAACGTGGAAAATTTTATTACCCACCTCCACTTTAACATGAATAAAATATGGGCTTGTATTAATGGTCATGACTTTGAGTTTTGAGTCATCCCAAAGCATTCAAACACCTCCTTCAAAACCTATCGGGTCCACTCGAGTGCAGCCTCCAAATCCCATGCGTTTACATACTTTGTCAGCATTCTCACCCGAGATGCGAGGTTCAAATATCGCCACCATGTCTATCTTATGTTGTTTGCAGAGGCACTTAATGGCTCTTCTGAATCCATTCTTTCCTGCTCCCTGTACATTCCAAAAGATGCAATTCATATTAAACATAATGAAAAGGTGTGACTACGCACCTGTTTTTGACCCGGAGTAAGCAGGTTCATATCTCCGATGCCACCTCGCACCTTCGAGTCGCCTCACTTCTATTCTTTGGGTTCGCTTCATCCATAATCATACTTTCACTTACTATTTCCTTCTGCTGAGTTGCTCGATCCTTACAACCGCTTTGCAATTTTGTTTGTGGTTCAAGGTCCGTCTGCATCAGGTTCCTCCCTTGTATATTGGTCTGTAGCTCTCCCATGCCTTTCGTGCCCTTCTTGCTCGTACTTGATGGTTTACCTATATCAACTAGCTCAGTTCCTCCTTTATTTATTTCTTGTTGGGTGTTACGTGTTTCACTGGTGATCCTTGTACTCGTATTATGATCATCCACTAGCATATCCCCTTCATTTCCTTCCACAACCTTCTCTTCCTTCTGCCGCTCTCCATCTATAACTCTGCGCTTATCCTCCGGTTCCTCCCTGCTGTCATCTGAATCCGATCTTACCCCTTCCTTCATTTCCATCTCCGGACGCTGGCGCTTCAATGTTCCTTGCTCCGTGTTCGCTACTAATTCACTTCTAACCTTTCTCGCATTTTTCCGCCGCAAGTTCCTCACTTTGTTGCGAAGTTTTTTCCTCTGAATCTCTAGTTCTTCTTCTGTCTTTTTCCGGGCTTCAAATATTATGTCACCTCCTGTTTGAGGGCGCCCACCTTTGCTTGAACTTGCCCCATCGAGTCTTGTTTCTTGTATGACGTGAGTTGTATTTTTTCTACTTACCTCTCCACTTGTAGCTTGTCTAGCTAATGTCTGCACTGTAACTTCCTCTTGTATCATAATTTTTTTACCTTTGCTTTCACCCGTTTTACCTCCAGCCTCCTTACTGTTATAGTTTCCTGTTTGTTGATATCCATGATTTCCTCTATCAACATACATCTTTCCTTGCGTCTTGTTATTGGAATATTTACTATGTCCTGCTGCTTTCCCTTGTAACATATTCGGAATATCCTTTCCTTTTTGGGGTCGGACTTTCCTTCCCACCATCATCCATGGACCGAATCCCTCCTCATCTGCTTTCTCCGGTGATCCTATCTCCGGCGACTCTCCTTTACTCTTTTCTTTCTGTCCTGGACTGGTAGTTCCAGTGTTTACCTCATTTTGCATCCCTTCCCCCATTCTGTTCCACCGACTTGAAGGGACAATGAGATGCGTAATGGCCATATCTACCGCATTTGAAACATAACAATTGCATGTCTTCATATTCAATGGCGCATCTCTTATGATTGATATAGATAGCTTTCTTCAAGGGTTTGCTAAGATCGATTTCAACACACATCCTCACAAACCTTCCTCTATGTAAATGGAGTGTTTTTTGATCCATAGCTATAGGTTTTCCGATGCCAGTTGCTAAATTCCATAACACCGCTTCGTTAAACCATTGCATGGGGATACCTGTCATCCTGATCCAGGTTGGTGCTGATGAGATATCCTCCGCAGTATCGAAATCTGACGTCCATCTCTTCATGCTCAAACATCTTCCAAATACCGTCCATGGCCCTCCAGTGAGCACCATGAGCAGCTCATTTTCATTCTTAAATTTGGCCACAAAATACCCATTATCCAGATCCATCAAGTGCACGTTATCCCCAAACTTCCACATCTCCCTGATTTTCCTTACCATTACAGGGTATGCAATGGGAAATCCTAGCACTTTAAAAACAATGGATTGTTTCCAATCTTTCTCCAGAGTATATGCTATGCTTTGATCAATTTCAAAACATGGATCCCCATCCGGTCCATAGGGAAAAGTTAACTTTATTTTCCCTGTCAGAGCATTCATGTCTATTCTTTCACTTTCACTCTTCTTTTCTGTGTTTCCGTTGTTTTCTGTTGATCCAGAAATAATGTCTTTCCCGGATGTGGGATGCACAGCCGTGTTCTGATTCCCTGTCACACTTTTCTCTTTCTTGTCGTCCTTACATCCAATAGCAAAAGTTGTTGTAGTTCCCATGAAAGCACCGTTGTTAGCATTCTGTGGTGTCATCGTTTGACCCCCCCTTCTCTGTATCATCACTTTGGCTCTTCTTATCCCCATCTTGATTGCTTTCGCTTGGTGGACTGATCTTAGGGCTCTCTTCCCCCGATTCTTCTATCATGATTATTTCCGGACCACAAGGTTCATTGGTAACTACCGATGGGCCTTGATGTCTGACTTCCTCCATCACCGGGCTGGAAGCTTCGACCTCCATAACCGGTCACCGGAAGTGGATAACGACCTCTTGGAAATTAATCGGAAACCGTACCTTTTCGCAATGGGTTTTTTTTTCCAAAAGAGAGCGTTTTTTCTTGGCCTGTTTATGAAGCCATACCATGGCAACCCCTTTATTCAAAAGGTTTAATAATAACAAAGGAAAAACTCCGTTCGGTCTTCATGTCCTCGGCGACGGACTCGACTCCTCCATGCCACCGCTTCTCCACCCATTCTCCGGCTTGTTTTCTGGATTCGGTGACAACCAGCTTCAAAAGCCTTTCTTTTCCTTTGTCTCGAGGAAGCCCTTTTCTCCTTGCTCTCAAATACATCATCTGGCTTAAAAAATATTTCTTATGCATAGCTTTGAAACTGATTATGGTATAACAAATGGAAAAACGAACACAAAAAAGTGGTATACTCTTCCTTGATTTTTTTTTTGCCGATCTTGAATCCGTTTGAACGATTCCATTTTTTCTCTGTAAGGCTTATCATTTCTACGAATTCGGAGAAAAAAGAAAATGAAAGCAAAAAGAACAATTGAAGAACAATTTATTCAGTTTGTGTTGGTTGCTTTTCTTTGTCAACCAAATTCCTAGATCTACAATTGTGGATAATAATCTTGTCTGAACAACAACTTCTCCGGTGGCCTTTATTTGGATGCAACTCTCCGATTCCCGCTACAATGAACGCAACACTCTTGTTTCGTTGCTTGATTCGATGTTGGTGGTTGAATTTGGCTTTTTTCAACCTTAATGGCTCTTCATCTACTAGATGAACTCTGGATACTCAAATATTTCTCTCCTTCCAACGCTATGAGATTAGTTTCCTTTTGTCACCGAGAAAATTAAAAGAAAAAAAGAGGGAAAACAAAATATGAAGGGTTTTTTAGTTCTCTAGACCGACTTCTTTATTTAATATGGACTCAATTATTAACCCCATACCAACCTTTATGTTGAAAAACGTATCATAATCAACTTTTGTCACGCTCTTTAGCATTTTGCGTGACAAAAAAACGTATCATCCATTGTAACCAAGAATAGCACAAAAAAACACACACAAACAAATCAAAGGGTGAAAAAAAAAACAAAAAGCTTTGCATAATTTACAAAATATCGCTCCTTACCTCATTCGGTTATTTTGGAGACCCCATCGACACCAAAAAAAAAGTCGATTGTTTGTCAACTTCAACGCTAAAAAACAAACATAAATATTCCGGTGGAGCTGATTATGTTTGTTTTAAACATAATCAGGTACTGGACCAGTTAAAGAGCATGGAGGTCATGAACCTAGTATGAGTCGCGTTGGATAGGTATAGGGCGGTCTTATCCGTTAAGGACTCCTAACTTTGTTTTATAATTCTTGGGAGTTTGTTTTCATGAGTCTGGGTTGTGGTTGACCATTTTGGTTGTTGTGTATTGGGGGTTTGAAAGCCTTTTTGGCTGACGCACGGGACACCTTTCGGATTGCATGCCTTTCATTATTTGGCAAGTCAAGGCCGCTCGTGTTGTAATTTTATTTATTTATCGTTTATCCTTTCTTTTTATTATATCAAAAGTCTTTAGGGGGGGGGGGTGTTTGGGTCCCCTGACGCTATACCGGCTAGTCTGCTTTTGAGGCATTACAAAAGATGGTATCAGAGGTCTCCTTTCTCCCTTACCTTCATCTCTCATTTCTTTGTTTCATCTATTTCCTCCAACCCAACCCCTTTCTGTTTGTTGTTACCATGTTTTCATCACTCAGTTCGATCTCTTCCTTTTTCACTCCAACCCTCCAATAAAACCCTTCAAACCAAATCCCACATTTTCTCATCTTGTTAAATTCATCATGTGATTCAAATCCAAAATTTTCCGACGGTCTTACGAGGGCCACCAATGTCACGATTGCCAGAAAGGTTGGTGTTGTGTGTGGTTACAAAGATGTCGGAAATGAGTGTGTTGTTGCCTTGAAGGCCGGGGGTGCCCGTGTGATTGGCACAGAGATCGAACCAATATGTGCTCTCTAGGCTCCCACGGAGGGATGTCGTCACTCTCTCTCCTTACTTCCCTTCTCTTTCCAACTTTATTCCCTCAACCACCACTTCAAATTCACCGTCCGTCGTCGTCGTTCAAAACCGTCATTACTGTCTCACTCTCCTCCACGCCCGGAAAGCCGACGCCTCCTTTGGAACGATGACAGTCAGTCGAACATCTCTTCATCCTCCGGAAACAACCACCGGAGGGCCCCCCTTCGCCTACAAAAGTCGGCCCCGTCACCTGTTCATCCCTAGTGCCTCCAGTGTTTCCCACTGACGCCCCTGCATTCTCTCCTTAGCCAAGCGAAACTTGTATCGGGTTTAAAATTATTTTAGTATAATTACAAAATGTATCATGTATTTCTTATTTGCATATTTGACCAAACTTTTGTTGTGAATTTGCAAATATGCCCTTACTGGCTTAATTACAATATATGTACCAAATTTATATTTATGGGAAATGACCCAAATTTATGAAATTGCACAAATTACGCTAGAAAATGTATTTATGGATTTCAACCAAAGTTTTTATTACGAGATTTATCCTATATATTTATATATCTTATATATTATGCTCAAGTTTAACTTATAAAGCTATATTTCTTTAGTTTTGGAATTAGGTTCGGAAACGCCTTCTAAAAAGGTCTAACGAGCCGAAATTCGACAACCGTCGACAAGTTTTCGTTTTTTGACGCTAAGTAAGTGTTCTTGAAATCTCGGAAATGATTATTTTATATTAACATATGAGTTGGATTATTGGAACATAATATGCATGGTATGGAGTTCTAGGATCGTACTCGGTTTGTATAACAGGTTTTGGACAAACCCTAAGAGATGTAAAATTCAAACACAAGTCGGGACTAGATAAGTCACTCTTACAGCTATTACACGGTACGGTGATATATAGTATTTATACTCATTACGTGCATTTACCTAGGGTTGTACATATGGTCCGGACTGGTGGACCGTAAATTGATAACACCCTGCACCATAGACCGGACCGGGACCGGACCGGTCCGGTTCCGGTTTGTACCTAAATTGTGCAATTTTGAATATTTCGGACCGCACCGTTGGTTTGTACCTAAATTGTGCAATTTTGGTGAGGTTTTCTGGTCCAAAACCGCACCCATACTAGACCTGACCGGACCGGACTGGATATTTGCAATTTACGGTCCAACCCGGGTTACGGTTTAATACGGTCCAAAACCGGACCCGGACCGTAACCCGGGTTTTCAAAAAAACATGGACCGTAGACCGGACTAGTAACGGTCCGTTCCGGTCCGATTTCGCACAATCCTATTTTTACATGTTTTGTTGTTTGACGAGATTTTGTGACATTGTCATTTTTGGCTAAGAGTCGTTTCGTAAGAAATTTTGAGGCAAGTATTTGTGAGCAGTACATCCTTGTCATTATGGATGATTTTTCTCGTTTTACATGGATCTCATTCTTATGGGAAAAATCTGAAGCTTTGTTTAAGTTTTCAAAACTTTATATGGAGTTGCAAACTTTGAAAAACCTACCTATTGTTTCCATTCGAAGCGATCATGGTATAGAATTTGATCAACTCAAGTTTGATTTGTTCTGTGCAAAATATGGTATTTCACACAACTTTACAGCTCCTAGAACGCCTCAACATAACGGGGTTGTGGAACGTAAGAACCGCACCCTAGAGGACATGCCTAGAACTATGCTTTTAGAAAATAGTTTGTCAAAAAGTTTGTGGGCTAAAGCTGTTAACGCAGATAATTACATCTTAAACAAATGCTTAATTTGCCCTATTTTGAAAAAGAATCCTTACGAACTCTTTAAGGGACAAAAACCTAATATTTCACATTTTAAACCTTTTGGATGTACGTGCTTTGTCCATAATAATGACAAAGACAACCTTGGAAAATTTGATGCACGTAATGATGAAGCTACCTTCATTGGATATGCTTCAAATAGAAAAGCTTATCAAGTTTATAATAACGTACCAAAATTGTTGAGGAAAGTATTCATCTTATCTTTGATGAAAGCAATGATGGTACTTTGAGTGAAAGTTTTGCGGATCTAAATCTAAATCAACATGGAGATCATAGTTCTGATGGAGAAGAAGATCCTAAGGCTCAAGAACAGAACATGCAAGAACAAATTCAGGATATCGGAAAACAATCTCAAGACCTTGAGACGCATCTTCAAGACCTTGAAACGACAAACTGCAACACTGCTTGAAGTCATTTTTAAGGCCTTGAAACCCAACTTGAAGGCCTTGATATAGGATCCAATTGCACAACTCCAACGGTATCTTAAACGATACAAGTAAACGAACCTCAATCTTCAGGATATGTTCCAACCTTCAAAAGAAGAAAGTTTCAACATTCTTCAGACCATCCACAAGAGAACGTGATCTCAAATCCAAAATCAGGAGTACAAACCCGATCTAGGGTAAACAACTTGTGTGCTTTTTCTGCGTTCGTGTCTCTTAATGTAGAGCCCAAGAACTAGGTTCAAGCACTTCAAGAAGTTGATTGGATCATGGCCATGCAAAATGAGCTAAATGAATTCGAGAGAAACAAAGTTTGAACTCTCACATCTAGACTTAAGCAGCAATCCGTCATAGGAACAAAATGGGTGTTTTGAAACAAGTTGGATGAAAATGGTAAAGTCATTTGAAACAAAGTACGACTTGTAGTTTAAGGCTATAACCAAGAAGAAGGTATTGATTATGAGGAGACTTTTACTCCGGTTTCCAGGTTAGAAGTCATACGTATGCTACTTGCTTTTGCTTCTTTTATGAACATAAAGCCTTTCCAAATGGATGTTAAATGTGTTTTTCAAAATGGCTTCTTAGAAGAAGAATTGAAGTCTACGTTGCTCAACCTCTTGGTTTGAAAAATGATAAATTTTCGGATCATGTTTTTAAATTGGACAAAGATCTTTATGGTATTAAGCAAGCTCCTCGAGCTTGGTATGAAAGATTGCCCAAGTATCTCCTTGAAAATGATTTCAAAAGAGGTTTAATTGACAAAACTTTGTTTATCAAAACCAGAGGCAACGATTTATTAGTAGTACAAATCTATGTTGATGATATATTATTTCGTGCTACTAATGATTCTCTATGCAAGGAATTTTCAGATATTATGTGTAGGAAATTCAAAATGAGCTTTATGGGAGAGTTGAATTTCTTTCTTGGTCTTCAAGTAACTCAAGCTAAGAAAGAAAATTTTCTTAATCAAAGCAAGTATACCAAGGATTTTCTCAAGAATTATAAAATGGATCAATCCAAGGTAGCAAAGACTCCTATAAGTTCTACTCTTTCACTAGATCAAGACAATAATGGTAAGAGTGTCGTACAAAAGGAGTATCGAGGCATGGTCGCTTCTTTGTTATATTTAATCGCTAATCGACCTGACATTATGTTTAGTGTGTGCATGTGTGCAAGATTTCAAGCTGATCCCAAAGAGTCACACTTGATAGTTGTGGAAAGAATATTTCGGTATCTCAATGGCATTAAGGATTTAGGGTTATGGTATCCACGTCAAAACTCATTTCACCTCGTTGGCTATTCAGATGCAAACTTTGCAGGCTATAAGGGTGATAGAAAGAGCACTTAGGGACGTTGCCAACTCTTAGGGTCATCCCTAATTAGTTGGCACTCCAAGAAACAAAATTCCTTCGCCCTATCCATAACTGAAGCCGAATATATAACTGTTTGAGCTTGTTATGAACAAATCCTATTTTGTGATCTTGGTTTTGATCTCAAAGGTATACCTATTAAATGTGATAATACTAGTGTTATTTCGAAACTAAAAATCATGTGCAGCATTCAAGAACAAAGCATATCGATGTAAGACATCACTTCATACGAGATCATGTTGAAAAAGGTGATCTTTCGATATCTTTTATTTCAACTAACTTGTAGCTTGCAGATATTTTCAATAAGCCTCTACCTGAATACCGATTCAGTTTTATTAGATTGGAGCTTGGTATGTTGAACAAGGAAGCATTATCTTAGGGAGAGTAAATCGTTTTATTTTCTTCTTATAATGTAGTCTACTTTTCCATTTCAAGGCCTTGGAATGCAATCCAAAATCTTAAAACGGATTTCAAGGACTATATTGATAAATCACGAATTGAATTTATGGTTGTCATCTTTTAAGATAATTGATCATTAAATTATTTTTAAAGAAGAATTTCAAAAAAATAATTTCAAAAAAATTTCACCAAGATTTTGTTTTCAAATTCAAATCTTTTTAAAAGTTGGTTATGATTTATTAGGATAGCATGCAAATCAATTTCGGTTTTCAAGATCTTGATTTGTAACACCCCAAATTTTACAACTTGGAGAGTTACTGGTTAGGACCTCACAGTGGGTCCCAACCTTAGTTTGACAACAACTTAACAAGATCTTACAACAAGGCACAGATAAGGAAAAACCGAAAATCATAAATTAAGTCTTAACAACGTATGAATGTGACCAGAACAACCAACAGCCGGAAAACATAAGATAACAACTACGGATAGAAAGAAAGAACCAAGGTCCAACTGGAAATCCCACAAATAAAGAAACTGCATCACATCCTAAAAGTACGACACCCCGGCTGACCACTACCATCCGGATCACTCGGCATCTGCTCTAACATGTGGTACGTCTACACAACATAACAACTGTTAGCTAACTATCCAAATATAAGAAGAATAATAACAGCACAAACACACGCAGAATAATATAAACAAACATCATGCTGGCACACAACCGTTTATTATCTATTATTTAGGTGATTCATCTTATTCAATTTTACAGTTGTGGCACGAGAACTCTTAACAGTTCTCGCCTCCGTTCCTTATCCAACTGGGTGTAGGTCTAGCTGACCTCCGCCGGTAGCATCACTACAAACCGAGCACGGACTAGTCCCTAAAGAAACCCCCAACGTCCTCAAGCTAACTGAGCAGAATGCCACCGCCCGTTACTCTTAGGCCAAGTATAGGTCGATAAATATCTATCACAACCTATAACTCTAAACATTTCAATCACACACCACTATCATCATTCATGCTCATATTCAGAAGTCAGCTAAGTAAGCCCAAAGGACTTACCTATTATAAATCTTGATTCTCTGTAAACCAAACACGCTCTGTAATTGTAGCAACTCAGTTGCCTGCCAAAGGAGATATGTGCATTAGCACACTCCAAAGTATTTAGAAGTCTAAGACTTCTAAGGTAGAAGATCGTAATAGGACAAAACTGATTACAGTACTAATTTGTGGTAAAATGACTATTTTACCCTTAGTCCCGAAACTTCCAAATTTTTCGAAATTCATGTCTAAACTCCTATTTGAGACTATAAAGTCATATTCCAACTCTTAAGTTTAGTTTGGTTACAAACTGGCACTTTTTCCTATTTTCCTATTTTCCGAAAGATCGTAAAGGTCCAACTTCGGTTTCAAATATAAAATTCGTAGAAGCTTATAAAAATTCCGAAATGACTCTCTAGATCATCTATGATGTTCCATCTACCCTTAGGAGCAAGAATTTCTCAAAACTGTTCATTCATCATTTTTATAAAAATTCTCAAGGTTGGCTACAACACTTACATTTTCTATACTTAACCAAAATTCCAATGTTTACAAAAACTGCTTAAGTACCCTACTTTGGACGCTTATAACTTCTAATCCGACCGTTCATTTCTTCTCAAATTTTAATATAGTAACCTACATACATCTACCTATCATCTATTAAAATTTCAATGGTGGATATTCAACCTAACTCTTAAACATTGGTCTACAAGCTACGCAGTTCCTCACTTCCAAAACTGAATAAAAATGAAAGTATACAGCAACAGCCCTTGTCTCTACCCTTAAAGTCCTCCTGTGATCACCAGTTTGACCCCAAGGGACACTCACAATTCTCAGCCCTCACCCCAGCTTACTAGATCGGAAAACTCTCTCACGGAGATCAACACATACAACTACACTACATTCTTCAGAAGATGAAACAAATAAAAGGCTGTAGACAGGAGAACTCACCTCTTCCAGCAGCTATTGGCTAGGAGTTTTCGACTGATCTCGGAAGGAAATGGCTCGAATATAGCTGCAAAGAGGAGAAGCCCTACTTAATTAAACTACGGTTCAGAAGAGGAACAGAAGATGAAACCGTAGGTATAAATTGCTTCTGAAGTCCACAGCAGGAGGGCGAAGGAACTTACCAATGTTCTCCGTCTCTCCAGCTGTCGACACCAGGCGGTATAGGGATGAGTTGCTGTCTGAAGTACGTCCGCTCGATATGTGCTGTTCATTCGTGTAGTTGATAAGCGAGTGGAAAACAAACGAGCGGAAGAGAGGGAGACGAGGCTTACCTATGCCGGCCACTGCTGAGTACAAAAGTCCAACTCCGGACCGCTAGTAGGGGAAGCAAATACAACAGCCGGCTCGTTCTGGTGAAGGGGCGCTGATCGGTATGAGGTAGGCGTTGACGATTGGTAGAACGAAGGAAAGAAGAAGATACGCTGGTGAACCTGGACGGAATTAACACTCGCAGGGCACAAGGAAGGAGATCGCAATAGGAAATCTGGCGTGAAATCAGGAGCAGTTACGGGATTCCTTGCCTTATTAACACAGCAGCTACGTGGGAGTTAAGAGGGAATAAGCGTTGCTGCTCTTCTCCTTCCAACTGGGCTCGCGTTTCAATTGGGCTGAAGAAGGTAAGGCAGCAGCTCCTTCCTAGGATGCACGCTGGGCTGAAGAAGGTAGAGCAGCACACGCTGTTGGGCTGGGCTGGGCGCTGGCTGAAGCTGCGCTGGCATGCTGGGCTGGAGCTGGGCGCTGGGCTGAAGCTGCGCTGGCATGCTGGGCTGGAGCTGGGCGCTAGGCTGAAGCTGCGGAGCACACTACTGGGCAAGCTGGTGACTAAGTTGGGCTGGCACTGGCGCAAGGGAGCAGCAGTCCGGTGCTAGCTGTAGTCCGGAAACGAGATCACCGACTAACGAGTGCACGGAATAGACGGATATGGATCATGTTATAGTTTAGGATTGGTTATAAGGATCCTATCATTTTATGTGAAGGGAAGCTACATAAATGATGAATTTTGAAACAATGTGTCTAACTAAGTAGACTAATATGGATCAATTGGTCGAAATCCGGTTTGCTACGGAAATAAACGGAATAAAAATTCTGGATATTACATGATTTTCTCAAGATCTTGACAAGTCATAAGTTGATTTGACATGCCTCCTTTAACTACAGTTATCCCTTCCTCTTTTATCTCTTTCTTCCTTCAACACCATTACAATAGCCACTGCTTTACTCTTTCAATAATTTTCATAAGTTGATTCAACTTCCTATGACCACCCTCCTAGATCCAAATGTGTCCGGTTAGCCAAGAAACAGTTTCTTCTTCCCAACTACTCAACTTTGCAACCAACCCAATCATCTCTCACCCTAGAAGCAAGAATAGTCTTTACTGTGCTTGAAGATGCATTTTGCCTAGATCCAAATGTAGGGATTTGCTGACTGCCCAAATTTTTGAGTTGTTGTATCATGTGATGAATGGTTTAGATTTAGACCTTCCTAATATCATTCTAAACCATATGCTACACAACATAAACTCCACCAGTGACACTCCTCTTTCCTATGCCAATCTCCTCCCTAGAATCTTCAGATACTTCTCAATCGATACTACGAATGAGGATACACAAGTTGCATTGGGAAAAATTAATGAGAATTGGTTTGAGAGTCTTGGAATAAAAAATACTTTAACTGGAGACTAGAATTTGAAAGAACGGGATATAGGGTCATCCTTTGCAACTCAGCGACTAGATGCAGTAGAGTTTGGTCTGAAAACCTTGCACAAAGACATGGTGGATTTTAGGCCTGAAATCACCGACAAACTGGATGCCTCTCAAGACCTACTGGCGATTATGCACACCAAGGTAAATCAGATGTTTCATCTGAATGCACTCACCTATACAGCTGCAGGAAGCATCAAGCCTTTAAATGAGGAGGATGCTGAGGAAACATAGAAACATGTTTTAGATGTGATGCTTCAGTGTTACAAAACCGTCAAGAATTGTCCCATTCACCAACCAGTTTTTGAGGAACCATACATCTTGACTATTGAAGAGTATGGTGTGATGAAGAAGAACAAGAATATTGTGGATGATTGGAGGGTGGATGAGTATAAGAAGATGATTACCTTGGACAAAGCCCATACCAGATAGAGGCAAAAATATTACGACGATATCCGAGGGAAAGGGCATCGGAATCCAAAGTGGTACCAAGAGTAGCCTTTAAAAGTCTTGAAATAGATTTCAAGGCCTTGAAATGGATGTCAAGGCCTTACATGGACCTCAAAGCCCCCTTGGTTTTGATTTCAAGGTCTTGAATGACGTTTGTGGGACTCGTTTTAAACTCTGTTTTTGTTTTTGGAAATACTTTTTGGGTCTTTAATATTTTAAAATTCCTGTACTTAAATTTTTTTTCTCCCTTGTTGAAAGACAAAGGGGGAGAATTTAAATGTGTGTTGATCCGACATTACCGCATTCTTCATTTTCGATATAATTGTTGCATGTATATATCTAACATTGAATGCAAGTACGATATTTGTTTTGTCTTCTATCAAGGGGGAGATTGATAACTCCACCTTGATTATGAATTGTTTATGTGAATGATGGAAGACTTAATATTTATATGCGGTTTTATAAACTAACAAATATCGATTATATTTTTAGATTGCATGTTTTGGTTTGTGTTTGTTCAAATGTGTACAGGTCTTAAAAAGCATTTCAAAGGAATGACGCAGGACTTGAAACACATTACAAAGGACGAACGCGTAGGCCTTGAAAAGCATTACAAAGAAGGATTCGGTTAAAGGCTTCACTACAAGATTCGAATATCTCAACAACCAAAACAAGAAGATCTCAACCGAAGGATAACAAGAGAAGATCTCGGTCAGCCAACAAGAAGATCTTCGAACGGTTTCAAAGGGAAGATCTCGACGATAACAAAAAGATCTCTCAAATATATCAACCGAAGATGCAAAAAGATAAAGGAAGATCTCCAAACGGATTCCACACAAGAAGATCTTGGATCTAAGGGAAAATATTCAACGGCATATCCAAGTGAGAAGATATAGGATCTTCAGGCTCATTTCCAAAGAGAAGAAGTAGAAGAGATAAGATAGAAGATCTTACAACGGCTACTTCACCTCAACCAAGCAGCTTATTCTATGGAGAAAGAAGAAATTTACAACGGCTATCTTACAACGGCTACAAATTTCTCCATAGAAGACTATAAATGAAGATGAAGATTGAAGAAGAGAAGAACAAGCTTACACGGTTAAGAAACCAAGTCTTTAAGCGATCAAACATCTTCATTCATTCCAAAAGTTTTTCTTCCTTTTTAGCTTACAAATGTTTACATCCTTAGAGTGAGAACACTAGAGCTCCATTGGCATATCTAGAGAGTGTTATACTCGAGTGTGTTACTCTGCGAATTAACCAGACTATTATTTCTAGAATAGACTTGACTAGATCGTAGCATTGAGGCTACATTGAGAGAAGAAGGGATTTCTTCTAGTTTGTATCTAGGACTCACAAAAATTAGATAATAGATAGATAGAATCCTAGGGCCTAAAACATAGGCAGAGAGTAGGCTGTTAGGGCTGAATTTTCATAAATATATTGTCGCGTTGATCTTTTCATTCCGCACTTTATATCTCTTAGATTGTGACTAACGTTATTTTGCAGGTTTCGAAGTCAAGGCCTTGAAATCCCTTTCAAAGCCTTGAAAACCAGTTTTGTCACTAAGCGCACAGATCGACTTCAAGACCTTGAGATTAGTTTCAAAGCTTTGATATACGATATTGCGAAAAATTTCCATACTCTATTCAACCCCCCTTCTAGAGTATTTATATCCTTATTATTCAACTATTCGGTTCTTCAATGATGACCGCCTTAGTTAGGGTTACACGCCCCGCAAAGATGAGGGTTTTCCTTCTCCAACCATTTAACTTACTATTCATCTTATTCAAAAGGGCCGAGAAGGTATCTTTTGACACTCTACCTTGCAAGATGGGGACACCAAGATAATTGCCTAGATTTTTTGTCACCTCCACTTCACTAATTCTTGCTATGTTATCATAGAGATCACAAAGAACATTAGACGAGATAAAATTTTTGGATTTTTGAATATGGACTCTCTACCCTGACGCATTGCAAAAGATTTCAATGCATCCCATAACTGTTCTGACCTGAGATACTGAAGCCTCTACAAACATAATGATGTCATCTGCAAAGAAAAGGTGTGAGGGGGAACCATCTCGTGAGAGAGTAATAGATTTCAATGCATCTCATAACTATTTTGACCTGAGATACTGAAGCCTCTACAAACATAATGATGTCATCTGCAAAGAAAAGGTGTGAAAGGGGGGACCATCTCGTGAGAGAGTAATAGGTTTCCAATCCCCCCCTTTCCACTGCCGCAAGGATGAGGTGACTAAGTATTTCCACGCATAGACCAAACAAATAGGGAGAAATCGAATCCCTTTGTCTGATTCCTCTCTTTGGAACAAATTGCTTGGTAACCTCTCCGTTCCATAAGACTTGAAACTAGCAGTGTTGACACATTCTTGGATCATCTTACCCCACTGACTAGGAAACCCTGCCTCAGAAATCGTATCCATAATGAAATCCCGTCTGATTCTGTCGTAGGCCTTTTCCAAATCGAGTTTTAAGAGCATCCATTGCTTTCCCGTTTTCTTTCTCCTCATAGAGTGGACAATTTCCTGCATTAGAACTATGTTATTCTATACCAAGCGACCTGGGATAAAGCTTCCTTGGGTAGGACCCACAAGCTTCCCTATAACACTCTGCATATGTTGGACCAAAACTTTAGAACTAATCTTATAGTTAACATTACACAAAGCTTATCGGTCTAAATTAACTAACGAATTCAAGCTTCCCAACTTTATCAATAAGAGAAATAAGAGTATCGTTACTTCCCTGATACAATTTCTGATTGAGGAAAAATCGAGACACCTCCTCTTTCAAATATTGACCCATGGAGCTCCAGCACTTCTGATAAAAGACTGGTTGGAAGCCATCAATACCAATAGCTTTATACGCTCCCATACTTTTGACAACCGTCCATACTTCTTCCATACTTACCAGCTTTTGTAAGTTGGACCAATCATCACCGTCCACAACTAGGAAGATGAGAGTGTTAAGGTGGCAATCCTATAAAAGTTGAGGATTATTAAAGCTATAAAGATTCTTAAAATAATCCAAAGCATGTTATTCCAATCTTTCTTGCTCTTTCACCCATTCATCATTCTCCAACTGAAGGGCCGTGACTCTATTGTGACTTCTTTTGATAACCGTGGAGGTGTGAAAGAAGGAAGTGTTTCGGTTTCCATGCTCTAGCCATTGTTCCCTAGACTTTTGAAACCACACCAACTCTTCTTGCTCCAGGATAGCCTCCACTTTCACTTGTAATTGTTTCTCCTCACCTTCAAGCCTAGCAGAATCATTCTGGCACCTTCTGGATTGACTCTTGGCAAGTTTATCCAACGCCCCTTGTTTTCTATTGAAAACATTACCAAAAAACGAACCTATTCCAGACAATAAGAGAGTTTTTAAGAATAGGAAGAGCTTGACTAACTTTCGGGTTGTTAAACCAACACATTTCCACCATGTAATAGAAATCATGATGAGTCATCCAAACTGCTTCAAATCTGATCAGTCTTCTCTCCTTCCTACAAATAAAAGTAGGGTCTAACGAAATAAGAAGGGGAGAGTGATTAGAAGAGAACCTAACAAGATGACACACTTGAGCATTAGGCCACAAGAGCCGGCCTTCCTGATTCATAAAAACCCTGTCAAGTCTCTTGGCAATATTTCTTTTAGCCGATTTACCATCATCCCAAGTGAAATTTGCACTAGTGTAACCTAGATCTGTATGACCATGATACAACACAACGTCATTGAAACCGTTAGAATAAGCATAGAGTCGTCCTGATCCACCTTGTCATTAGAACATAAATCTAATACAGTTGAAATCACCTCCGATAACAAGAGGGTCAGTGATGGTGGATAACTCTATATCAAGATCACTCCAAAAGAGTCTTCTTTTACTGTAATCAGGTGATGCATAAACAACTTTCAAGTTGAATAACTTGTTCCCTGCAAATACCTTGGCATGGATGAAACATTTATTGCTATTAACAATGGTTATATGTAGTTTATCACTCTTCCAAAGGAGCCACACTGCTCCTTCAAAGACAACTGCTTCCACCCGGAAGCAACCCGAGAAATTTAACCGACAACATATGGCTTGTGCCCTAGTACCTGAGGTACAAGGTTCAAAGATATCTAGGATGTCAATATTATGGTGTCTACACAAATACGTAATGGCACGTCGGAACCCGTTCTTACAAGCTCTGAAAATATTCCATAATAAACATTAATCATAAGCATCGATAAAGGGGGAAACTAGGCGATATTTACTTACATGGAGGCCTGAGCATGCTCCTGATGTACCTTCTCGTCGGTTTGGTCTAGCATCAACTTATCAGAGGCTACATGTTGTTCAACCTGATGACTCTCCTCCCTTATACTGATAGATTCGGCGTCCCCGTTGTCTTCTTACATGGGCACCTATGTCCCATCCTACACAAGAGATCCTGGAGAAACACTCGAATCATTTGTTGTATTTGAGAAACTTAATGAGGTAATTCTTGGGCTGCCGATCCCTTCCTTCTCGACCGATTTCTCAATAACCACAGAGCTGAGACATGAAGCAATCGACAATCCTGAATCCTCTTGTCTTTGATGTTTGGCCAAACCTATCTCTTGTGGAGACTCTTCTGCTTTCTTAGCCTACCATGCTGCTCTCATAGCATCATCTTTCAACTTATTCTTAGTCTTTATCTTCCCTTCACCTTCCCCGCTCTCATTAGCCACCACAGGAGATGCTGAGAAGATCATTGTAGTTGTCGTTTGCTTTTTGTGCGAAACTTCTGAAGAGGTGCTACCAACAATTGGGCCCGCCGCATGCAACTTCTCTTTTTGGACATTCTTATTTTGTGGGCTAAATAGGCTCTTACCACCTCTTGTAGAGGCTACACTGTTTGGGTTCTGATGGCCTAATGTCACTTGGCCCGTAGGTAAAGTTTCAGTCAAAGGGAACTTTCCTTTCTATTGATAATTAGCCCCCTTTCCTTTAGTAATGAATTGCTTTCCTCCATTGCCCTGCATGGATATATATGTTGCCCTATCTGAATTGATAGCAGATCTTGCCTTGATCTCTGAGTTATACTTTCCTTTTTTAGCCTTGCTACGCCGTGCAACCAGCATTCAAGGACCATACCCAACATCATCAACGAGAACCACATGTGAACTTCCGGCGAGCCACCACCATTCTGGACTTCACTAATGGACACCCCATCCGTAGCTTTCTCAGTAGCAATTTCATTCTCACTAGTTTGTTTATCAATAGAGTCACCATGATCACATTGAGAGGCGTAATGACCATAACATCCGCATTTGAAACAAACCATGTCTAGACCTTCATACTCTATAGGACACCTTTTACCATTGATAACAATGGCTTTCTTGAGTGCTCGGCTCAAATCAATTTCCACATAAATACGTACAAATCTTCCCCTGTTGAAGTGTAAAGTATTCGGATCTATGGTTATCGGCAGACCAACTCCTTCAGCCATAGTGCAAATGATTGCCTCGTGATACCACTGAATAAGGACACCCGTAATTCGAACCCAGATTGGAGCAAACGTAATGGGGTTAGCCGTTGCAAAGTCCAGTGACCACTTCTTCATGATCAGGCACCTGCCAAACACTAACCATGGACCACCCGTCAGTATCATCATGAGTTCATTTTCGCTACGAAATCTAGCAAGAAAATAACTATTCTCCAAATCGATAAGTTGGATATTTTTACCACACTTCCATAGCTCTTTTATTTTCCTCTTCATGACTGGGAAAGCGATCGGGAAACCTAAGACTTTAAACACAATCGATTGCTTCCATATGACTTCTATCGTTTCAGTAGTGTCCTTATCGATTTCAAAGACCGGGTCTCCATCATGGCCATATGGATAACTTACAAAGATCTTACCAGCTAAGGATTCTCTGTTGATCGAGTCTTCATTGAAAGACTTAGTTCTACCCCCTCCAAGGACTTCACTTCATGATCTAGGCCCAAATCTATCCGTAGTAATCGCCACTGTTGGAGTAGTAACTGCACCTGTCTGGCTTGTGGGAGGGGAGGGAGTAACCACTGCCGTCTTTGCTAGTGAAATTCCTGAACTACTAGTTACGTGACCAACTTCTGTAACCGTAGAAACCGACGCATCAGTGGGGATTGGTGGTGCAATATCCACCATAACAGCATCCTGAATCACAACCTTCCCTTAGTTCTTCTGATGCGGGAGCCACCACCGGAGGAGTTTCCTCCACCATAAACCAACGAACACGCTCCGAGATATCGACAACCTACTCTTTTCGCAAATAGATCAAAAGAAGAGAGCATTTTCATCAAACCCAATTCCTTAGAAAATATACCTCATTTAACCCAATTCTTTATAAAGAGTATCCATAGCATAAACTCATTTAGAAAATATATACCTCCATTTAACCCAATTCTTTTCCCTAGGATGAATTATATATACGTTAAAATTAGTGAAATTTACAAAACAAAAACCTATAAAAAAGAGTCTAATTAAACCCAAATCTTTTTAAATTAATTATCATTAAAAAAAACAAATCACCCAAAATATAAGTATTAAATTAGTAACTTAAAACTTCAATGTGCGAAACGAAATAAAATATATTTGTGTGGCTACAGTATTAAATTTCCGTAAATTATCCTGTGAAAGATTGAATGTTGAAAACAACGCCCACCTCTACGGGGCCCACTGCTTTGAAGCAACCCATCCCTTCCACAGTCCCCCTTTTCCATTTCTTCCTCTTCTCTGTCTCTGAATCTCAGCTCCTTCTAATAACCTCAAACCCTAACCTCAGCTCCCTTCTCTCTTCCGATTTCTCTACCCACTAGCAAAACATGTCAAATCCTAACCCTAGCCGCACCACCCACAGGCGTAGCAGCTTCCCAGCTACAGACCCACTAACCAAATCTATGGATTCCTCAATCAGAACAAATCCTCTTTCTACCCATTTTTCCAAGCTGGGTATCAGCAAAAGAAGCTCTAGAACCCGTAGCCCACCTCCACTAGGAAGAACACACCCACCTGTTGTTGTTTCACAGTCTGATTTCAAAGCCACCCAAAAACCCCTCTCTAAATCCGCCATTTTTGAGCCCAAAATTAAGCCTTCTTCTCAATCTCGGCCCCAAATTGAGCAAACCACTGTTAGGGTTGTAAGAGAGACTAAAAAAGTTGACAACTTTCCTGTCAAGGAGAAAGAAGCTCTTGATTTGGTTAAGCCAATGGTGAGATTAGGAAGATCAAGATCCTTGTGTGATCCCAAAGTGGAACTTGCAAGTTTCATGCTCATTAATGGGGTCAAACTGGTCAATGCTGACATGCCATCAGTTATGCAGATCCATGCTGTTAGTTGTGCTAGAAAGACTTGTGATAGCTTAGAAAAATTCAGCTCTAAAGCCCTTGCTCTATCCCTGAAAAAGGTACTAATTCATTTTTTAATTAGTTTTGTGTTTTTGATTACTTTGGGATTGAACCCTGTAAAATTTGTGCAGGAGTTTGATGGGGCATATGGACCAGCATGGCACTGCATAGTAGGGACAAGCTTTGGGTCATTTGTGACACACTCAGTTGGTGGGTTCTTGTATTTTTCAATGGACCAAAAGCTGCATATTCTCTTGTTTAAAACTACTGTAGAGAGAGCTAAATCAGAGCTTCTCAATTAGGCAGCTTTAGAATCTTTGATTGATCAATGATGATGATGATGATATAAAAAACTTTACCCCTTGGTAAATAGATAGAATTTATTTTTTTTGCAGTGTTTAAGATTAGCCTAATGGCCCCTAACCATATATCAAATAGCACATTTTCTCTCTTCTGCAAGTCTCCGTTGCTGTTTGTTAATCATACAAATCTTATGTTACAGTGTTCATCCTTTGTGAGCTATTAATATCATTGCGGCTTAAAGTTTGGAAGGTGCTCTGCCATTTCAGGAGAGCTTACTATCCACATTTTTTCGTATCCACCCGATTCGATTGTTTTGATCCAAGTTGGGCTTGTTTAATAAGTGAACGAGTATGAATCGGTTTCGAATTGACACACGGCTGCTTATGGCGAGACCAGGGTCTATATTCCTTTTTGAAGTTGACCTGCTGTCATATAGTGCAAATTGTCATTATTAAAAGTGACAGCGATAATGAACTTAAATTTCATATTCTTCGCACACCTTTGACAATTTGTCCAGTTTAAACCTGATGAGGGACCTTAACAATGAATAAGTATTCAAATGCGGGGCCTTGTTAGATCTCAAATTGAATTTATAAGAGGGAAAACAAGCTTTACGGGGTTTCCTTTACAGATTTTGTTTTTAATAAAACAATGACTGACATTTTTAAAAACAAATTGAGGAAATGCTTAAGGAACTTGATTTCTGGCATTTATGATTTGCAGTTTGATTTGATGTACAGCTGCGCAGTGATTTTAGATTTTTGAGGTTATTTGATACATAAGCTCTCTTCATAATGATTTGCAATGTACAATTCTGCAAATTTAACTACCATTACAATTGCAAATGAGGAAATGCTGAAAGGAAATGTCAGGAAACAGGAAAGCTAAGGACAGGAACAGCTAAACTATACTGCACTAGATGTGAAGGCTCCATGCAGTGCAAGAGGCTTGAATCTTCCTGTTTAACTGAGGTACGTCAAATCGAATAAACCCTTTTCCGTGTTTCCGTTTCCGTTACTCATAAGGTCCATTCTTGCTTATCATCACGGATTTTGCTTATCACATAAACAGCAGAACTCAAACATACTTTCTAAATTTCTTGTGGAAGTTCAACTGTTTGATTCTTGATCAACCCCCTTCTTGCCTTCTTCAAGGGCCAGGATACCTGTTCTATACGTATTTTTACTCGTCTACTGTCTTCTACTTTAAGGGCCTTAACTTCCTTCCGCGGCTTCAGACGCTTTAGTAGAAAGTAAAATGAGAAACCGGATGGGTTTATGTAGCAATGCATTTATAAATACAGATTAGTAGCTTTACCTGTAGCTTCCAATTTGCTGATGTCTGCTTCAACTGATTCTTTCACAATCCCTGAGTGATTTTTCCCATATATGTTAACCATAAAGATAAAATCCATTACCTTCAAGGAAAGATGTGCATTTTTAGCTTGGCTGAAGAACAATACCTCCATCGTTATGGTTCAAAATGTCATTGACAGTTCCTTCATTCTCGTCTTCTTCCCCTACCACATGAAATAAACATGTTATACCATGTTTAAAGTTCAAAAAATCTCGTATATTTATCATTCTCACCAATCTGATGCTCCATGTCATCATGTATCTTCCCTTCATTTTCTTCCCCTGGCAAGTGATCATGCTCATAAACAGCATAAGCATGGTCATCATAGTAAGACATGCCCGGATCATGATCAACGTCTGTCTCTATATCAAAGACGCTCTCATCAGGACTAACGTGGCCATCGTCACCATCTTCCTCGTGATCAGACCTCTCGGTAAACGAAGAGAAAGATTGAGCCTTGTCAAAGTGATCGTTCTTCTTTATAACATCTCCCAAGACGCCATACTTTTCCTTGTAAGCCTCTAGCTCGTCTTGCATATCCCGCATTTCATACTCTCGCTTTTCCAACAAATCGTGCAATGCACTCAATGCCTCTTGGTCATACTCGGCTTGCTCATCCATCATTCTTTGATACTGTAAGGCCTCCATCTGAACCGTAGCCTTATCTGCTTGCAACCGAGTTATCATAGCCATGGCATTGTTAGCTGCCACAGCTGATGCACTCCTCTCCTCGTCCAATTCCCCGGAAAGCTCTATAAGTGCCTTTCTATCCAACTTCATTTGCTTTTTTAAACGGTTCACAATTGAGTCCTCCGGCTCATTTGCACCCGCATTCTCAAACAAGTCAGATGAGTTAAGATCTAGCCTGTCACCAATCGACTTCCTAGGAGTACGTCCAAACCTTGGGCTCGCGGCTGCTGAATCTCCCAAGACATTGTTGAAAAACTTGTTTCCTGCCTTGGCATAAGACGGCGTCCTACCAAAATCTTCGGTCAAATCTTCACTTTCCGGAATCACAACTGTGCTAGGGGCTGGTTTCACATCTTCCTTAACTGTACTCATAAATCAAACAAAAGCAATTCATCAAGTCACCAAGAAAAGTTCAGGGTATTTTTTACTTTTTACTTTACCTTGATTCGACAAGTCTTCATCACCAGGAATGGTAGCAGTGACGGATCTAGGTAGTTTAAGTTCAACTGGTTTGATAGGAGGCAATTCAGCACTCTTTGCTTCTTCATTCTTCCACGGATTGAATGCAGTACGAGGAGAAGGGGCAGGGGCCTGAGCAACCCAAGCAGGAACATTAGCAACTCCAGGCTTTTGATAAGATGACTTAGCCTTCATTGGCTCACCACAGCAAGAACAAATACTAGAGCTCGGCTTTTCAGGACCCGTAGTCCCCTGCATAGCAGGATCATCCTTCAAATGACCCGGCAACCTCAAGCGCGATCTTAGCTCATCATTGAACAAGGAGTCAATATCCTTGTTATTGTCGTTTGTTGCAGAAGCAATGGCATTATTCTCAGGGCCAAAAGCAAGAAGACAGCCGTCGCACATGGTTCTTAGATCGGAGAGCTTTCGATGAACATGGCAGTAAGCGAAAGAGGAGATCTCCTTCTTGTGATCTTCACACATTGTGGCGTTGTAGTGCAGATCATGATCTGTACGGTCAAAGAGATAGTTGACCCTCGTGCAAAGTAGGCAAGGAGGGGCTAACTCGAAGAGTTCTGCAAAAATGTTGGCTAAATAGGCGAGGGCTCCATCGATGAAGAGGATGGCCATTAGTGTTAATTCGAGAACTGCGTAGATTATGAATCGAGGGAGCTTGCCCAGCTCTTGTTCGACGAAATACCTGAATGAACGAGATTTCATCATGTTTTGTGTTTCTCTTGAGGAGAATTATGGTGTCAGATTTGAAGAAGTGGGAGAAGAATCATGTGATTCGTGGGGCGGAATCTTGAGCCAAATTGATGATTTTCGACGGTTTTGTTGTTTGAAATTTTCTTGTTTTCTATGTTTTTCTGCCTTTTGTTCCTCCGAGGCTGTCCTGTGGTTGAATGTGGTGGTCAAAATTGGAAAATTTTCCATTCCTTGTTTTTCGAAGTATACAACCGTTTTTGGCGCCTCTTCTACCTGAAATAACGGTTCATCGTTAATTTCATTGCAATTTTTTTTTCTTTTTCAAAGTAAACGTGTGGTAAATTGTTTTAACACTTTTTAAGCTAAGTTTTTGCTTGTAATTATCGAAGATGCTCTAAAAACTAATTAATTAGATAAATAGTAGGGAGACGAGAAGAAAGTAAGAAATATATAATATATTAACATAGAAGATGTAAACATGAGAGAATCCTAAGGCGTGGTCAACAACAAAGACTTTTCATTCACTTACACTAACTTTCTAGCTAGATAGAATCCCAAAATAAATAAATAAAAACAACATAGTACATTACCACATAAGTCCCAGAATGTAACAAGCAAAACCACGATCTCAATAAAATATAATAAGAACAATGTTCTACTTCCATAGAAGCAAGACCGATGCAAGAAGCAGCCAACACATGACGGCGGTACGGCAGTTGAGATTGATGGTCACAGCTCGGCTGTTGTCCATCCCTACAGCCGTGGGCGCAATGCCGCTACTGATCCCGCCGGAGTAGGGTGACAAGGTGGTGGTTGGGGTCCCACCGGCACTAGGCACGGTTGTAGTGTAGGGTGAGGAGGTAGTTGGGCTACCGGAGACTGTAGGGGTTCCGGTGACCGGAGATGTTGGCGTCGTTGATGGCACGCTTATTGTCGGAGTTGTTCCGGTGGAGGTCGATCCACTGCATTTCAACGCATAAATTGAAAAGTAAGTGGAGGAGACAAGATATGATGAGACAATGACGAGTGTGAGTCACGAATGACATAAAAAAGGCGGTTTGGGATTTGGGTAAGCACTAAGGCACGATAAATAGAAGGTCGCCATGTGTAAAAGATTAGACACTAAGATGTAACGAGCGCTTGACACATAGTATTGTATAAAAGCTGACTAAAAAAGCAACATATATAGAACAAATGATTTTGGACCGAAAGACATGAATTAATGAATGACTTTCACTAAAAAGCAAAAGTACACTTGTCCACTCCACATATTGCGAGTTAAGTACGCCGGACTTCTGGGTTCGACAAATACAGACTGAAATAATAGGACGATAGTGATGTTGCAAAGTAGTCAATAAGACCATTATGCCCCCCACATAAAGCACTTATCGTGTTAAAAGTATAAGGTTTTCTCTAATCTAAATTTCAAAATAGGTAAGTTATTGATGTAAGAGGAAATTTTTATGATACGTCCGAAAAATAAACAAATTTTTAAAAAATATGAATAAATAAATAATTATATATTGGAAAAGATTCAACTCATTTATATATCAATAACAATTATATCATTATCTCAAACAGTTTAGAGCTCTCTTGGTATCCATATCATAATGGTTATTGACATTAAAAAAAAAAAACTCATACCTATGTTTAATATAAGATTATATGAATATATGATAGCTTGATATATTTCTAATACATATTTTTTTTCATTTTCTTTAATATAGTCCAAAAAATGTGGTATCACATAACTAAAATTGTTCCTTCCTCTTCTATTCTTCTTAAACAAAGATTTAACATACTTTTTACTCATAACTTGATATCTAGATATAAATAGCAAATAGACCCTTAATTTATTATTACAATAGTTTAATTTTTTTAATTATTTACTTTAAAATTCATTTAAATAATTTTTCTAACAGTTGTTACTATTTTTACATTATTATGAAAAGTAAAATAATTAAAAAAGTTAAACTATTGTAATAATAAACAAAGGTATATATAACTGATAAATAAGTAAATCCTAAAAAATAAAACCAAAATTATATATATATATATATATATATATATATATATATATATATATATATATATATATATATATATATATATATATATATATATATATATATATATATATATATATCAAGTTGTTTATAAATTAACCTTTTTAACCCATAGAAAAATACACATAGAATAGTGAAGAAAAAAAACAAAAGAACAAGAGTATTATTAATCATGATGCAACATATAATGATGAGGTAGATGAATAGGCAGTAGACAATATAATTATGTGATGCATGAGGCCCCACCCGATGGGGTAATTAGGTATAGTCAATTAGTCATGTTAGTTAACGGACATATCAAATAAAGTAAATCACTTGAGCTATTTTAACTAATTACCTTCCAGATGCGGGGAAATTACAGCCAGTAGTACCTGCATTTCGACACAACGTTTATTACATATTTGTACGTTGTAAAATCTTATATTTACGAATAAGTATATTATTTTATAATATAAATAGTGAGAGGTAAAAAAAAAAGAAATTACTTGGGTTTGTGGAAGAGATGGTAGCAGTGCCACCAAAGTCACAAGTAGCGCCACCTTGTTTACTCTTCTGAAAATAACTGTTGACTGCGTATGAACAGTGTGCTTTTAATGAGTTAGGGTTATAACATGCTCCACTCGGCCTTATTGGGCTGCAATCTGCTCCTGCTCCACAGGCGTAGTCTAGTGTCTTCTGTAACACTGAATCACTTACCCCATCTTTGCAGACACACCATAGCGCACCTGCACCAGCATCACACAGCATCAGAAAAAAAGAATGATTTTGATTGTGGAGAATTGAAAACAATAGCTTACTTGAGTAATCGACCGCCATGGCTAGGAAAAGCAGAGCTCCCAGCACCAATACTTGTTGATTCGAATTTGCTGTCATTTTATTGGAGATGAAAACGACGTCGTGCTGCTTGTGTTGTGCGAGTAAGAATGAGGGGAGGGAGACGGCAATTTGTAGGCGGGGAAATGTGTTTTGGAAAAAGTAAAATTTGGGAAAGTGATGTCAAGATTCAAGACTTTTGACGGTGCAAAAACGTTAGTGGTGGGTCCCGCTTTTTGTCCTAATGCTTTTGCTTCCCATGTTGCATTTGAATGCCTCAATTTGTTAGGAGTGATTAAAGTGTGTTGTTCATTGTACATTTATCAAGAAAGAGTCGTAAATCTTAGCCTTGGCGAGCTTACCGCTTACGTTTGTCGACGTTATTACGTTCACATAAGTTCCACCTATGATTCACGGACACTTCTAGAAGGCGACGTGTCCCGTGTCCTGCCGTGTCGGAAACGGGGACACACCTGGACACGGCTCGGACACGGTCAAATATGACCGGACACGGTCAAGACACGTTTCCAAGGTAGGACACGTCTAGGACACGGTGAGGACGCGGATTGTGTCCGGTCAAGACATGATCAACGAAATAAAAACTTATATACCGTAATATTTTCTCTTCTTTCCCATTTTTTCCGACTAAACCTAGCTCCACATGACCACCTGCGAGATTGTGGTTGTCGGAAGTAGGACATCAATCTTCTTGTCCGGCTCTAATGTTGAAATGTTGTTCCGCCGGCCGACTCTTCTCTCCATTTTTCTTATGATTTTATAAATTAATTTTGAATCTTTGATTATTAATTTATTTTGTGATTTTTATTTGTTGAATGTTGACTATGTTATTCTAATTCTTTCACTTTTTATAATTCACAAATATTTATTATTATTTTCCTTTGTTGACCATGTTGTTAGGTTATTGTTGATTTGCAAATGAATGATTCATTCTTCAATTTTGATACTAAGTATGATTATTTCAGATTATAAAACTAAATATGTTTATTTCTATGTTTTGTAAGACTGAAAATGTTTGTTTCTAAGCTTTTGTTTCGATTATTTTATTATCATGTTAATATTTTTACCAACTCATATATCATTGATTTTTTTTCATATATGTATCTCATTATGATATAGTAATTCTATATTTAAATATCTTTAATGTAACACCCCAAATCCGCGGGAATCGGGGCGCTACGGGTTGGGACCTCACAATGGGTCCCGACCCTTATCCTGACAACAATTTCACCGGATCTTGCAACAAGGCACAAATAAAGGTCAAAACCGAAATATATTTTTATGCAATGAAAGGAAACCCAAAAGAAACAATAAAAGACTTCAGCCGATAAACAACACCAAAGACCAAAACGCCATACACGCGGCATACCAACATAATAAACGAAGAATAAAACACAACCCGACTCCAACCAAAACCCACTCCTAAAATGTACGGAACCCCGGCTGCCCACTCTTCCGGATCTCCCGGCCGCATTCTTAACTTGCAAGACAATCTACAACAATCGGTATAGAACCGTTAGCTAATATTCGAAGCATTAGAATCAAGGTGAAAGGCACAAAGACAAGTAAATCAACATAACACACAATGTACACCAAATCACACAAGTCCGGTTTATTATCTTTTTATTATTAAGTCGTATCCCGTTCTAGTTCAACTTCTTTTGTGACACGAGAATCTCCCGAAACTCGCATCGGTCCCCACTTACCGCATGGAACGGTACGGATGCCTCCGACCGTCTAACCACACGGGCTGGTCGCCAAGAACCTCCTAGCTCTACGCAAGAGCTAGGCAGTGATGTCACCGCCCGTTATCATACACTTGGGCCAAATAATATAAAGGTCGGTAGTCCTATTTCCGGTTTAGTTGTTATAAATAATATAGAATACACACACACCACCAAACACACATCAATGCTAATACAAGGAATACGAGCTAAGTAAGTCCGGAGACTTACCTTATCGTCACACTCAACTCACAACACTCTCGCTTCCCTTGGGAAGGAGTCCACAACCTGCTCACAAGAAGATAACTATATCAACAACTCGCTCAACTCAAGAAATCTAAGATTTCTACACAAATGATCTATGCGAGATCATTTGACTCACATTCTAGGACCGCATCCTAGAATCTCTCATGCTCACTCACATCACACTCGGATCTCGCAAGATCATAACTCACAACACCACTAGGATACTCTCTTTCTAGTTCACAACCTCAACAATCATACAACCTCAACCCCTAAATTCTCACAAGCTTAACATACAACTTAAATCCATACAACCTCACAAGATAATATCAACACCTCAAGCCTAATGATTCTCACAAGATCAAACCATACACTCGAATCCTTATAACAACCTAACTAGACTGCAAAACCCCCTCAAGCTTAGAATCCACATCAATCCATCAAACAATATCAAATCCTCAAAACTCACCCAAGGTTCAAAACCACTACTTGACATTAACTCTAAGTTATGCTAGATCCATCTTAGCATGATACTAAAACTTAACATAACTAGATCGAGGGGAAAGAATACTCACGCGACGTCAATAGACGGAAGTCGTTCAACGGATGTTGACTTGGACTCGTTAGGCCTTTATCGGGGCGCTTCCGAACCTAGCACCAAACTAAACAAATTTAGCTTATAAGCTAAATTTGAACGGAATAAGGAACATATATAATGTAAGGAAAACCCCACTTTTAAAACCCAAGTTAAAACCGTAAATATATATTGTGGAAAATTTGTATAACATCATAACCCAAGGTTAAACTCGTTTTCAAAGTCAACGTTAAAATCCCGTAATTAAAATCCAAGGTTAAAAACCGCTAACGCATTTTCCGGGGCAATTCATACAATTTCATAAATATGGATCATAATCTGCAATTAGATTTTCTGGGTCAAATCTGTAATTAATTCCTGCAAAGGGCAGATCCGCAATCTCCAAAAATCCGGGTCAAAACTGTAAATACAAAGTACTGGTTAAAATCTGTGATTAGCACAAAAGAGGAGGGGGCCGCATATAAATAAGGAAAAGGGTTTTCTTTTAAACCCAACACCCACATTGCTGCCGGCTGCCGCAGGCAAGCAGGGGAGGCGGCTACGCTGGCCTTCCGGCAGACCAGGGTGACGGCACAGAGTGGTCTTCTCCGGCGTCGGATGGGCTTCGACGACGGCTCCGGTGGTGGCTTTCAGTCTCCAGGAAGGCGAGGCGGATCTATAGGTATCCGGTGGTGGTGTCGGGCAAAGAAGAAGGGGTGCAGCCACTGGTGAAGGGCTAGGGAGCCTGGCCGCAGCTTCCTTCTCCGGTGGTAGCAAGGAGTGGCGGCAAGGCCTCTTATCCGACAACTGCAAGTCCCCATCTCAGGCGAGTGAAGGAAGGTGGGAGTTGGGGAGAGTTTGAGGAGGGAATGAGAGAGAGATTTGCAGCGAGATGCTTCTCTGGCTTCGAGTGGCCGGCACGACTCCATGGTCCGATGGGGGATAGTTGGTTGGATGCCTTCTAAGAAGAGAGGACAATGGATGAGGGTTGAAGATGGAAACAAGGAAGGTTTGAGAGGAAACCGAGGGAGAAGTGAAGAATGGTGAGGAGCAGCGGTGAGGAGGGTGACAGTTGCAAAAAGAGAGTCCCGGTGGGGGTTGCTGCAGCTCCAGAGAGGGCTGCCGAAGGTGAAGAGAAGGTGTTTCTGGAGATAGAGGGAGTTTGTCACCGGAGGAGTGAGCAGCAGGTTGGAAGAGTGAAGAGTGGAAGAAAGCATGTGTGGTTGTCATGACCTCTTAGGGAGGGCAAGGTAGATGGTTGTAGTGGAGTGAAGGAAGCAAGGCTGCAGAAAAGCATAGTAGGTTGGGCGGCAGTGCATCATAGCAGGTGTTCGTGTAACACCCCGAATTCGCGGGACTCGGGATGTCACATTTGGCTAGGATCTCACAATGGATCCTGACCCTAGCCTGACAACAAGTTCACTGGACCTTACAACATGGCACTGACAGATATAAAACAAATACATAAAACAGTATAAACTGTACGACTCAAAGTAAACAACAACATAGCCGAGTATATAAAACGACATCCTCACACAGGAGGTACAAAAGATCATCCTCACGCAGGAGGGGAAACACAACAATCCCAAACCAACCACCTAATGTACGAGAGTCCTCGGCCTGTCACCCTGCCAGATCACCCAGTAGCGCCTAACCTGTAAACATCTACAACACGGTATGAAACCGTTAGCTAACCATACATATATGAGGTAATGCATAAGCACAAGCACAATCATGAAAGATAAACACATCAGCATGCTATCACACATTTACCCATTTATTATCTTTATATAATAACCATTCACTCAAAAACCGTATATATATAGATAGATGAAAGTATGTGACACGAGGACCGATACATCCCCGCCTCTGAGTACAATGTCCAGCTATACGAGTATCGGTCACACAATCCGTGTACCCTATGGGAGTGGATTGCGCCCTTCCTGTAAACTAGTCTGGCCTGACATCAGAGAACCTCCCAGACTCCACGGCGGGATGAAATGGAAAGGTTATCACAGTCACGCAATGGGGTAGTCAATAGAACATAGGTCGATAAAAACGACAACTCATGATATCATAGCAAACATATAAAGCACACACCACTCATGCAAACACCCAATATAGGGATGGTAGCTAAGTAAGTCCTACGGACTTACCTCAACCTCGTACAAACTCAACCACGATCACCTCTACACTGGAGGGACAACACGACCTATAAACAAGGCATAAAGAGATATATCAACCTCTATTCATCAAAGGGGTCACACCTAGACCCAAAGGGATCCATAAGGATCATACTCAATCTATAAGCCTCACAACCAACTAAACCTCAATATCTCAACATAACTCACAATTCCTCAAATCTCAAGGTAGTATCTAATCAACATTCCTCAATCTCAATTTTAATCCTAATTTAATTAATTAACCTTTAATTAATTAATTAGATTTTTCTAGAATAACGTTTTGCCCGCAGGCAATTTCTAAACCCCCTGTCATCAGATTTCATCAAACAAGAACCCATAATCACCAGAATAATATAACGACCATAATGGAATTTCTAATTGTCCTATTTGACAAGCCTAAAGTCAATTTAGGCCAAATCGCAGTACGGAAAACGAATAAATTCATAACTTATTTGTTACTAACCCGATTGACGATCTGAAAGAAGATTCGGAATCACAACGACGCAGGCTACGCATGGACAGCATCAAATTCATCGGAATCTGAGCGACAGAACCGTCCTGGTGACATATATGCTCGACCAGCCCTTCATATACTCGGAAATGCAGAAACTCGGTACCGATATGAAGAGAATGAAGAGAGGAATCCAGAAACTCAAACGGAATTGAAATCGGATTAGAAACGGAGAGTAGATCTGAGTTTGAAGGTTGAGAGAAATCAGAGCTTTTACGAGGAAACGTGAAATGAAATGAATTAATAAAGGATTTTCCGCTATTTATAGTGAAGACGATAATTATCGTTTAGTAAAGTCGATAATTATCCTTTAACCGATCCAAAGGCGGGTCGAGGGAGATTGGAACATTAAATCTGGAATATTGTAGGGATAATTATTACACAACTGCCTCGGGAAACGTGTATTCCTAAGCCGTCTTTCTTAGCCGTTAAGAAACGAAATAGCGACTCTTTTGACCGTTTTGCCTCTCCATGTTATTTCATATCTAGGACATATCCGATGTCCTGATCATTTCTCTCAACTGCATTTTGATTAATTGGAGCTCCCAAATGCTCCAAATAACACCGGAGGGTAAAAATAATTACCCGGGGGAAAAAGTAAAAATTTCCCCAAACGTCCAAAATTACGCGAGGAACATAACGGTGGGACTCTTACTCATCACTTGCGAAGTCTTAGCGAGTTATATGTTAATTACTATCAACGATTAAGTTAATCAACATTAATAGAATTCGAAATCCTAGCTATTACAGTTCGAGTGAGACAAGGCAGGAAAAAAAAAATACGGAATATATATATAAATTAAAATATATAAAATCAAAAAATAAAATTTCCAATGTGAAAATACCCGTAGAAATATTTAGGTTATTAAATTATCGATAAAAGTCGGAAAAATAAATATCGAAAACGCTCCCAATAAACGGGGCGTTACATTTAAAATAATATATTAATTATTTTACTCGCCGTGTCCCCGTTTCCTATACTTTTGAGGATTGTCGCTTCCCCGTTTCTCGCCGTGTCCGTTTCCCGTATCCGTGTGTGTGTCCGTGCATCATAGAGTTCCACGATTTATGGTTTGATAATTTGAGAAATGTTGTTGGAAAAACACGCCTTTATTAATATTTGAAAGATTTTGACCTACCCGACTTTTTTTTAATTTTGTGATTAGTTAATAAAAACTATAATTTTTTATCACTTTTATTTAGTGATATATAAAAATAAATAATTTATCTATTTTAATAATAAAAAAAGATGTTTATTAGTATTATGTAAGGGTAAGTTTTAATTCGTAATTATTGAATTTGTTTTTTATTTGTTTTTTTTTCCTGTAATGAACGTACCAGAATTTTTTCATACCTGAAGTTATTTTTGTCCTTTTTTTTTATATTTTTTTTATAATTTTTTGGTGTGAGTTTCCGGTATGAAATTTACACACCGGAATTTACACACCAGAAGTTCAAAAATACATGTGTTTATGTCACCATTGCAAAAACTACTTACCAGAAGTTACAAAACTACTTACCAGAAATTCTATAAACCGCTGCAAAAACTACTTATCAAATATCAACTAGTTGCTAAAAGAAAACATTCATGATTTCTAAACCAGAGCAAAGCAGCTCTAGGCCACAAAAATCCATGGTTTTACATTCTAAAAAGGCAACATCTCAGAAATATAGAATGCAAGACAAGAACAAAGTTGGACCAATCAAGCAAAAATAAAGATAATACATCAACGTCATGAAACCCTCTTGTCAAAATCGACAATTTTGCTGTAAAACCTTTTGTTTTAGTGAAAAGGAGATTCAAAGCCTCTACAAGATGGCATTGTAATGCATTTTCTAGCATATATGACCCACTTTTGCATTATTGTTTCATCTTACGATCCAACTCAATCCAATTTGCAGTTGAAGATATCGAGATCATAGCTTTAAAGAATAGGAACCACAAGAATTTAGTAGAGGTTAAGAAGGTTGTCGTTATTGTGGAAGTACTTGTCAAGCTGAGCAAGCCCCGAGTCAACATCCCACATGAAGATCATACCCTAAAAGTTAGAAATAGAGAAAGACATCAGATTCCCAAAGAGAGCGCAATATAATCAATAGGAATCCAAAATGCTAAGAAGGAAGTAGTTCAGAATACATACCAGACTTGCAGCGGCAGTGGTCTTTCCATGTTCCTTATTCTTGAAAAGCCAATTTCTTGAAGCACCTCCATCATCCAGAGCTTCCCCATTTTCTACAAGCTCTTCATCTCCTACCAGAGTAAAAAGAAACGAAAACTCATTTAGAACCTGTTCAACAATACCCGAGTAAAAAGAAATGAAAAGAAACAACGTTATTCCGATATAACAATACCAGAGGAAGGAGATGAAGCTATATATATCTGGATCTGGATCTAGATTTGGCCTGGCGGACAAGCCTAGCAGACGAGAAGCTTTCGGTATTGCTCTATTGATTGCAACTACAAGTCTGTGAAAAGGAAGGTCAGATCTAGATCTCAGTACTGCTCTTCTGTGCTTCCTCCTAAAGAAGCCAGGAAGGCCGCAAACAAGGTAGCTGCCCCATGAGAGCTTTTTCTGAACTTTTTGGATTTTGATTACATAATCCACGTTCCCTTTGGAAAAGCTGCTCCAAGATCTGTTGTTTCTCCTTCACAATAACCGGCGCTAACCCAGACTTCTTCCCCTCACTTCCTCCTAGACACACAAACCCGACCAACGGAGACCGGTTGCCTCGACGATAAGCAACAAAGGAGGAGCCTTCAACATCGACAAACACAACAAGGAGAACTCTTTGTGAGCGAGAGACACTACTTCCTTGGACCACATTTTTGGAATCAGACGGCAAAAAGAGGATGAAGGCAGAGGAGTGGAGGGGTTAGAGTTAGGGTTTTTGACAATAAAAATTAGAAGGGTACGTTTACCTAATTAAAAAACTAAAAAGCCTAGTTACTAAACTCAAAACCAAAAAAGTCTATTAACCAACTTAGCCCTTAATATTTAGGTTTCTTAAAGTTATTTTAAAAAAAAAAGCTAAAAAGGGTGTCGCATGTACCGATGTCTAAATTGAAATAGAAAATTTTCCATAATTATTGTCAGTTGTGTGTATTATTTCGGGTGCCGCTTGAAAAAAAAAATATTTTGAAAGCTGACGCCATTCGCCATCGTTCAAGATAGGCATCGACGTCATCCGCAACATTCAAGAAGGTAGGCGCTGACGCCTAAATTGAGATAGAAAATTTTCCCTAATTATTGACAGTCGCGTGTATTATTTTGGGTGCAGTTTGAAAAAAATAAATATTTTGAAAACAACGTCATCCGCCAACACTCAAGATAAGCGCCGACGCCTAAATTGAGATTGAAAATTATCCGCTAATTATTGATAGTCACGTGTATTATTTTGGGCGCTGTTTGAAAAAAAATAAATATTTCATCGCTTGCTTGACTCTTTTATAAGATCTTCTGTGGAGTCGAGTTGAACGTTGAACGTTGAACTTTTGACCGTTGGGCTGTCAGAATCTTCTCCACAAGATCTTCGACATGGTTGTTTTGAAGTTGAACGATAAGATCTTCAACAACTTCGCACAAGATCTTCAAGCAAATTTACAACAACTTGTGCACGCAATCTTCGCTTCACTCTATCCGTAAAGCAAGATCTTTCGGTTTATAAATCTGCACAAATCATGTAACAAACAAGACAAGGAATCTATATATATATATATATATATATATATATAGATCCTGACTCATATGTAAACAACTCTTACCATGTGAACATGTAAACAGTACCGAATATATGTGACTATACCGCTGAATATATGTGACTATACCACCGAATATATTTAGCCAGGTCCGGCGAATATTTTTTCCATTAATAACACGATTTTTTTTCCTTTAATATCGCCTAATCTCATCCATATATTTAACGATCTAACGGATAGAGGTTGTTCTCATTTTACATGGTAAGAGCTGTTTACATGGGAGTCAACCTCTCTCTCTCTCTATATATATATATATATATATATGTATATATATATATATATATATATATATATATATATATATATATATATATATATATATATATATAGAGAGAGAGAGAGTATAGATCATATGAGAACAGGCTTATCGTGTAATCATGAGAACAAATTCGTAATTATTATTAGTTTTGTTACGAAGGTACCGTATCGTTTAATGTATTATTCGTAGTTATTGTTGGTTGAGTGAATTACTCGTAGTTATTGTTGGTTGAATGGATTATTCCTAATTATTATTCGTAGTTATTATTAATTATGATATCTACTTTAAATCTCGACCCTTAATACTCACCATCCGACGGTTTAAGATTGTTCTCATGATTACACAATAAACGTGTTCTCATGGGAACCACACCCTATATATATATATAGATTTTAGTTCAAGTGAGGAGAGAGCTTGTAGATAGGAATTAGGAGGGCTGTAAGCCATTGGATTGATTTTAAATCAAGGGCTCTCACACGCTCATCATTAATGGCATTTTTGTAAATTGACTTTAAATCTGGAAAAATACCCTTACGTTCAAATTAGTCATCAGTGTTCATACTTTTATATGTCATTGTTCATATTTTTATACATCGGTGTTCATAGTATTTTTATTCATCAAAGGATCATGTTCATTTATTCTTTTGTGTTTATTTTATAATGTATAGATGGTCATTTACAGTATATAACCAAGAAAAATAAAAAAAACTCATCACAAAACGTTAAAAGATGATCATAATATGTTATGTATATGTCAAAGTTATAGATTAGTCATCAGTGTTCATACTTTTATACGTCATTGTTCATGTTTTGCTTCGTCAGTGTTCATACTTTTTATGTCATTGTCCTTGTAAATATTATAAACTATTTTTCTATAAGGTATTTTGTCGAACAGTTTGCGTGCACACTAAAAGGAGCATATAGATTATTCAATTGAAGCCATTAGACCAACTCAACAAAAACTTATCAAACACAAAAATGATTCAAACAAATTTGATTTCGAACACAAACATCAATCATAATGAAACCTAAACATTAAGAATGGAAATTAAAACAGTAAGAGTAGAAATTCGAAGAAACAAAACCTGAATCGTCTTGTATTCTCTTTGATTTCATAATTTTTTTATGTAATTGATCTCTGAATATTATAAACACGATTTGAAACAAAAGTATAATTTTCAAAAAAATGAGCATCATCTTATAAACACCATAAATGTTAAAAAAAAAATGAATACTTGTAAAAAAATGGACATCATATTTTATTAACACGATATGAAAGAATAGTATAATTTTAAAAAAAAAACCCGCAAAAATGTTTAAAAAAGATACAAAATTGAACAATTAATGTTAAAAAATGAACCGTTAGTGTGGAAAAAAAATGAACATTTATTGATAAAATATGAACAATGACTTTTTTAAAAATGAACACACACTTACAAAAATATGAACACCGATTTTTATTTAAAAAAAAAAGGTGACGTGACATGCCACATGTCACCACCTCAGCTCTCCTCATTCCTATCTACAAGGGTCCTCCTCACCAGAACTAGACCATATATATATATATATATATATATATATATATATATATATATGTTAGTAAAAAACTACATTTTGTAGTCTTTCATCATCAAGGTGGAGTTATCAATCTCTCCCTTGATGGAAGACAAAACAAATATCGTGCATGTACTAATATTGAATCACACACAAACGCAAAATGTAGTAATGTCGGATCACATAATATTAGAATCACACACACAACCAATATTAGAATCACACACAAATGCATAATTCAGTAATATCGGATCACATATTTCTTCCCTTTTTTATCTTTCGACAAGGGAGGTAGAAATCATAGTTTGAAATTGTAAATATTACAGACCTAGAAAAGTATTTCAAAAGCAATAAGAAAACAATATCAAGGCCTTGAGAAGCAAAAACAAAACGAGTTGAAAAGAAATGTCAAGGCCTTGACATCCAGTTGCAAGACCTTGAAATCATGCCGGATACCACTGACCATTCTTTCTCGCTCGGACCTCGTTCATACACTTGGCCTCCCATTTCATATGGGCATCAACGAAAGTCCTGTACTTCAAAGCCTCATCAAGCTGATGTTTCTTCTCCGCATCCCTACACTTCTTCACAACCCCGAATTCTTCCACAATAAGGATTGTTGACTCCTGATGAGTGGGTCAAAGAATCGGTTGATTTTTCATACTCTTGTAACAATTTAGCAACACATTTATAGCCTTCTCCCTGATATGTTCTATTGTATCTTCGGTTAACGTCATGATACTTCCTGTAGCAGTGAAGGTGAGAGCATTGAGATAGAATATTTGGTTCACCTTTGCATGCACGGTAGACAGAAGCTTGTGGGTTGCATCCAGGTTCTCCTGCATGTCAACCCGAAAGTCGATCACATCCCTGCGCAAAGCATCCAAACCAAATTCCAAATCCTCCAGCCTTTGCTCCGTAATGCTGGTGTAGATGAGGAAGATGCCGGCTTTTCCTTCAGCATCTAGTCTCCAACCAATGTCTTGACAACACCAATACGTTCAAAGCAATCCTCGTCTTTTTTTCAACTGACACCTATTGGCCCTCAATAGAGGTGTCAATTGAGAAATATGCAAAGATTTTAGGGAGCAGGTTTGCATAGGGCAAGGGGATGGCTATGGTGGAGTTAATGGTGTGAAGCATGTTGTTAATAATTAGGTTAGTCTAGTTGATATCTAACCCGTTCATCACCAAAAACAACAATTCTAGGGTTTGGTCGGTTAGGAGTCTCTGGAGTTGGAGTGAGGGACAATACAACAAACTAGCAGGGTAAACACGATCTTCGCCTCTAGAGTTAGGAAGACGTGGATAAGTTGGCGAGAGAAGGAGGAAGAAGGAGTGATGAACTTCTCTTTATCCAACCGAACACTTTCACTCCTAGATGGATTCGAATAGGAAGTGACGGTAGGGAGGTCAAAGATCTGGGCGATGAGAGTGCGAGTGAGGGTTGTCGGTTTACCTTTAACAATGGACTCCAGGGTTAGGGTTCCCATGTCCCTCTATGTGGTTAGATTGATGTAGAAGAGTCGAGTCAGCCTTGTGAATGCTACATCCCCTGGATTCAGAAGCTTCCACGGAGAAGAGCTTTTGAGTAGTGTCATACATGAGAGTTGAAGAGACTCCAAGAATGCCAAATCCACTGATTTGCACATGCATAATTGGTGGGTTTGAAATCCATCGAGCCAGGTTCCGGTTGTTTTGATGATTCGGAACGAAGTGTTCGTCATTCTTGTTTGTACTTGGGCGGCCAACGCCCCGTGAGTTGCTGATGGAGGCAGAGTCGGAGTTGGAGAAGGAGAAAACGTTGTAGACTAAAAATCGAACCATATGCACGTTTGATCGTCTATCAACCACATAATTAAGGGGTTTGAAAATATTATTCCTATTTGCACTTCACTCATAGAGGTCTCTTTGTCCGTAGGAATTGGACCATCTTTCCCTATCTTTTGACCCTGACGAGCCCTCTTCTTATAGTTGTTCTTGGACACATAGTATGCCCCGTGATCTGCTTCTGAAAAGCTTCTGGCTCGCCTTTCTTATTTGCTTTGTCAACTCCCTTGGATAAGTCAGCATTCCCCAATGTCGAGTGCCACCCTCTCTTGGCTTTTCTTCCCGTACTAGGCTTACCTACTCCAGATTTGCCCTTCTAAAACGGTTTACGTCTTGGTACCATCATTCATGGCCCTGACTACCCTCTTCAACTCCTCATGAATATCCTCAACATCCTTGTTATGGCTATCCTCTACAACATGAGAATTCCCAGGCTCTGTCCGAGCCTTCGGGCGGTTCTCCACATCCTTTATAGGGATCTGTGTGTCGAAATGATTACTCACTCCCATACAGTCTGATTGATTTCTATCCCCTATTAAACATCTATCTTTAGTATGGCAATAACAACCACAATCAAAAGATATAACATGAAGACCGTTCAGCAGAACATCCCCTTTCAAAGGCCTATTAAGGTTTATACTTACACAAATCCTCGTGAATTTCCTAGGATCCATGTTCATATTCTTCTCATTGATACGTAGGGGAACTCCTATTGCGCAAGTTATAGCCTTTAGAACCTATGGGTAATACATTGATAAAGGAAAACCAGATATACAAACCCATACTCCTGTGGTTCAAATAATCGAAGTCATCGGATCAAAATAAGGTTGTCATTCTTGCATTCTTGGTAGTGTCCAAATATCTTCCATGGCCCGCTTGAGAGAGCATCTATCATATCAAACTCCAATTTAAGTCTAACTAGGAAATAGCTATTCAGAATATCAATAATAGTCATGTCCCCCTTCGGTTTCCAACGAAGCCTATTAGCCTTCTCAAACGCAATAAAAGAAATCATCCTCCCTAGAAGCTTCAGAACTAAAGAATTTTTCCATGGTGATTTCAACACTTAAACCACTTCCTGGGCCACCGTAATAAGGAGTAGCATCCTCCCTTCGAGAAAATCGATCTGAATATTTTTGGTTTTATTTAGGTTAGACGGAAAAATTGGGAGTCTTTGTTAGACGCACCCCCCGAAAAGAAGTTTACTCCATGTATTCTTGAGCGGTTTAGGAATCTGAGCATCAAGACTAGGAGCCAAGTATACATCAATATCGGGATTCGTACATTCAATGATTGGGGAATTAAGAAGACGGTGGCAGAAGGCAACAAATTAGAGTTAGGCGCTTCGGAAATCATCATTCGATGATGCTCACTTTAGAGGTTTTCCTTCCATTCCCCCAAGTGTGCTATTAAAGTTGACATCTCCAAATCATTTGACTCAATTGAACACAACTTTATCCTCCACAGTCTCCACAAGTTTGGCTTCCCTGAGCCTTTTGTTCAACTGATCAAGTCCTACGTCACTATGGCCTCCTATTCTATCAACATCAACAACACTCTCAAAGGTTACTTCAAGGGTTCTAGGGGACTTAGGCAAGGCTTCCCCCTCTCCCCTGGCCTCCTCGTTTTGTCATCGTAATGGAGGTTCTTTGTTCTATGATCTCCCATAATACCACCAATCCAAACTTTAACTTCCATCCCAAGTGTCATAACCCTCGCATTACACACCTGTGTTTTTTGCCGATGATTTAATGTTGTTTTGTAGAGGCGATATCACCTCCATCCTCACTCAGAAGCACACGCTTGATGCGTTTGGTGATATCTCCGGTCTTAAATTGGATCTCTCAAAATCCTCTATATTCTTGGGCGGACTTTCCCCTCCCAACTTTCCCACATTGCCATCTCCACCGGCCTCACTCCTGGCACCCTTCCACTCCACTACTTAGGTGTCCTTGTTGGCAACAAGTGACTTTCTATCCTTGGATACCAACCCCTCATAAACAATATCATCAAGAAGATTCACTCTTGGAGCGCCAAGCTCCTCTCTTAAGTTGGGAGAATGCAAATAACCTCCTCTATCCTCATGGCTATGCATTATTATTGGTGTTCTATCTTCCTCATTCCCCCTACCATTCTACATAAGATCCATAGCCTTTTTCCTTTGGTTAGGGAAGGACTCTAACAAGCGTGCTCTTATAGCCTGGAACACTGTGTATACTCCTAGAAACCTGGGGGGGACTTGGCTTCAAGGAGCTCCTTCCTTGGAATTAAGCTTGCCTAGCCTCTCCCACCTCATCTACAACCTTGTGTTGAATGATAATAACCTCTGGTACGTTTGGATAGACAAGAACATCCTCAAGAGACGCTCCATTTGAAACTACCCCCAAGCTACAACCACAACCATATATGGAGTATGATTATCAAGGTATGTGACGACATTCTCTTTGTTGGGACTGGGGCTAACCACATTAGCCTGATGACTAGAACGAATGGCTCGTTTTCTACCAAGCAAGCCTACACCTTACTTCATAACCCTTCTCTCCCATCCAATACCACTATGATGAACATGATCTGGAAGGACCTCAATACCCCAAGTACAACTTCATTACCTGGGTTGCGTACCATCAAAGACTCCCTACCCTCGATATGCTCCTCAAATGGAACATGATCATTGACGACACCTACATGTTATGCCAAAGACATCCTGAGATCGAGTCCCATCTCTATAGTAATTGTAACTATACGAGCTTGGTAGTTGACATCATCTCTCGTTGGACTAGACAACCTTACCCTTACCCCTACTTCCACAATCTCTGGGACTAGCTCTCCATCCAGTGCACGCCTAAGAGAAGACTTATCTTTAACATTAGTGTTTCCTCAATCACGATCTTCGTTTACTTCACTTGGAAGGCAAGAATCGAGCTCATCTACAACAAACATTTCACTCCAACTACTACCTCTGCTCACTCTATCGTCCATGCAATCAAAAACTTCACTACATTCCATTGGAAAGACAGATACTCTGACACCACTGTCTGGGCTAGCATGCTCAAAATTCACCTAATGTAGTTCCCTTCCCCCTCTTTCCCCCTCCCTCTCCCCACTCTTTCTTGTTGAATGATTCTACTTAGGTCGAGTCGACCCCTGTTGTATGTGCATTCATCTCTCCTTCTATAAATAATTCTTTTCAAAAAAAAAGCTTTAGAGCTATAAAAACTGTTATATCAAATATTTTCATCTGAAAAATAATCACTCCATTGAAGTTACTAAAACACCATATATCAAAGATCACTATTCCAACAAAGCACAACACTCTTTTAGTTATATCTCAATACAATGAATATGTAAAATACTATTTTTTGCATATCGATTACATTATTTGGATGTAATTCGGATAAATGTCATGATATGTTGAACTGAAAATTCATTCCTTAACACAAACCTATTTTTATATATGTATCCGTGTATAAATTAATATTAGTGTATTACCCGCACCTTGTGAGGGATTGAGTTTTAATAAATTGTAAATATGTATACATTATTATAAATATGTTAAAAGATGAAAATGTAGGAAATAAAATTATATTTATTATTTTACTTTTCTATTCTTATTCAAATACCTTACTCTTAAAGTGGTTTGGTAATATTCATTGAAGATACCTAATCTTATAAATATAAATAAGTCTTTAATTTTGTATACTTTATTAAATACTTAATTTTTGGATCTTTTTTTTTTTTAAAGAAACGGTATGTCTTAAGCTAAGTTAATTCCCGCAAGGTGGGTGATACTTTGCGGGAACTAAACAAACCAAACAAGGGAATCGTCAACATTACGAAGAAGCCGAGCTGCCATATGAGCATCTGAATCGTGTGAGTGAGGAGAATCAGCCTCCACCCATAGCTTGCCCACCAAACACGACGATGCAAACTTAACTCCGAACTGAATTGAAGGGTCAAGGCTTCCGCGAGTAAGACATCGGTGGAACCTTTAAGAGTATAGATCATATGAGAACGGGCTTATCGTGTAATCATGAGAACAAATTCGTAATTATTATTAGTTTTGTTACGAAGATGTCATATCGTTAATGTATTATTCGTAGTTATTGTTGGTTGAGTGGATTATTTGTAGTTATTGGTGGTTGAATGAATTATTCCTAATTATTATTATTCGTGGTTATTATTAATTATGATATCTACTCTAAATATCGATCCTTAATAGTCACCATCCGACGGTGTAAGATTGTTCTCATGATTACACAATAAGCCTGTTCTCATGGGAACCACACCCTATATATATATATGGTCAGGATCAACTAAGAACCTGTTTTATGGTAAGAAATAAGAACAACTAAGGATCGTTGGATCAATGCACGGATGACTCAAATTTTGCGTCTAAATATGGTGTCATTATATTGTGATTTATTACATGCTCTTGGAAATGGTAATAAGACTATACGAGATTTTTTTTATGGAAACAAAATTATTTTGCTCTAATTAGTTGGTACACGAATAATAAATATCATCGTCCGATAATGAGAAGCTCTTCTCATTGCCGGTGTATTCATTCGAGCTTAAAAATTGAACTCGTGCTAAATCGTGCATGAGTTTTTTTTTATATTGTCGTGCTTTTATTAGTGTTGTACTACTCTTGCATGTTCTATTTTGATTCGTGCTTGAAATTATTGATTAATGTATATAAAGTTAATTGATTTTAATCTCGTGCATGATTCATGTAGTGTTTTGTGTACTACTCGTGCATTTGTTCTTTTTGCACATACAAAAGTTGTGCATGTTGTTATATGAGTAGTACATGACAATGGTGTTAATATAGTCATTTGTGAATACAAAACACAAGTCGTGCATGTTGTATATAGTAGTGCACCAATTAGTAGTGCATAGTGTTGTAAATCATAAATCGTGCATGTCTATAACATTATTTGTGCATTTTATTATATAAGTAGTGCATACTAGTATTCGTGTATAATAATATTGTAAAATATTAGTCGTGCATGTTTAATATTGTAACACCCCAAGTTTTACAACTCGGGGAGCTACTAGTTAGGACCTCACAGTGGGTCCCGACCTTAGTTTGACAACAACTTAACTAGATCTTACAACAAGGCACAGATAAGGAAATGCATAAATCGCAAAGTAGGTTTTTGCAAAACAATGAATGTGACCAGAAACGGACAGCCGGAAACAACAAAGTATCATAAACTGAGAAAAAGTACAGTCATACTGAAATACCAACAAAAGAAACTGCACCCCATCCTAAGGAGTACGACACCCCGGCTGTCCACTACCATCCGGATCACTCGGCATCTGCTCTAACCTGTGGCAAGTCTAGACAACGATAAACAGTTAGCTAACTAATCAAATATAAGCAGAAGGATAAATAGCACAAACACACAGAAGACGAATATAAACACTCAACATGCTGGCACACAATCAGGTTATTATCTGATAACTTACGTGATTCACTTTATTCGATTTTAAAAGTTGTAGCACGAAAAATCTCAAGATTCTCGCCTCCGTTCCTTATCCAACTGGTGATGGTTTGGCACACCTCCGCCGGTGGCGTCCCCACAAACCAAGTATGGACTAGTCCCGAAAGAAACCCCCAGCGCCCTCGGGCTAACTGAGCAGAATGCTATCGCCCGTTACTCTTACGCCAGATATGTAAGTCGGTCGATACTTATTATAAAATATACTAGGGCACACATCATTCACCACTATCATCATTCAGACTCATATCTGACAGTTAGCTAAGTAAGCCCAAAGGACTTACCTGTTATAAATCTCGACTCTTTGAAAACCCAACTCGCTCTGTAGCTGTAGCAACTCAATTGCCTGTCAAAAGGAGGTAAATGCATCAACGCACTTTCTAGGCAATTATAAGTCTAAAACTTCTTAAGCTAGAAGATCTTATTAGGACTGAATCGATTACAGTGCTAATTTATGGTAAAAAGACCAGTTTACCCTTCGCCCCGAAATTTCCAAAAATTCTACAGTTTAGGTTTAAACTCTTCTTTAAGACCAAGAGTCATATTCTAACTCTTAAAGTTGGGTTTGGTTACAGATTAGCAACTTACACCTTTTTCTATTTCCCGAAAGGTCACTAAGGTCTAACTTCGGCTTTAAATATGAAGCTCGGATAATTTTCTAAAAATTCCAAAAAAAATTCTTAAGGTTATCTGCGATACCCAATCTACTCATAGGATCAAGAATCTCCTAAGAAATAATCAACCATAACTCTTACATAACTTCTTAAAGTTGGAGTAAAAGCTAGTATTTCTATACTTAGCCAAAATAATGTCCCTGTTGGAAAACAGCCCTACAACCCTACTTTGAGGCCTCATAGATTCTAATCCGACCGTTAACTCGTTCTTAAATTTTAACACCCTAGCCTATGTATATGGGTTTACGACATATCAAAAATTCAACGGTGGATGAACACTCTAATGCACTAAAATTCCATTCTAAACACAGCAGTTCAATGCTGAAAAACCAGTTAAGCAGGAGGTCTCAACTTCGACTCTCACCGCCAGTAATTCCTCCATTTATTCTACCTAAAGGTCCACAGTTCGAAACTTACAAGCCTCGGTCCAAGCCTACATTAAACTAATCAGAAACCTATGTTAAACCAGGTGTACACTCTTACCGGGTAGTAGTTAGGAGGATACGTTGTTGTTGGTTCCGATCTGTACCACTAATCCGAGAGTGCTGGTTGATCTCACTACTGCAACAGTTGTGGATCCGATCGACAAAGAAAGGAGGGTGATGAGTCACTGTAACCATGACAACAAGGAGATAACAGAAGGAGGAAGGGATTGGTCTTACCAGTAAGGACAGAGGGAGGTATGGGTTTGTTCGCTTGATCTAAGGATGGAGGACGCTCGACACTAGTGATGTGGTTCAGACAACTCAACGTCGCACAGCTTCAACTCGTTGGCAGCCACTGCAGTCCTTCCTTGTTCGTCCTACGCTGACTGCACCCTGGGGTTCCGATCGCTTATAGTAGTGGTAGGAAGGAAGGGCACTAGCGGCGGCCGGTTGCTGTCAACTGGGAATACGTTCACTAGTAGAAGGATGAGGTTTTCTGGGATTCGGTACAGAAAGATGGGAAGATTTTCAGCATAAGGAAGGGATGAGTAAGAGGATTCTGTATGTAGACAGAAACGTGGGAGTAAGGGCTGCCTTCATGAGCGTCCCAGCGTGAATCAAGGAGCGGTTACGGGAAGGAGATCTACCTCTACTCCAGCTCAGCAACACGTATGTCCCATCATCTTCCTCCCTTGGGCTGGCGCTTTCTGGGTTGCACGTCTCTCCTGGCTGGGCTCCAAGGCAGGCGGTCTAGGGGTGAGGCAAAACGGAACGGCCCAACTAGAAGGGGAAAGCTGGACGCATTGGGCTGAGGCAAAAGGCACAAGATGGGCTAAAGCTAGGCTGGCATGAAGAGCTGGCCCGAAAATAGTAATGTATAAGTTTGGGCTGGAAGTTGTCAACGCCTTGTCAAGTCCTTGTCACAGCTTGTCATGGCCATGCATGGCTTTGTGACGAGTTTGTCTTTGTTTCGTCTTAACTCGTCATGGTCTCGTCTTGACCTTGTCTTGGGCTCGTCTCGACCTTGTCTTGGGCTCGTCTCGACCTCGTCACTAGGATGTCATGACTTTGTCAAAGGCAAGTCATGTTATAAATTAGGGTTTGCTATAAGAATCATATCATTTTATGTGAAGTGAAATTACATAAAATGATAAATTTTGAAACAATGTGTCTAACTAAGTAGACGGATAGGGATCAACGGATCGAAATCCGGTTTGCTACGGAATTAGACGGAATAAAATTCCAGATATTACATCAGTACCCCCTTAAAATAAGTTTCGTCCTGAAACTTAGAAATAGGTATCTACTTAACCCATTTCTCAACAAGATTAGTCTTATTTGGTCTCAATAACGGTTAAATTTAGTTTCTTAACATGCAACCACTCAGTCATCAAAATCAGACAATAACCAATAGAAACACTATCACACAATCCAATATAACTCATAAAGATCAAACAAAACAACCTTACAGTACTAACTCGTTGGTACAAAAGTAGCGGCTAACTCCGCGAAGAACTCAGGATAGCTACGTCTAATACTCTCCTCTGTCTCCCAGGTAGCCTCGTCGGCTCCTCGTCTAGACCACTGAATCCTCAACATCGGTATCTCCTTAGAACACAGACGTCTGGTACTGCGCTCTAAAACAACTACTGGGTACTCCACAAAAGTGTGGTCTGGCTCAACTATCAGATCCTCATGACTGATGACGCGTCTGGGATCCGGTATGTACTCTGTAAGCTGAGATACATGAAAGACTGGATGGACTCCCTGATAGCATGAATTATAGTCTATATTTTGGGGTTTTGTTTGGACGTTTTATCTTTCATAATCTGCATGTTTGTATGTATATTATGTGACTTTACTACCATTTCATCTACCTTTGCGAGAATCGAGGTCTACACCTAGTTTTGTTGTAATCGTAGGTAAAATGGCACGTTTTGCATCAAAAAGGAGCAAAAGGAGTCATGAGTCATTTGGAGCTACATCCAGGGAGCATAGCCATAGATTTAAGATTTACTTTGGAGCAGATTCGAGAGATTTCACATTCTGTTCTGACTCACCTCGGTTGACCAGAAATTCACCTCGACCGAGGTGATCCAGAGACGTCGACTCGACCGAGGCGAACACCTAGGACGCGACAAGAATATTTTATTCTCGGATGAGATCTTTTAAAATTGGAAAGTGATCTTATATTTTTGGGCTTGGCTCCTGGAAGGAAGGAGATATGCAGAATCATATATTTTACCTATATTTATGGGAAAATATCTTTTTAAGATTTATTATCTTTGGAGGGTTATTTTCCTATAAAAAGGGTCGGATTTCCCATAAATCCGGCATCCACTATCAGCACAAGATCCCGCTTACACAAATAAACAAGTCGAACGCAGCAGCAGCAACATACTCCAATTTGGGGAGATTCGAAGAACCTTTTTGAAGGTTGAAGGAAGATTGAAGTCTATAGCTTTTATAGCTTTATTGGAGGGTTTTGTAAGATTGTCTTTAATTCCCTCACTTGTTAGCTTGTCTTGTTGGATTGTTATCCAAGGAACGCTTTTGTTGTGATATTTGATTCAGTTATTGAAGTCTTTTCCTTAAATTCTTCTTTGTTCAAATATTCACCTTCTTCCCATATATTTTAATACTTTCATAATGATGATGAGTGGCTAATTTCCTTGTGTGATTCTAGGGTGAATGGCTGAAGGTTGTGGGAAAAACAATGATAGAATAATCTTAGATTCAGTAGGATCCTGAAAGTTCGAGTCTTTAACCTTAACCCTAAGCATCTCGTTCGGTCGATGAACATCTCGGCCGGGGTGGAATTCTTCTGACCGAGGTGACTTATCCGATTCTAAACAGAAAGTTAAGTGTTAGAGTTTGCTAAATCCTATTCTTATTACACCTCTCTGGTTCAATGCAAGCTTAGGATGAGACTTACCCGGTAATTCCTTAGTTTGTTTACCAACGATCATAAGTGTAGGTAATAAAGGTTTATCCTTTATTGGGGTTTGAGTGTGCTTCCATCCCATCTTTGTGAGTTAGCCTGAGACTTACCCGGTAAAGGTTGATTCTATTCCCTTAGATGGTGTGTTAGTTTGAGGTTATAGTTCTTTATCTTGATTCCTTGAGACTTACCCGGTAATAGGAGTTACGGTTTAGGATTAGTGAGTAGTGAGACTTACCCGGTGATCTATTCCACTTTAGTAACACCTTCCCCACGCAAAAATCTCAGCTTTGTCCGCTTATCTTTAGATCTTGAGTTGGAACCACAACTAGATGCTTTAATCCCTAGAATTGCATGTTTGCTTTATTGACTTCTTATTCATCTTTGATTGTGTTAATTGCTCTTGTGGTTAGTATTCACGAAGCTTACCGTTATTGACTTTGTTTCACCGAGTCCCTGTGATCGACCCCTGGAATTTTCTTGCTTTTTACTACGATTGACCCGTACACTGCGGGTTCGCATCCTTGTTTTAAGCTTAAGTCTAGGGTTATAAATTTAAAGCTTGCACACACCGTTTGGAGCGAACATATATAAAGCCTTTTCTTTCTTCTTTTGTAGTTAGACAAGTTTTGTAAAAGTTTTGCTGAGAGCATTTCAGAATTGAATCCAAGAGAATTCTGATAGCATGAATTATAGTCTATATTTTGGGGTTTTGTTTGGACGTTTTATCTTTCATAATCTGCATGTTTGTATGTACATTATGTGATTTTACTACCATTTCATCTACCTTTGCGAGAATCGAGGTCTACACCTAGTTTCGTTGTAATTGCAGGTAATATGGTAAGTTTTGCATCAAAAAGGAGCAAAAGGAGTCAAGAGTCATTTGGAGCTACATCCAGGAAGCACAGCCATGGATTAAAGATTCACTTTGGAGCTGATTAGAGAGATTTCACATTCTGTCGTGAGATCACCTCGGTTGACCAGAGGTTCACCTCGACCGAGGCGATCCAGAGACACCGACTCGACCGAGGCGAATACCTAGGACGCGGCGAGAATATTTTATTCTTGGAAGAGATCTTTTAATTTTGGAAAGTGATCTTATATTTTTGGGCTTGGCTCCTGGAAGGAAGGAGATATGCAGAATCATATATTTTACCTATATTTATGGGATAATATCTTCTTAAGATTTATTATCTTTGGAGGTTTATTTTCCTATAAAAAGGGTTGATTTTCCACAATTTGAGGAGGCGGCATACATCGATTAACAACCCGCTATCAGCGCAAGCAATCTCGCATACGACACAGCAGCAGCAGCCTACTCCAATTTGGGAGAGATTTGAAGAACCTTTTTGAAGGTTGAAGGAAGTTGAAGATCATAGCTTTTTATAGCTTTTGAAGGGTTTTGTAAGATTGTCTTCAATTCCCTCATTGATTGTCTTGTCTTGTTGGATTGCTATCCAAGGAACGCTTTGTTTGAGATATTTGATTCAGTTATTGAAGTCTTTTCATTAAATTCTTCTTTGTTCAAATATTCACCTTCTTCCCATATATTTAATACTTTCATAATGATGATGAGTGGCTAATTTCCTTGTGTGATTCTAGGGTGATTGGCTGAAGGTTGTGGGAAAAACAATGATAGAATAATCTTAGATTCCAGTAGGGTCCTGAAAGTTCGAGTCTTTAACCTTAACCCTAAGCATCTCGTTCGGTTGATGAACATCTCGGCCGGGGTGGAATTCTTCTGACCGAGGTGACTTATCCGACCTAAAACAGAAAGTTAAGTGTTAGAGTTTGCTAAATCCTATTCTTATTTCACCTTTCTGGTTCAATGCAAGCTTAGGATGAGACTTACCCGGTAATTCCTTAGTTTGTGTACCTAAGATCATAAGTGTAGGTAATAAAGGTTTATCCTTTATTGGGGTTTGAGTGTGCTTCCATCCCATCTTTGTGAGTTAGCCTGAGACTTACCCGGTAAAGGTTGATTCTATTCCCTTAGATGGTGTGTTAGTTTGAGGTTATAGTTCTTTATCTTGATTCCTTGAGACTTACCCGGTAATAGGAGTTACGGTTTAGGATTAGTGAGTAGTGAGACTTACCCGGTGATCTATTCCACTTTAGTAACACCTTCCCCACGCAAAAATCTCAGCTTTGTCCGCTTATCTTTAGATCTTGAGTTGGAACCACAACTAGATGCTTTAATCCCTAGAATTGCATGTTTGCTTTATTGACTTCTTATTCATCTTTGATTGTGTTAATTGCTCTTGTGGTTAGTATTCACGAAGCTTACCGTTATTGACTTTGTTTCACCGAGTCCCTGTGATCGACCCCTGGAATTTTCTTGCTTTTTACTACGATTGACCCGTACACTGCGGGTTCGCATCCTTGTTTTAAGCTTAAGTCTAGGGTTATAAATTTAAAGCTTGCACACACCGTTTGGAGCGAACAAGTTTTTGGCGCCGTTGTCGGGGACTTGGTCTAGACCGAGCCGGTACGGTTTGCTCTTGGGGCGCTTGCCCCGTGTCATCTAACCACTCTACTTGAGTGACTTTTGCAGGTTCTTTCTTAGGTATATGCGAAGAACCCGCACTGGGAAGGAAATCGTTCCTTACGATCCCGAACCAGAAAAGACATACAAGTGACGCTTAAGAGAAGCAAAGATGGCCCAACAAGAAGATCGCGATCTTGCGGCCGAATTGAAAGAGGCGCTAGAGCTGCTACGCCTCAGCAAGGAAGAACTAAGGCAAGAGAAAGAAGAGAATCGCACCAAGACTGCAGCAATCGAAGCTGAGATAGCAGTCATACGAAACCAGATTCTACTTCGACCGAGGGAAGATCCCCCTGTTGATCCTCGACCGATGCAGGATCCAGTAGCTGATCTTCGACCGAGGCAGATTCCAGTACCTGACGCCCCGGACGATGTACTTCCACCTCGGAGGCCAGTCCGAGATGTTCTTCTTGCAAGAATCCCACAAACCCTAGGTCAAAGGATGGACCCTAATCAACAACTGAGGCGTCTAGGGGTGAACCTAGGAGATCCAACGGATCATGACTACGAACTTCGACCGCAAGTTCTATCCATGATTCGCCAATGCCAATTCGGAGGGCTAGAGAAGGAGTCACCGCATCAACATCTTCAAAACTATGAGATCTTGATGGAAACCTTGCGACCTTCAAGAATTGAAAATAACAACTACAAGCTAAGACCTTTTTACTTTTCTTTAAAAGATAGAGCTCTTACTTGGTATCAATCTCTTCCTCCAGGAAAAATTAGCACATGGAAGGAGATGACTACAGAATTCTTGACTAAATTCTTTCCCCCCTCAAAGACCGCTGAAATGAGAGGGAAGATCAATGCTTTCATTATGAAGGACAAGGAGAGCTTGTCCAAATCTTGGGAGCGGTTCAAGGATATCCTTTTGGATTGCCCACATCATGGGATTCCAAAGATCGAGTTGTTGGAGATCTACTTCAAAGGACTGGACGGAAGCACCCAGTTCAATCTCCAACTACTCTCCGCTGGTACCTTCATGGACATGGCGATTGACGAGGCTTGGGACTTCATTGAGAAGCAAGCCTTGCACATAGAGAAATATACCCACCAAGGAGCTGAAGGTGGAGTTAAAAGAGTCAACTTTCAAGAGACTCAATCCAACAACAATCAACTCACGTCTTTGAAGAATGACGTGAAGCAATTGAAGGAACTCTTGATGGCTCAAACTAAGAAGGAAGAGCAAGGGCAAAGGAACAACAACAACAACGGGTACCGTAACAACAACAACAACGGTCCCCGAAACAACAACTACAACAATAACAATAGAGGATCCAATAGCAACAACTGGAGGGCGAATAACCAAAATCACGGTAACAATCATTCAAACTCCAACTCTAACGATTCCTCTAACCCTTTCCTCTCTTCCCCTTCTTCTTCTTCTACTCCATTAAAGAGCCAAGGGCAAGGATCAAGTTCGTCTCAAACAGAAAAGAAAGACGCAGTTCTGGAGGCTATCTTGATCAAGCTTAGCGCTATGGAGAATTCTATGACTTCATTTTCGAGGGCCCAAAAGTCCTTCGAACAACAACTTGCTAGTAGGGCGAATGAAGCGCCAAGAGATCCAGGGAAGCTTCCAGCAAAGACGGAAACCAACCCTAAGGGCCAATGCATGGCCATAACGACGAGGAGTGGACTTAGAACTGCAAATCCAGCACCTCGTTCGACGCAGACCACCTCGGTCCAGATCTAGTCGAAGAACACCTCAACCGAGATGCCAACCGAGGCGGAGCAACAGAAAGCAGGAGGGACGACTGAAACTTATATTCCACCTCCTGCATACAAACCACCTCTTCCATTCCCTCAGTCCAGAGCCAGAGCACATCTAGACAAGCACTTTGGTAAGTTTCTTGACTTGATGAATAAGCTACATATTAATATTCCCTTCCTTGATGCTATTTTAGGTATGCCCGCCTACGGAAAGTTCTTAAAAGAAATTTTATCAAGGAAGAGGAAGCTGGAGGATGTTGGTGAAGTTAGGATGACATCTAAATCTTCGGAGCTCATACAAATCATGAAGGAGAAGATGCCACCTAAATTAAGAGATCCCGGTTCATTTTGCATTCCCATTCAAGTTGGGGATGTCACTTGTGAAGCCCTTTGTGATCTAGGAGCCAGCGTGAGCATCATCCCGCTGGAGCTATGCGTAAAGATCGGTCTTGGAGAGCCCAAACCGGTCAAGATTCGACTTTATATGGCGGATCGCTCCATTACCCATCCCGTGGGCATCTTGGAGGACGTTCCGGTCAAGTTAGGTAACTTCTATCTACCTATAGATTTTGTTGTACTTGACATTCCCGCAGATTATCGTGTTCCTATTATTCTCGGGAGGCCATTTCTGGCAACCTCGGGTTGCAACATGGATTGCAAGAACGCCAAGTTGAAATTCAACGTTGGTGGCGATGAGGTGGAATTCGCACTACTTGCAGCCATGAAAGGGGAGCAGCTAACTGATGATATCTTCAACATCTACGATGAAGAAGAATCAAGAGAATTGGTGAGCTCTATCCTTACTAACAATCCACTCGAAAGAGTTATGAGCTTCAGTTTAATAGAGGAAGGTATAGATGCTTCTTGTGATGCAGATATACGGAGCTTGAAGGCACTGGAAGAGGATCCAGGAGCTAAAATTGAGAAGCTAATCCAGGAGACGAAGATCTCCAGTCTCGGTTCCAGTAGCAGTACCTTGACCGAGGCACTTTCTGGACCAAGCGAGGCGACTGAAGAACACCTCGGTCAACGCCTGTGCACCTCGACCGATGTCGATGGCGAGATGATGTCAACTGAGATTGCCGAGAATAACAAATTTTTTACTCCCTCCTCTGATATTCATCCACTGTTGGTGGAACATTCCATCCACCAACTTTCTGATAATAAAGGTCCTTGGTATGCTGATATTGTGAATTATCTTGTTTGCCAGGAGATACCGCCCGGATTGACGTACTCTCAAAAGAAAAGATTCTTCAAGGAAGTACGACATTACTACTGGGATGAGCCGCTGCTATTCAAGCGCGGACCGGATGGGATGCTTCGAAGATGCATTCCGGAAGACGAAGTTAATAGCGTTATACGGCATTGCCATTCACTCCCTTGTGGAGGACATGCTAGCACCGATAAAACATGCGTTAAGGTATTACGTTCTGGTTTCTTTTGGCCTACATTATTTAAGGATGTGCAATCTTTTGTTGTCTCTTGTGATGCATGCCAAAGAACAGGAAATTTATCAAGGAGAAACGAGATGCCACTTAATAACATCCAAGAAGTGGAAATCTTTGATGTATGGGGGATTGACTTCATGGGACCTTTCCCATCCTCCGGAGGAAACCTCTACATTCTCCTTGTAGTTGATTACGTCTCTAGATGGGTTGAAGCCATTGCTTCTCCCACTAACGACGCCAAGGTGGTTGTAAAGTTCTTGAATAGAACTATCTTTCCACGATTTGGAACTCCACGCATCATCATTAGCGATGGAGGAACGCATTTCATCAACCGAAAGTTCAAGGCACTTCTATCGAAGTATGGGGTAACCCACAAGGTATCAACCGCTTATCACCCTCAAACTAGTGGACATGTCGAGATCTCGAATAGAGAAATCAAGGCAATTTTGGAGAAGACCGTCTCTAGAACGAGGAAGGATTGGTCCATGAAATTGGACGATGCTCTTTGGGCGTACAGGACCGCATTCAAGACTCCCATAGGTACCACTCCTTATAATTTGGTATATGGGAAGTCTTGCCATTTGCCCGTTGAATTGGAACACAAGGCGTATTGGGCGATCAAATGGTTGAATTTCGACATCAAAGAAGCTGGTGAGAAGCGACTATTGGAACTCAACGAGCTGGAGGAGCTGCGTTTGAACGCTTATGAGAATGCCAAAATCTACAAGGAAAGGACGAAGAGATGGCTTGACAAGCGTATCGTCCCAAAGGAGCTTAACGAAGGAGACTTAGTTCTACTCTTCAACTCCCGCCTCCGCCTTTTTCCAGGTAAGTTGAAATCTAGATGGACCGGACCTTATGTTGTGAAACATGTTTTCCCTCGTGGTACAGTTGAGATATGGGGCGAGACTAGCGGAAGCTTCAAGGTCAACGGTCATAGACTTAAGAAATACCAACCGGAAACGCCGGTTGAGGAGGTTGCACCAATATACCTCATTTAAGACGCACCATGGTCCAGCTAGCGACCTTAAACCAAGCGCTTCTTGGGAGGCAACCCAAGGTATTGCTTTCTTTTCCCGTTTTTTTTAGTCTAGCTTAGATAGTTTTTGTTTTTGCTTTGCTTTGTTTGTTTTTGGCGTTCTGGACAGACAACAGGGAATATCTAAGGAAGGAGCATAACTGGAAGGACAGAAGTTCGAGATTTTGAGAAGACAGAAGCATCTCGGTTACTGTCAGAGCACCTCGACCGAGTTGATTCTTGAGCAACCGAGGCGACTAGGGTTTCTACAGAACCACCTCGGTCCGTACCACCTCGGTCCGGTCGAGACCATCTCGACCGAGGTGACAGCAGATCCAGGAACAGTATAAAAGGGGGGAAAATTTATTTTTTACTTTTTACTTCACCCAACTCGACCGCGGCGCCTTCATCACCTCGCCTCCTCCGTTTTTGCTCATTTTCGAAGATTTCCGCTTCCAAACTGCGATTGAAGGGTAGAGGAACCTATTGCAACAACAGATCTGCAAAGAAATCGAACGAATCGACCGAAACGAGGTAAAACAAGTCGAAACCCTAACTCGTTCATTCGCTTCGATTTGGGCTTTGGTTGCCCCTGATTCTGCTGAGAAAAGGCTTAAGTACCCCATAGGAAGCAATTGTAGTGATTTTTGGGGGAAAAGAACTGAATTTCTGAGAATTGGAATCGTAACTGCTGCGCCTCGGTCCAGTCGAACTGCATCTCGACCGAGGTGATTTCTGAGTATTGTCAGTGACCGAGGTGTTCTGACAGTGTTGAGAGAAAATGAGTTCCGATCGTCGCTTAGCCCTCAGAGACATATCCTCACCTTCCCCTTCTTCCTCTTCTTCCCGTCCTTACCGCCCGGTGATCCACGAGAGATGCTGGGTAGATTATGAGCGCATAGCTAGCCGTCCAGTTATTGCACCACGTTTTCTGGACGTGTCAGCATTCGATTGCCTAGGGTTAGATGGTGACCTTAGGAGGATGACGACGACGAGGAGACGGTAGACGAGAGAGATGGTGGAGTCCCGATGGATACAGGGACGGATACTACAGGGATGAGCGCACCACCGATCATTGATTTGGATGATGAGGAGGAGACGGAGCCTGCACCAGCTGAGACTTCTCCAGTCAGACTTGCTAGACGCAGGAGGCGCGGAGTGAGAGATCGAGCTGCCCACCGACGGATCGATGACCTGACGGATCAAGTTATTGACTCGTATGCTGCATTATCGCTGGATATCCGCGAGATGCAGGAGCGGCAGCACTATCAGCACGTCATGGCCCAGCTTCAGTTCGAGCGCGTCATGGGTTATCCGTTCGACCCGACACAGTATCCGTATGTGCCACCACCACCACCGGATCGAGATTATTGAGGAGCTGCAGGATTTTCTTATTATTTTTTTTATGCAGTTCAGCTATTTATCCGGTGAGTACTCTCATTTTTAGACTTATATTGACCCACTGGGACAGTGTGTCCCAAGTATGGGGTGTTTGTACTTATTTGACTACTTGATGTTATTTGACTACTTTTGATGTATGGCATTCCATTTTATCGGATATTTTATTTATGCTTCACTTCTGCATTTATATGATTATTTGATATTACATGCATACCTACAGGTTATTTGATTGAGAAAAACGTCGAAACCGAAAAAAAATTGGTTTTAAAAAAATTTTTGACCTCGACCGAGTCAGTCTTGGCCAAACGAGACATTTCACCTTGGTTGAACCAAGAACACCTTGACCGAGGTGCGTAACAGAAAGTTTTCGAAAACGATTTTGTGCTACTTGTCTGGATATGATCTCAGTGAAGATTTTGTTTACTTACTGGTTTTAATTTCTTTATGTGTTTGAAAGGTTTTATAATATGTTTAAGTTGCTAAATGCTTTGTTTGAAATTATTAGCATGTTTAATACTTTGTTTTTATCCAAATTATGTTGAATTTGAAGGTTGACACCACATTATGAGTTCTCTCACTTTCTTCTTGGAAAGACCAAGGCAATTCATTCTCTTCTTCTTCTTCTTCTTGATCATGCTTAGCCCCTCATATACATTTTGCCTCCCTTTACCTATCCGGGAATTTGGAAGCAAGCGAAGTGGTGAACGCAAGTGGAGTTAAAGTTGAGAAGTGGCTGGAAGTGAAAGTGTTAGAAAGCAATAATAGGTTTGGGGAAGTCAATCATGAAGATGAGTAACTCGGCACCATTCACATAGCCGGGTGTTTGTGTCTTGCCAAAGTCGGATTGAGCGATTTTCCTAACGGGTCATGGTATGTGCATCAAGGGTTTGATGCATCTCGAGAAATTGATGATTGCAGATTTCCTAGGCTTCGGTTATTGTGCACCTCTGTCCATGCATCCCAAAAAGTAAAGTAAAAAGAAAAAGGTGTGAAATAAGCAAAGCTTATTGGTGGAAGATGTTGCAAGTCGAAGTGAAAGTGAAGTTCATCCTTTTCCCGGATTCTAGCACCACATTACCTTACACACATCCCTACCCTACACGTTTCTTGACCTTTCTTTTGGGAAGCCCTTGAGACCTTGAGCTTGTTGATTGACTTAGTGGTTTAAATCGGATTATACATGATTAATTTTGATGATTATGATTTATTATGCATTCTATGATTTTATGCAAAGATGAACAACTTTCTTATATTTATAAAATGTTTTGAGCATATTAAGTTTTTAAATTCCATGAAGCATTCTCTAAGAGTGATCTATGATAGTTGCACACCATAAAATGTTTTTGAAAGACTTTTTCATTGATTTTCATGACTTATAATCCATTCTATCTTGTCTTTTATATGAGGAACTTGCTTGGGGACAAGCAAGGGCTAAGTATGGGGTATTTTGATAGCATGAATTATAGTCTATATTTTGGAGTTTTGTTTGGACGTTTTATCTTTCATAATCTGCATGTTTGTATGTATATTATGTGACTTTACTACCATTTCATCTACCTTTGCGAGAATCGAGGTCTACACCTAGTTTTGTTGTAATCGTAGGTAAAATGGCACGTTTTGCATCAAAAAGGAGCAAAAGGAGTCATGAGTCATTTGGAGCTACATCCAGGGAGCATAGCCATGGATTTAAGATTTACTTTGGAGCAGATTCGAGAGATTTCACATTCTGTTCTGACTCACCTCGGTTGACCAGAAATTCACCTCGACCGAGGTGATCCAGAGACGTCGACTCGACCGAGGCGAACACCTAGGACGCGGCGAGAATATTTTATTCTTGGATGAGATCTTTTAAAATTGGAAAGTGATCTTATATTTTTGGGCTTGGCTCCTGGAAGGAAGGAGACATGCAGAATCATATATTTTACCTATATTTATGGGAAAATATCTTTCTAAGATTTATTATCTTTGGAGGGTTATTTTCCTATAAAAAGGGTCGGATTTCCCATAAATCCGGCATCCGCTATCAGCACAAGATCCCGCTTACACAAATAAACAAGTCGAACGCAGCAGCAGCAGCATACTCCAATTTGGGGAGATTCGAAGAACCTTTTTGAAGGTTGAAGGAAGATTGAAGTCTATAGCTTTTATAGCTTTATTGGAGGGTTTTGTAAGATTGTCTTTAATTCCCTCACTTGTTAGCATGTCTTGTTGGATTGTTATCCAAGGAACGCTTTTGTTGTGATATTTGATTCAGTTATTGAAGTCTTTTCCTTAAATTCTTCTTTGTTCAAATATTCACCTTCTTCCCATATATTTTAATACTTTCATAATGATGATGAGTGGCTAATTTCCTTGTGTGATTCTAGGGTGAATGGCTGAAGGTTGTGGGAAAAACAATGATAGAATAATCTTAGATTCAGTAGGATCCTGAAAGTTCGAGTCTTTAACCTTAACCCTAAGCATCTCGTTCGGTCGATGAACATCTCGGCCGGGGTGGAATTCTTCTGACCGAGGTGACTTATCCGATTCTAAACAGAAAGTTAAGTGTTAGAGTTTGCTAAATCCTATTCTTATTACACCTCTCTGGTTCAATGCAAGCTTAGGATGAGACTTACCCGGTAATTCCTTAGTTTGTTTACCAACGATCATAAGTGTAGGTAATAAAGGTTTATCCTTTATTGGGGTTTGAGTGTGCTTCCATCCCATCTTTGTGAGTTAGCCTGAGACTTACCCGGTAAAGGTTGATTCTATTCCCTTAGATGGTGTGTTAGTTTGAGGTTATAGTTCTTTATCTTGATTCCTTGAGACTTACCCGGTAATAGGAGTTACGGTTTAGGATTAGTGAGTAGTGAGACTTACCCGGTGATCTATTCCACTTTAGTAACACCTTCCCCACGCAAAAATTTCAGCTTTGTCCGCTTATCTTTAGATCTTGAGTTGGAACCACAACTAGATGCTTTAATCCCTAGAATTGCATGTTTGCTTTATTGACTTCTTATTCATCTTTGATTGTGTTAATTGCTCTTGTGGTTAGTATTCACGAAGCTTACCGTTATTGACTTTGTTTCACCGAGTCCCTGTGATCGACCCCTGGAATTTTCTTGCTTTTTACTACGATTGACCCGTACACTGCGGGTTCGCATCCTTGTTTTAAGCTTAAGTCTAGGGTTATAAATTTAAAGCTTGCACACACCGTTTGGAGCGAACACTCCCTCTAATCTCGGTGGCAGTGCTAATCTGTAGGCAACCTCCCCGACTCTCTCCAAGATCTCAAATGGGCCGACATATCGGGAACTCAGCTTTCCCTTAATGCCGAAATGCCGGACGCCTCTCGTCGGTGACACTCTCAACCACACCTGTGCACCTACTCTAAACTCCAGTGGTCGACGCCTCTTGTCGGCGTAGGACTTCTGACGACTCTAAGCTGCCAACATCCGCTCTCGGACTAAAGCAATCCGGGCGATGTCATCATGTATCTGATCTGGAGCTACTCCATCAGCTCTGCTAGGCTTGTCCCAACACAATGGTGTGCGACATCTCCGTCCGTACAAAGCCTCATAAGGTGACATCCCAATAGATGCGTGCCAACTGTTATTATATGAAAACTCTACCAGAGGGAGATGATCTGGCCATACCTGTCCCCAATCTAGTACACAAGCCCGCAACATCTCCTCTAATGTCTGGATGGTCCTCTCAGACTGACCGTCAGTCTGTGGGTGGTAGGCGGTGTAAAGTGGAGACTCGTCCCCAAAGCGGTATGTACCTGCTGCCAAAATCTCGAGGTGAAACGTCCATCTCTGTTGGAGACGATAGTCCTCGGTACTCCATGAAATCTCACAATGTGTCTGGTGAACTCCTCAGCTAGACGACTTACCGGCCACGTTTCCTTAATTGGAATGAAACGTGCGGTCTTCGTACGGTCTACCACTACCCAAATAGCATCAAAACCTCTGCTGAGCCTCAACCCTGTGACAAAGTCCATAGATATATCCTCCCACTTCCACTGTGGTACTGGAAGTGGGTGGAGCTCTCCTCCGGACCTACGATGCTCAATCTTGACCTGTTGACAGGTCGCACACTGAGCTACATACCGAGCCACATCAGGCTTCAAACCACCCCACCAGAAGGAACGTCTAACGTCCTTATACATCTTACTCGCCCCAGGATGCACTGAGTATGGGGTAGCGTGAGCCTCACCTAATATCCTCTGTCTCAACTCACTGTCTGATGGCACACAGATGCGGTCCTGACGTCTCATCACTCCATCGGCACCAATAGTGAACTGAGGTGCCTCATCTCGTGATATCCGGTCTCGGATCCGGGTCAAAGTCGGACATGTCTCCTGTATCTGTCGGATCTCACCCAACAGATCAAGAAGTAACTCTAAGGTGGCCAACTGATGAGCCGTATCTGGGAATTGGATCTCTACCTCCAACCAAGCTAAATCTCTCTACAACTGTGGTTATACTATCAACCGGGCTATCACCTTCTCCTGAGGCGTCTTCCGACTCAAAGCGTCAGCATCTACATTCGCCTTCCTGGGGTGATATAGAATCTCAAGGTCGAAATCCTTGATCAACTCTAACCACCGCCTGTGGCGGTTATTCCACTCTCGCTGAGTGAATATGTACTTAAAACTCTTATGGTCTGTGAAGATCTGACAGGTCGCCCCATAGAGGTAGTGACGCCAGATCTTAAGAGCATGTACTACTGCAGCTAACTCTAGGTCATGTGTGGGGTAGTTCTCTTCATACGTCTTCAGCTGTCGAGACGCATATGCTATGACCTTACCCCTCTGCATCAAGACACACCCCAAGCCCAGCTTGGATGCGTCACTGTACACTACAAAGTCCTTTGTACCCTCAGGCTGTGCTAGAATCGGAGCAGACGTCAATCTCCTCTTCAGTTCTTCAAAACTCTGCTGACACGGTTCAGACCAGACGAACCGAGTAGTCTTCCTCAGAAGACAAGTAAGTGGTCGGGCAATCAGGGAAAACCCTTCCACAAACCGGCGGTAATAATCTGCCAATCCAAGAAAGCTACAAACCTCCTTAACATTTTTCGGAGGTTGCCAAGAAGACACTGACTCAATCTTCGTCGGGTCGACCTTAATCCCCTCAGCAGTCACTACATGGCCTAGGAAAGCCACCTCTGACATCCAGAACTCGCACTTGGATAACTTAGCATATAGCTGGCTATCCTGTAGAATCTGTAATACTGTCCTCAAGTGTCCGGCATGCTCCTCTCGACTCCTAGAGTAAACTAGGATGTCGTCAATGTAGACCACTACAAACTGGTCTAAGAAGTCGATGAAAATCCCGTTCATCAACTCCATAAATACTGTTGGCGCATTAGTGAGCCCGAATGGCATCACTACAAACTCATAGTGGCCATACCTAGTCCGGAATCCCGTCTTAGGTATGTCCTGGTCTCTCACCCTCAGCTGGTGATAACCCGATCTCAAGTATATCCTCGAGAACACTGATGCTCCTTGCAGCTGGTCCAGCAGATCATCTATGTGAAGCAGTGGATACTTATTCTTGATGGTGACCTTGTTCAACTCCCTGTAATCAATGCACAGCCTCATCGATCCATCCTTCTTCCTCACAAATAACATTGGTGCTCCCCAGGGAGAAACACTAGGGCGTATGAAGCCCTTCTCTGCTAACTCTTCTAACTGCTTCTTCAGCTCAAGCAGCTCTATCGGTGCCATACGGTACGGGGCCTTCGAGATCGGTCTCGTGCCTGGCTCTAACTCAATGCTGAAATCAACACTCCTCTGTGGAGGTAGCCCTGGCAGGTCGTCACTGAATACCTCTGCAAGATCGCATGCAACTGGTATCTCCTCTACTGTCAGGCTCTTGCGCTCCTTCATGGCGTAACACCAGAAGGCCTCGCAACCCTGTGCTATCAGTCTCGCTGCTCTAACTGCGCTGATAACTGTGCCGGACTTTCCGAGATCCCAACCTCGGAATATCACTCTGTGACCCTCCTCAGTGGCGACAATCACCGTTCTCCTACCAATGTCTAAGGCTGCTCCATGTCTAGTCATCTAATCTATCCCCAAAATCACGTCTTCATGTGCTAAGGGCATAACTAGAAAATTTACCAACCAATCCCGGCCTCCTAGATGAATAGGGCAGTCAAAAATCCCTCGGGATCCTCTAATCTTACCCCCATCAGGTAAACCAACCACAAAAGGTGCACCCTCTACGGTAGCTAAGGACAACCTATCCACGCATGCATCTGATATAAAGGAGTGCGTAGCACCCGTATCAAACAAAACACGCACAGGTAAATCATGAATCGAGATAGTACTTGTGGTCGCAGGTGCCGCTGGCTGATCAGCACTCCTAAGTTCAAACACCCTTGTTGGGGCTCCTCTAGTATCAGTAGTACCACCACGTCCCCTGCCACGGCCTGATCCCTGTGCAGTACTATGTGAGGCAGGATGTCTTGGAGCCCGATACTGCTGCTGCTGCTGTTGCTGCTGACTCGGTGCTCGGTACTGAGGAGGCCTTTGTCCACTCCTATCAGCACCTGCAGGCGAAGAACCCTGCTGTGACGGAGCTTTGCCCTGATGGCAAAAAGTCGACCGGTGTCCTGGTTTCCCACAAGTGAAGCAGGTAGTAGGTGGCCTCTTACAGTCTGGTCTAAGATGATCTCGACTTCCGCAGTTAAAACACCGCCGCTCTCTGCCAGAAGTCTGAGCTGTAGTGTGGTAGCTCGACTTCCCCTGAGTCTGCCCTCGTCCAAATCCGAATACCGTTGTACCACCACTAGCATAACCTGTCTTCTATCTCTTATCCAGCCTACCGGACTGAACTGCTCTCCTGGAGACTGACATATCTCTCTTATTTGCAGAAGCCCTATCCGGATAATTTGACAGAGACTCGCAGCGAAATCCTGCCAGATAGGAACGGGTGCTCTCTCTCAATCTCCGGGAGAAGAGGTACACATGGTGCTCTTCCGGAGGTGCAGCTGGTCCAAGTAGGGTTAACTCCTTCTGAAACTTCTTGATGGCAGCAGCAATCGGAATATCCTCAAATCCCGCCTCAATGAAATCCTGGAACCTCTCTCTCCTCAGCGAGACATACCTCTCTCTAACAATGCTCCTCATCTGCTCCCAACTGGTGACTCGGCTACGAATGGTCCGCCACCAGGAATGAGCATCCTCCGTGAAACATGTCTGCACCAAATCCACCTGTCGATCCTCTAGGCAACGTATTGCCTCTAGGGCAGTCTCTATTTGTCCAATCTAGTGCTCCACCTCTAACCTTATCTCTCCACTGAATGAGGGAACTTTCTGAGAGTTGAAAGCCTTCAACCACTCATCCGGTCTCGGTGCTCTAGACCCAGCAGGAGCTCTATCAGCCTCAACTCTCCTCTTAGGTACATCCGGCACCTGAGGCACTCCCTGTGTCACCTAAACTGACCTAACCGGTACTAGTGGTACCTAGGTAAGTCTCTCTGCTCTGGCAGCCTCCTCCATACGCTCGACGTATGCACGGTACTCTTTGTACTCAGATGCTCCAATAGAAATACGTCCTGACTCAGTCGAACGTGCTCTCTACGCTCCAGACCTAGCAACGGTCTTATTCCTGACCTCGGGCCTACACTCTCAGCTACCTCTTCCACAGCAGCATCTGGCATGCTCGTTGCCGGTGGATCCTCTCGAGGGACTCGTCCTCGACCTCTCCCTAGTTGAGGTCTACCTCCACGATCACGCCCTCTAACAGCAGGGGTCCTATCAGCTCGATCCTGTCTAGCTGAAGGAAGAGGGGGACGACCCCTACCTTGGCCAGTCGCTGGTGTAGCCCTAGTACGTGCCATCTACACGAGCGATAACAACTATAGTTATAATCTAATCTAATCTAATCTAATCTATCATAAGTAGTAAAAGTATAAAGTGAAAATGCTAAGAATACCGAGATCCGCGGAGGTAGTGGTGGTCGTCCGTACTTTCTATCCCAACACGACTATGCATGCATTTTAAAACCAAAATTCCTTTGGAAACTCAGACCCCTTTCGGGTTCTGCTTATTTACTTATATGACCTTTTAGAAGATTTCAAGTGCCATTGTTGCCAACCTAGAGCTCTGATACCATGTTGAAACACCCCAAGTTTTACAACTCGGGGAGCTACTAGTTAGGACCTCACAGTGGGTCCCGACCTTAGTTTGACAACAACTTAACTAGATCTTACAACAAGGCACAGATAAGGAAATGCATAAATCGTAAAGTAGGTTTTTGCAAAACAATGAATGTGACCAAAAACGGACAGCCGGAAACAACAAAGTATCATAAACTGAGAAAAAGTACAGTCATACTGAAAGACCAACAAAAGAAACTGCACCCCATCCTAAAGAGTACGACACCCCGGCTGTCCACTACCATCCGGATCACTCGGCATCTCCTCTAACTTGTGGCAAGTCTAGACAACGATAAACAGTTAGCTAACTAATCAAATATAAGCAGAAGGATAAATAGCACAAACACACAAAAGATGAATATAAACACTCAACATGCTGGCACACAATCAGGTTATTATCTGAGAACTTACGTGATTCACTTTATTCGATTTTAAAAGTTGTAGCACGAAAAATCTTAAGATTCTCGCCTCCATTCCTTATCCAACTGGTGAGGGTTTGGCACACCTCCGCCGGTGGCATCCCCTGTTCGCTCCAAACGGTGTGTGCAAGCTTTAAATTTATAACCCTAGACTTAAGCTTAAAACAAGGATGCGAACCCGCAGTGTACGGGTCGATCGTAGTAAAAGCAAGAAAATTCCAGGGGTCGATCACAGGGACTCGGTGAAACAGAGTCAATACGGTATGCTAATGTCGATGCTAACCACAAGAGCAATTAATACGATCAAAGATGAATAAGAAGTCAATAAAGCAAACATGCAATTCTAGGGATTAAAGCATCAGGTTGTGGTTCCAACTCAAGATCTATAGATAAGCGGACAAAGCTGAGATTTTTGCGTGGAGAAGGTGTTTCTAAAGTGGAGTAGATCACCGGGTAAGTCTCACTACACACTAATCCTAAACCGTAACTCCTATTACCGGGTAAGTCCCAAGGAATCAAGATAAAGAACTATAACCTCAAACTAACACACCATCTAAGGGAATAGAATCAACCTTTACCGGGTAAGTCTCAGGCTAACTCACAAAGATGGGATGGAAGCACACTCAAACCCCAATAAAGGATAAACCTTTATTACCTACACTTATGATCGTTAATACACAAACTAAGGAATTACCGGGTAAGTCTCATCCTAAGCTTGCATTGAACCAGTAAGGTGAAATAAGAATAGGATTTAGCAAACTCTAACACTTAACTTTCTGTTTTAAGATCGGATAAGTCACCTCAGTCAGAAGAATTCCACCCCGGCCGAGATGTTCATCAACCGAGCGAGATGCTTAGGGTTAAGGTTAAAGACTCGAACTTTCAGGATCCTACTGGAATCTAAGATTATTCTATCATTGTTTTTCCCACAACCTTAAGCTAATCACCCTAGAATCACACAAAAAATTTAGCCACTCATCATCATAATGAAAGTATTAAATATATGGGAAGAAGGTGAATATTTGAACAAAGAAGAATTTAAGGAAAAGACTTCAATAACTGAATCAAATATCACAACAAAGCGTTCCTTGGATAATAATCCAAAAAGATAAGACAACAATTGAGGGAATTGAAGACAATCTTACAAAACCCTTCAATAAAGCTATAAAAGCTATGGACTTCAATCTTCCTTCAACCTTCAAAAAGGTTCTTCAACTCTCTCCCAAATTGGAGTATGCTGCTGCTGCTGCTGCGTAAACCTTGATCGACGGTATAGCGTGATGTTGGAATTGTGGAAATCCAACCCTTTTTATAGGAAAATAACCCTCCAAAGATAATAAATCTTAGAAAGATATTCTCCCATAAATATAGGTAAAATATATAATCTGCATATCTCCTTCCTTCCAGGAGCCAAGCCCAAAAATATAAGATCACTTTCCAATTTTAAAAGATCTCTTCCAAGAATAAAATATTCTCGCCGCGTCCTAGGTGTTCGCCTCGGTCGAGTCGGCATCTCTGGATCACCTCGGTCGAGATGAATCTCTGGTCAACCGAGGTGACTCACAACTGAATGTGAAATCTCTCAAAACTGCTCCAAAGTAAATCTTTAATCCATGGCTATGCTTCCTGAATGTAGCTCCAAATAACTCATGACTCCTTTTGATCCTTTTTGATGCAAAACGTACCATATTACCTGCAATTACAACGAAACTAGGTGTAGACCTCGATTCTCGCAAAGGTAGATGAAATGGTAGTAAAATCACATAATGCACATACAAACATGCAGATTATGAAAGATAAAACGTCCAAACAAACCCCAAAATATAGACTATAATTCATGCTATCAAAATACCCCATACTTAGCCCTTGCTTGTCCCCAAGCAAGTTCCTCATATAAAAGACAAGATAGAATGGATTAATAGTCATAAAATCGATGAAAAAAATCTTTCAAAAACATTTTATGGTGTGCAACTATCATAGATCACTCTAAGAGAATACTTCTTGGAATTTAAAAACTCAATATGCTCAAAACATTTTATAAATATAGGAAAGTTGTTCATCTTTGCATAAAATCATAGAATGCATAATAAATCATAATTATCAAAATTAATCATGTATAATCCAGTTTAAACCACTAAGTCAATCAACAAGCTCAAGGTCTCAAGGGCTTCCCAAAAGAAAGGTCAAGAAACGTGTAGGGTAGGGATGTATGTAAGGTAATGTGGTGCTAGAATCCGGGAAAAGGATGAACTTCACTTTCACTTTGACTTGCAACATCTTCCACCAATAAGCTTTGCTTATCTCACACTTTTTCTTTTTACTTTACTTTTTGGGATGCATGGACAGAGGTGCACAATAACCGAAGCCTAGGAAATATGCAATCATCAATTTCTCAAGATGCATCAAACCCTTGATGCACATACCATGACCCGATAGGAATATCGCTCAATCCGACTTTGGCAAGACACAAACACCCGGCTATGTGAATGGTGCCGAGTTACTCATCTTCATGATTGACTTCCCCAAACCTATTATTGCTTTCTAACACTTCCACTTCCAGCCACTTCTCAACTTTAACTCCACTTGCTTTCACCACTTCGCTTGCTTCCAAATTCCCGGATAGGTAAAGGGAGGCAAAATGTATATGAGGGGCTAAGCATGATCAAGAAGAAGAGAGAAGAGAATGAATTGCCTTGGTCTTTCCAAGAAGAACGTGATAGAACTTAACCTGCGGTGTCAACCTTCAAATTCAACATAATTTGGACAAAAACAAAGTATTAAACATGCCAATAATTTCAAACAAAGCATTTAGCAACTTAAACATATCATAAAACCTTTCAAACACACAAAGAATTTAAAACCAGTAGGTAAACAAGATCTTCACTGAGGTCATATCCAGATAAATAACACAAAATCGTTTTCGAAAACTTTCAGTTAACCCACCTCGGTCGAGGTGTTCTTGGTTCAACCGAGGTGGAACGCCTCGTTTGGCCAAGACTGACTCGGTCGAGGTCAAAAAATTTTTTTTTTTTTTTAAAACCATTTTTCTTTCAGTTTCGACGTTTTTCTCAATCAAATAACCTGTAAGTATGCATGTAATATCAGATAATCATATAAAGGCAATGAAGCATAAATACGAAAATATCCGATAAATATAATACATCGAAGGTGTCAAATACATCAAGTAGTCAAATAGTCAAATAACACAAATACCCCATACTTGAGACACACTGTCCCAGTGGGTATAATAAGAGTCTAAACAAAAGAGAACTCACCGGATAAAAGCCGAACTGCATAAAAAATATATAAATAAAATCCTGCAGCTCCTCAGTAGTCTCGATCCGGTGGTGGTGGTGGTATGTAGGGATACTGAGTAGGATCATAAGGATGGCCCATGATCCGCTCGAACTGCAGCTGAGCCATCATGTGCTGATGATGCTGCCGCTCCTGCATCTCGCGGATATCCAGCGAAAGTGCAGCATATGAGTCGATAACCTGATCCATCAGGTCATCGATCCGTCGGTGTGCAGCTCTATCTCTCACTCCACGCCTCCTGCGTCTAGCAGGTCTGACTGGAGAAGTCTCAGCTGGCGCCGGCTCAGTGTCCTCCTCGTCATCATCCAAATCAATAATAGGTGGCGCGCTCGTCCCAGCTGTATCTGTCCCTGTATCCATCGGGACGCCACCTCCTCTCTCAGCTGGAGCTGACAAACTCGAGGGTCGGCTCTAAGTAGGCTGGGGCTCGGATCTCAGTAAACTGATCCAGCCCGACGGTGGTGATCATTCTCCTAAGATCTCCATCAGTGTGGAGACAGTCAAAGGCAGAAATGTCCAGGAATCTAGGTGCTATCACTGGACGGCTAGCAATGCGCTCGTAATCTACAAGGTGTCTCTCGTGGATCACCGGTATAGAAGGTCTGGATGAAGAAGAAGGGGAAGGAGAGGATCTATCTCTAAGGGCTAACAATATGTCAGAACTCATCTTCAAACAACATTGTCAGACTACCTCGGTCGACTGACAAACTCCAAGAATCACCTTGACCGAGGTGCAGATCGACTGGACCGAGGCGAAGACAGTCGCGATTTCAACTCTCTGAATTTCAGTTCTTTTCCCCCAAAAATCACTACCGATGCTTCCTAAGGGGTACTTAAGTCTTTCCTCAACAGATTCAAGGGCAACCAAAGCCCAAATTGCAGTAAACGAACGAGTTTAGGGTTTCGATCGTTTTTACCTCGTTCCGGCCGAGTTGCTCGAATTTCTTGCAGATCTGTAGTTGCAATCGATTCTTCTATCCTTCAATCTCGGTTTGGAAGCAGAAAACGTCGAAAACGAGCAAGAATCGAGAGTGAGCGAAATGGATCTGTCGCCGCGGTCGAGGTAGGTAAAAAATGTGAAAAAGTAATTTTTCCCCCTTTTATACTGTTACTGGATCTGCTGTCAGCTCGGTCGAGATGGTCTCGACTGGACCGAGGTGGTACGGACCGAGGCGGTTTTGCAGAAACCCTAGTCGCCTCGGTTGCTCAAGAATCAACTCGGTCGAGGTGCTCTGACAGTAACCGAGGTGCTTCTGTCTTCTCAGAATCTCGAACTTCTGTCCTTCCAGATGTGCTCCTCCTTAGATATTCCCTGTTGTCTGTCCAGAACGCCAAAAACAAAGCAAAGCAAAGCAAAAACAAAAACTATCTAAGCTAGACTAGAAAACGGGAAAAGAGAGCAATACCTTGGGTTGCCTCCCAAGAAGCGCTTGATTTAAGGTCGCTAGCTGGACCATGATGCGTCTCAAACGAGGTAGATCGATGCAACCTCCTCAACCGCGTCTCCGGTTGGTATTTCTTAAGCCTATGACCGTTGACCTTGAAATTTCCGCTAGTTTCGCCCCATATCTCAACTGCACCATGAGGGAAAACATGTTTCACAACGTAAGGCCCGGTCCATCTAGATTTCAACTTACCTGGAAAAAGACGGAGGCGGGAGTTGAAGAGTAGAACTAAGTCTCCTTCGTTAAGCTCCTTTGGAACGATACGCTTGGCATGCCATCTCTTCGTCCTTTCCTTGTAGATTTTGGCATTCTCATAGGCGTTCAATCGCAGCTCTTCCAGCTCGTTAAGCTCCAATAGTCGTTTCTCACCAGCCTCCTTGATGTCAAAGTTCAACCATTTGATAGCCCAATATGCCTTGTGCTCCAACTCAACGGGCAAATGGCAAGACTTCCCATATACCAAATTATAAGAGGTGGTACCTATGGGAGTCTTGAATGCTGTCCTGTACGCCCAAAGAGCATCGTCCAATTTCATGGACCAATCCTTCCTCGTTCTAGAGACGGTCTTTTCCAAAATTGCCTTGATTTCTCTATTCGAGATCTCGACTTGTCCACTAGTTTAAGGGTGATAAGCGGTTGATACCTTGTGGGTTACCCCATACTTCGATAGAAGTGCCTTAAACTTCCGGTTGATGAAATGCGTTCCTCCATCGCTAATGATGACGCGTGGAGTTCCAAACCATGGAAAGATAGTTCTATTCAAGAACTTCACAACCACCTTGGCATCGTTAGTGGGAGAAGCGATAGCTTCAACCCATCTAGAGACGTAATCAACTGCAAGGAGAATGTAGAGGTTTCCTCCGGAAGATGGGAAAGGTCCCATGAAGTCAATCCCCCATACATCAAAGATTTCCACTTCTTGGATGTTATTAAGTGGCATTTCGTTCCTCCTTGATAAGTTCCCTGTTCTTTGGCATGCATCACAAGAGACAACAAAAGATTGCACGTCTTTAAATAATGTAGGCCAAAAGAAACCGGAACGTAATACCTTAGCGCATGTTTTATCAGTGCTGGCATGCCCTCCACAAGGAAGTGAATGACAATGCCTTATGACGCTATTAACTTCATCTTCCGGAATGCACCTTCGAAGCATCCCATCCGGTCCGCGCTTGAATAGCAGCGGCTCGTCCCAGTAGTAATGTCGTACTTCCTTGAAGAATCTCTTCTTTTGAGAGTACGTCAATTCGGACGGTATTTCCTGGCAAACAAGATAATTCACAATATCAGCATACCAAGGACCTTTATTATCAGAAAGTTGGTGGAGGGAATGGTCCGCCAACAGTGGGTGAATGTCAGAGAAAGGAGTAAAAAAATTGTTATTCTCAGCAATCTCAGTTGACATCGTCTCGCTGTCGACCTCGGTCGAGGCGCATAGGCGTTGACCGAGATGTTCTTCGGTCGCCTCGCTCAGTCCAGAAAGTGCCTCGGTCGAGGTACTGCTACTGGGTCCGAGACTGGAGATCTTCGTCTCCTGGATCAGCTTCTCAGTTTTAGCTCCTGGATCCTCTTCCAGTGCCTTCAAGCTCCGTATATCTGCATCACAAGAAGCATCTATACCTTCCTCCATTAATCTGAAGCTAATAACTCTTTCGAGTGGATCGTTAATAAGGATAGAGCTCACCAATTCTCTTGATTCTTCTTCATCGTAGATGTTGAAGATATCATCAGTTAGTTTCTCCCCTTTCATGGCTGCAAGTAGTGCAAACTCCACTTCATCGCCACCAACGTTGAATTTCAACTTGGCGTTCTTGCAATCCACGTTGCAACCCGAAGTTGCTAGAAATGGCCTCCTGAGAATAATAGGTACTGGATAATCTGCGGGAATGTCAAGTACGACAAAATCTATAGGTAGATAGAAGTTACCTAACTTGACCGGAACGTCTTCCAAGATGCCCACGGGATGGGTAATGGAGCGATCCGCCATGTAAAGTCGAATCTTGACCGGCTTGGGCTCTCCAAGACCGATCTTAGTGCACAACTCCAGCGGGATGATGCTCACGCTGGCCCCTATATCGCAAAGGGCTTCACAAGTGACATCCCCAACTTGAATGGGAATGCAAAATGAGTCGGGATCTCTCAACTTAGGTGGCATCTTTTCCTTCATGATCTTGATAAGCTCCGAAGATTTAGATGTCATCCTAACTTCACCAACATCCTCCAGCTTCCTCTTCCTTGATAAGATTTGTTTTAAGAACTTCCCATAGGCGGGCATACCTAAAATAGCATCAAGGAAAGGGATATTAATATGTAGCTTATTCATCAAGTCAAGAAACTTACCAAAGTGCTTGTCTAGATGTGCTCTGGCTCTGGACTGAGGGAATGGAAGTGGTGGTTTATATGCAGGAGGTGGAACATAAGTTTCTGTCGTTCCTCCTGCTTTCTGTTGCTCCGCCTCGGTTGGCATCTCGGTCGAGGTGTTCTTCGACTGGATCTGGACCGAGGTGGTCTGCGTCGAGCGAGGTACTGGATCTGCAGTTTTGAGTCCACTCCTCGTCGTTATGGCCATGCACTGGCCCTTAGGGTTAGTTTCCGTCTTCGCTGGAAGCTTCCCTGGATCTCTTGGCGCTTCATTCGCCCTATTAGCTAGTTGTTGTTCGAAGGACTTTTGGGCCCTCGAAAATGAAGTCATAGAATTCTCCATAGCGCTGAGCTTGATCAAGATTGCCTCCAGAACTGCGTCCTTCTTTTCCGGCTGAGACGAACTTGATCCTTGCCCTTGGCTTTTCAATGGAGTAGAAGAAGAAGAAGGAGAAGAGAGGAAAGGGTTAGAGGAATCATTAGAGTTGGAGTTTGAATGGTTGTTACCGTGGTTTTGGTTATTCGCCCTCCAATTGTTGCTATTGGATCCTCTATTGTTGTTGTAGTTGTTGTTTCGGGGTCCGTTGTTGTTGTTACGGTACCCGTTATTGTTGTTGTTGTTCCTTTGCCCATGCTCTTCCTTCTTAGTTTGAGCCATTAAGAGCTCCTTCAATTGCTTCACGTCGTTCTTCAATGACGTGAGTTGATGATAACATGAATTATAGTCTATATTTTGGGGTTTGTTTGGACGTTTTATCTTTCATAATCTGCATGTTTGTATGTACATTATGTGATTTTGCTACCATTTCATCTACCTTTGCGAGAATCGAGGTCTACACCTAGTTTCGTTGTAATTGCAGGTAATATGGTACATTTTGCATCGAAAAGGAGCAAAAGGAGTCATGAGTCATTTGGAGCTACATCCAAGGAGCATAGCCATGGATTAAAGATTTACTTTGGAGCAGATTCAAGAAATTTCACATTCTGTTGTGACTCACCTCGGTTAAACACAGATTCACCTCGACCGAGGTGATCTACGAGAGCGTCTCGACCGAGGCGAATATCCTGACGCGGCGGGATATATTTTATTCTTGGCTGAGATCTTTTATTTTTGGAAGGAGAAATCTTATATTTTTGGGCTGGATTTTTGGAAGGAAGATCATATATTTAGGAGATCTATTTTGGAGATAAGATATATTTTATTAGGAAATTATCTTTTAAGATATTTCCTATAAAATTATCTTAGAAAGATATTTATTTTAGGAGATAAGATTTATTTTATTAGGAAATTATCTTCTAGCTGGAAGGAAGATATTTATTTTAGGAGATATGGATATATTTTATAGGAAATTATCTTTTTAAGATATTTTATCTTTGGAAGATAATTCTCCTATATAAAGGGTTGGATTTTCTACAATTCACCCTGTTACGCTAGAATTGTGTGTACGCAATAAGCCTTAAATTTTACTTGTCATAATTATCCTATTTCTAAGCGCACCCGCAGTGTACGGGTCGTGTGTAGAAAGATAAGTACTCCAAGGTCGAACACGAAGACTAAGGTGAAATCGAACTAAGTTGTGATTGAATTTAGCTAGGTCTAATCTAGGCAAAGGAAAAGAGAAATCATAAATTGTTTTGTTGGGTTTTTAGATGATCAAAGCGAAAATCACTACTTATGCGAATAACCAAATCAAACTCAATTCGGAAAAAAATCGGAAAAGAAACAAATCGAACAAGATGTGATCAATAGAGGAGGAAAATGGATTCTAGGGGTTGGAAATTCCGGTTATGGCATAAATCTAAGGTTATCTACTCATTCTTTGGATTGATTATGATATGCTGGGATTTAGTGCTTCTAAAATGGGATCAATTACCGGGTAAGTCTCATGATCCAACTAGTCCTAACCTAAGGTCTCATTGCCGGTTAAGTCTCTAAGAACCTAAGGTTAGGATTTTAATACAAACCGGATTATTACTTAGAGGTCCATCCTATCCTTACCGGGTAAGTCTCGGAAAAGGAAGTTCTAAGCAACTATCCTAGCACACTAAACCCAATGGCGGCTTATTAGGCTCACCATTACCTAAGACTTCACTATTTTAGATTCTAAGGACAAGGATTACCGGGTAAGTCTCTCCTAGCACTTAGTCTCTACACTAGGACATTCCTAGGGCAGGTTAAACTCAGCAAAAACTTAGGGTTTCAACAATCTTATGAACCTAAGGTGAGATCCTTCGAACCAGGAAAATCACGGTTCGTTCTACAGAAACCACGGCCGTGGTTCTTCAAGAACTACCCGTGATTCCTAACAGTAGCTACGTCCATAAATGAAAATCATCCAAAGGCAATCCTAAGTTCATCCTATCATAGATCTAGCCATAACCATCCTTCCCTAACCCTAGAATCACATCAATCTAGCCTACAACATTCATGTTGAAATTCGAAACAAGCAAACACAAATTCATAATCTCCATAGCAAGAAGGAATAAGAGAAAGATGATGAACAATAAACTCCAAACACAATCTAAATCCAGAGATTGAATAGAATGACTTACAACCCTTCAAAATAGAAGGTTCAAGGGTTCAAAATACTTCTAGAAACAATCCGAAATACAAGAATTAGGTGTGTCTCCTTCTCTTCAATAGCAATGGCTCCTTTCTTCTTCTTCTTGCACTTTCCTACCTAGAAAAATCCTTCTTCTTCTTGGAATTCTTTTGTGAAAAACAATAGAGAATGTGTGAGCTGCTCCTCAACTTCCCAAAAATCCCAGCTGCCCTTAACAACATTCCTGGACCACTTTTATAACCAATTTCTTCATGAGCTGGCCATGAGAGTCGTGGCACAGCTGTCACGAGATTCTGGCAAAAACCACGGCCATTTCCACGGCCGTGATTCTCTAGGAAACCGTGATTCCTAACAGAAACTCTGTTCACGCTCAATAGGCTGTGGTTTGGTGTATGGCCTGTGTTGGCAAGGTTCCTCGAGTCATTCTTTGTGCCCTAATGAGTTGGAAACACGTCTACTGAATGAGCGACTCTCAAACGCCTCGTTTAAGATTGAAACTTCCCGAAATACCTACAAAACGCACACAAAGTCCGTGTAGACGTCTATCTCGACAAATTACATGTTTTGAGTGCAAAACGCATTGGACTAGTGCTAGATAATGCATGATTGAGCGAGAATTCTTCCTAAATGTGCACCTAAAACTATACTATAAATCGTGTTATCAAAATACCCCATACTTAAGGTTTGCTCGTCTCCGAGCAAATTCCCAACTATAGACTACGAGATGACATGATTTATGTATGCAGAAAAATGGCAAAATCTTTTTGGTTTTGTGCTTCTACTATTGGATCACCTTCATAGTCATGATCAATGGCAATTGAACAAGCAATCATGTATCAAGTGATAAAGTCATGGAAAGACTATTGTACTTAACTCAAAAACATGCATGAGTTGGGAGGACGGAGATGTCAAGAAGATCAAGAGTCTATCCAATCTAGATTACTAAGTCTTACAAACATGCAAGTAGGTCATAAGGGCTTGTGACATAAAAGGCTAAGAAACGTTTCAATTCGGGGAGGGGAATTTTCTAGGTATGTGATGCTAATCCGGGAATGGAACTAACTTCACTCCTTGTCCTCGATCAACTTCCCCAAAGTGCATATTCTTCCCTATCTTGCTTTCTTTTCCTTTTCTTTAACTTATTTTTGAGACAATGGCATTGGTGTACAATAGCCGAAACCTCGGTGATTAGCCATTCTCGGGCTTTTTCTCTTTTTCGAGATGCATCCACACCGGGCACACATACCAAAGCTCGCTAGGGCTATTGGCTCATTTGACTTTGGCAAGGCACCAACACCCGATTATGTGAAGTGTACCGAGTTACTTGTCATTTAAGCCAACGCCCCCAAACCTATTTTGGCTACACTTCCACAATAATTTCAGCATTCCAATCACGACATTCTTTTCATTACATCTTCACCCCGCACTTGCTTTTTACACATTCAAACACACTAGCATGCTCCTATTCCCGGATGGGTTTAAAAGGAGGTCAAATTTATATCAATTGAGGTGCTCAAGCAATCATGATCAAGATGAGAAGTAGAGAAAGATGAAATGCCTTATTCATTCCTAGATGGTATGCAAGAACTATCATGTAATTTCGATTTTCAATACTCAATCCATTCTAGGCAATCATCATGCTCTCAAGTCATTCATGGAATTCAAGAGAAGTAGTTCAAGTCCACATATGCATTTATCAATTCAACACATAGGGCCATTCATAGCCAATCACAAGACAAGTTTTCATCATTAGGATCATATCCAAGCCTAGAAAGCACAAAAATTTTTAAATTTTCTGATTTTTATGGGATTTTCGATTTAAGTATGTACAATGCAAGAGATGTGCATATATTACTCTATCCTAGATGCTCTTCATGCAAAGGATCATGCAAACCCCACCCCATACTTAGAAACACATTGTCCCCAATGTGGTATACAAGTATAGAGAGTGAAAGAAGGTTCTCACAATGTAAGATGGTTTTCTTTGGTATTTGGGAATTCTCAAGAGGATTGATGTTGGATGATCCTTTCAACCATGGTAGGGAGCTCGAAGCATCCTTCAAGCTTTGAAACCCGCGCTAGGCACCGCTAGCCGTCCAAGTTCCGCGTCCGCTCCACCCATAATTGGTGAGGGTTTCATCATCATCCATTCCAAGAAAGGCTTCCAATGCCACTAATGTTCTAGCACACACAAAAGAGACAAAACACACAAAGCACACAAAAACAGAAAAATCTAAGCTAAAATGAAAGAAAAATGTTACCGATGGGTTGCCTCCCACCAAGCGCTTCTTTAAGGTCATTAGCTTGACCAAACTCGGGAACGTTTATGCAAGGTGAAGCGGGGCAATCATGTCTACCGGTGCTCCTGGAATGTATTTCTTCAAGCGATGCCCGTTCACTTTGAAATCTCCACAATGCTCCCCTCCTATTTCAATTGCTCCATGGGGAAAGATCTTCTTCACCACATATGGCCCGGTCCATCTTGATTTGAGTTTTCCCGGGAAGAGTCTTAGCCTTGAGTTGAAGAGGAGGACAAGATCTCCTTCACTCAACTCCTTTGGGATGATCCTTTTGTCATGCCACCTTTTGGTTCTCTCCTTGTAGATCCGGGCATTCTCATAAGCTTCCAACCGGAGCTCCTCAAGTGCATTGATATCAAGCAATCTCTTTTCTCCCGCCTCCTTGAGGTCAAAGTTTAGCCACTTAATGGCCCAATAAGCTCTATGCTCCATTTCCACCGGAAGATGGCAAGACTTGCCATAGACCAACTTGTAGGGAGTGGTGCCAATAGGTGTCTTAAAGGCGGTTCTATATGCCCATAGTGCGTCATTGAGCTTCATGGCCCAATCCTTCCTTGTCCTAGACACCGTCTTCTCGAGGATGGCCTTGATTTCTCGGTTGGAGATCTCCACTTGACCACTAGTTTGAGGGTGGTAGGGTGTTGCCACCTTGTGAGTCACCCCATACTTGGCCAAAAGTGCTCCAAAGTTCCTATTTGTGAAGTGCTTCCCTCCATCACTAATGATCACCCTTGGTGTTCCAAACCTAGGAAAGATCACTCGGTTGAAAAAGCGCACTACCACTTTGGCATCATTTGTAGGAGAGGCGATTGCTTCTACCCATCTTGACACATAGTCCACCGCCAATAAGATGAATAGATTGCCACATGAAGAAGGGAATGGCCCCATGAAGTCTACACCCCACACATCAAAAATCTCAACTTCTTGGATGTTGTTCAAGGGCATTTCATTCCTCCTTGAGATGTTCCCCGTTCTTTGGCAAGCATCACATGCCGCTACAAAACCTTGCACATCTCTAAACAAGTTAGGCCAATAGAAACCGGATTGCAATACCTTGGCACACGTTTTGTGTGAGCTAGCATGGCCTCCACATGGTAGGGAATGACAATGCCGGATCACACTCTCCATTTCATCTTCCGGTATGCATCTTCTAAACACCCCATCCGGGCCTCTTTTGAATAGAAGTGGCTCGCTCCAATAGTAATGCCTTACATCGTTGAAGAACTTCTTCCTTTGCGAATATGTTAGTCCGGGAGGCACTTCCTCACACACCAAGTAATTCACAATGTCGGCATACCACGGTTCATTTCCTCTAGCCACTTGGAATAAGCATTCTTCCACCAATTGCAATTGCTCATCCCGGAATGAATCATCTATCGGGATGTTGTCTTTCCCAAGCTCCAATGGTGGGAGTCTACTAAGGTGGTCCGCCACCGAGTTCTCGGATCCCTTCTTATCTCTTATCTCCAAATCGAACTCTTGAAGAAGAAGGATCCACCGAATCAACCTTGGTTTGGCATCCTTCTTTGTAAGGAGATAACGGATCGCCGCATGATCCGTATAAACTATGACCTTTGCTCCAACAAGGTATGAACGGAACTTCTCAAATGCATACACTACCGCTAACAACTCCTTCTCGGTAGTAGCATAATTGAGTTGGGCATCATCTAGCGTCTTGCTAGCATAGTAAATAGCATGAGTGCGCCCTTCTTTCCTTTGCCCCAAAACAGCCCCAACGGCCACATCACTTGCATCGCACATGATCTCGAATGGTAGACTCCAATCCGGAGGTTGCATGATAGGTGCGGAGATCAAGGCGTTCTTCAACCTACAAAATGCTTCAAGACAATCCTTGGAAAAGACAAAATCAACATCTTTCATTAGTAGGTTAGTTAGAGGCTTAGAGATTTTAGAGAAATCTTGGATGAATCTCCGGTAAAAACCGGCATGCCCTAGGAAACTCCTTACCCCCTTCACCGAGGTAGGTGGTGGCAACTTCTCTATTGTTTCAATCTTAGCCCTATCAACTTCAATGCCACGGTTAGACACCAAGTGTCCTAACACAATACCTTCACTTACCATGAAGTGGCATTTTTCCCAATTTAAGACAAGATTTGTCTCTTCACATCTTTGTAATACCAATGACAAGTTAGCCAAGCAATCATCAAAAGAAGAACCATAAACAGAGAAATCATCCATGAACACCTCCATGATATTTTCTATGTATTCCGAAAAGATAGCCATCATACACCTTTGGAAGGTGGCGGGTGCATTACACAACCCAAATGGCATTCTCCTATATGCAAATGTACCCCATGGACATGTAAAAGTTGTTTTCTCTTGGTCATCGGGGTGGATAGGGATTTGGAAGAATCCACTATACCCATCTAGATAGCAAAAGTGAGAGTGTTGAGCTAATCTTTCTAGCATTTGGTCAATGAAGGGGAGGGGAAAGTGATCTTTCCTAGAGGCCATGTTCAATTTCCTATAATCTATACACATTCTCCATCCCGTGACCGTCCTAGTCGGTATTAGTTCATTGTTCTCATTAGTTACTACCGTCATTCCACCCTTCTTAGGTACTACATGAACGGGGCTAACCCACTTACTATCCGAGATAGGGTAGATAATTCCCGCATCTAGCAATTTAATGATTTCCTTTTTGACCACCTCTTTCATTATAGGGTTTAATCTCCTTTGATGTTCTATAGAGGGTTTGTGGTTATCTTCCATCATTATCTTATGCATGCACAAAGATGGCTTAATGCCAACCAAATCATCAATGGTATAACCAATAGCCTTCCTATGCAATCTCAATTCATGTAGCAATTTAGCAAGTTCATCATCACTCAAGCATGCATTAACAATCACCGGATATGTAGAATTATCACCAAGGAATGCATACTTTAAATGAGAGGGAAGGGGTTTGAGTTCAAGTGAGGGAGGACCTTTTTCGGTTGAAGAAGATCCAAACAAGATTGGATGAGATGAATCCAAAGCAAATGAAGACTCCCCTTGCATCCTAGAAGCTTGATCATCATTGAGAGTTGATTCAGGGGAAACCACGGTTGGAATCACGGTTGGCTCAACTTCCACGGCCGTGGTTCCTTCCAGACTTGTTTTTCGGAGTTGTCCAGAGAGTTTGACGGCCGTGGTTCTTAAATCTCGACCGTGGAACCTACAGCTGTTCACAATTTCTTCATGGCTTTCAAATCCAACTCTTGGCTCCTCTTCCAATGCCTCCAAAGCCTTGATTTCTTCATCGCAATTCTCCTCAATGCTTTCCTCCATCATACTCAAGGTGAGAACCTTTTCTAAGGGATCCTTGATCAAAATCGAGCTCACCATTTCTCTAGATTCCTCTTGCTCGACTATGTTGAAGATATCCTCATCAAGGGTTGGCCCTTTCATCATTGTGGATAGCTTGAACTTGATGTTCTCCTCTCCAATGTTGAAGGAGAGAGTCCCGTTCTTGCAATCCACTAAACATCCGGATGTGGCTAGGAAAGGTCTTCCTAGGATGATGGGAACCGGGTAATCCGCCGGAATGTCCAACACTACAAAGTCGATAGGCACATAGAATCCTCCCAATTGCACCGGGATGTCTTCAAGAATCCCAACCGGGTGGGTGATGGATCGGTCCGCCATATAGAGGGTCATCTTGACCGGCTTTGGCTCTCCTAGCCCGACTTTGTTACTAAGTGCAAGCGGTATGATGCTTACACTCGCCCCAAGATCACAAAGGGCCTCGTACTTCACATCCCCTACTCCAATTGGAACACAAAAAGAGCCCGGATCCCTTAGCTTGGGAGGCATTTCCTCCTTCATTGTTTGGATCAACTCCGAGGATCTCTTGGTCATTCTAATCTCCCCATACTCCTCCAACTTCCTTTTGTTGGAGAGTATTTCCTTCAAGAACCTTCCGTATGCTGGCATTCCTAAGATGGCATCCATGAACGGAATGTTAATATGTAACTTGGACATTAGTTCAAGGAACTTACCAAAGTGGTTGTCCAAACGAGCTCTTGCTCTTGATTGCGGGAACGGTAGTGGTGGCTTGTATGGAGGCGGTGCCACATAAGTTGGCTCTACATCCTTGCTTTTGCCTCCTTCATCTTGCTTTCTTCCCTCTTCTACCCCTACTTGTTTTCCCTTAGCTTGGTCCTTGGGCAAAGGATCCTTCATACTCAACCCACTCCTTGTTGTGATAGCCAAAACTTGGCCTCTTGGGTTGTCTTCGGTTCTTCCGGGAAGCTTCCCCGGATCTCTATGTGCTTCCCCCGCCTTTTGGAAAACTTGTGCTTCCAAGACTTTTTGAGCTTTAGAGATTGAAGTGACGGTACTCTCAAGTCCACTCAATCTTCCTAGCAATTGTTCAAACATGACTTCGGTTCTATCCTTTGAAGGTTGAGGAAAACCGGGTGGAGATTCTTGTGAAGCTCTTTGTGGTGGAGTGGTGCTTGTGGAAGCGGAGGGGTTCAAGGCTCCATCCGGATTTGAGTAAGAAAAACCGGGATGGTTATGGTTTGGCCGGTAATTGTTGAATTGCCGGTTGTTGTTGAAGTTCCTTGGGCCTTGGTAATTGTTAAAGTTGCCCCTTCCCATGTAATTGACATCCACCTCCTTGGGAGACAAGTTTGCTTGTGGAGGTGCTTGAGGAGTTGTTTGGCTTTTCAAGGTTGTAGTGCATAACTCTCTCAAAGATTTCAATTCGTTGTTGATGGCGTCAAGCTTGAAATTGCTCATGGTGACTTCACTCACCTCATATGCTCCCGCCTTTCTCCCCTCATTCTTCCTATGCGAGTACTTCTCAATCACTAGAGCTTGCTTCTCCACAAACTCCCAAGCATCATCAACATGTTTCTCCATAAATGTCCCACCGGAAAGAGATTGAAGCTTGAATTGGCTATCTTCATCAAGCCCCTTGAAATAGATCTCTAATAGCTCAATCTTTGGTATGCCATGGTGCGGACAATCTAGGAGAAGGTCTTTGAATCTTTCCCAAGACTTGAACAAACTCTCTCTATCCCTCATCACAAAGGCATTGATCTTTCCTCTTAGCTCGGTGGTCTTGGAAGGTGGGAAGAACTTGGTCAAGAACTCGGTTGTCATCTCCTCCCAAGTGCCAACTCTCCCTTGTGGAATAGATTGATACCAAGCTAAGGCCTTGTCCTTTAGAGAGAAAGAGAAGGCTCTTAGCTTATGGTTGTTGCTCTCTAATCTTGGTGGTCTAAGAGTTTCCATCAAGATCTCATAGTTCATCAAGTGTTGATGAGGGGACTCTCCTTCCATCCCTCCAAATTGATTGTGCCGGATCATTTGTAGAACTTGAGGGCGGAGCTCATAGTTATGGGTTGCGGGATCTCCTAGATTCACACCCGGTCGGTGTGCTCTTTGTGCCGGATCCATGCGTCTCCCTAGGGTTTGTGGCTCCTCAATGGCAATGGGTACAACCCTAATGTTGGCCGCCGGTTGCGGTTGTGGTGGAGGTTGTCGGCGATTAAGCTCTCCTTGGACAAGAGCTTGCCTAATCTCTTCAATCTCTCTTCTAGTTTCCTCTTGCCTCTCATTGGCGCGTCTCCTCTCCTCCTCCAAGAGTTCATCTCTTAGCCTTATTTGCTCTAAGGCTTCATCCAATTCAGCTTGAAGATTTCTACCGGCCATCTCTCTCTCTTTTCGGATGTTCTTAGATCTAGATCGAAGGGTTTTCTCCGGTTCGGGATCGAATGGAGCTAGATCCTTGCCACGAGATCTTCGCATACACCTAAAGAGAAGTAGATGTCCTGAAAAGCAAAGACACAAACCAAAAAGAGATCAAAAGAAACAAGAAAGATCTACACTAGAATCAATCACAAAATAGACTCAATCTAGACCTAGTCCCCGGCAACGGCGCCAAAAACTTGTTACGCTAGAATTGTGTGTACGCAATAAGCCTTAAATTTTACTTGTCATAATTATCCTATTTCTAAGCGCACCCGCAGTGTACGGGTCGTGTGTAGAAAGATAAGTACTCCAAGGTCGAACACGAAGACTAAGGTGAAATCGAACTAAGTTGTGATTGAATTTAGCTAGGTCTAATCTAGGCAAAGGAAAAGAGAAATCATAAATTGTTTTGTTGGGTTTTTAGATGATCAAAGCGAAAATCACTACTTATGCGAATAACCAAATCAAACTCAATTCGGAAAAAAATCGGAAAAGAAACAAATCGAACAAGATGTGATCAATAGAGGAGGAAAATGGATTCTAGGGGTTGGAAATTCCGGTTATGGCATAAATCTAAGGTTATCTACTCATTCTTTGGATTGATTATGATATGCTGGGATTTAGTGCTTCTAAAATGGGATCAATTACCGGGTAAGTCTCATGATCCAACTAGTCCTAACCTAAGGTCTCATTGCCGGTTAAGTCTCTAAGAACCTAAGGTTAGGATTTTAATACAAACCGGATTATTACTTAGAGGTCCATCCTATCCTTACCGGGTAAGTCTCGGAAAAGGAAGTTCTAAGCAACTATCCTAGCACACTAAACCCAATGGCGGCTTATTAGGCTCACCATTACCTAAGACTTCACTATTTTAGATTCTAAGGACAAGGATTACCGGGTAAGTCTCTCCTAGCACTTAGTCTCTACACTAGGACATTCCTAGGGCAGGTTAAACTCAGCAAAAACTTAGGGTTTCAACAATCTTATGAACCTAAGGTGAGATCCTTCGAACCAGGAAAATCACGGTTCGTTCTACAGAAACCACGGCCGTGGTTCTTCAAGAACTACCCGTGATTCCTAACAGTAGCTACGTCCATAAATGAAAATCATCCAAAGGCAATCCTAAGTTCATCCTATCATAGATCTAGCCATAACCATCCTTCCCTAACCCTAGAATCACATCAATCTAGCCTACAACATTCATGTTGAAATTCGAAACAAGCAAACACAAATTCATAATCTCCATAGCAAGAAGGAATAAGAGAAAGATGATGAACAATAAACTCCAAACACAATCTAAATCCAGAGATTGAATAGAATGACTTACAACCCTTCAAAATAGAAGGTTCAAGGGTTCAAAATACTTCTAGAAACAATCCGAAATACAAGAATTAGGTGTGTCTCCTTCTCTTCAATAGCAATGGCTCCTTTCTTCTTCTTCTTGCACTTTCCTACCTAGAAAAATCCTTCTTCTTCTTGGAATTCTTTTGTGAAAAACAATAGAGAATGTGTGAGCTGCTCCTCAACTTCCCAAAAATCCCAGCTGCCCTTAACAACATTCCTGGACCACTTTTATAACCAATTTCTTCATGAGCTGGCCATGAGAGTCGTGGCACAGCTGTCACGAGATTCTGGCAAAAACCACGGCCATTTCCACGGCCGTGATTCTCTAGGAAACCGTGATTCCTAACAGAAACTCTGTTCACGCTCAATAGGCTGTGGTTTGGTGTATGGCCTGTGTTGGCAAGGTTCCTCGAGTCATTCTTTGTGCCCTAATGAGTTGGAAACACGTCTACTGAATGAGCGACTCTCAAACGCCTCGTTTAAGATTGAAACTTCCCGAAATACCTACAAAACGCACACAAAGTCCGTGTAGACGTCTATCTCGACAAATTACATGTTTTGAGTGCAAAACGCATTGGACTAGTGCTAGATAATGCATGATTGAGCGAGAATTCTTCCTAAATGTGCACCTAAAACTATACTATAAATCGTGTTATCACACCCATCTTCGGATCATCGATATCCGCTATCAGCGCAAGAGGCCGCTTACACCGAAAATACGCAGCAGCAGCATACTCCAATTTTGGAGAGAGTTGAAGAACCTTTTTGAAGGTTGAAGGAAGATTGAAGTCCATAGCTTTTATAGCTTTATTGAAGGGTTTTGTAAGATTGTCTTCAATTCACTCAATTGTTGTCTTGTCTTTTTGGATTGCTATCCAAGGAACGCTTTGTTGAGATATTTGATTCAGTTACTGAAGTCTTTTTCATTAAATTCTTCTTTGTTCAAATATTCCCCTTCTTCCCTTATATTTAATACTTTCTTTATGATGATGAGTGGCTAATTTCCTTGTGTGATTCTAGGGTGATTGGCTGAAGGTTGTGGGAAAAACAATGATAGAATAGTCTTAGATTCCAGTAGGATCCTGAAAGTTCGAGTCTTTAACCTTAACCCTAAGCATCTCGTTCGGTTGATGAACGTCTCGGCCGGGGTGGAATTCTTCTGACCGAGGTGACTTATTTGATCCGTAACTGAGAGTTAAGTGTTAGAGTTTGCTAAATCCTATTCTTATTTCACCTTTCTGGTTCAATGCAAGCTTAGGATGAGACTTACCCGGTAATTCCTTAGTTTGTGTATTAACGATCATAAGTGTAGGTAATAAAGGTTTATCCTTTATTGGGGTTTGAGTGTGCTTCCATCCCATCTTTGTGAGTTAGCCTGAGACTTACCCGGTAAAGGTTAGTTCTATTCCCTTAGATGGTGTGTTAGTTTGAGGTTATAGTTCTTTATCTTAATTCTTTGAGACTTACCCGGTAATAGGAGTTACGGTTTAAGATTAGTGTGTAGTGAGACTTACCCGGTGATCTACTCCACTTTAGTAACACCTTCCCCACGCAAAAATCTCAGCTTTGTCCGCTTATCTATAGATCTTGAGTTGGAACCACAACTTGATGCTTTAATCCCTAGAATTGCATGTTTGCTTTATTGACTTCTTATTCATCTTTGATTGTGTTAATCGCTCTTGTGGTTAGTATTGACATAAGCACACCGTATTGACTTTGTTTCACCGAGTCCCTGTGATCGACCCCTGGAATTTTCTTGCTTTTACTACGATTGACCCGTACACTGCGGGTTCGCATCCTTGTTTTAAGCTTAAGTCTAGGGTTATAAATTTAAAGCTTGCACACACCGTTTGGAGCGAACAAGTTTTTGGCGCCGTTGCCGGGGACTTGGTCTAGACCGAGCCGGTTGCGGTTTGCTTTCGGGGCACTTGCCCCTGTTGCTACTAACTACTCTTTCTATGAGTTTTGTAGTTTTTCAGAATTTCCGATGACTACATTTGATCCAGCCTGGATAGCAAGACAAAGTGATAGGGCGGACCATTATGAATACTTGGAGGAGAAGTACTCCTTCTATTGGTTCAACAATGAATGGGAAAGAGAAGAGGCCATTCAACATGAACTTGCGATATGGGATGAGAAGAATGTCCCTAAAAACATTTATGAGCAACCTTTTGAAGACTCTCTCGAATCAAGATTGGAGAAGTTGATGAAGAAGGTGGAGGAGCTCAAGGAAAGCACCATATCATATGCTAAGCCGGAAGAGGAGCATAAGGAAGTGTTGCACGTTCCAAGCATTCCTCTGGTCGGACCGGAAGCTTCTCCTGAAACTTCTGAGGAAGAGGAGGATATGGAAGGTCTCGATCCAACTGTTGAGACCTCGGACGAGGTAGAAGAGATTTCGGCTGAGATGGAAGAATCTGCAAAATCAGAAGTGGAAGATGCAGAGAACCTTGGCCAAATTACTGAGATTGTGGTCAAGGTGCAGGAAAGACCAGCGGAACTGAGAAAGGTTTCGTGGGTGGATTATCAACCCAACACGAAACTTGTCTCAAGCTTTGGAGAACTTTACAAGGTAAGTTCTCTTACTCCATTCGAAATCCCTATTAAAATTTCTGAATTTTTCAGGAAAGCACCGGAGAGTTGGAGGTCCCTTCCGAAAGAACCTCCAAAAATCAAGATGAAGTCTTCCTTCAAATTGTTGGAAGAAGAAGCTCCTCAGATCATGAGGAGTGGAGTTGGCAAGCACTACACCGCTAAGGCGATGAAGAGTCTCTTGTTCAAGTATGGGGTCCCTCGCATGCTCAGGACCCTGTACCATCCCCAAGCTATAGATGGGGAAGCTGCTATGCTTCTCGAGAAACTGTTTTCTCGATCAAGGAAAGGATGGGACGCAAAGCTAGATTATGTCCCATTGAAGTGCAGGAAGGCTAGAAGGATTCCGGTGAAAATCAAACCGTACAAGCTTGTACGTGGGAGATCTTACCATTTGCCGGTGAAATTAGGAACCGGAATCTTTTTGGAAGAATTTTATGATGGATGTGATGAGCACTTCATGGTGTTCAAGGTACATTGAGTAATTCTATGGAGAAGGGTCCAGCTAGCGACCTTAAACCAAGCGCTTCTTGGGAGGCAACCCAAGATATTGCTTTCTTCTCCCTTTTCTAGTTTAGTTTAGATAGTTGCTTTGTTTTTGTTTTCCTCTAGACAACAACCAGGTATTCCAAAAGGAAGGATCACAGTTCAGGAGCTACATTGGAAGAACAAAATTTCGAGAAGTTGAGGAAACGAGCTTTACTGAGATACATCTCGGGTACTGTCAGAACACCTCGACCGAGATGTGCTTCGCCAACCGAGATGGTCTTATCTGGGAGCTGTTTCTTACTTCTTTATGCAGTTCAGCTTATTATCCGGTGAGTACTTTTATCCTTTAGACTTATTTTGACCCACTTGGGACAGTGTGTCCCAAGTATGGGGTATTTGATGTATTATTTGACTTTGATGTATGACTCTATTGACCGGATATATTCATATTTATGCTTCAGTTGCCTTTATATGATTATCTGATATTACATGCATACCTACAGGTTATTTGATTGAGAAAAACGTCGAAACCGAGAAAAAAAAATGGTTTTAAAAAAAATTTTTGACCTCGACCGAGTCAGTACTGGCCAAACGAGGCATTTCACCTCGGTTGAACCAAGAACATCTCGACCGAGGTGCGTAACAGAAAGTTTTCGAAAACGATTTTGTGCTTCTTATCTGGATATGATCTCAGTGAAGATTTTGTTTACCTACTGGTTTTAAATTCTTTATGTGTTTAAAAGGTTTTATGATATGTTTAAGTTGCTAAATGCTTTGTTTGAAATTATTGGCATGTTTAATACTTTGTTTTTATCCAAATTATGTTGAATTTGAAGGTTGACACCGCAGGTTAAGTTCTCTCACTTTCTTCTTGGAAAGACCAAGGCAATTCATTCTCTTCTTCTTCTTCTTCTTGATCATGCTTAGCCCCTCATATACATTTTGCCTCCCTTTACCTATCCGGGAATTTAGAAGCAAGCGAAGTGGGGAAAGCAAGTGAAGTAAAGTTGAGAAGTGGCTGGAAGTGAAAGTGTTAGAAAGCAATAATAGGTTTGGGGAAGTCAATCATGAAGATGAGTAACTCGGCACCATTCACATAGCCGGGTGTTTGTGTCTTGCCAAAGTCGGATTGAGCGATATTCCTAACGGGTCATGGTATGTGCATCAAGGGTTTGATGCATCTCAAGAAATTGATGATTACAGATTTCCTAGGCTTCGGTTATTGTGCACCTCTGTCCATGCATCCCAAAAAGTAAAGGAAAAAGAAAAAAAGTGTGAGATAAGCAAAGCTTATTGGTGGAAGATGTTGCAAGTCAAAGTGAAAGTGAAGTTCATCCTTTTCCCGGATTCTAGCACCACATTACCTTACATACATCCCTACCCTACACGTTTCTTGACCTTTCTTTTGGGAAGCCCTTGAGACCTTGAGCTTGTTGATTGACTTAGTGGTTTAAACTGGATTATACATGATTAATTTTGATAATTATGATTTATTATGCATTCTATGATTTTATGCAAAGATGAACAACTTTCTTATATTTATAAAATGTTTTGATCATATTAAGTTTTTAGTTCCAGGAAGTATTCTCTTAGAGTGATCTATGATAGTTGCACACCATAAAATGTTTTTGAAAGACTTTTTCATTGATTTTCTTGACTTATAATCCATTCTATCTTGTCTTCTATATGCGGAACTTGCTTGGGGACAAGCAAGGGCTAAGTATGGGGTATTTTGATAGCATGAATTATAGTCTATATTTTGGGGTTTGTTTGGACGTTTTATCTTTCATAATCTGCATGTTTGTATGTACATTATGTGATTTTGCTACCATTTCATCTACCTTTGCGAGAATCGAGGTCTACACCTAGTTTCGTTGTAATTGCAGGTAATATGGTACATTTTGCATCAAAAAGGAGCAAAAGGAGTCATGAGTCATTTGGAGCTACATCCAAGGAGCATAGCCATGGATTAAAGATTTACTTTGGAGCAGATTCAAGAAATTTCACATTCTGTTGTGACTCACCTCGGTTAAACATAGATTCACCTCGACCGAGGTGATCTACGAGAGCGTCTCGACCGAGGCGAATATCCTGACGCGGCGGGATATATTTTATTCTTGGCTGAGATCTTTTATTTTTGGAAGGAGAAATCTTATATTTTTGGGCTGGATTTCTGGAAGGAAGATCATATATTTAGGAGATCTATTTTGGAGATAAGATATATTTTATTAGGAAATTATCTTTTAAGATATTTCCTATAAAATTATCTTAGAAAGATATTTATTTTAGGAGATAAGATCTATTTTATTAGGAAATTATCTTCTAGCTGGAAGGAAGATATTTATTTTAGGAGATATGGATATATTTTATAGGAAATTATCTTTTTAAGATATTTTATCTTTGGAAGATAATTCTCCTATATAAAGGGTTGGATTTTCTACAATTCACCCATCTTCGGATCATCGATATCCGCTATCAGCGCAAGAGGCCGCTTACACCGAAAATACGCAGCAGCAGCATACTCCAATTTTGGAGAGAGTTGAAGAACCTTTTTGAAGGTTGAAGGAAGATTGAAGTCCATAGCTTTTATAGCTTTATTGAAGGGTTTTGTAAGATTGTCTTCAATTCCCTCAATTGTTGTCTTGTCTTTTTGGATTGCTATCCAAGGAACGCTTTGTTGAGATATTTGATTCAGTTATTGAAGTCTTTTTCATTAAATTCTTCTTTGTTCAAATATTCCCCTTCTTCCCTTATATTTAATACTTTCTTTATGATGATGAGTGGCTAATTTCCTTGTGTGATTCTAGGGTGATTGGCTGAAGGTTGTGGGAAAAACAATGATAGAATAGTCTTAGATTCCAGTAGGATCCTGAAAGTTCGAGTCTTTAACCTTAACCCTAAGCATCTCGTTCGGTTGATGAACGTCTCGGCCGGGGTGGAATTCTTCTGACCGAGGTGACTTATTTGATCCGTAACTGAGAGTTAAGTGTTAGAGTTTGCTAAATCCTATTCTTATTTCACCTTTCTGGTTCAATGCAAGCTTAGGATGAGACTTACCCGGTAATTCCTTAGTTTGTGTATTAACGATCATAAGTGTAGGTAATAAAGGTTTATCCTTTATTGGGGTTTGAGTGTGCTTCCATCCCATCTTTGTGAGTTAGCCTGAGACTTACCCGGTAAAGGTTAGTTCTATTCCCTTAGATGGTGTGTTAGTATGAGGTTATATTTCTTTATCTTAATTCTTTGAGACTTACCCGGTAATAGGAGTTACGGTTTAGGATTAGTGTGTAGTGAGACTTACCCGGTGATCTACTCCACTTTAGTAACACCTTCCCCACACAAAAATCTCAGCTTTGTCCGCTTATCTATAGATCTTGAGTTGGAACCACAACTTGATGATTTAATCCCTAGAATTGCATGTTTGCTTTATTGACTTCTTATTCATCTTTAATTGTGTTAATCGCTCTTGTGGTTAGTATTGACATAAGCACACCGTATTGACTTTGTTTCACCGAGTCCCTGTGATCGACCCCTGGAATTTTCTTGCTTTTACTACGATTGACCCGTACACTGCGGGTTCGCATCCTTGTTTTAAGCTTAAGTCTAGGGTTATAAATTTAAAGCTTGCACACACCGTTTGGAGGGAACAGTTGATTGTTGTTGGGTTGAGTCTCTTGAAAGTTGACTCTTTTAACTCCACCTTCAGCTCCTTGGTGGGTATATTTCTCCATGTGCAAGGCTTGCTTCTCAATGAAGTCCCAAGCCTCATCAATCGCCATGTCCATGAAGGTACCGGCGGAGAGTAGTTGGAGATTGAACTGGGTGCTTCCGTCCAGCCCTTTGAAGTAGATCTCCAACAACTCGATCTTTGGAATCCCATGATGTGGGCAATCCAAAAGGATATCCTTGAACCGCTCCCAAGATTTGGACAAGCTCTCCTTGTCCCTCATGATGAAAGCATTGATCTTCCCTCTCATTTCAGCGGTCTTCGAAGGGGGAAAGAATTTGATCAAGAATTCCGTAGTCATCTCCTCCCATGTGCTGATTTTTCCTGGAGGAAGAGATTGATACCAAGTAAGAGCTCTATCTTTTAAAGAAAAGTAAAAAGGTCTTAGCTTGTAATTGTTATTTTCAATTCTGGAAGGTCGCAAGGTTTCCATCAAGATCTCGTAGTTTTGAAGATGTTGATGCGGCGACTCCTTCTCTAGCCCTCCGAATTGACATTGGCGGATCATGGATAGAACTTGCGGTCGAAGTTCGTAGTCATGATCCGCTGGATCTCCTAGGTTCACCCCTGGACGCCTCAGCTGTTGATTAGGGTCCATCCTTTGACCTAGGGTTTGTGGGATTCCTGCAAGAAGAACATCTCGGACTGGCATCCGAGGTGGAAGTACATCGGCCGGGGCGTCGGGTACTGGAATCTGCCTCGGTCGAGGATCAACAGGAGGATCTTCCCTCGGTCGAAGTAGAATCTGGTCCCGAATGACAGCAATCTCAGCTTCGATTGCTGCAGTCCTGGCGCGATTCTCCTCTTTCTCTTGCATTAGTTTTTCTTTACTGAGACGTAGCAGCTCTTGCGTCTCCTTTAATTCGGCCGCAAGATCGCGATCGTCTTGTTGGGCCATCTTCGCTTCTCTTAAGCGTCTCTTGTATGTCTTTTCTGGTTCGGGATCGTAAGGAACGATTTCCTTCCCAGCGCGGGTTCTTCGCATATACCTAAGAAAGAACCTGCAAAAGTCACTCAAGTAGAGTGGTTAGACAAAACGGGGCAAATGCCCCAAGAGCAAACCGTACCGGCTCGGTCTAGACCAAGTCCCCGGCAACGGCGCCAAAAACTTGTTCGCTCCAAACGGTGTGTGCAAGCTTTAAATTTATAACCCTAGACTTAAGCTTAAAACAAGGATGCGAACCCGCAGTGTACGGGTCGATCGTAGTAAAAGCAAGAAAATTCTAGGGGTCGATCACAGGGACTCGGTGAAACAGAGTCAATACGGTATGCTAATGTCGATGCTAACCACAAGAGCAATTAATACGATCAAAGATGAATAAGAAGTCAATAAAGCAAACATGCAATTCTAGGGATTAAAGCATCAGGTTGTGGTTCCAACTCAAGATCTATAGATAAGTGGACAAAGCTGAGATTTTTGCGTGGGGAAGGTGTTTCTAAAGTGGAGTAGATCACCGGGTAAGTCTCACTACACACTAATCCTAAACCGTAACTCCTATTACCGGGTAAGTCCCAAGGAATCAAGATAAAGAACTATAACCTCAAACTAACACACCATCTAAGGGAATAGAATCAACCTTTACCGGGTAAGTCTCAGGCTAACTCACAAAGATGGGATGGAAGCACACTCAAACCCCAATAAAGGATAAACCTTTATTACCTACACTTATGATCGTTAATACACAAACTAAGGAATTACCGGGTAAGTCTCATCCTAAGCTTGCATTGAACCAGTAAGGTGAAATAAGAATAGGATTTAGCAAACTCTAACACTTAACTTTCTGTTTTAAGATCGGATAAGTCACCTCGGTCAGAAGAATTCCACCCCGGCCGAGATGTTCATCAACCGAGCGAGATGCTTAGGGTTAAGGTTAAAGACTCGAACTTTCAGGATCCTACTGGAATCTAAGATTATTCTATCATTGTTTTTCCCACAACCTTCAGCTAATCACCCTAGAATCACACAAGGAAATTAGCCACTCATCATCATAATGAAAGTATTAAATATATGGGAAGAAGGTGAATATTTGAACAAAGAAGAATTTAAGGAAAAGACTTCAATAACTGAATCAAATATCACAACAAAGCGTTCCTTGGATAATAATCCAAAAAGATAAGACAACAATTGAGGGAATTGAAGACAATCTTACAAAACCCTTCAATAAAGCTATAAAAGCTCTGGACTTCAATCTTCCTTCAACCTTCAAAAAGGTTCTTCAACTCTCTCCCAAATTGGAGTATGCTGCTGCTGCTGCGTAAACCTTGATCGACGGTATAGCGTGATGTTGGAATTGTGGAAATCCAACCCTTTTTATAGGAAAATAACCCTCCAAAGATAATAAATCTTAGAAAGATATTCTCCCATAAATATAGGTAAAATATATAATCTGCATATCTCCTTCCTTCTAGGAGCCAAGCCCAAAAATATAAGATCACTTTCCAATTTTAAAAGATCTCTTCCAAGAATAAAATATTCTCGCCGCGTCCTAGGTGTTCGCCTCGGTCGAGTCGGCATCTCTGGATCACCTCGGTCGAGATGAATCTCTGGTCAACCGAGGTGACTCACAACTGAATGTGAAATCTCTCAAAACTGCTCCAAAGTAAATCTTTAATCCATGGCTATGCTTCCTGAATGTAGCTCCAAATGACTCATGACTCCTTTTGATCCTTTTTGATGCAAAACGTACCATATTACTTGCAATTACAACGAAACTAGGTGTAGACCTCGATTCTCGCAAAGGTAGATGAAATGGTAGTAAAATCACATAATGCACATACAAACATGCAGATTATGAAAGATAAAACATCCAAACAAACCCCAAAATATAGACTATAATTCATGCTATCATCCCCACAAACCAAGTATGGACTAGTCCCGAAAGAAACCCCCAGCGCCCTCGGGCTAACTGAGCAGAATGCTACCGCCCGTTACTCTTAGGCCAGATATGTAAGTCGGTCGATACTTATTATAAAATATACTAGGGCACACATCATTCACCACTATCATCATTCAGACTCATATCTGACAGTTAGCTAAGTAAGCCCAAAGGACTTACCTGTTATAAATCTCGACTCTTTGAAAACCCAACTCGCTCTGTAGCTGTAGCAACTCAATTGCCTGTCAAAAGGAGGTAAGTGCATCAGCTCACTTTCTAGGCAATTAGAAGTCTAAAACTTCTAAGCTAGAAGATCTTATTAGGACTGAATCGATTACAGTGCTAATCTATGGTAAAAAGACCAGTTTACCCTTCGACCCGAAATTTCCAAAAATTCTACAGTTTAGGTTTAAACTCTTCTTTAAGACCAAGAGTCATATTCTAACTCTTAAAGTTGGGTTTGGTTACAGATTAGCAACTTACACCTTTTTCTATTTCCCGAAAGGTCACTAAGGTCTAACTTCGGCTTTAAATATGAAGCTCGGATAATTTTCTAAAAATTCCAAAAAAAATTCTTAAGGTTATCTGCGATACCCAATCTACTCATAGGATCAAGAATCTCCTAAGAAATAATCAACCATAACTCTTACATAACTTCTTAAAGTTGGAGTAAAAGCTAGTATTTCTATACTTAGCCAAAATAATGTCCCTGTTGGAAAACAGCCCTACAACCCTACTTTGAGGCCTCATAGATTCTAATCCGACCGTTAACTCGTTCTTAAATTTTAACACCCTAGCCTATGTATATGGGTTTACGACATATCAAAAATTCAACGGTGGATGAACACTCTAATGCACTAAAATTCCATTCTAAACACAACAGTTCAATGCTGAAAAACCAGTTAAGCAGGAGGTCTCAACTTCGACTCTCACCGCCAGTAATTCCTCCATTTATTCTACCTAAAGGTCCACAGTTCGAAACTTACAAGCCTCAGTCCAAGCCTACATTAAACTAATCAGAAACCTATGTTAAACCAGGTGTACACTCTTACCGGGTAGCAGTTAGGAGGATACGTTGTTGTTGGTTCCGATCTGCACCACTAATCCGAGAGTGCTGGTTGATCTCACTGCTGCAACAGTTGTGGATCCGATCGACAAAGAAAGGAGGGTGATGAGTCATTGTAACCATGACAGCAAGGAGATAACAGAAGGAGGAAGGGATTGGTCTTACCAGTAAGGACAGAGGGAGGTATGGGTTCGTTCGTTTGATCTAAGGATGGAGGACGCTCGACACCAGTGATGTGGTTCAGACAACTCAACGTCGCACAGCTTCAACTCGTTGGCAGCCACTGCAGTCCTTCCTTGTTCGTCCTACGCTGGCTGCACCCTAGGGTTCCGATCGCTTATAGTAGTGGTAGGAAGGAAGGGCACTAGCGGCGGCCGGTTGCTGTCAACTAGGAATACGTTCACTAGTAGAAGGATGAGGTTTTCTGGGATTCGGTACAGAAAGATGGGAAGAATTTCAGCATAAGGAAGGGATGAGTAAGAGGATTCTGTATGTAGACAGAAACGTGGGAGTAAGGGTTGCCTTCATGAGCGTCCCAGCGTGAATCAAGGAGCGGTTACAGGAAGGAGATCTACCTCTACTCTAGCTCAGCAACACGTACGTCCCAGCATCTTCCTCCCTTGGGTTGGCGCTTCCTGGGTTGCACGTCTCTCCTGGCTGGGCTCCAAGGCAGGCGGTCTAGGGGTGAGGCAAAACGGAGCGGCCCAACTAGAAGGGGAAAGCTGGACGCATTGGGCTGAGGCAAAAGGCACAAGATGGGCTGAAGCTAGGCTGGCATGAAGAGCTGGCCCGAAAATAGTAATGTATGAGTTTGGGCTGGAAGTTGTCAACGCCTTGTCAAGTCCTTGTCACAACTTGTCATGGCCATGCATGGCTTTGTGACGAGTTTGTCTTGGTTTCGTCTTAACTCGTCATGGTCTCGTCTTGACCTTGTCTTGGGCTCGTCTCGACCTCGTCACTAGGATGTCATGACTTTGTCAAAGACAAGTCATGTTATAAATTAGGGTTTGCTATAAGAATCATATCATTTTATGTGAAGTGAAATTACATAAAATGATAAATTTTGAAACAATGTGTCTAACTAAGTAGACGGATAGGGATCAACGGATCAAAATCCGGTTTGCTACGGAATTAGACGGAATAAAATTCCAGATATTACAAATATTACACAAGCACAACTACTTGCACGTGTACATGATTAAACTATTTTTATATTCACTTTTAACTACACGAATAAAGAACATCCATTGAAATTGGCGCATAACGTTTAGCTAATCTTAAACTTTTATACACGAATACAAATCATATTCATCTACATAAAATATTATTCAGGATATACTCTAGCACGGTTCGAATTGTATCGTTTGCTCATTAAGATAATAAGTTATTCTCCTCGTAAATATGGTAATCCTTATTATTTCCTTAATCATGTCCTAAATATAACTCTCATAATATCCGTGAATTATTTAATTTGTGTGGTTTACATTTGTTCTCATTTTTTACCGTAACACTTGTTCTCACCTGATCTTATTCCTCTCTCTCTCTCTCTCTCTCTCTCTCTCTATATATATATATATATATATATATATATATATATATATATATATATATATATATATATTCTCTTAAAGTTCACAAACGAATACATTTTTTTTCTTAACTTATCTAAAACTTCATAATAATTTTAAACAATGTTTTTCCAAAATCAGTTCATTTAATAAAGAGGTTTATAGAAATAAGAATTATCATTCGATTGTGTCGATGTTTTAGAAATTAATTATTTGATTTTAATTTAAGAAAAATACAATCAAAATACACTTTCTTTTTTTGAAAAGAAATGTGAAAGATAATACATTTCAAAGAATAGTTAATTTTTTTTTGAAAAGTAGCATTGTTTGGATGGTGTATTAACGTGGTCTAAAAAAGTTTCAAAAAAGTGTATACAACCGGTCATTGATATTATATTATTAAAAAATAGAACTTTACTTTTCAGAAAAATAGTTAAAATTTACTAAAAACTAGTATACTACCTGTGCCCTGCACGGGATTTTATGGTAATTATTATTGTATAAAACTTATATTTAATTATATTATTAACATTAACAATAACTACAAATATTTAAAACATTGTGGGTTTTAATTGGTACTATAAATATATAATCAAAACCCCCCACCGAATGCTTCAATCGGAATTTCACTGTCACATGACCCATTGAGAGTAATTCTCCTTCAGTTAATCTTGTCGGAATTTCGTAGTTTGAATAAGGTGAATGACTCTAAATGAAATCTCTTATCGAAATTATGTAAGTAAAATCCATAATTCACATGAGAAATCATTTGTGTAGTAATTTGTTCGAATTAGTGTTTTTGTTTCACAATAAATTAATTGTAGAAACTTATATGATTTCAAATTTCATCATATAACTTGGATATTTAGTAGTATTGTTTCTAATGTATAATTACAGACTAATAATTATGATATGTTAAAGTCATTTTTTAAAATCGGAAAATATTATTCATGAATTTTTTTTATTCTGTTAAAAATAGTGACAAAGGTTATGGAATGATTTGTAGTCTTGTCTACGTGTACGCAAGATTTAAAATCTTAAAAACACTAAAAGAAATAATTATAATAAGAATAAATTCTTATTTAAGTTTATATAAAGTAAAAAAAATATTATTAGAAAATACAACAATTCACTTACATAGTATATGATTGAGAATATAAAATTATCATAAGAAGTCTATTTTGATTAAAGTTTCATTATTTAGTTACAACTTTACTATAAATTGTATCGTAGATGATCAAATTTTGAGTAGTTATTTGATAAATGCAAATAGATAGATAGTATATAAAGTAAAAATTAATTAAATAAAAAATTTATTATAAAAATATGTGACGATAACAAAGATTGTTGAATTTAAAAATGATCTAAAACTATTGATACTTATTAGGATAGCAATAAAACGGAATAATATTAAACTAAAGTAATCTATTTTCATTAAAATGACCAAGTAGCTTTTGATAGATTTAAAAATCTGTTAAACAATTTATTTTGAAATTTATTTTAAAGTTTAATGAATTAAGATGCTGAGTATAATCAGTTTAAGTTCTTACACCTTTATAATAAAATACCACTCAAGCAAATATGATAATAGTATATATACTTATTGTATTTCGGTTTTATTTAAATGATTTCAAAACTTTTTAAATTTCCTATTTCAAATTATTATTAATAATATTATTTGATTTAAAAAAATATATATTTGATTATATCTAAATCGATTAATATAGTATTAAATTACATTTTGAATTCGATTACATAATTTGATTTGTTTTTAAAATCTAGCAGACAATATTGTTTTAAATTGCGTACTTCAAATTTTGGTTAGACTGAGGTTTTTATTACAATAATCATAAATTATGTATAAACGATATATTTTTATGCTAAATGGTCAATTTGTAATTTAATTGACATAATTTAATTTTTTTCAATATTTGAGTAATATACACGTGCACTATATATTCACTTTAATATTTCTTATGTCCCTTTTATATTGCAGTCAAACATCACTAATCATGCAAGCGCAACTTATTGAGAAATAAACAAATAAATCTTAACAGAATTATGACAAAGTACGACTTCGAGAGCGGTGCCGGTGAACGATCGGTATCACAATGCAAGAAGTATGAACCTAATACAATTTAACTATGATAAAAATTATGGTAAAGTATATTAGGGAAGAAAAATAACTTAACATATTTCAATTAGCGTAAAAACTAAGATAGCGTCAAAACAGATAAAGTTTAAGACACAAAGCTCGACCAAGGAAATAACTTAATACATCTCTTATTCTTCGTATGCGGGTTTGGAATTAAAAGATGAAGGAATCGAGTTGTTGCTATGCACGTCAAGAGAGAGGGAGCTCGACGAAGGGCTTGCTTATCCTTTGTTACTTGATCAACTATATATGAGTGACGATGAGATATCATAAAGGATCATGGTATTTAAAGGTGAAAAGTGTGTCATGGAAGATTTGACAAATATTATAATAATAATTTATTTAGTGATGAAAAAAATTATCCACAAACAAAACTTGTTTAAGAAGATTTGCAAATAAAAATCAGTGAGATAAGATTGGAATTACCAGATTTTATTTACAGATTAACAAACTATTAACATATCTAATTAAGATTTACATTTTTAAAGAAGTTGGTTTTGACTTTTTAGATTTGTATATATCTCAGAAAATTCAGAATCCCTATTTTTCACTAAATAACTTTTTTCATGTAACGGAACTAATTATTTAAAATGTTAAAATTTTTAAAGAATTTTTTTTAAAGGGATAACAAATTTAAAAATTGAAAGAATGGATTTCAAGGAAAATCTATATATCTATTATCTATTATACTTACTAAAACAGAGCACGGGTCGATGACGTGGCGCGCTGTGAACACGAGATTTTTTAAATGGAACTCCCACAATTAAAGCCAATAAATCTTTATTTTTTACACTATTTTTTAACCATAAAATTTTTTATTATTAAAATAATAATTTTATAGAAACCAAATCAGTATATCTTTATTTTTTACACTAAATTTTTTATACCATAAAATCTTTTATTATTAAAATAATAATTTTATAGAAATCAAATCATTGTATCTTTATTTTTTACACTATATTTTAAACCAAAATTTTTTTTATTATTAAAATAATATATATATATATATATACTATACTATAACAAAAAACACTAAAGCTGACGTGTCATTCTCACAAATTTTATAGGGTTAAATCTTTTTTTAACTAACTTATTAAACCATAAAATCTTTTTTATTAATCCAAAAATAAAACAAAATTTTGTAAAACTAACTAACAAGATCTCCTACATATTTTAAAATAATTTGGTTTACGTATTTCTTTTATTTTTAAGCCGTCGAAATTTAAATAATTTATAAGATTTTTATTTTTTTCTTAATTTATTTTTGAAGGATTATAAGCTCAATTTATTTACGTTAAAAAATTTCACAAAATTCCCTATCCCACATCGATTATAAGTAAGGCTGATAGTTTGATAACTTGTATAAATAGACGGTTTCAAGACTAAACAAATCACACATTTCTTGGCCTTTTGGTTAAGTTAGGTATAATTTTATTCATAACGGATTAATATCTGTTTTGTGAGTCGTTGGCCTATTGTTTTGTGGGTCGTTGGCCTACTGTTTTGTGGGTCGTTAACCTACTGTTTTGTGGGTCTCTAAGTATTTTCAACGATTTTTTTGCTTTCCTACATTGGTTTTCACTTGTATAAATAGAGGTTTAATATAGATTGTTTGGATTTTGGCTAAGTTGAAGTATAATTTTTATTCATAAATTAATATCTGTTATATGGGTCGTTGACCTACTAAGACTGATGGTTTGACAACTTGTATAAATAGAGGTTAAAATAACATATATTGAAAATTAAACAAATGATTCATTTCTTGGCCTTTTAGCTAAGTTGAGCTATAATTTTTATTCATAACGGATTAATATATGTTTTATGGGTCGTTGACCTACTTTTTAATAGGTCGTTTACTTACTGTTTTCAGCGAATTTGCTATCCCCCATCGATTATCAAGTAAGGTTGATGCTTTGAGAACTTGAAAAACGTTTATAATTGTCTCCAAAAATTAATATTATTTTATTTGTTATTGTATGAGATTTTGTTTAATTTTATATTATAGGATTTTCTTATCGTCATCTATAAATTGTTTTTTAATTTACAAATTTTCAGATTCCGATTTTTTAAATATAACTGATTTATTGAAAATGTATGCTTTTTAAATAAAAATATTACTCTACGGGTATCATTTTTTGTCAGTTGTCCTTTTATGTTTTTTAATCATAAAATACGAGTATTCTTTTTATATTAGGTCGGTCGTTGCAAGAATAAAGTTTCAGATTTTAAATTTCGTTCATCCAATAATTTATTTTTGCTTTTGTTTGTATTTTTAAACTTTATTTCAATTTTTTTGTATTTTTTTTAAACAAAACTTTCAATTTTTATTTTATTATTTATCACACATTTCGTTTCAGATTCTTTTTTTTTACAAAATTATATTTCGGGTTCTATTTAGATAATTACAATATACTAAAACAGAAGACACTAAAGTTAACGTGTCATTCTCACAAATTTTGCAGGGTTAAATCTGTTTTTAACTAACTTATCAAACCATAAAATCTTATTTATTAATCCAAAAAAAAAAAAATTGTAACATTAACGGACAAGATCTCCTAAATATTTTAAAAATAATTTGGTTTATGTATTTCTTTTATTTTTAAGCCGTCAAAATTTAAATAATTTATAAGATTTTTATTTTTTTTAATTTATTTTTGAAGGATTATAAGCTCAATCTATTTACGTTAAAAATTTTTACGGAATTCCCTATCCCACATCGATTATAAGTAAGGCTGATAGTTTGATAACTTGTATAAATAGCCGGTTTGAAGACTAAACAAATCACACATTTCTTGGCCTTTTGGATAAGTTAAGTATAATTTTTATTCATAACGGATTAGTATATGTTTTGTGAGTCGTTGACCTACTGTTTTGTGGGTCGTCGTTGGCCTACTATTTTGTGGGTCATTAGCCTACTGTTTTGTGTCGTTTGCCTACTGTTTTGTGGGTCGTTGACCTACTGTTTTGTGGGTCGCTAAGTATTTTCATCGATTTTTTGCTTTCCCACATTGGTTTTCACTTGTATAAATAGAGGTTTAATATAGATTGTATTGTTTTGATTTTTGGCTAAGTTGAAGTATAATTTTTATTCATAAATTAATATTCCTTATATGGGTCGTTGACCTACTAATACTGATGGTTTGAGAACTTGTATAAATAGAGGTTAATAACGGATGTTGAAAATTAAATAAATGATACATTTCTTGCCTTTTTGGCTAAGTTGAGCTATAATTTTTATTCATAACGTATTAATATATGTTTTATGGGTCGTTGACCTACTTTTTTATGGGTCATTTACTTACTATTTTTAGCAAATTTGCTATCCCACATCGATTATCAAGTAAGACTGATGTTTTTAGAACTTGAAAAGCGTTTATAATTGTCTCCATAAATTAATATTAATTTATCCGTTATTGTATGAGATTTTGTTTAATTTTATATTATAGAATTTTTTATCGTCGTCTATAAATTATTTTTTAATTTACAAATTTTCAGATTCTGATTTTTTAAATATAACTGATTTATTGAAAATGTATGTTTTTTAAATAAAAATATTACTGTACGGGTATCCTTTTTTTTCTGTTGTCCTATTATGTTTTTTAATCATAAAATACAGGTATTCTTTTTATATTATGTCGGTTGTTACAAGAATAAAGTTTCAGATTTTAAATTTCATTCATCCAATAATTTGTTTTTGCTTTTGTTGTATTTTTAAACTTTATTTCAATTTTTGTGTTTTTTTTAAAAAACTTTCATTTTTTATTTTATTATTTATCACACATTTCGTTTCAAATTCTTTTTTTTACAAAATTATATTTCGGGTCCCATTTAGATAATTACAATATATTAAAGTAATTTAGTTATAAGTCTATACCGGAGTTGTGCTTTGTATTTTAAAAAAAAACATTGTGCATTGTATAAGGATTAAATTTATGAAGTGTAGAATAATAAGTTCTTTATTTGTGACTATTTTTTCGTTTTGAGAATAATCAAATCCGAATTATTATTATAAAATTTCATAAATGTATCTTTAGTTCGCACCACTAATATTATAAAGATACCCGCACAAGGTGCGGGCTATATGCTAGTACTCTACTAAAACAAACGTCAATAATGCTGACGTGGCGCCCCAAAATTTTTTCTCGAATTAAATCTTTTTCTAAATAACAAATTAAGCTAATAAATCTTTTTTATTAAAGAATATAAATTTTATAAAACAAATTGCTAAACACATTTCCAATTTTCAGGCACAAATAATTAAATATATTTTAAAAAAATTTAGGCTTCTTTTATGTTTGTAAAAGATTTGTTTAAATGATAACTAGAATCTTTGATTATTTTGTAAAAAATAAATTGAGGCTCCACATTTTTATCGGATTAAATCTTATACTAAATCTCGAATTAAGTCAATAATTTTTTTTACTAAACCTTAATTATTTTGTAAAATATGAATTTTGTTATCCCACATCGGTTATTAGAGAAGGATGAAACTTTTGTAATAACCGAAAATTTTAAGTTCCGGTAAATTGAAATTAACCAAAGTCCGATGAGACAATCGTAAATAAATAACTAAGTAAAATAAAACGAGTTTAGTTCTATCATTTTATGTGACCTAGATTCACATGAAATGATAAATTAAAGGACCGGAAATAATTTACGTATTTAAAATAAAATAATAATAATTTATAAATACGGAATTTAATTCCGTATTATATAAATTTCCGCACAAAATTTACGAGTTACGAGTTCCGCAATTATTTCATGAGCTAACCGCTCAATAGTCCCACTTGGGCCCAAGCAGTCGGCCCATTACCCTAAGCCCAATAACTTAACCTAACCTAATCACACTACTAACCTAATCATATGCACTAATCCGCCGCATCATCCCGACTCCACAATTACGCATCTGCTGACCTTCCCCTCTACGCACCTCCTGTACATTGAAGCAGCCACCAGTAAGCAGGCCGGTCACCGCCCTCCACCACCGAGCCGCGCCGCTTCCGCCGTCCGCCGCAGTAACGCCGGTAAGGCCGTGTCTCCTTCTTCCTTCCGTCTTCCTTCTTCCGTTTTCTGTTCGAGTCCGAAGACGTAACTCCGCCCTCTCTACAGTCGGTAGCCACAACAACACCACACTGCCACTTCCGATCACCGGAGCCACCGCCGCACCGCCTCGCAACATCAGCAACCACAGCACCGCGAACCAGCCGGACATCTTGTCAATTGAATCGCTGCCTCGAGCCCAGTCCGATTAACCGCAAGGTACCGCTTGATTCGTTTTTCTTCTTCTGCTGAACCGTCCTATTCCGTCCATTCCGCTGAACCTTGTAGTTCCGATCACCAACAGGACGAGTGTTCTCCTCCCTTGCTGCAGTGGACCGATCGATACAGCCGGTGAGTCTCCGTCTCTCTTCCTTCTGTTACCCTCCTTAGCTTGATGTCACGTACAGAAGTGTATATATATGATTAAGGAGGATAGAAGTATATATTTTAGATGAAGGGATAAGTATCAGTAAACGTGTATATATATATATATAGACCTGGGTATATTTAACCGTTCACAAATATAAGTGCGAGTTTACGAGATTATATATGTATATAAAAATGAATGGAATACGTATATAAGTGAGGGAATATGTATATAGCTGAGTTTGATTAAATATATATATAAAAACCATAGAATGGAGGTGGTACGGGTATGCAATACGGAAGGTTAGTAAGAGCAGGTGTGAGCTTATATAGGAGATTGTATGCCGAGTGTATAAAATACACGTATATATATATATTTTTGGAATAAAAGTTTACTTAGGAGTTGAGTTAGTGAAATTATAAAGTATGTGAAATTATATATATATATATATATATATATATATATATATATATATATATATATATATATATATATATATATATATATATATATATCTAAATACCTAAGAGGTTCGGATGTTATATTTTTGGAAGGTAGGTTAGTATGCACGGAAGTATATATATATATATAGATATGTAGATATATATATATAAGATTAGATAATACCCGAAAATGAAGTAATGTGATTCTAGATGACGAGTGGACGAGATTAATTTTATAACTTCAGTAAACTGTTTTGGAAGTAATCATATATTAGAAAAGTGTTCCAAAAGAAATATTAGAGGTCAAGAAGTGACCCGGAGAATTATCGACACTAAGGGTAAAACAGTCTTTTACCGTATGAGAATCGTTCTTCCGTAATTCCTTCGCATGAGGTTGGACATCGAGATGTGATTTTGATACACATGTCTTAATTGACAGGCGCGTGAGTTACTATGAGTACGGACTGTTTGAGAAGTGTTAGAGTGTTTTGACTCAGGTAAGTCCTTGCGACTTACTTAGCCAGTTTCTGAGTGTTAGTTGAGTGATAGTAGTTGTGTGTGCTATTTGCGTGGTTAATAATAATAACTTGCTAGGACGACTGTTATTATTACGTTTAAGGCCCAATTGTATGTATAACGGGCCGTGACATCACTGCCCAGCTCTGGCAGGAGACTGGGAGGTTCTCTATACCCAGACCAGGCAGGTACAAGGTGAGATGCATCGGATCCTTGATGGTTACACGGGGGCGGAGGCGAGGTTTGGGAATCCCTCGTGTCACAAAATAAGTATCACTAGAGTGAAAGAGTAATTTAAATCAAGATAATAAAACGGACTTGTTTGAAAGCATGATGAGTGTTTATATTTCTCTGAGTGTGTTTGTGCTGCTATTATTCTGCTAATATTTAGATAACTAGCTAACGGTTCTTCTTGTTGTTGTTTTAGATTTACCACAGGTTGGATCAGCAGCTGAGTGATCCGGAAGTAGTTGTCAGCCGGGTCTCTGTACTCCTTAGAGCGGGGTTGGGGTTGTTTTGTCTTTCCTTTCTTTTGGTTAAGACAGTTGTTCTTTTCTTTTGTTTAAGTACTTTAGGCTGCTAGACAGTGTTGCATTCATTACCCTAAAAATATTTTTATGAATTTCGGTTTCTTTATTTGTGTCTTGTTGCAAGGTCCTAGTAATGTTGTTGTCAAACTGAGGTTGGGACCCATTGTGAGGTCCTAACTAGTAATAATCCGAGTTTTGAGAATTCGGGGTGTTACAACATGGTATCAGAGCTCTAGGTTGGCAACAATGGCACTTGAAACCTTCTGAAAGACCGAATAAGTTTTAAGCAGAACCCGAAAAGGGGTCTGAGTTTTAAAAGAAAATTTTGGTTTAAATGCATGCATAGTCTGGTTAGGAATAGAAAAGTACGGCTGACCACCACTACTACCGCGGATCTCAGTATGCTTAGTTGGACTTTAGGTTTTACTATAGTTGGACTTTTGGACTTTTAGCTAGTAGTAATTATAGTTATTATTCTTGGCGCAGATGGCACGTACTAGAGCTACGCTAGCTACTGGTCGAGGCAGAGGTTGTCCACCTCTCCCTCCAGCTGGACCAGGTAGGGGAGATAGGACCCCTACAATTAGAGGACGCGGCCGTGGAGGTAGACCTCCACTAGCCCGAGGCCGAGGTCGAGCTCCACGAGAGGATCCCCCAGCAGTGATCATGGCAGAGGCTGGAGTGGAGGAGGTAGCTGAGAGTGTAGGTCCTGAGGCCAGTAATGAGACCGTTGCTAGGTCTGGAGCACAGAGAGCACGTTCGACGGAGTCAAGACGTGTTTCCATTGGAGCGACTGAGTACAGAGAGTACCGAGCATACGTTGAGCGTATGGAGGAGGCTGCTAGGACAAAGAGACTTACCCAAGTACCACCAGTACCGGTTAGATCTGTCCAGATGACACAGGGAGCGCCTCAGGTGCCAGCTGTACCTGAGAGGAGAGTTGTGGCTGATAGAGCTCCTACTGGGTCTAGAGCTCCGAGACCGGATGAGTGGTTGAAGGCTTTCAACTCTCAAAAGGTCCCCTCATATAGTGGAGAGATAGGACTGGAGGTGGAGCACTGGATTGGGCAGGTAGAGACTGCGTTAGAGGCAATACGCTGCCCAGAGGATCGGCAGGTGGACTTGGTGCAGACCTGCTTCACTGGAGATGCTCATTCCTGGTGGCGGACCATGCGTAGTCGAGTCACCAATTGGGAGCAGATGAGAAGCATTGTTAGAGACAGATACTGCCCTGTCTCGTTGAGGAGAGAGAGATTCCAGAACTTCATTGAGGCTGGATTTGAGGACATTCCGATTGCTGTTGCCATCAAGAAGTTCCAGAAGGAACTGACACTGGTTGGACCAACTGCACCTCCTGAGAAGTAGCATGTATATCTTTTTTTCGAGGAGATTGAGAGAGAGCACTCGGTCCTATCTGGCAGGATTTCGCTGTGAGACTTTGTCAGACTATTAGGATATAGCATCTGTATATGAGAGAGACAGACTAGTGTCGAGGAGAGCTGCTCAGTCAGACAGGCCGGATAAGCGGCAGAGGACAGGTTATGCCAGTGGTAGTTCAGGAGTAGCTGCTTTTGGACGGGGACAGACTTAGGGGCGACAGAGCCATACAACTACTGGTCAGACTTCAGCTAGTGGTTTGCAGTGCCACAACTGCAGTAGCTATGGACACATCCGATCGAACTGCACGAAGCCAGCAGTGACTTGCTTCCAATGCGGCAAGGTTGGACATAGAGCTGCATTCTGCCGTCAGGGCAAGGCTCCATCTCAGCAGGGTTCTTCTCCTGCACGCTTATCAGGGAGTGTACAGAGACCGCCACAGTACCGGACTCCGAGTCAGCAGCAGCAGTACAGAGCTCCTAGTCAGCAGCAGTCTTACAAGGCTCCAGGACACACACCACCACAAAGTTCTATGCAGGGATCAGGTCGGGGCAGAGGACGTGGTAGTGTGGCTGATACTAGAGGAGCTCAGGCACGAGTGTTTGAGTTGAGAGATGCTGATCAGCTAGATGCACCGACTGCCACAGGTACGATCCAGATTCATGACTTACATGTACGAGTTTTATTTGATACGGGTGCTACACACTCCTTCATATCTAATGCATGCGTAGATAGGTTGTCCTTAGCTACGGTAGAGGGGATACCTTTTATGATAGGCTTACCTAATGGGAGTAAGGTAAGAGGGACTAGAGAGATCTTTGGATGTCCTGTCCGCGTGGGAGATCGAGACTGGCTAGTCAATTTTCTAGTCATGCCCTTAGCTCATGAGGATGTCATTTTAGGGATAGACTGGATGAGGAAACACGGAGCAGTCTTAGACATTGGTAGGAGGACAGTGACCGTTGCCACGGAGGAGGGCCATAGAGTAATATTTCGAGGTTGGGACCTCGGAAAGTCAGGTACAGTTATCAGTGCAGTGAGAGCAGCGAGAATGATAGCACAGGGTTGCGAAGCCTTTTGGTGTTATGCCATGAAGGAAAGCAAGAGCCTGACTATAGAGGAGATACCTGTTGCATGCGAGTTTGCAGAGGTATTCAGTGACGACCTGCCAGGACTACCCCCACAGAGGAGCGTTGATTTCAGCATTGACTTGGAGCTGGGCACGAGACCTATCTCGAAGGCTCCGTACCGTATGGCACCAATAGAGCTGCTTGAGCTGAAGAAGCAGTTAGAGGAGCTAGCAGAGAAGGGTTTCATACGCCCTAGTGTGTCTCCTTGGGGAGCGCCAATATTATTTATGAAGAAGAAGGACGGATCGATGAGGCTGTGCATAGACTACAAAGAGTTGAACAAAGTAACCATCAAGAACAAGTATCCACTGACACGCATAGATGATCTGTTGGACCAGTTGCATGGAGCATCTGTGTTCTCGAGGATAGACTTGAGGTCAAGTTACCACCAGTTGAGGGTGAGAGATCAGGACATACCTAAGACGGCATTCCGGACTAGGTATGGTCATTATGAGTTCGTAGTGATGCCTTTCGGGCTCACTAATGCACCAACAGTGTTCATGGAGTTGATGAATGGGATATTCATTGACTTCTTAGACCAGTTTGTAGTGATGCCTTTCGGGCTCATTAAGGTCGATCCGGCGAAGATCGAGTCAGTATCTTCTTGGCAACCTCCTAAGAATGTCAAGGAGGTTCGCAGCTTTCTAGGTTTAGCAGGTTATTACCGCCGGTTTGTGGAAGGGTTCTCCTTGATTGCCCGACCACTTACTTGTCTTCTGAGGAAGACCACTCGGTTTGTCTGGGCTGAGCCGTGTCAGCAGAGTTTTGAGGAGCTGAAGAGGAGATTGACGTCCGCCCCGATTTTAGCACAGCCTGAGGGTATTGATGACTTTGTAGTATACAGTGATGCATCCAAGCTGGGCTTGAGGTGTGTTTTGATGCAGATGGGTAAGGTCATAGCCTATGTGTCTCGACAGTTGAAGACGTATGAGGAGAACTACCCCACACACGATCTAGAGTTGGCTGCAGTAGTCCATGCTCTTAAGATCTGGCGTCACTATCTCTATGGGGCGACATGTCAGATCTTTACAGACCATAAGAGTCTGAAGTACATATTCACTCAGAGAGAGTTGAATAACCGCCAGAGGCGGTGGTTAGAGTTGATCAAGGACTTCGACCTTGAGATCCTATACCACCCCGGAAAGGCGAATGTAGTAGCTGATGCTTTGAGCAGGAAGACGCCTAGAGAGAGGGCGATAGCCCGGTTGACAGTACAACCACAGTTGCAGAGGGACTTGGCTTGGTTGGAGATAGAGATTCAGTTTCCCGATACTGATGGTCAGTTGTCTACCATGGAGTTACTCTCTGATCTGTTGGATGAGATCCGACAGAAGCAGGAGACTTGCCCTACCTTGATCAGGATCCGAGACAGGATGTCTCGAGATGAGGCCCCACAGTTTACTATTGGTGCAGATGGAGTGATGAGACGTCAGGACCGCGTTTGTGTGCCGTCAGACAGTGAGTTGAGACAGAGGATACTAGGTGAGGCTCATGCTACCCCATACTCAGTACATCTTGGAGCGAGTAAGATGTACAAGGATGTGAGACGGTCCTTCTGGTGGGGTGGTCTGAAGCCCGATGTGACTCGGTATGTAGCTCAGTGCGCGACCTGCCAACAGGTCAAGATTGAGCACCGTAGGTCTGGAGGAGAGCTCCACCCACTTCCAGTACCACAGTGGAAGTGGGAGGATATATCTATGGATTTTGTCACTGGTTTGAGACTCAGCAGAGGATTTGATGCTATTTGGGTTGTGGTAGACCGCCTGACGAAGACCGCACGTTTCATTCCGATTAAGGAAACGTGGCCGGTGAGTCGTCTGGCTGAGGAGTTCACCAGACACATTGTGAGACTCCATGGGGTACCGAGGACTATCGTCTCTGACAGAGATGGACGTTTTACCTCGATATTTTGGCAGCAGGTACATACTGCTTTGGGGACGATTCTCCACTTCACTACCGCCTATCATCCACAGACAGACGGACAATCTGAGAGGACCATTCAGACCTTAGAGGACATGCTTCGGGCGTGTGTACTAGATTGGGGACAAGTATGGCCAGATCATCTTCCATTGGTAGAGTTTTCATATAATAATAGCTGGCACGCGTCTATTGGGATGGCTCCTTATGAGGCTTTGTACGGGTGGAGATGTCGTACACCATTATGTTGGGATGAGCCTAGCAGAGTTGATGGAGTAGCTCCAGATCAGATACAGGATGACATCGCTCGGATTGCCCTAGTCCGAGAGCGAATGTTAGCAGCTCAGAGTCGTCAAAAGTCCTACGCCGACAAAAGGCGTCGACCTTTGGAGTTTAGAGTGGGTGCACATGTGTGGCTGAGAGTGTCACCTACGAGAGAGGTCAGGCGTTTCGGCATTAAGGGGAAGCTGAGTCCCCGATATGTCGGACCTTTTGAGATCCTGGAGAGAGTTGGGGAGGTGGCCTACCGACTAGCACTACCGCCGAGACTAGAGAGTGTCCATCCGGTCTTTCATGTATCTCAGTTGAGAGAGTACATTCCGGATCCGAGACACGTCATCAGCCATGAGGATCTAACAGTTGAGCCTGACCATACATTTGTAGAGTATCCAGTAGCTGTCTTGGAACGCAGTACCAGACGTCAGCGATCCAAGGAGATACCTATGCTGAGGATACAGTGGTCTAGGAGAGGAGCTAATGAGGCCACTTGAGAGACTGAGGAGAGTATTAGACGTAACTATCCCGAGTTCTTTGCGGGGTTAGAGGTTACTTCTGTTTGACGAGTTAGTACTCGGATGTTGTGTGATTTGACCTTTCAGGTTTTCATATTGATTTGAGTGATTTTTTTATTGTGATACTTGTTTGTTTGATGCCCGAGTAGCTGCATGGTAGAAAACGGAAATGTCGGGAAAACAAAAATATACCGAAAGAAATGTGTGAGAAAGGGAAACAATCTAAGTTTCGGGACGAAACTTCTTTTAAGGGGGCACTGATGTAATAACCGAAAATTTTAAGTTCCGGTAAATTGAAATTAACCAAAGTCCGATGAGACAATCGTAAATAAATAACTACGTAAAATAAAACGAGTTTAGTTCTATCATTTTATGTGACCTAGATTCACATGAAATGATAAATTAAATGACCGGAAATAATTTACGTATTTAAAATAAAATAATAATAATTTATAAATACGGAATTTAATTCCGTATTATATAAATTCCCGCACAAAATTTACGAGTTACGAGTTCCGCAATTATTTCATAAGCTAACCACTCAATAGTCCCACTTGGGCCCAAGCAGTCGGCCCATTACCCTAAGCCCAATAACTTAACCTAACCTAATCACACTACTAACCTAATCATCTGCACTAATCCGCCGCATCATCCCGACTCCACAATTACGCATCTGCTGACCTTCCCTTCTACGCACCTCTTGTACATTGAAGCAGCCACCAGTAAGCAGGCCGGTCACCGCCCTCAACCACCGAGCCGCGCCGCTTCCGCCGTCCGCCGCAGTAACGCCGGTAAGGCCGTGTCTCCTTCTTCCTTCCGTCTTCCTTCTTCCGTTTTCTGTTCGAGTCCGAAGACGTAACTCCGCCCTCTCTACAGTCGGTAGCCACAACAGCACCACACTGCCACTTCCGATCACCGGAGCCACTGCCGCACCGCCTCGCAGCATCAGCAACCACAACACCGCGAACCAGCCGGACATCTTGTCAATTGAATCGCCGCCTCGAGCCCAGTCCGATTAACCGCAAGGTACCGCTTGATTCGTTTTTCTTCTTCTGCTGAACCATCCTATTCCGTCCATTCCGCTGAACCTTGTAGTTCCGATCACCAACAGGGCGAGTGTTCTCCTCCCTTGTTGTAGTGGACCGATCGATACAGCCGGTGAGTCTCCGTCTCTCTTCCTTCTGCTACTCCCCTTAGCTTGATGTCACGTACAGAAGTGTATATATATGATTAAGGAGGATAGAAGTATATATTTTAGATGAAGGGATAAGTATCAGTAAACGTGTATATATATATATATATATATATATATATATATATATATATATATATATATAGACCTGGGTATATTTAACCGTTCACAAATATAAGTGCGAGTTTACGAGATTATATATGTATATAAAAATGAATGGAATACATATATAAGTGAGGGAATATGTATATAGCTGAGTTTGATTAAATATATATATATAAACCATAGAATGGAGGTGGTACGGGTATGCAATACGGAAGGTTAGTAAGAGCAGGTGTGAGCTTATATAGGAGATTGTATGCCGAGTGTATAAAATACACGTATATATATATATATATATATATATATATATATATATATATATATATATATATATATATATATATATATAT
>BSUD01000001.1:136626942-136698545 GCA_033239045.1 Fagopyrum esculentum | reverse complement strand
AATTATAAAGTATGTGAAATTATATATATATATATATCTAAATACCTAAGAGTTTCGGATGTTATATTTTTGGAAGCAAGGTTAGTATGCACGAAAGTATATATATATATATATATATATATATATAGATATATATATAAGATTAGATAATACCCGAAAATGAAGTAATGTGATTCTAGATGACGAGTGGACGAGATTAATTTTATAACTTCAGTAAACTGTTTTGGAAGTAATCATATATTAGAAAAGTGTTCCAAAAGAAATATTAGAGGTCAAGAAGTGACCCGGAGAATTATCGACACTAAGGGTAAAACGGTCTTTTACCGTATGAGAATCGTTCTTCCGTAATTCCTTCGCATGAGGTTGGACATCGAGATGTGATTTTGATACACATGTCTTAATTGACAGGCGTGTGAGTTACTATGAGTACGGACTGTTTGAGAAGTGTTAGAGTGTTTTGACTCAGGTAAGTCCTTGCGACTTACTTAGCCAGTTTCTGAGTGTTAGTTGAGTGATAGTAGTTGTGTGTTCTATTTGCGTGGTTAATAATAATAACTTGCTAGGACGACTGCTATTATTACGTTTAAGGCCCAAGTGTATGTATAACGGGCCGTGACATCACTGCCCAGCTCTGACAGGAGACTAGAGGTTCTCTATACCCAGACCAGGCAGGTACAAGGTGAGATGCATCGGATCCATTCCTGATGGTTACACGGGGGCGGAGGCGAGGTTTGGGAATCCCTCGTGTCACAAATTAAGTATCACTAGAGTGAAAGAGTAATTTAAATCAAGATAATAAAACGGACTTGTTTGAAAGCATGATGAGTGTTGATATTTCTCTGAGTGTGTTTGTGCTGCTATTATTCTGCTAATATTTAGATAACTAGCTAACGGTTCTTCTTGTTGTTGTTTTAGATTTACCACAGGTTGGATCAGCAGCTGAGTGATCCGGAAGTAGTGGTCAGCCGGGTCTCCGTACTCCTTAGAGCGGGGTTGGGGTTGTTTTGTCTTTCCTTTCTTTTGGTTAAGACAGTTGTTCTTTTCTTTTGTTTAAGTACTTTAGGCTGCTAGACAATGTTTCATTCATTACCCTAAAAATATTTTTATGAATTTCGGTTTCTTTATTTGTGTCTTGTTGCAAGGTTCTAGTAATGTTGTTGTCAAACTGAGGTCGGGACCCATTGTGAGGTCCTAACCAGTAATACTCCGAGTTCTGAGAATTCGGGGTGTTACAACTTTCACAACATGTATAAATAGACCTAGAAGGTTTGAAGATTATACAATCATACATTTCTGGACCTTTTGGTCAGAATCGAGTATAATACTTATTCATACCGGATTAGTATTTGTATGTGGATTGTTGTGACCTACTAATTCATAGGTCATTTTGATCTAATGATTTTTTGGTCGTTTTGATCTAATGAATTTTGGGTCGTTTTGACCTACTGATTTTTGGGTCGTTATGACCTAATAATTTGTGAGTCGTTGTGACCCACTGATTTGTGGGTCGTTGTGACCTATGAATTCGTGGGTCGTTGTGACCCACTGATTTGTGGGTCGTTGTGACCTATGAATTTGTGGGTCGTTGTGACCTATTGATTCGTGGGTTGTTGTGACCTATTGATTTGTGGGTCGTTTGTGAACAACTTATTTGTGGACCATTAAAATTTTAAATTCGTAATTATTATTTTATCAATATACTAAATATACATCTATATACTTTACTAAAACAAAAGACACTAATTATGACGTGGCGTCCCATGTTTTTTCTCAGATTAAACTTTTTACTAAATTATGAATTAAGCTAATAAATCCTTTTTTACTAAATCATAATTAGCCTAATTAGTTCCAATTTTAAAGTATTTTATTTAGATTCTACTAACTAATTTCGATTACAATAACATTTCCTCTTCTTTTATTTTTTTCCCAAATATTTAAAATTAAAAGATATTGTTCATAAGCCTATCTTATACCCGTAAGCTTAACTTTCTTCCTATCTATATACTTTACTAAAACATATGACACTAATGTTGACGTGATGCTTCACGTTTTTATCGGATTAAATCTTTTACTAAATCACGAATTAAGCCAATAATTTTTTTTTACTAAACCTTAATTATTTTGTATAATGGAGTATGAATTTTGTTATCCCACATCGGTTATCAGAGAAGGATGACACTTTAACAACATGTATAAATAGACCTACAAGGTTTGAAGATTATACAAATCATATATTTCTAGACCTTTTGGTCAAAATCAAGTATAATGCTTATTCATACCGGATTAGTATTTGTATGTGGATTGTTGTGACTTACTAATTCGTAGGTCGTTTTAACCTAATGATTTGCGGGTCGTTTTGATCTAATGATTTTTGGGCCGTTTTGACATACTGATTTTTGGGTCGTTGTGACCTACTAATTTTTGGGTTGTTGTGCCTTACTTATTTTTGAATCGTTGTAACCTACTGATTTTTGGGTCGTTGGAACCTACTGATTTGTAGGTCGTTTTGACCTAATGATTTGTGGGCCGATTTGATCTAATAAATTGTGGGTCGTCGTGACCTATGAATTTTTGCGTCGTTGTGACCTATGAATTTGTGGGTCGTTGTGACCTATGAATTTGTGGATAGTTGTGACCTATGAATTCGTGGGTCGTTGTGACATATTGATTCGTGGGTCGTTGTAACTTATTGATTTGTGGATCGTTGTGATATACTGATTTGTGGGTCGTTGGGACCTACTGATTTGTAGGTCCTTGTGACCTACTGAATTCTAGGTCCTTGTGACCTACTGATTTGTGGGCCGTTGTGACCTACTGATTTGTAGGTCCTTGTGACCTACTGATTTGTGGGTCGTTTGTGACCTACTGATTTGTGGACCGTTGAACTATTAAATTCGTAATTTTTAAAATTTTTACAAAAACAAAAGCTAATAAATCCTTTTTTTACTAAACCGTAATTATTTTGTAAAATATGAATTTTGTTATCCCACATCGGTTATCGGCGAAAGATGACAGTTGGACAACATGTATAAATAGACAGTTGGACAACATGTATAAATAGACCTATAAGGTTTGAAGATTATACAAAGCATACATGTTTTGACCTTTTGGTCAGAATCAAGTATAATACTTATTCATACCGGATTAGTATTTGTACGTGGATTGTTGTGAGATTCGTTGATCGGTTTGACTTAATGATTTGTGGTCGTTTTGATATAATACTTTGTGGGTCGTTGTGACATATTGATGCTTGGGTCATTGTGACCTAATGATTCGTGGGTCCTTGTGACCTAATGATTTGTGGGTCCTTGTGACCTATTAATTTGTACGTCGTTGTGACCTATTGATTTGGTGGTCGTTTGTGAACTATTGATTTGTGGGTCCTTTGTGACCTACTGATTTGTAGGTCGTTTTGACCTACTGATTTTTGGATCGTTGTGACCTACTGATTTTTTGGTCGTTGTGACCTTCTGATTTGTGGGTCGTTGCGAGTTGTGACCTAATGATTTGTGGTTCCTTGTGATCTACTAATTTGTCGGGGTCAGTGTGATCTACTAATTTGTGGGTCGTTGTGACCTACTGAGTTGTGGTTCATTTGTAACCTACTGATTTGTGGGTCGTTTGTGTCCTACTAATTTGTGGATTGTTGAACTATTAAAATTTTTAATTTTTATTTTATCAATATACTATATATACATATATATTCTATATATACATATATATTCTATATAGTTTACTAAAACAAAAGACATTAATTCTGACGTGACGCCCCCACGTTTTTTTTCAGATAAACTTTTTATTAAATCACGAATTAAGCTAATAAATCTATTTTTAACTAAACCATAATTATTTTGTAAAATATGATTTTTGTTATCCCACATCGATTATGAGGAAAGGATGACACTTTGAAATTATGTATAAATAGATCTAGAGTGTTTGAGGATTATAAAATTCATACATTTCTGAACCGTTTGGTCAGAATCAAATATAATACTTATTCATATCGGATTAGTATTTGTATGTAATCATTGTGACCTACTGATTTTTGGGTCGTTTTGACCTAATGATTTTTGGGTCGTTGTGACCTAATGATTTGTGGGTCATTGTGCCCTTCTGGGTCCTTGTGATCTACTAATTTGTGGGTCGTTATAACCTACTGATTTGTGGACCGTTGAACTATTAAATTCGTAATTTTTATTTTATCAATATACTAAATATACATCTATATACTTTACTAAAACATATGAAACTAATACTGACGTGGCGCTCCTACATTTTTTCTCGGATTAAATCTTTTACTAAATTACAAATTAAGCCAATTAATCTTTTTTTACTAATTGATTTTGTATCAGATTATGGTATTTTTAAATTATATACTTATATTTTTTATTTAAATCATTATTTATTAAATAATAAATTAGATTTAAAAAACATATTAGCATAAAACTAATTAATGATCAACACATGGGCTACATGGTCTCATTTACTATATAACACTTGACGCGTTATATATACGAGCTCATAACATATAACTAATAAAGTTAACAACATATAATATAGTAAAAAATGCAATATGATAAGCTATTTTATTAACAAACCAACACAAGGTGCGGGCTATAAACTAGTTAGTTATTTAAATTAAATACATTTTAAATTAATTCAGTAATTTTTGTTAATAATGATTATTTAATTATTTCTTAATTTATTTTTTAAATAAAAATAAATTGCTAATGATAAACAATTCTCACGTCAATTTTACCTTTGTCATTTCTTTTCATATTCCATAACAAAAATAAAAAATGCAATGTACGAAGGTTAAATATATCAGTTGAGGACTTTTGTTTTTTATTTGACATTTAAAATTTTCTAATAAAAAGTTTAATGCAACAAATTGAAAAATTCAAACCATTTTAAAATAAAAAAATATTTGTTGAAGATCATGCAACTAATTCAATGTAACAAATTGTAAAAATAAAATTTTTTTCTATATTTTTGTTTTTTTTTATCATTTTCGTTTTTAAATTGTTGTGTCATTTTTTAATTTAAAATCAAAATTTAAATTGATGAATTAAAAAAATGGTAAAATTTGATTGATTAGAAGATTTACTGCTTTCGTAACAGCGAGAGACTACAAAAATTGATTTTACTGGATTCCTAAAAAATAGTAAGATTTAAAAAACTAATTATAGATATTGAACTTTGTTTTTTAATTCTAATTTAAATAATCAAGATAATAACTTTTTAAAAATATTTTTGAGAGCGGTGTGAATTGTGGCGTTGACACGTAAAAAATAGCAATCAGAAACTTACTGAATACACCAGTTAGAATAAAATAAAAAAAAGATTTCTTGAACTTATCCGATTGAATCACGAAAGAAAAAATATTTATTGAACTTATCTGATTGAATTGTTAAAAAATAATTTATTGATAAGAAATTTTTGGCATAAATAAAGCTCAATTTTGAAACTATAAATTTATAAAAGGGATAAATTTTTATCAATATTTATTTAAAAATTTATTATTTTAGCAATTAGTTGGTTAACAAATATTTTTTTATTTGAAAATTTACTTAGAATTTACGGAAAAAATATTAAATTTAAAATATATCAATTTAGTAGTTAGTTAGTTTACAAAATCTTTTTGTTTCAATTAATAAGATGAATACCACAAAATTAAATAGAAATGACAATTTAGTAAATATTTTACAAAAAAAAAAAAGCTGATGTGGCATTACTCGTTGCTTGACACGTGGCATTAGTGTACTTTAGTTTTCGTACGTAATATAGAAGATTTGTAAATTATCCATTGATCCAAATATGAGTGGGTGTTATATAAATTTGTTAATATATTCAATTTTCATTCCGAAAATTTAGAAACCATAAATTTTTTTTAATTATTTTCTGATTTGTGGGGGAAAATTTTAAGTTGAATATCTTTATAAAGATTTGGTTGCTATTTAAAATTATTCAAAAAATAGGTTTACATGGAAAATTGCATCGTTAATTGAATAAAAGTTATTTTGGATTTTAGCTATCCTTTTATTTACACCATAACACTCGAGCTTAACAAATATAACTATCCTTTTATTTACACCAAAACACTCGAGCTTGCTTTCCTTGGAATCTCGCGGCTTCGTTTTTCAATAATCGGGCTGTGAGTTTCGACGATTCTACTTTCCATCTAATTTGGGTTTCTGATTTGATAGACCTAGTTTTGTCGAACATGAATAGAGATTCGAAACGACGACACTCCAGCGGCCGCCATCTCCCTGAGGATCTCCTACCGGAAATACTATCCAGATTACCCGTCAAATTGCTTCTCCGATTCCGTTGCGTATCCAATTCATGGCTGACCTGCATCGACGATCCCAAATTCGCCCGTTTACAATTCACTCGCTACAAAACCAGTGGCAACTGCAAATCCCATCTGATTGCACAGATTTATTCAAATTCCAGTTCCGAATTCGAATTGTGGAGCAGTAAAACTCTGAAAACCGCATCGAAGCTCGAATCACAATCATCTTCCTCGTATGGATTCAAATATGAAATGGTTATCTGCATGTATGATGGATTATTGATTCTATCGGATTTGATTACAGATCAAGTAATTATATGGAATCCATCGATTCGAAAGACCCGATTGATTCCCAAGTGTTCGGAAATACACAGAAGAATGTTTGTTCGTGAACTTGGTTTTGGGTTCAATCCGGCCACAGATGATTATAATTATGTTATTATGGCTCATACAGCCAAAACCGGATTGGAATTCTTTGCAGTTTACAGTCTTGGCAGTAATTCTTGGAAGACGATTGGGTTTCAAAGTCAATCATCGTCTCCGTTTTCTTGCAGCCCCGTTGGACGAACTAAACGCGTCTGTGCTAGGGGCGTTCTGTATGCCATAACTGAGGGTTCTAAATTGAATGTGGTTTCATTTGATTTGGAGAGTGAGAGATTTGGTTGTTTCAGTTTGCCTGATGATGATGATCCCACCAGATTTATTCATGGGGCTGCGTTGCTCACTTTGGGGGAGGGAGGAAGGTCATTAGGCGTTGCTCAAGTTGAGGATGGCGAGGGATGCATATGGGTCCGGCAAGCCACCAATTGGGTGAAACGTTTCAGGTTTGGTTTTAGTGTTCCGTGTGATGTTACCACGTATTATACATGGTTCGAGATGAATTTTGAGCTGCTGTTTACATGCGATGCGGTGTTGACATTCATCAACTTTCATACTAAAGAGGAAAAGATTGTGGAAAAAAATTGTGACGATGTTATCGGAGTTTGGCGATACACAGAGAGCTTGTTGTTGTTGAATTAGATTATTTTTGCTAGTTTTAGAGATATAGCTGTGTTTAGTTGTGGGGTTTGTGGGTTTTTTTTAGTTTAGGGTTATGTAGGGTTTAATATTTGTGGTGTTTAGTTGTGGTCATAGGGTTGTAGTTGTTGTTTTTGTTCAGATTTTTTGGGTTTATTTTGAAATACTGTAATTGAAGGTTTTAGGAGATTTCTGAGAGAGTTTATTTTTTTATTTCATCGTTACCCTCTCCTTCTTCTCTTCTCTACCCTCTATTTCTTTGCCCTCAATTTCGATCCAACAAGGCGGCGCAGGGGAACACTAGTTCCGGCGGTGCAGTGGAGGTGGAATCAAACGGTGCACTGGAAAGTTGAATCCGGAGGTGTAGGGGAGCTGAAAATCACCATTGTTGACCTCTAAGAATGCTTGAAGTGGTGACCTAAAAATCCAATACGAAACTTATATTTAAAATTGGAGCAAAGATGGTATTTCTCTCTTGGTGCTACAATCTCAAGAAGAAGAAATCTTCAAATTGATTGTTGAATTTGAGCTAAATACTGCACAAAGCTTTTACTGATATTTATTTTAGGGTTATTTTGGTCTTTATCAAAATCGAAACAAGTTTTGAACCATTTAACTAAACACATAATTTTATGAACCACAAATTTCGAAAACACTCGTTTACAACCGCAGCCACAACCACCACCGCAACAACACTCGCAACCGCAAAACCCCAACCATTTACCTAAACATTTTGAAATATTTTGAATGTTTCCTTTATCTATATATCTTTATTAAGACAAAGTCAACCGTGAGGACTTTTTTTTTCAAAATAAAATATTTTACTAAACAACTAATTAACTTAAAATTTATTTTTACCAAATAAAAATTCTAAATTATAATTGTAGGTATTTTAATTTAAGTTAAAAATATGATAGAATATCTTGCCTGTTAATCAAAATACATAAAAAAAAAAAAAGAAAAAAGAAAGAATCAATACATTAAAAAACGTATGTAAAATCTTTATTATTTTTAACATCATAAGAAAAAGAATACTACTAGGGGAATATGATTGAGCGTTGGGTATATTCATCAATCTCAAACATCCATTTATTTTTACGAAATAAAAGTTCTAAACGATAATAACGATTTAAGATAGGCGTCGGTTTCTTGCGAGTTTTGAGCGCCGAGTATATAGCACACCGCTTTCTAAACTAAAGAATACTGGGCCTGTATAAATGATATATTGGGCCTATATAGCCAATGCTATAATGTTTGAGCCCATAATGGCTCTTCCACCCTAGGCAGCTATCTAGGGTGTTTTTTACCAACTGTTCGGGTTTGTATTTCGAGGGATTGGTTGTGTAAGATAAGAATAAAACTGTTAAATTGGGGATATTGGTGTAGCAATATTCGATTCTATGAATGCATGGTACTCGAGCTGTCAAAACGACAAAACCTTTGGTTTTGCTAAAGGTTGAAATCGCTCAACTTGAAGTTTCCTCTCAAGACTTGCCCTTTATCTTATAGATCCATGAAATTGTAATTACGTAGACACCCAATTCTAAATAAGAAAAGGCAAAAATGCTTTAAATAACACAACATTTGTTACTCTTGCGGAAGGTGACACGAACTTTTAAAATTACGGAAAAAAACACGAACTATAGGGGTGTTGCACTTTTTAGCACCAGTAGTTAATCAATTAAAAAAATGTTGGACATTTTATAATTTGTTATAGTTTGTTAAGATATAAATTTTTAAAAAATAGTGAAAATGTGTAAAACAAAATTAGCTTTATGTTTTACATAAGGAAAAAAAAAAGAAAAAGTATAATAAGTAAAAAGTATTATAAATTTTATAAATGGGTAGGACAAGAATTTAAAATTAGGAAAACATATAATGAAAATGTATACTTATTTACAACGAATTACTTAAATTACATAAGCTACAAATTATAAAAATAAAAAAAATATTTTTTGAGCTTTTTTTTATAGGCCATAAATATTTGTTTATGTTTGATATTTATATTTCATATAAAAGAAAGAAAAAAGCAAAGCACAAAAAAATCTATTTTCATTTTATAATTTATATTTTATGTAATTTAGGTAATTTATTGCAAATAAATTATAAAATTTTATTATTTTATTCCTTTTTAAAAATTTATCCTATCAAAATAAAACGTATATTTTTTTTCATTTTTTTTCATTATTTGGTTTCTCTTTTAAATTTATATATTATCAAACTATAACAGATTATAAAATGTCTAATATTGTTTTTAATGGATTAACTACCGGTGCTAAAAAGTGCAACTCCCCCTATAAGTCGTGTTTTTTGCCTCAAGTTTAAAAGCTCGTGTCACCTTCTGCAACAGTAGCAAAGTTTGTGTTATTTAGAGCATTTTTGCCATAAGAAAATAATGATCTTGATTGGTGATCTAACTAAATTTCGCTTCTTTAAATGGATAAAAATATTACTTACTTTTCATTGTGCTTGTATATAGGAAGCAGTGGCGGCTGGAGAATTTTTAAAAGGGGGGCGAAAATAAATTATCAACAAAAATATTTATGAAAATAAAATAACGTTAAAAACAAAGTCAATCTGTCATCTACTTACGAAGTTTTGATTACATGTCTACCAAAAATAAATAGTGAATGCTACAAATAAACAGAAACAGTCAATTTTATAACAAAGGGGTAACCCATCTTGCGAGTTGACATATTTTGATAATACTGAATAATTTACTACTTGAATAATTCATCTTGCCAAAAGGGAATTTATCTATCAAATGGAAAGTAGAAAAAACAAAAGAATATTGCGCCACAATAAACAAAAATGGGGAAAATTTTCCCGTATTAGCTTCGGAGCAAAATTATTCCCCAAAATGCACGAGATTTTCGGGTTGGAGAATAAGTGCGGTCCTATACCGCGTCTATTGCAAAAAGAAGAGCGGTTACAAACTGCTCTTTAATATTTTGATTAAACAAAATACAAAAAAAATATTTAAAAAAATATTACACTTAATGGTGTGTCAAAGAGGCTATACCCTGAGACGGAGAGTAGCCTATTTAGAGTCGAACTTCGTTAACATATCCTCGTGTCGATCTTTTACATTCCGCACTTTATCTTTCTTTATTGTGACTAACTTTGTTTTGTAGGTTTACAAAGTCAAGGACCTTTGAAACGGTTCTTCAGAAGGGTTCATTCTTGACACTATTTCTGTTTTAGATACTAGTTTGAATAGATTTGAGAATTTAAAGATTATAAATAATAACATATATAACAATTTATAGAATTATTATTTGAACGTGTATTCTTAATAACTTAATATAACTTGGTATTTGATTTTGTAAACTGATTTTGAAAATTATAACTTATATATTTTACAAATTTATCGGGATTTTTTTTTGAAACAAAAAAGATAATTCGTTATGCCAAATCAGCAAGAATATAAGTTACAACGTCACGAGGACAAGCAACAAAGGTAAAACTTACAAAACTAGACCCACGATTAAGGCTAGCAAACAACCTTATTACAAGAGCGCCGGACAAAATAAAGGAGAAATGCTAAAAACATCTAGCCATAATACTTATGTCATCAATGAGGAGCCCAAGAGCCGAGAGTACCAAATCCCTGAGTTAATAGACTCAATAGCAGTTTGACAATTGAAATCTAGGATCACTGAAATACTACTAGCACCAAGTGCAATGTCAAGGACCAGTTGAATTCAAGATATTCAGCCGTAAGAGGATTAACAACACGAACATTCCTGAAAGTAGTAGAGACTATTAACATACCCTGGTGAATTTTGAAAATAAAACCAAGTCCATTCCAAGTATATCCTAGTGCAACACCTGTATTAATCTTGATCAACCCCACAAGCGGAAGCATCCATCACTCGTTTAACATAGTGGAAGGACGATTGACTACATGATCAATGACATCAAAATTAGTAATGATTTTCCTAAAGCGCGCCTCACGGACAAGGCTGGTGTTTGGAGGTTCACTAATGGATCCAAAGTATATAAGGTTTCTAAAAGTCCAGGATATCAATGCACACACAATGAAGGGCACTCAAAGATTGCATGATAGATTGTTTCATGTTCACTAGAATATCTAAAACATGTCTTCGAATTAGTTGTACGCCGATTGTACATAATAGTGCCCACACTCAAAGATTGCATGATCCAAAGTATAGTAGTTTGAGTCTCCATGTTCTATTCCATAACTTTTCTTCTTGTCTAGTGAGTAGGTTTGGTCAATTGCTAAGTGTCCACATTTTTCCAAGTTTATAAGCACTTTTAACTGAGAAAACACCAAAATATTTTGGCCACTAAAATTGGCTTTTTTCAGGACTCCTACGACTAAGGGTCATGCATGTGATGGCTGGACATCTACATGATTAAAACAACAGCAATAAGAGGTATATTTTAATAACCATATTCATTATCATGAAGAGATATATTAGGAATATTGTTAATGGAGATAATAGAACGAGAGGGCCTCCCTGACGTGTGAAGAATCCATGGAACCACATAATTTGACTGTCGACCCATTACCTATACACTCATTAAATACCTTCAGATAGAAGATACTTTGCTCCCCATATACTTCTTCAGGAGAAACTAGGCAACCAAGAGAGTGATGAATCCAAAAAATTACTATGCTTAAGTATTTAGCTTTGAAAATTCTACAAATCAAAAAGTGATGGTGTTGCATAATTCTCCATCCATACTTTGTTGATCCCATATCTCGAAAACCCAAGACTCCCATATTTTTTGGTAAGCAAGGCTCCTCCCAATTGTGTCAATGGATTCGTTTTTTTATCCTATGTTGTTACCCACCAGAAATTAGTCATAAGGCTATGTATTTTGTCTATGATACATGAACGAAAATGATAAATGCTCATAAGATTGATCGGAATGCTCTGAATAACAGATTTGACCATGACTTCTTTTCCTGCATTTGAGAGTAATTTATACCTCCAACCTTGAGTTTTGATCCTGATTCGATCAATGATGTTATTGAAAAGAGCCTTCTTTGATCTTCCCCGCATAGAGAGAACCCCAAGATATTTAGAATGGGCAACAACCAACTTGACATTAAGAATGATTGTCAATCATACATGTTCTCGAGAAGCTATATTACGACTAAAAAATATCAGACTTATCTAAGTTGATTAATTACCCTTAAATATACTCAAATTTAGCAATAATATTTTTAACAACATAACAATTTGCGTTAGTATGAGGCTATCATTTGCAAAAAGAAGATGTGAAATAGTAGGGGATCCATGACATATTTTAATCCCATACAAAGCACGAGTAGAGATGGTAGTTTTAATAAGTTATAAGAAAACATCAATGCATATAATAAACATGAAAGGAAATTTAGAGTCCTCTTGTCTTATACCACAAGAAGGCTTAACATGACTGATGACATGATTTATGACATTAGATTAGACACTCTTTATAGGTAGTTTTTCCCTTTGTTCATGGATGGTTTGACATTAGTTCATGACTTTTATGCTTAATCAAGTTATATTTGTTAGAAAAGATTCCTACACGAGCTTTTGTTAGGTTTTTTTTATGTATTTCAACGATCGTTTGGACGTTATTGACATACTCGAGGTTCAAGCCTCGTGGCGGTTCGATTTCGAGGTTTCAAAGGAAGCAAGCTTGAGGGAAAGAAGAAGACAAGAACCTTAGTTAGTACAAGGCTTTGTATCAACTCATGGTTCATTAAGATTCCAATCTGGAATTGAAGAAAAATCGACCCAACTCAGGAGTCTCGACTGGTTTTTGGTCCAGTGGGGTTGAGATTTCTGTTCTGGCACATCTTCTATGCCCGACCTTTGCTTTTCCTTGGTTGAGTGTGGGTTTGTATGTGCAGCCTGCAAATTTGCACGGTATCTATCCATTTTTCCACAGACTTTTGGAGGGAAAGAAAAACACTCTCATTTGGTGAGAGGGAAGAACACATCAAACCTTAGATCTAGAGTGAGTTTTTGAGTGATTTTTAGTGAGAAACTTGTGGTAGTTTGTAAGATCTGAGTTGGAGTTGCTTTTGGGGTGTTGTAAGACTTGTTTGAACTCTTATTCAGCTAAGTTTCATTTCTTTCATTTTCTTTTACTTCTTCTTCTTTCTATGGATTGCATGTGTGCTTGTATGATGATTTTAGGGTGATGACTAGATGGTTATGGCTTGGATGATAATATAATGGACTTGCATGTTAGTTTAGGATGATTTGTGTGCCTGAACCTAGCTCATAATGAAATAATGGCTTGTTCTTCATGGTATTTTGGCCGAGATTCTAATGATCCACCTGAGATTTTGCTTTTGTTGTCTGTTTATTGATGAATCTGTGTATTAGGATGTTAGATTGTTGAAATCCTAGTGTTTGTTGAGTTGAATCTATCTTAGGGTGACCTAATGTTAGCAGACTAAGTGAGGAATGAGACTTACCCGGTAATTTCCACTCTTAGGTATAGAAGATGATGAACTCTAGGTAGTAGAGGTGTCAAAAGCCCCTATTGGATTGAGTGTGCTAGGATTGCTACATAAGACTTACCTTTTGTGAGACTTACCCGGTAAGGATGGGCTTGACCCTTAGCTAGTGGTCCGGTTTGTGTAGAATTCCCAACCTTAGCTCCTTGAGACTTACCCAGTTAGGACTTTGGTGCGGGACTAGTGAAACATGAGACTTACCATGTAATTGTTCTCATAGGAGAAACACCCTTTCCCGAACAACCGTAGCTTTGTCCTTTGATGTTTAGAAGCTTGAGTCCAATGCCATAACAAGAAATCTTGATCTCTAAAATCCACTTTTCTTACATTGATCATATATCTTGTGTTTTTGTTGCTGTTTGATTGATAGCTTTGCATATCTTTGATCCTTGTTTGATCACCATAAAACCCACCAAAAAATATTGTGATTTTCATTTCTTTATTCCTTTTCCACTCCTTAGTCTAGATTTGCACTACTTACGATCACTTGAATGATTTGATTTCACCTTAGTCTTTGTGTTCGACCTCGAAATACTTTGATTGCTACGAGACAACTCATACACTATGGGTTCGCTAGGTAGATCAGGAGATTATATCGAGTTATAAATTTAAGACTTTTGTGTGCAAGTTTTGGGCGAACAAGTTTTTGGCATTTTTTTGCCTCGGATTTGTTTCGCGTTAGCGAAATTAGCGAACAATGACCAACACTTTACCATTGTTTTTGAAAGAATAGGACACCGTAGTAATGCAACTCATGATGACACTAACTCAATTATGGGCAAAACCAAGCTGCTTGAGAACATCTTCAAGAAGATCCAATCAACCCTATCAAAAGTTTTAAAAATATCTAACTTAATAGCCATATTACCCACACCTGATTTCTTATGTTTCATATAATGGAAGCATTCAAGAGCAATTACATAATTGTTTGTAATGAGGTGTTCCTTAACAGACACACACATTTTTTTCTTGAGTGATAAAGTTTGGAATCCACTTTAAACGTTGCAGAAACTAATAGTTCAAAAGTCTTTGATGTGATAGTAGGAAGAGAACTTAGGAATGAGGGATATAATAGTATCATTAAGACTGCCCAAATTAATTTAAACTCACCTCTCTACCAACCTTGAATGTAAGTAGTGATATCAAGCCCTATAATGTTCCAGACGTGCTTAAAAAAAATCCATCACGATGAAACCCATCTAGCCCAAACGCAGACCATGGTATAGAGTGCCTAATGGCCTGAGTGACTTTAAGCTCGATATCTGTGATAACATTTTCAATATTAGAGTAACTAGTGTAATCCTGTGCTTTGCACGGAATTTGTGAAAAAAATAACAAAAAATCTATTTTATAAATTTTAATAAATATTATAATTAAAAAGTATATAAAAAGTGGTTTATGATAAATGTAATGTATTGAAATTTTTGCTAATTTAAAACAAAAGTTTGAAATAAAATTTACCAAATCTATTATATAGGAAAGAAATATATGAGATTTTGTTTATCAAAATTAAAATATATTTAGATGAGTATATCAATTAGTTATATACTGCCTTTTTAGATTAGTAGAATTTTAAACATAAACTATATTGTTGTTAATGAAAGATATATAGTTAATTATTAAAATAAATATAATAAATAAAATATAACAAATAGTAAAACGTAAATTATGAGAAAATGACACGTGTCATCCAACGTATAAGAAAATGACATGTTGCTTGGAGGGCTTTTACTTAAATATAGTATATAAATATATAGATAGGAGCAATAACATTTTGGATAGAAGAATCATCCTCAACCCAAGTACCATCTTTAGAGATTTTATTATATCTATTTCTAACAATGACATATTGATGAAAATAAGCAGACCATCACCAGGCTAACCACTTAAGGAGTCTAACACCACATCCCACTAGACTAATTGAGTATTGGTAACTAGAAATGTTATTACCACTAGTAAATCCACATAACTGGTCTTTAGGGCAAGACTATTGATCGGCTTAGCGGATTTAACTTTTCCATACAATTAGTTATTATGAAACAATTTGATTTACTAGGCTTTTTTGAGTTTTAGTTTTTAGTAAATGTACTCCTTGAGAGAGGAGTGTTTAAAGTTTGAGAGAAAATACAAAAGGTTGGGTTTATTTACCTAATTAAAAAGTTAAATGGACTAGTTATTAAAAGTAAAACTCAAAAAAGCCTATTAACCAAATTAGCCACTTAGTTATTAGCTCATATTCTAAGCTCACTATATAACTAATGAACACTCAAAAGGTTGGGCTATATTTATTTAATTGAAACATTAAAAAGCTTAGTTATTATTATAGTTTTTCAAAAAGGCCTACTTATCAAAATTGCCCTTTTTTATTTGGAACCCTTCAAGTACAAAATCAGTTTTTCCGAATAAATTTTTTTTATTTGACAGCCGGCGCCCAAATAAATAAAATTTTTTTTTAAAAAAAAATTTGGGCGCCGGCTGATTGCGCCGGCGCCTACTGAGCGCTGCCGGATTGCGATTAAATTTGACGCTAATAATTCAAACCCGGTGTATTTAGCTTTTTTCGTTGAAAATTTATACTTCGCCGAGATCATATCTAAAAGAAGATTATTTAAAAAGATTTTTAGATTAAAATTGGTGAGATAATACGAAATTATGACTTTAAAAAAAAAATCTTGTTTAATAAGATTTGCATATTAAAATTGTTGAGATAATATCTGAATTATTATTTTTTAATGATTCAGAATTTAAAATTTCAGCTTCAATTTAAGTTCTTAAGTTTAAAGTTGCGTACATGTGAACATATATATATGTGTGTGTTTAGTAAATTAGTTATACTTATTCCCTATTTAAGGTAGATTTTACCTTGTTTATTTAATAAGATTTTTGATTTGATCAAATCTAAACAAAAGGGATGAAGTCTGATTTAATTAGTTAAAATATAATTAATTATGTAGTAACTAAATAAAATTAATCCAATTATAATATAATTTGAATAGGTTATAACAAATCTAAACAAATTTGATTTGAAAAGAATCTAAACAAACCTAATGCATGCAAAAGATCTTGATCCGTTTGAATAAATTATAATAAATATGAGCAAAAATGGATGTTAACAAATCTAAATAAATCTAATTCGATTAAATAAAATATAATCAACCAATTAAATTAGGACAACAGTGAAGGGGTGTGGCTTAATAAATTATAATAAATATGGTGCCCCTGTAGCAACAACGTCACCAATAGTCGACGCGTAGTTACATGGTGAGGTGGCTTCACGAATAGTCGACTCGTAATATTGAAATGATGTGGATGCAAGTTGTTGTGTCAAGTGTTGATTTATGATTGTGCTTTGATATGTAATATATTACATATCAAATAATAGATGAAACACCTATACCTCCTACACAAATTCACTAGTAAAAACCGATTTTATCTTACTTTTTTAAATGAATCCTACACTATTTTCACGTTATTATTTAGGAATATAATAAATTATATTACCAATTTAAAAACATATTCACATTTTTTTAATAATAGATCATAAAATATCATTTTTAAAAAAAATAAAATGTTTACAATCCTTATGTTCACGTCTGAACCACCTATAATTATATATAAATATTACATTTAACAAAATTTTAATGCATATTAGTAACCCATAATGTTAAATAAATGTTGTAACGATATCAATGAGACGGAGAGTTCCTCACCTATCTCCATCTCAATCCGTTTAGCATATGCTCTTTGTAAGATCCTAGGTTTTTGCCTTCACCGCCCCTGCGGTGAAGAGGGCCACCCCTGCGGCTGATGAGATCCGCCCCTGCGGATTTGCGACAGATCGCGCCGATCTGTTTTCGTTCGTTTTATCTTCCTTCCATAGATAGAATATCCGATATTCTATCTTATGAACCGGTTTCCTTGTTTTCTTTCTAACCCTAGACGCCCTTTCCGTCTAGCGTTCCAGCCCTCCCTATATATTCTCTTCCTTCTCTCCTTTTTCCCGTTCTTTGCTATCGTCTTCGAACCCTAGAGAGCTGCAGCCGTCCTTTGCTTCCTGCAACTTCGCTGAACGTGTAAGTTCATTCCTTCTTGGTTCTTCCTCACGTTCTTACAGTGCTGCATGTCTTCTCCTTCTGTTTTGGTTTCTTCCTTGCGTTCTTTTCTTTTCTTCTTCTCCAAGGATCAAGCATGAGCCTTGATTCTTGTGGAGTGTTCCTTTGTTGACCCTTCGTTGTTCTCAGGCTCTCTGGAGTTGAGTCTTGACGTGTTGGAACCAAAGGTTCAAGCTTTGGTTGCCTTGCTGTGAGTTCGGTCGAAGAGGAATCCCGACAGAGCTTCTGTCAATGCAGCCGCCCCTGCGCGTGCACCAGTCGCCCCTGTGTGTTGCCACCCCTGCGTCTCTGTCAACCGCCCCTACGGTTTTCTCTGCTGTGACTCCCGTCTTTGGTGAGTTGCTTCCTTCCTTCCTTTCCTCGTTCCTTCCTTGGTTCCTTGTGTTTGTTCCTTGTCCCCTGAGTTGCTGTAAGACTAGGGTTGATCCCTTAGCTTGTGGAGATCTCTTAGAGATCGTTGAGCCTAGAAGTTATAGACTTCTAGCAGCCGTTTCGTTCCTGATCCGTGTTGCTTGTTCGTACAGGCTTTCCTTGCTCCTTTCTTGAGTAAAAATGAGCTTTCTCCTGAGTTGTTCCTGAGTTGTGTTGATCTTTTGGTTTACCTTCGAGTGAGGTAAGTCCCTTGGACTTACTTAGTTTCATTCCGCGTATTAGTTGGATTGTATTGGCTTGTTTGTGTTGTTTATTCATGTTAATGGATAACTGGAAATAGGATTCACCCTTTTATAACCTTAATTGGCCCAAGTGTATTATAACCGGACAGTCACCACTTGTCTAGTTCCACAGGAGACTAGAATGTGCTCTTGCAACCCAGACCCGTAGGTAACGGATAGTACTGATCTATTCCTATTGGTAGACGGAAGTGGAGGCGAGTTTCGGGAGATTCCCATGTGACAAAAGAAGTTGAATTAGTAATGGATAACCTTAATGAAAGATAATAACCGGTTGATGTGTGAGCATGCTATGTGTTTTCTTTACCTTATGTGTGTTTGTGCCTTTACACTCTTGCTTATACCTAGAATGTTAGCTAACGGTTTATACCGTCATTGTTGATGTTCCGCAGGTTCAAGATGCTGCTGAGTGATCCGGATGGTGTGGTCAGCCGGGGTTCCCGTACGTTATAGGACGGGTTCGGGGTTTTTGTTTTTTTAGTTGTTTCCTTTTGTTTTGAACCCGGCTGTGGAGTTTTGTGTTTTCTTTTGGTTTAAACCTTTAGTTTTATTTTGAGTTTTGGTTTTCATTTGTTTGTGCCTTATTGTAAGATCTGTTTGCTGTTGTTACTCTGAGGGTCGGGACCCATTGTGCGGTCCTAGCCCGTGGCGCTTCAAGTTCCCAGAACTTGGGGTGTTACACTCTCATTCTTCGATTGAAAATTGAAATTTATCTTTGTTTTTGTCAAAAATCGATCTCAACATTTAAAAAATCTCCATTCATGGAATCATGTTTACTTTCCTCTATTCTATCATTGCATGATTCACACCAAATTACCATATAAACTAGTTAATTGAATGATGAACAAACATTTTATTATTTCCAAGAAATCACTTCTTGGGAGGAAATTAAACAAGGCATTTCATCCAAGCTTTTTCCTAACAACAAACGGTCTGAAATTCAAACGGAAAACATTGGAAAACGACGGTTTCATTTAGATGGAGGGTCGTCGACACATTCCTCATCGTCACGAAGGGGGAAACGGACGCCGGAGGAGGCCGAACAGTTTGGGCAAATAGGGTAATCCTCAGACAGCATGAGGTAAAGGAAACAAGTGGTGCACACTGCTATCACCAAAGGCCTAGGCGTCTTCGGTTCACGGTTACGGCTGCTACAGTCGGAGGTGACGTCCTTCATACTTTCATCAATGGAAACACATGACTTTGCCGGCGATATCTCAGATGACCCCTCCATCGACAGTTCCTAACACAAAAACTATATATAAAATTCCCATTTTTAAATGAAATTGTATTGTTTTCTGTAACTACTAAGATAAGTATAATCATATATGATTAGATTAATGCATAGGAGACAATTAAGAAGAGTTGGGGTATACCTGAACAAGGTGGCCGGAGATGGTGATTGGACTAATGCAAGTGTTGTGAAAGAAGAGATGGTTTGAGTATGAGACTTGCATGTGAAAGTGATGAGTATTTATAGGTGAGTGATTACTAGTGCCGTCAACAAATATGGCTAACAGCATAATAAAATAATTTTGAAAAATACTAACCGTCGTTGAACCAAAATTTACATATTTGCAACATCCAACCACTCGCAATTATATCTATTAATATTAGATTTTCAAACTTTTAATGCAAGTCGAGTAAGCCATTATGTTAGGTAGTTGTATGTAACGGCGTCAACGGCGCAAAGAGTTTCTTACCGGACTACCATCCTTGTTTATTTAGTATAATGTCATTGTTCTTGGAAATTAAAAACCGTCATCGTCCCGTCGAACATCCACCTCACCGTGAAAACTCCGTTCTTGTCTACTCTTCTTTATTTTATAATTCTACGATTTCTCTCGATTAACTCAGTGTCAAATTACATAATAATTTACAATTAGGTATCATATACAATAGTTAATTGATCGATCATCATATTTTGATAGGTGAAATAAAAAATGAAAACAATACAAAAAAGATAAAATGAGTGAAACACTAATACATTGTGTAAAATATGGTATCATCAATATTGTACTAGCAACATGTAGCATCGAACTAAGAAAAAAATTATTTACTTAATTAGAAACCATCATCTTATTAGGAAACATTTTATTATGTTTATGAAAGATAAATGACAAGATAAAAATTGCACAAAATAGTTTCACAATTTTTTTCTTCTCATAACTTGTTTATAAATCACAATTATATATTAAAATTAGTTTAACATTTGTTATGGCCGACTAGACTTTATTTAAATATAAAATAAAAAAATATTTATTATAAATAATGTTGGATTACATGTCACCCACCAAGTTGTGGGAACTCGTAGCGTTACGGGTTAGAACCTCACAATGGGTCCCGACCCTTAGAGTAGCAACGATATAACGAATCTTACAACAAGGCACACACAAACGAAAACCAAAACTCAATATAAAACCAAAGGTTCAAAACAAAGGGAAGCGTAAAAGACTCGTAGCCGAGTTCAAAACAAAAGGGAAACAACAATTGAAATATAAACCCGATCCCGTCCTATAATGTGCGGGAACCCCGGCTGACCAAACCATTCAGATCACTCAGCAGCATCCTGAACCTATGGAACATCTACAACATCGGTATTAACCGTTAGCTAACATTCTAGATATCAGAAAGAACGTAAATGCACAAACATACATAAGGTAATATGAACATATAACATGCTCGTACTCAACCGGTTATTATCTTTCATTAAGTTAGCCATTACTAATTCAACTTCTTTTGTCACACGAGAATCTTCCGAAACTCGACTCCGCTTCCATCTACCAACAGGATTAGATCAGTACTATCCGTTACCTGCGGGGCCTAGGTTGCAAGAGCACATTCTAGTCTCCTGTAAAACTAGACAAGTGGTCACCGCCCGGTTATCATACACTTGGGTCAATTAAGGTATAAAAGGTTAATCCTATTCCGGTTATCCGTTATACAACAATAATAACTACATAAACAAGCCAAAACACTCAGTTTCCCTCATGAAAGGAGAAAGGAAAGCCTGTTCAACAAGACATCACGAATCAGGAACCAAAACGATTGCTAGAAGTCTATAACTTCTAGTCTCCATGATCTCTAAGAGATCTACGCAAGCTAAGGGCTCAACCTTAGCCTTACAGAACACTCAGGGCAAAGAACATCCATAAGAATCAAGGAAAGGAACGAGGAAAACAAGGAAAGAAGCAACTCACAAGAACGAAAGTTAATGCAGAAGAAACCGTAGGGGCGGCGGAGCAAGGCGCAGGGGCGGTTTGCCGCGGGGAGGGGATGTGAAGTTGCGGGGGCGGCACTAGCAGAAGACGATGTCGGCTTCTCGATGACAACAAAACCACAGCAAGTGACTTAAAGCTCCAACTTTTGATCCAACCACGTCAAGACTCAACCTAAAGAGCCCGAGAACAACAACACATCAATCAAGGAAGATGCTAACAAGAATCAAGGTTTAAACTTAATTCTTGGAGAAGAAGAAAAGGAAGAACAAAGAAGAAAACGAAACAGAAGGAAGCAAGGTGCAACAACACCTGAACGTGATGAAGAACAAGGGAGAAAGAACTTACACGTTCAGCAAGATTACAAAAAGCAAGGCTAAGGCACTTAAGGGTTGAAAAAAGCGTAAGTAAGAAACGGGAAAAGAAAAAAAAGACGGGAATATATAGACAAGGGCTGGAAAGATAGATGAAAATGCGTTCTAGGGTTAAGAAGAAGATAAGAAAGCCAACCCATAAGATAGAAGATCAGATCTTCTGTCTATAGAAAGAAGATAAAATGAACGAAACCAGATCGGGCACGATCTACAGTGAATCCGCAGGGGCGAATCGCCCGTGCTGCAGGGGCGGTCAGCCACAAGGGCGGCCCCTTGTCACCGCGGGGGCGGTGACAGGCACAGATGCCACTGGGGCGGCCTCCTTCACTGTGGGGGCGGTGAAGGTAAAAACTAGGGTCTTACATCAGATCCCCTTGAAAAGAAGTTTCGTCCCAAAACTTGCAACAACCCGAAAGATTACATAACAACAACACAGAAACGCGGAACACAACTCATATATTCCCACACGGGGCACTGTTCGCCCCTAAAGGTGTGTGCAAATAAGCTTTAAATTTATAAAACTAGAATCAAGCAGCGAACCCGCAGTGTACGGATCGACGTAGCTAAGCAAGAATTCCAGAGTATCGAACACAGGGATTTGGGTGGGAACAAATTCGATTTCAGGTTATCAAGCGAGTAAGTATGAGAGTTTTGCAAATATTGGGAAAACAACAATCCTAAAGATCCAAGTATCCAGCTGCGGAAATCGATTCAAGATATACTTAATGATATAAAGACAGAGTTGAGATATGCAAAGGTATACTAAAGTAAGGTAATCGTACGGTGAAGTTCCAAAAACCTTATGTAACTCACCTACAAGGCACTCTCTATACAGGTTGTTGAGGCTCAATATAGAAAGATTCTAAAGATGAGAATTAGTGTCAAATACCCAAACTTATAACCCAAAGATCAAGACTAACTTAACCGATCGAGGTTGAGACACTCACAATCGAGGTAGAGGTTGTTGAGGCTTCACTACCACCTAGAAAAGACAAGTCTAAACTAAGTTAAAACAAATCTTTAACTTTTGATTTAAAGTAAAAGCAAGTTCGTAAACTTGAGGGAAATTACGGTTGGATCTTGAGATTCCACGGTCGTGGAACTCAAGATCAGCCCGTAATTTAGGGTTCGTCGACGACTCTCTCGAACTCTCAGGGTCTAATCTGTTTGCGATCAATCTATCATCATCTAAGCCACAACTATCAACCCTTCACCTTAGAATTGCTAAAGGGTTTTAGCCAATAACAGTCATGTTGATATCAATTCAAGAATTAAAAGATAGAAAGATGAAAACTTTCAAGAACTTTCAATAATCTTCAAACCAATCTCAAAGTCACAATCAAGAACGAGTATTGTCAAAAGATTCAAACTAAAGTAAACAATCACAACCTTAGGAAAGAAGGGAAAACGGGATGTCAATCCGTTTCTCAAATCAAACCTAAACAAGAAGAGAGATCTTCTTGCAAAATCTTTCAAAAGCTTCGATCTTCCGCCAATCCGGAGATCTCAACAGCAATCTCCACCAAAAGTGCGAGATTTGAGCAATTCCCCGATGTGAACTTCGATCTCCAATGAGATGATCAATACTTCCAAGCAACGGTGTAAAACGAGGTAGCGGGCGTAAACGATCCTAAGCGTCGATGACGGAATCTCCTTTCGTCCGTCTTTTTATAGTTGTAGGGCAAAACATCGGCCCGGCCCAATCTTCAAAAGATCGTGGCTTCTAAGTGTGGCGAAAAAGATTCGCCAAGATCACGGTCGTGGAAGTTTCCACGACCGTAATTCTAGGTGTGGAAAGTGTCACGGTTTGCAGCATATATTCCACGACCGTAATAGTTACTGGAATGCATTACGCTTTTCTACACAAGGTTCCACGGCCGTGGAACTGAACGTGGTTTGTAATACGGCCGTATTTTAAAGCGTGTTTTAGGGCAAGAACGTGATTCTTCCCTAGCCTCGTGCATTCCTCAGGCTAAACTCCAATTTGCTTCCTAAGAATGTTCTCAATCTACGGATTCACTCAATCAACTCCTCTTTGACTCGATTCCGTTCGAAAATAGCTCTTAAGTACCTATAATCAACATAGAACTAGTGTAGACATCCATATCGACAATATAGGTAATACTAGCTCACATATGCATCAAAGTTCAATCAAAGACTATCAATATGAATCAAATACGTTTAGAAAACGTGCCTAAAATATCACAATATTTCATGCTAACAAATAACCCCATACTTAACACTTGCTTGTCCCTAAGCAAGGTCTTTCAAAAAGCTTTAGACAAGAGTTAGGATGAAATATGTGTACCTTCTTTTGGGTGAATGTGACTTCTAAAGAATAGATCATTCTCAAACCTTGCTTCAATCGTTCATCAAACTTTCACACACTCAATTAAAGAGTAAAAAGCAAAGAAAATTCATGAATCAATTTAACTTCTAAACAAGCATCATAACCTTCAAACATTATCAAAATCAATCATAAGAAACTTCAATTTAGATCACAAAGTCATATAACATTCTTTTGATCTTAAGGACTTTCAAAGAAAAAGGTCTAGAATGTGGAAGGGGAAGGAAACCTTTAGGTAATGTGGTGCTTGAATCCGGGAAAGTGGACAACTACCTTCTTCTTCTTTTGCGGTTTCCGCAACACTTCACTTAGAGCTTCGCTCTCTTCCTTTCATTTTTCGACTTTACTTTTGGAGTTATGGATAGAGGTGCACAAAAACCGAAGCCTAGGAGATTGGCGTTTCTCAATTTTCATGAGATGCCTCAAACCCTTAGCGCACATACCATAATCCGCTAGGAATATCGCTCAATTCGACTTTGGCAAGACACAAACACCCGGCTATGTGAACGGTGCCGAGTTACTCATCGTCATGATTGACTTCCCCAAACCTACAATTTCTTTCTATTCATTTGATTGCAAATAATTGCTCTCATGGCCCTCCCACATCAAACATGCCTTTTTCATTCACTTCTCCAAATTCCCGGATAGGTAAAGGAGGCTAATATTTCAATGAGGAGCTAGATGATCAAAGAAAGAAGAAAGAAAGTATCGAATTGCCTTAATCATTTCAACAAGAAGTATAGGAACTTATAACGTGATTTCAACTTCAATTTCTCAACATGATTTAGGTAACATTTTCACATTATAAAACTTGCAAAAGAGGTAAAATTCATTCATTCAAATTCTTTTCGATTCACTATTCTTTTAAGCATGCAATTGTAATCAAACTCCATTCACAAGTAATGATTATCATGGAAATTATCTCAATTCATTAGAAGCACAAAATTTTCAAAATTTTTTCAATTTTTATGGGTTTTTAAAGTTCTTTTTCATGCAATGCGAAAATGAAACGTGCAACACATAATGAACATGCAACGATAGTCTCGAATGAAGGCAAACATAGAGAGTAGAGTTATTACAAACTTTTTAGTACATCCCACCCCATACTTAGGACGAACATTGTCCCTAATGTTCATAAGAAAGAAAGAAAAGAAAGAAAAGAAAAAGAAACTCACAAAGTGGTGGCGGAATGTCTAAAACGAACGGTCATGCATCAAATCACTGAGGTGCCGGCGGAGGTGGGAATGGAGAGAAGCTGGAGTCGTAGGGCCGCCCAAACTGCTGGCGGTAGACGTCCCTCATCATGTGGTCGAGGTCGTCGAGGCCTCCGTCTCTAGCATCGGCTCGGATCTCCAATGCTCCAACTCTCTCTGAAAGTCCGGTAGCCCAATCCGGCATCTGCTCGTACCATCCCGGGGCGTGACTGTACCATGTTGGGGAGTCGGATGGTGCTGGTGGTGGTGTTGCTGGCTGCTCCGTCGACCAAGGAGGGGGAACGCCATACCATGTGGGAGGTGTGGTCATCCACGTGGGCCTCTCACTCACGCTAGCGCGGCGAGATGACGAGCCTGATGCTCTAGCTGGACGTGGAGAGCGTCTAGGTACATTTGGGGCCGCCTCCGGCTGGTCCGGAAACGTGCCAAACTCCTGCTCCGCTCCTCCTCCACTCTCGAACTGATCTCCCATATCCTCCTCCTCCACAACCGGTGGTGGGACATAAGGGGGAGCTACTAACTTGTTCGCATGCATCGCAACGAACGTCTCCTTCCAATTGTGGCGTCCCGCCACAATGGAGTACTCCGGTAGCCACTCTATACCCCTGCCTGTCCTACTCTCCCAAGGCATGCCCGCATAAGGCGGACCTCTATGTGTGGGGAAAATGAGACCCCTAAGCATGAAAGCATGTAATCCTAAGGGAACGGCCGGTATGCGGGTGCAAGCAGAAAAATCTACACCAAAACTCCTAGCAATGTGGGTCACTATCCCACCATATCCGATGTTTCCCTTCGCCTTGTTCTTGAGCTTGCTCATAGTAGCAGCCAAGAGAGTAGCACAATCTGCACGGCGTCCATAAAGCATGCAATAGAGCAAGAATAGCTCATCCGTCTTTATCTTTTGGGGCGTCTCCGTCCTAGGAAAGAGACACTCCGAAAGAACACAGTGAGCTATCTTCAAAGCTAGATGGTACATCAATCTAGCTTTGGTATCAGCGGGTTGCCAACGGTCCTCGTCGGCGTAAATCATTGCAACTTCCTCCCAAAAGTCCTTGGGGTAAACACCGCTCGGAAATCGACCATTGAAGGTCTCATGAAACCCAAAAATAGTTCCAAACTCAACGATACTCAAATGGTAGTCTCTTTCCATGAGACGGAAAGAGACGGTCCTATCTACGTGGCTGTGCTCGAAAGACGTCACAACCTCCCGGGTGATCTCCTCATAGGCGTCTTCTCGGATAGCCGAGAAGATAACTAATCCGGCTCTATCCAAGAGCCAAGTAAGGTCATCAACTATGTTGAGAGGAGCTAGGTCCTCCAACAACAAATATCTAGGGCCAATCACTGCCCTCTTCTGTATCTTCTCGAATGCAGCGAGATGGTTCTCATGTATGGTCGGGACTCTAGGGTGAGGAGGTGAGGATGGAGGTGAAGGTGAAGATGGTGGTGAAGGTGAGGATGGTGGTGGTGCCCTAGAGGATGAGGAGGAGGAAGGATTTCCCTTTCTTTTCTTATTCTGGTTACCCTTCTTCTCTTTTATCCTTCCCGACACTCTTCTTACAAAATCCATTCTGCACAAAAATTACGGTCTGTTCTTCAAGAATTACGGCCGTGGTTTACCCAGTGACCGTGATTCGTCTCAGAAAATCACGAATCTCAGCAAATTCACAAGCAATCACCACAACAAGCAGTCCTAGTCTAATTCCTTCCAGTCTTTATCAGTTCTTCCTAAAAATCTATAGCAAAAACGACCCAAATTGGCGAGAATCGAGAAGAAAGAATAAACCTCTTTTTCGGATTGAAAAATCCGAAATGCGCGTTTGTTGATGGATTTCCGCTCGGTTTGTCGCTTGGATCTTGTTCGTGGTTGAATTTGCTGCAGTTTAGGATGAAGAATCGTTGAAAACGATTAGAAAACGAAGATTTGAGAGGGGTCGTGGTGTTTCGGCACTTAGGTCGTGGAAAGAGGGATTTTTGGGATGAATTTGTGAAGAATGTGGCTTATATAGTTGCAGGCAAAATTTTTGAAAATCACGGTCTGTCGGGTTGTTCCACGGCCGTGGAAGTGTACGGAACCGTGGTTTTGGTGATTTTTCAAAAGCTTTTGGAAATTACGGGCACTGTAGCTATGACGACCGTAATTTAGACCGTGGAACCTCCTGTAAAGCTCCAAAGTCCAAATTTCGTCACTTTTCTTCGACATTATTCTTCCTTTTTCCCTTTCCATCGATCCTACAACCAAAAACACGAACATACCGGAAGAAATCGAGGCAAAATAAAGCGAAAAAGTCTATTCTAAACTAATCTATGAATCGAAAACAAAAAAGAGAATGCAATACCTTGGGTTACCTCCCAAGAAGCGCTTTGTTTAAGGTCCGTAGCTAGACCATTCTTGCACTTATTCGAGTGCGGTAGGCGCGAACTCCTCAGCTTGGAGTTCCGGCGTATACTTCTTGAGTCGTTGGCCGTTCACCTTAAAACTTCCGCTCGCTTCACCCCATACTTCAACTGCACCATAGGGGGAAAATACGCTTAATTAGAAAGGGTCCGGTCCAACGGGATTTAAGCTTACCCGGAAAGAGGCGAAGTCTTGAATTGAAGAGGAGAACTTGATCTCCTTCTTTGAAGTCCTTTGGAATGATATGCTTATCATGCCAACGCTTTGCTCTTTCCTTGTAGATCTTGGCGTTTTCATAGGCGTTCAAGCGGAGTTCATCCAACTTATTGATGTCTAGGAGACGCTTCTCTCCCGCTTCCTTCATGCCGAAATTCAGCCACTTGATAGCCCAAAACGCTTTATGCTCCAGCTCCACCGGCAAGTGACAAGACTTCCCATACACAAGGTTGTATGGTGTGGTTCCTATGGGAGTCTTGTACGCAGTCCGGTACGCCCATAATGCATCATCTAGCTTCAAGGACCAATCCTTCCTAGTCCTTGAAACCGTCTTCTCTAGAATTCCTTTGATCTCCCTATTTGAGATCTCAACTTGTCCACTCGTTTGTGGATGGTAAGGGGTAGCGACCTTGTGAGTAACCCCATACTTAGCTAGAAGAGCTTCAAAGCGACGGGCTATGAAGTGAGAACCTCCATCACTAATGATCGTCCTTGGTGTCCCGAATCGCTGAAAATGGTCTTGTTAAAGAACTTAACCACCACCATGGCATCATTTGTGGGAGAGGCAATTGCTTCCACCCATCTAGAAGCGTAATCTACCGCCAATAGTATGTATTGGTTTCCACAAGAGGATGGGAATGATCCCATGAAATCAACTCCCCAAACGTCGAAAATCTCCACCTCTTGGATGTTGTTGAGGACATCTCATTCCTTCTAGAAATATTGCCTGTTCTTTGGCAAGCATCGCAGCAAGAAACAAAAGATTGCACATCTCTAAACAAAGTAGGCCAATAGAATCCAGATTGTAATACCTTTGCGCTAGTCTTGTTTGAACTAGCGTGTCCTCCACAAGGTAGTGAATGACAATGGCGGATGACACTTTGTATCTCATCTTCCAGCACACATCGCCGAATGATGCCATCCGGACCTCTCTTAAAGAGGAGAGGCTCGTTCCAATATTATTCCCGGACGTCCTTAAAGAACTTCTTCCTTTGTGCGTAGGATAGTCCGAGCGGTATCTCCTGGCAAACCAAATAGTTAACAAAATCAGCAAAACATGGTTCGTTACCTTTGGAGATCACGTTGATGCACTCCTCTATGATGTGTAAGTGTTCATCCGGAAAGGAGTCATCAATGGGTAAATGGTCGTCCTCTAGATGTGTTAGGCGACTCAAATGATCCGCAACAGAATTTTCCGAGCCTTTCTTGTCGCGGATCTCAAGATCGAATTCTTGTAGGAGAAGAATCCATCTAATCAGCCTTGGCTTCGCATCTTTCTTTGCAAGGAGGTATCGGATCGCAGCATGATCCGTGTAGACAATCACATTTGCACCTACAAGATAAGAGCAAAACTTGTCAATAGCGTAGACAATGGCTAAGAACTCTTTTTCGGTAGTGGCGTAGTTGAGCTGCGCTTCGTCTAGCGTCTTGCTAGCGTAGTATATGGCGTGGGTTCGCCCTTCCTTTCGTTGTCCAAGAACAGCTCCAATACCTACGTCACTAGCATCGCACATGATCTCGAAGGGGAGAGTCCAATCCGGAGGTTGGATAATAGGTGCTGAAATTAGAGCTTGCCGAATGGTGGTAAACGCATCCAAACATTCCTGCAAAAACTCAAAAACTGCATCCTTCATCAATAGATTAGTGAGAGGTTTTGATATCTTAGAAAAGTCCTTAATGAAACGTCTGTAAAATCCAGCATGTCTTAGGAAACTTCTTATCCCTTTCACTGAAATTGGGGGAGGAAGTTTCTCTATGGTCTCTATCTTAGCCTTGTCTACCTCTATCCCTCTACTAGAGACTAAGTGACCTAATACGATTCCTTCCTTAACCATGAATTGACATTTCTCCCAATTAAGAACTAGGTTAGTGTCTTCACACCTTTGTAAAACAAGAGAAAGGTTAGAAAGGCAATCGTTAAAAGAGGAACCGTATACGGAGAAGTCGTCCATGAAGACTTCCATGATTTCCTCTACATATTCGGAGAAGATGGCCATCATGCACCGTTGAAAGGTGGCTGGGGCGTTGCAAAGCCCGAACGGCATTCTCCTATAGGCGAACGTACCCCAAGGGCACGTGAATGTGGTTTTCTCTTGATCATCCGGATGTATCGGAATCTGAAAGAAACCACTATAACCGTTAAGGTAGCAAAAATGTGAATGTTGTGCTAACCTTTCAAGCATTTGATCGATGAATGGCAATGGAAAGTGATCCTTCCGCGTTGCGTTGTTGAGCTTGCGGTAGTCTATGCACATTCGCCATCCAGTCACGGTTCGGGTAGGAATGAGTTCGTTGTTCTTGTTGGTGATGACCGTCATTCCTCCCTTCTTCGGAACTACTTGAACTGGACTCACCCACTTGCTATCGGAGATAGGATAGATGATACCTGCGTCAAGAAGTTTAAGAAATTTCCTTCTTGACAACCTCCTTCATGGTCGGATTCAACCGCCTTTGAGGTTGTCTTGAAGTTCTAAAGTCTTCCTCCATTAATATCTTATGCATGCATAGGGAGGGTTTAATTCCTACTAAGTCCTCAATAGTATAGCCTATGGCTTTTCTATGTTTCCTAAGGACAATCATGAGCTGTTCATGTTCATCTATGCTTAGTTCGGAACTAACGATAACCGGAAAGGTAGAATTAGATCCAAGAAAAGCGTACCTTAGATGAGTAGGAAGCGGTTTGAGTTCCATCACTTTCGGAGCTTCCAATGATCCTTGAGGAGCATCCGACGTTTCCTTAGAAGTTTCTAAGGGTGTTGAGTGAGTTGGAGAAGAATCAAAAGAAGTTGAAGAAGTATGCCGATCACCCTCTTCCATGGTCAGAATTACGGGCTCTCCATATGTTCCACGGCCGTGTAATCCCCTGGAATGGAGGTCGATTTTGGTTGTGAAATCCACGGTCGTGGAATACAGGGTATGACCGTGGATTCTAACATTCTCAGCCTCATCGTGGAGTTTCTCAAACTCCTCTTCATGCATCTCTTCTTGTGCTTCCAAGGCTTCAATTTCCTCTTTACACTCTTCTTCTTCCCCTACATCTGTTAGACTCATGGTAATGACTTTTTGTAAAGGATCGTTAAAGAGAATCACACTTACCTCTTCCCTAGATAAACCTTCTTCATCTTGGATATCGTAAATATCCTCATCAAAGATTGGTTCCTTCACTAGAGTGGAAAGAACGAACTCTACTTTCTCTTCTCCAATATCAAAAGCGAGTTTACCATTCTTGCAATCGACCATGCAACCGGAAGTTGCAAGAAACGATCTTCCGAGTATGATCGGGACCGGACTATCTGCGGGAATGTCAAGCACAACAGAATCAATGGGGACAAAGAATTTACCTAGCTTGACCGGGACGTCTTCTACAATACCGACGGGGCGAGTGATGGATCGATCCGCCATGTATAACGTCATCTTCACCGGTTTAGGTTCGCCTAAACCGATCTTCCTGCACAACGCAAGTGGTGTGATGCTCACACTTGCTCCTAAGTCACATAAAGCGTCATATGTGACATCTCCCACTCCAATGGGAATGCAAAATGACCCCGGATCTTTCAACTTTGGGGGCATTTTCTCCTTCATGGTCTTGATGAGATCCGAAGAATCCGAACTCATCTTGACCTCTCCGAAATCTTCTAGCTTCCTCTTGTTAGAGAGAAGCTCCTTCAAGAACTTGCCATAAGCGGGCATACCTACAATAGCATCAATGAATGGTATATTAATATGCAGCTTACTCATGAGTTCTATGAACTTACCGAATTGTTTGTCTAGGCGCGCTCATGCTCTAGATTGAGGGAATGGTAGGGGAGGTTTGTAAGCTGGAGGAGGAACATAGACGTCTTCCTTCTCCTTCCCCTTTTCCTTGTCCTTTTCTACGGGGACTTCAACGAACGTAGGTTGCGGATCGGTGGTAGTCACTCCGCTCCTAGTTGTTATCGCCATCACCCTTCCCTTAGGGTTGTCCTCCGTCTTTCCTGGGAGCTTCCCTTGATTTCTAGGAACTTCCTCCGCGTGGTTGAACATTTGGTTTTCTAAAACCTTTTGAGCTTTATCAACCTTAGAAACTTGATCATCAACCTTGATGAGGCGGTTTTCCAACCCTTGAAGCTTTCCCATAATCGTTTCCAATATGGGATCGGGCTTCTCCTTCCCCGAAGTGTTTCCTCCATTAGATGATTGCCCCTGGCTTTTCAAAGGAGTAGAGGAAGAGGAAGGTGGAGTTAGTGAATTAGAATTGGAAGGATAAGAGTTACCGGAATTTTGTTGATTGGAGCGCCAATTGTTGTTGTTTGGACCCCTATTGTTGTTCCAATCGTTGTTCCGGTTGTTGTTGTTTCCATTCCAGTTGTTTCCCCGGTTATTGTTGTTGCCGCCATTGTTGTTGCCCAAATAACCAACATCTTTCCCTTGTTGCTTTGGGAAGTTGGTCTTGATAGCCTCTTCAACTCTTTGATCTCATTGTTGAGGGAGAAAATCTGATTTTGAGCTTCATGTGTGAGCTTTGCTCCTTGCTCCACACGATTTCCCTCCACTTTCCGGTGGGAATACTTCTCTATGACTCTTGCTTGCTTCTCAATGAAGTCCCAAGCGTCATCTTCTCTCATGTCCATGAACGTTCCACATGAGAGGGATTGGAGGTTGAATTGCGTTTCCGCATCCAGCCCCTTGTAGTAGATCTCCAGCAAGGCAAGTTTGGATATGCCATGATGAGGGCAATCCAAGAGCAAATCCTGAAACCTTTCCCAAGATTGAAACAAACTTTCGTGAGGTCTCATGGAAAAAACATTAATCTTACCTCTAAGTTCCGCCGTTTTGGAAGGCGGAAAGAATTTGGTGAGGAACTCCGCGGAAAGGTCTTCCCACGTATCTAGTTTCCCACTAGGAAGAGCTTGATAGCATGACAACGCTTTCCCCTTCAAGGAGAAGAAGAAGGGTTTAAGCTTGTAGCTGTTGGTAGTAGCGCTCTTCGGTCTCATCGTCTCCATCATACACTCGAAGTTTTGCAAGTGTTGGTGTGGAGATTCGGCGCTTGTCCCGCCAAATTGGTTTTGGCGAACAAGGGTAATGACTTGAGGGTTAAAGCTAAACCCTTGCACATCTTCAGCATCAAAATTCACGCCCAAGCGGCGTGGTTGTTGTGTTGGATCCATCCGCTGGCCAAGAGTTCTTGGCTCATTATCCACACGTTCGATCCTCGCATTCCTAGGTGGAACACGACGATTAGCAGCTCCTTGTGGATGGAAAGGATTCACATTGACCGTAGGATCAATCTCCTCTAACGGTGGCATGGAGGAGTCACTATCATCAGCGGATGAATGACTTCTCCTTCTTCTAGATCTTGATGCCCTTCGTGAGGATTTCTTGATTCCTTTATTCTTAAGGTCGCTTATTTCTAATCTCATTTGGAACATCTGATCCTGTAGATTGTTAACTTGGGATTGATGGCGATCCATCTCATCCCGGCGGAGGTTCTCATTCTATTGGAGTTGAGCTTCCTTCTCTGCCAACTTCGCTTGAATATCACGTTCGTGTTCTTCAGCCATCTTCTTTTCCTTGCGTTTTTGCCTTAAAGTTTTCTCTAGCTCTTGATCAAGAGGTAAGAGATCTTCGGTTTTCCTAGACCTGTGCATGCACTCAAAAAGATATCAAATAACGAGAGCAAGCTCCCAAGCTTGACAACCGGTTACCAAATTCGGCCGAAACCAAATCCCCGGCAACGGCGCCAAAAACTTGTTCGCCCCTAAAGGTGTGTGCAAATAAGCTTTAAATTTATAAAACTAGAATCAAGCAGCGAACCCGCAGTGTACGGATCGACGTAGCTAAGCAAGAATTCCAGAGTATCGAACACAGGGATTTGGGTGGGAACAAATTCGATTTCAGGTTATCAAGCGAGTAAGTATGAGAGTTTTGCAAATATTGGGAAAACAACAATCCTAAAGATCCAAGTATCCAGCTGTGGCAATCGATTCAAGATATACTTAATGATATAAAGACAGAGTTGAGATATGCAAAGGTATACTAAAGTAAGGTAATCGTACGGTGAAGTTCCAAAAACCTTATGTAACTCACCTACAAGGCACTCTCTATACAGGTTGTTGAGGCTCAATATAGAAAGATTCTAAAGATGAGAATTAGTGTCAAATACCCAAACTTATAACCCAAAGATCAAGACTAACTTAACCGATCGAGGTTGTGACACTCACAATCGAGGTAGAGGTTGTTGAGGCTTCACTACCACCTAGAAAAGACAAGTCTAAACTAAGTTAAAACAAATCTTTAACTTTTGATTTAAAGTAAAAGCAGGTTCGTAAACTTGAGGAAAATTACGGTTGGATCTTGAGATTCCACGGTCGTGGAACTCAAGAACAACCCGTAATTTAGGGTTCGTCGACGACTCTCTCGAACTCTCAGGGTCTAATCTGTTTGCGATCAATCTATCATCATCTAAGCCACAACTATCAACCCTTCACCTTAGAATTGCTAAAGGGTTTTAGCCAATAACAGTCATGTTGATATCAATTCAAGAATTAAAAGATAGAAAGATGAAAACTTTCAAGAACTTTCAATTATCTTCAAACCAATCTCAAAGTCACTATCAAGAACGAGTATTGTCAAAGGATTCAAACTAAAGTAAACAATCACAACCTTAGGAAAGAAGGGAAAACGGGATGTCAATCCGTTTCTCAAATCAAACCTAAACAAGAAGAGAGATCTTCTTGCAAAATCTTCCAAAAGCTTTGATCTTTCGCCAATCCGGAGATCTCAACAACAATCTCCACCAAAAGTGCAAGATTTGAGCAATTCCCCGATGCGAACTTCGATCTCCAATGAGATGATCAATACTTCCAAGCAACGGTGTAAAACGAGGTAGCGGGCGTAAACGATCCTAAGCGTCGATGACGGAATCTCCTTTTGTCCGTCTTTTTATAGTTGTAGGGCAAAACGTCGGCCCGGCCCAATCTTCAAAAGATCGTGGCTTCTAAGTGTGGCGAAAAAGATTCGCCAAGATCACGGTCGTGGAAGTTTCCACGACCGTAATTCTAGGTGTGGAAAGTGTCACGGTTTGCAGCATATATTCCACGACCGTAATAGTTACTGGAATGCATTACGCTTTTCTACACAAGGTTCCACGGCCGTGGAACTGAACGTGGTTTGTAATACGGCCGTATTTTAAAGCGTGTTTTAGGGCAAGAACGTGATTCTTCCCTAGCCTCATGCATTCCTCAGGCTAAACTCCAATTTGCTTTCTAAGAATGTTCTCAATCTACGGACTCACTCAATCAACTCCTCTTTGGCTCGATTCCGTTCGAAAATAGCTCTTAAGTACCTATAATCAACATAGAACTAGTGTAGACATCCATATCGACAATATAGGTAATACTAGCTCACATATGCATCAAAGTTCAATCAAAGACTATCAATATGAATCAAATACGTTTAGAAAACGTGCCTAAAATATCACAATATTTCATGCTAACAGGCACGTAACTCAAAATGTCACAAAAGCGTACGCAACTCAACAAAAGAAAAACCAAAACACACATTATGCTAAAGGTCCATCAAGCTCAGCGTAAAACTCTGGATAGTTCCTCTGGATACTATCCTCTATCTTCCAAGTCGCCTCATTAGCTCCTCGCCTCGACCACTGAATCTTCATCATCGGTATGTCCTTCGAACGCAAGCGTCTTGTACTATGCTCTAAGACAGCTTCCGGATGCTCTAAGAACGTATGGTTTGGCTCGACCACTAGACCCTCATGACTGACGATGTGTCTCGGTTCCGGTATGTACTCCCGTAACTGTGACATATGGAAGACGGAGTGAACACCCTCAAGCCTCAGTGGCAAAGCAAGTATGTATGCTGCCTCTCCAACTCGCTCAAGAATCTAGAAAGGTCCGACATATCTGGGACTCAGCTTCCCCTTGACACCGAAATGTCAGACGCCTCGTGTCGGAGATACTCTCAACCAAATTTCAGCCCCAACTCTGAACTCCAAAGGTCTGCGTCTCTTATCCACATAAGACTTTTGTCGACTCTGTGATGCTAACATCCGTTCACGGATCACTACTCGAGCCATGTCATCTTGAATCTGCTCAGGTGCTACTCCGCTAACATTACTCGGCTCATCCCAGCACAACGGTGTACGGCATCTCTGTCTGTATAGAGCCTCATAAGAAGCCATCCTGATCAATGCGTGCCAAGTATTGTTATACAAAAACTCTACTAAGGGAAGATGATCTGACTACACTTGTCCCCAATCTAACACGCAGACTCTCAACATATCCTCCAAAGTTTGGATGGTCCGCTCAGACTGACCATCAGTATGAGGATAATATGTAGTCGTGAACTGCAGACTCGTACCTAGGGCTACATGCACTTCGCTCAAAAGGGTGTGCGTCAAAGTCTTAATATTTATATCTAGAACTCAAAAGCAAAGCGAACCCGCAGTGTACGGATCGGCTGTAGAAAGGTAAGAATTCCAGAGTCGAACTCAGGGATTTGGTGAGAAAGTTTCCAATTTCAATTATCTAGCGAAAGTATAAAAGCTTTTGTGATATGATAAAGAGATAAATGATTCCAAGGATTCAAGTATCCGATTTAGGCTTTCGATTCAAGACACTTCTATAGATATAGGACAAAATTATTATTGCCAAGATTAAATGTTCAAAAGTAGGATTCGTACGATGAAGTTCCGAAACCTATATAACTAATCTAAAGGTCCTCTCTATAAGGGTTGTTGAGGCTACAATATAGAAAGATCTAAAGACAAGAATTATGTTCAAACTAACTATCCAAAACTCCAGGATATGACTCTCCAAAGTATGAATAGAAAGCACACTTAAAATCTTAATAAAGGATGTTGAGTCTCTTTATTACCCAAATCTTGCGATTTTAATCTATTAAATGTAGAAACAGGTTTGAAGTGTATTCAAACATTCAATTAGAGGGTAAAAAGGTTAATCAAGATTGGGATTTAGGCAAGGATTAGCTTTGATTAAAGATTGATTCAATTAAATTTCGTCAGAAGAAATAAATCGTCCTGTTCATAAGAAAAATCGGCCGATTTTCCTCAAGAACAGCCCGATTTTCCTGTTTGTCGCAAAACTAAAATCTAAATTCTCAGGGTCCTAATGTTTGAATGAGTTCAGTCTATCATCATCTAAGCCTTAATCATCAACTATTCTCCCCAGAATCACAAGGTTTTTAGCTAACCATTTTCAAAATCGAATCAAATTAATTATTGAAGAAGATATCGCAAAGAAACCAAATCTTGAACGAAAAATTCTATAACTTTCAAATCTGTAAAATAATCGTCAAATCTGTTCAATGTATCTCTCAACAACTCAAATTCGTGTTCACAAACCACAAACAAGACAATGGAACAAAGAAATCTCACAATCAAAGATCAAGAATGATTTTCCGGCAAAAGCTCTTCAATCTCTCTCCAAGAATCGTTGATTTCTCTAAAACGTGTAAAGATTATCTGGTGCGACCTCCTCGTCTTCGTTCGTAGGGTTCTCTTCTATAGTTTCTTGCAGATGGGCCGTTTGGCAAAACTTCCATCTAGCCCAAATTAATTGGGCTTTATGTTGTCTTTTCATTTGGCCGAATCGTGAAGAAAATCGACCCAGTCGATTTTGGTACAAAACCGTTCGATTTCAATGTGTGAAAATCGTCCGATTTATGTGTACATTAGAACGATTTTCTTCAACAGAAAGTGCTCTTCCTTTGGTTCGTCTTCTATGCTTCTCCTTTGCAATCCCTTAGCCTTTTGTGCTCCTTCTAAGACTTCTTTAGCTTCCTTAACATCCTTAGATGCCTCTTGCTCCATTTTTGCTTCCAATTCAACTCTATTTACCTGCAATTCATCAAAATCTCGTGTAGACCTCTATTTCCGACAATTGGTTGAATAGAACATAAAAGGTATGCAAAATTCCTCTAAATGCAAGGTAAATAGAGATAATGTGCTGCAATATGCATGAATATGATGATACATAATTCATGTCATCAAAATACCCCATACTTGCCTCTTGCTTGTCCCTAAGCAAGACTCAAATTCAGAATATAAGATGTCATGGATTATGCACGTATGAAACTCAAAAATTTTTCTTTTGGTAGTGCTCCTTTTTATTGGATCGCTCTCAAAGTGATATTTCAAGGCATAAAGGGGCAAAGCATATATCAATGGTGACTATAAGATGAACAAACTCCCTTTTCTTCCTTGAAGCCATAAATAAAGAACATGATAAAGGTGTAGAGGCAATCAAATTCAAACAAATCTAAGCCATTAAGTCTTGAACACATGCATAAAAGTCTCAAGGTCTTCTAATCAAAGAAAGGGTTCAAGAAACGTATTAAGGGAAGGAGTTCTTTTTGGCAATTGTGGTGCTAATCCGGGAAAGAGGAACACATAACACCTTCAAGAATTTTCTTCACCGCACATGCTTCGCATGTAGAAAGCTTTGCTTTCATTATACCTTACTTTTTGAGAGTATGGACAGCGGTGCACAAAAACCGAAGCCTAGGAGATTGGCGTTTCTCAATTTCGAGATGCCTCAAACCCTTGATGCACATACCATATCCCGTTAGGACTTGTCGTTCAATCGGACTTTGGCAAGACACAAACACCCGGCTATGTGAATGGTGCCGAGTTACTCATCCTCATGTTCAACGTCCCCAAACTTATGAAATTTTGCACTTTTCAATACATTTTCCTTGGCCCTCCCACATCAAACATGCCTTTTTTCAATCACCTATCCTAATTCCCGGACGGTAAGAGGAGGGTTACATATTTCATTGAGGAGCTAGCATGATCAAGATATGAGAAAAGAAAAGAAGTGAATTGCCTTAGTCATCCTTAAATGGTGTAAAAGAACTTGCAATATAGCTTCGACTATTATTTCATTCTCTTATCAAAACAACTAAATCATATAACTTATTCATGTATTCAAGTAACAAAAGCAATTTCATTCATGCTATAGTCAAGATCTCAACACAACTAAGCATCTTTTTACCTATCCATATACACGAATTTCATCATAGAGGTCATTTCCATATAAGAAGCACTTAAAATTCTTGAAAATTCATAGGTTTTGAAAAACTTCATGCAAATGCGAGTGTCATAATAGAAAGCAAGCCGTGCAAGAGTTATTACAAGCCAAATTGTCAAGAGTAGTGGAAAGTACATAGAGTGCTAGAATGAAACATAAGGTATTGTAAGTACCCCCACCCCATACTTGACATCCACATTGTCCCCAATGTGAAAATCAAGCATAAGAAGGAGAAAAAAATACTTACAATGTAAAAGAAGCGGAAGCTCAATCCTCTGTCGGTGGTGGAGGTGGTGGATATGGATACATCGGTGCGGAGGGATCGTAGAAGTGGCCGAACTGGTGGTAGTACATGTCCTTCATCTGGCCATCATAGGATGAATGCCTAGCGTCCGTCTCCTCCCTGTAGTTCCTGAACTGTGTGTTCAGGGTGTCATAATCGGTGCGGAGGACACGGTAGTCGGTGCTGAGGCTCTGGAAGCTAGTGACTAGCTCCCTGAAATGGCGTGGAGCTCGGCGTCCTCGTCTAGGGCCTGGAGCATGTGCATAAGAGTGTCGAGGTGGCTGCATGTCATCCTCCGTCTCCTCCTCCTGCCTACTAGTCCTGCTCGGTCCTGCTCCATGAGTGTCAGTGTCCATGGCATCCGTAGCTTGCCCGCTGTGGGTATCGCTCTCAAACTCGAGCATGGTCTCCTGTCCTCCATCCTCATCCTCCTCTGAGTCACCTGCATCATCATCATAGTAAGTAGGAGGTGAGAACTCCTCAAGCATCGCCTCAAAGGTCTCCTTCCACTTCCTCTTATTCCGAATGGTGTATTCGGATTTCCATATGATCTCGGACGGTTTCTTCTTCGGATCTCTATGCCATGGCATCGGCACATGAAGAGTTCCTCTCCCTCGAGGAATCAAGACCTGTCAAACCACTAACCTCTGTGAGCCTAAAGGAAGGGCACTCTCAGCTAGAGTGCATCCCGAGAAGTCATAACCTAGAGTCCTAGCCACGTGAGTAACTAAGCCTCCTGCACATATGTCACCCTTGGCTTTGTTGGCTATCTTTCCTAGATAGTCAGCAAGCATGGTGGAGATGTCGGGAGTGGTGGTGGATGTCATGCAGTAGAGGATGAAAAGCTCATCAGCCTTGAGCTTCTGCGGAGTCTCAGTCCTGGCATACAAACTCTCACTGAGTATCCTATGTACTACCTTGAAGGAAAGGTTGTACATGCTTGTCTCCTTGGAGTTTCCGGGTCTCCACTTATCCCCGCCGTACTCTCCTACGGAAATAGCCTCCCAAAAATCATTAGCATTGAGGCCTCTAGCAAATGTGCCTGCATCTGAATAAGAAAAGCCAAACAAGTCGCCAAAAGCATCAATAGACAAAGTGTGGTCTTGGCTCATGAGGCGGAAAGTGACCATCCTTTCCCTAGGATCGTGCTCAAATGTGCTAAGGAATTCTAGGGTGATCTCCCTATAAGCATCTTCCCTGATCGTAGCAAACTGTCTCATCCCTGCTCTATCAAGCATCATATCAACATCCTCTCGAACATATAACGAATCTAAGTCATCAAGTACAATGTAGCGAGGAGGGGTGAATGGGCGATCTATAATGCGTTCATAGCGTTTCTTGTGCTTGGATAGGGGCGGGGGGAGCTTAGGGATATTGGTTGGTGGTGGAGGTGGGGCAGGGGCTTTGGAAGAAGATCCCTTCTTCTTCCCCGTGTTTCTAGTTATTCTCTTGACAAGATCCATTCTAAGTCTAAAAATCGACCTGTTCTTCACAAAAATCGACCGATTTTTCTGGGCTGGGTCGATTTTTATCTCGATTCCAACGATTCTCACAATTCTGTAAAGTCTTGTTCAATCTATCACCACACACAGTTCTCTACAATGAATCCTAAGCAAATTCCTCTATCAATTCCAACAACAAAGCACTTCCTAGGCAACTTCGATTTCAAGTGAGAAAACTTAGGTTTTGGAAAGAAAAACCTGAATTCCTTATGGAGCAGTCGATTGCCGTGCGTGTTGTTGTTAGATCCGTGTTCCTTGTTGAAAATGCTTCAGTTTGGAGTCAAGAATCTCTTGAAATGGTTAAGAAATGAGGATTTGGGGGTGTGGCGATTTTCCGGCGTTCTTGAGAGAGGGGAATCGAGAGTTGAAGATGTGGGAATGAAGAAGATCGAGTGTGAAGTTCTTATATAGGGTCGGCGATTTCTGAAGAAAATCGGCCGATTTTTCTGGTCGATTTATTTGTCGGGGCGATTTTTCTCTCTGACCGAAAAAATCGGACGATTTATTTTGGCAGGTCGATCTCCAGGTCGATTTTTGTTTCTGTTGTGAAAAATCGTCTTGCTCTGTTACGGAATCGGACGATCTTCTTATGGTAGGTCGATTTCCTTCCTTGTTTTTCTTGAATCTCGAAGATATAACTTAATTGTGCTCCATTCTCCGTGAATCTCTCACATTTGAGCCTAGTTTCCTGCGATTAATGACACGACAAACCAAGAGTGCATCGAGGAACATATAAAAACGAAAAAAGAAGAAACAAAGCAATTAATCTATTCTAACTAAATGAGGGAAAGAAGGGAAAACTATACTATTATTGGGTTGCCTCCCAAGAAGCGCTTTATTTATCGTCTTTAGCTGGACGGTGTATGATGTTGTGTTCAATGGAGGAGGATAGGAGCTATCTCCTCGACCGGAGCTTCCGGTGTGTATTTCTTCAACCGTTGGCCATTAACCTTGAAACTTCCGCTTTGTTCACCCCATACTTCAACTGCACCATGGGGGAAAATTCTTTTAATCACAAAAGGTCCTGTCCAACGGGATTTGAGCTTACCTGGAAATAGACGCAGCCTTGAGTTGAATAGGAGGACTTGGTCTCCTTCCTTCAAGTCTTTCGGGATGATGTGCTTGTCATGCCAGCGCTTTGTCCGTTCCTTGTAAATCTTTGCGTTCTGATACGCGTTCAGTCGGAGCTCATCTAGCTCATTGATGTCTAAGAGCCGTTTCTCTCCGGCTTCTTTCATGTCGAAGTTGAGCCACTTGATAGCCCAATAAGCCTTGTGTTCTAGCTCTACAGGAAGATGACATGATTTACCATAAACGAGATTATAGGGAGTCGTACCTATTGGTGTTTTGAAGGCTGTCCTGTATGCCCATAGTGCATCGTCAAGCTTCATTGACCAATCTTTCCTCGTTTTAGAGACGGTCTTCTCTAAAATCCCTTTGATCTCTCTATTGGATATCTCGACTTGTCCGCTTGTTTGCGGATGGTAAGATGTAGCTATCTTATGGGTCACCCCATACTTAGCTAATAGAGTCTCGAATCGACGGGCTGTGAAATGCGTACCTCCGTCACTAATGATGGTTCGGGGAGTTCCGAACCTTGGGAAGATCGTTTTGTTGAGGAACTTCACCACTACCATTGCATCATTAGTAGGGGAAGCGATTGCCTCCACCCATCTTGAGACATAATCTACGGCAAGAAGTATATACTGGTTGCCGCATGAAGATGGGAAAGGTGCCATAAAGTCGATGCCCCATACATCAAAGATCTCTACTTCTTGTATGTTGTTGAGAGGCATCTCATTCCTCCTGGATATATTACCTGTCCTTTGACAAGCATCACAAGAAACAACAAACTTTTGCACATCTTTGAAAAGTGTAGGCCAATAAAAGCCGGAGCGAAGTACCTTAGCACAAGTCTTGTGGGAACTAGCATGTCCGCCACATGGTAGAGAATGGCAGTGTCGGATGACACTATCTATCTCATCTTCGGGAATACATCTCCTGTAGATGCCATCTGGACCTCTTTTGAATAGGAGAGGTTCGTTCCAATAAAAATGCCGGACGTCTCTCAAGAACTTCTTCTTTTGAGCATATGAAAGTCCGGGTGGAATCTCCTGACAAACAAGGTAATTTACAATGTCAGCAAACCATGGGTCATTACCTTGTGATATGTGTTGAAGACACTCTTCAATCTCGTGTAGTTGTTCGTCAGGGAAGGAGTCGTCTTTCGGAAGCTCATCCGACTCACCGGTGAGTTGCGGAAGACGACTAAGGTGATCTGCGACGGAGTTCTCCGATCCTTTCTTATCACGGATCTCTAAATCAAACTCTTGTAAGAGTAGGATCCATCGTAGAAGCCTTGGCTTCGCATCCTTCTTCGTGAATAAGTATCGGATTGCGGAGTGGTCCGTATAGACTATTACTTTCGCACCTACAAGATAGGAACGAAATTTCTCAAATGCATATACTACGGCTAAAAGTTCATTTTCCGTAGTTGCGTAGTTGTATTGAGCCTCATCTAGCGTTTTGCTAGCGTAGTAGATGGCATGAGTGCGACCATCTTTCTTCTGTCCAAGAACGGCTCCTATAGCGACATCGCTTGCGTCGCACATGACCTCGAAAGGAAGAGTCCAATCGGGTGGTTGAATGATTGGTGCCGAAATCAAAGCTTCTTTGATCCTGCAAAAAGCATCTAAGCAATCTTTCGAAAATTCGAAAGTCGCATCTTTCATCAAAAGATTAGTCAAAGGTTTTGAAATCTTAGAAAAATCCTTTATGAATCTCCTATAGAAGCCTGCATGTCCTAAGAAGCTTCTAATTCCTTTTACTGATGAAGGGGGAGGTAACTTCTCAATGGTCTCTATTTTTGATCGATCTACCTCTATTCCCCTTTGTGACACTAAGTGACCTAACACAATTCCTTCGGTGACCATGAAATGACACTTTTCCCAGTTTAAGACTAAGTTAGTGTCCTCACATCTCTTAAGAACTAGTGAAAGGTTATAGAGACAGTTATCAAAGGAAGAACCATATACCGAAAAGTCGTCCATGAAGACTTACATGATATTCTCTACGTATTCGGAGAAGATTGCCATCATACACCTTTGGAAGGTGGCTGGAGCGTTGCATAAACCGAATGGCATTCTTCTATAAGCGAACGTACCCCATGGGCACGTAAAGGTTGTCTTCTCTTGATCATCCGGATGAATTGGTATCTGAAAGAAACCGCTATATCCATCTAAATAACAAAAGTAGGCATGTTGAGCTAACCTTTCCAACATTTGATCGATGAAAGGAAGGGGGAAGTGGTCCTTCCTCGTGGCCACGTTCAGTTTGCGGTAGTCGATGCACATTCGCCACCCTGTAACTGTCCGTGTGGGGATGAGTTCGTTGTTCTTGTTGGCAACAACGGTAATGCCTCCTTTCTTGGGTACTACTTGTACTGGACTCACCCATTTGCTATCAGAAATAGGGAAGATGATACCTGCATCAAGTAGCTTAAGGATTTCTTTCTTCACGACCTCCTTCATTGCCGGGTTTAACCGTCTTTGAGGTTGGCGTGAAGGTTTGTAATCCTCTTCCATCAATATTTTGTGCATACATAGAGAAGGCTTTATTCCTACTAAATCATCAATGGTGTAACCTAGTGCTCTCCTATGTTGCTTCAAAACATGCATGAGTTTCTCTAATTCATCATCATTCAAATTTGCATTGACTATAACTGGGTATGTGGAATTAGTGCCAAGAAATGCGTACCTTAAATGCGTGGGAAGTTGCTTCAATTCTAACGATGGAGGTACCTTGGTTGGTGATGAATTGTGACTTTCGGATGTTGTGGGGGAGGTCTCTATAGGTGTGGGTACTTCATCATTAGATTCGGAAGCGGCTGCGGTGAAGTCCGGAGAATCCATAGAATCACTCAGTGAATCGACCCCCTCTGTAATAAATCGGTCGATCTCCTGCACGATTTTTCTTTCTGTTGGAAAAATTCGTGCTTCCTCTGTATGAATCGGGCGATTTATTGTCGTCGGGTCGATTTTAGTTTCTGTCGGAAAAAATCGTGCTACCTCTTCATGAATCGGACGATTTATTTCTGGTAGGTCGATTTTTGTTTCTGTTGAAAAAAATCGTGCTGAATCTTCAGAAATCGGACGATTTATTTCCGACAGGTCGATTTTCTTCACAGTTTCCGGAGTCCACTCTAGCTCTTCAATTTTTGCTTCTAGCTCTTCCTCCACAGCATTTAATGCTTTCACATCCTCATTGCAGTTATGTTCTATCCCTTCCTCCATGATGCTCATGCTAAGAACCTTTTGAAGAGGGTCTTTCATCAAGATCGAACTTACTATCTCTCTAGACTCTTCTTCCTCAACAATTTCAAAAACGTCATCTTTCAAGGCTGGCTCCTTGATTAAGGAAGATGGTATGAACTCTATCTTTTCTTCACCGATGTGGAAGGATAGCTGGCCGTTCTTGCAATCCACCATGCACCCAGATGTGGCGAGGAATGGTCTCCCAAGGATGATGGGAACTTGGTAATCTGCAGGTATGTCAAGAACGACAAAATCTATAGGTATGTAAAACTTACCTAGCTTTACCGGGATGTCTTCTAATATTCCCACCGGCTTAGTGGTAGAACGATCAGCCATATAGAGTGTGATCTTCACCGGTCTAGGCTCTCCTAGACCAACTGCCTTGCATAGAGCTAGAGGTATGATACTCACACTTGCTCCAAGGTCACAAAGAGCATCATAGGTAGCTTCTCCCAAGGTGATGGGTATGCAAAAGGATCCTGGATCGCGGAGCTTGGGTGGCATATTCTCCGTCATAGTCTTGATGAGTTCGGATGACTCCATACTCATCTTGACTTCTCCTATATCTTCCAACTTCCTCTTGTTGGAGAGGATCTCCTTGAGGAATTTCCCGTAAGCCGGCATACCTAAAATCGCATCCATAAAAGGTATGTTAATATGGAGCTTACTCATAAGTTCAACAAACTTACCGAAATGTTTATCTAGGCGTGCTCGCGCTCTAGATTGAGGAAAAGGTAGAGGTGGTTTGTAAGCGGGAGGAGGAACATAGACTTCTTCCTTCTCTTTTGCCTCTCCTTCTTTTGTGGAGGTATCAACTACTTTAGGTTGAGGGTCGGCGGTTGTCTTCCCGCTCCTAGTAGTTATAGCCATAACCCTTCCCTTTGGGTTATCTTCTGTCTTTCCGGGAAGCTTCCCTTGATCTCTTGGAACTTCTCCGGCCTTGTTGAATACTTGGTTTTCTAAAGCTTTGTGAGCTTTGTCAACCGAAGTTATGTAACTCTCCAATCCTTGTAGCTTGCCTAGGATCGTTTCTAGCATGGGATCGGGTTTGTTTGATCCGCTCGATTGTTCCTGGCTTGTAGAAGGGGTAGAAGAAGATGGAGGTAATAGAGCCTTTTCAGCATATCAGTAAGGATTACCTGAACCTTGCTGATTTGACCTCCAATTGTTGTTATTCGAGTTCCTGTTGTTGTTGTTGTTCCAATTGGAGTTTCGGTTGTTATTGTTGTTGTTGCTCCAATTGGAGTTCCGGTTATCATTCCTTTGATTGTTGTCTCGCCCCATGTAGTTGGCTTCTTGCTCTTTAGTCTTTTGAAGACTCGTTTTGAGCACTTCCCTCAATTCCTTGATGTCATCTTTGAGGGAGAATATTTGTGTTTGAGCCGCTTGATTCAACTTGGCTCCCGGATCGCCTTGATTCCGGCTACTTGATTCCACCTTCCGGTGGGAATACTTCTCAATCACTTGGGCTTGCTTCTCAATGAAGTCCCAAGCATCATCCTCTCTCATATCCATGAATGTGCCGCAAGATAGAGATTGGAGGTTGAATTGTGTTTCCACATCCAACCCTTTGTAGTAGATCTCTAATAATTCCAGCTTGGAAATGCCATGGTGTGGGCAATCCAACAAGAGATCTTGAAACCTTTCCCAAGAATGAAACAAGCTTTCGTTAGGTTTCATAGAAAAAGCATTTATTTTACCTCTCAATTCCGCCGTTTTGGATGGCGGAAAGAACTTGGTGAGGAATTCCGAAGACAATTCCTCCCATGTAAATATCTTCGCAGCTGGAAGTGTTTGGTACCAAGCTAGAGCTTTGTCCTTCAAAGAGAAGAAGAACGGCTTGATCTTGTAGTTGCTTGTGGTAGCCTTCTTCGGCTTCATAGTCTCCATGAGAATCTCAAAATTCAGCAAGTGTTGATGCGGAGATTCAGTACTTGCTCCGCCATATTGACTTTGGCGGACCATAGTGATGACTTGTAGTGAGAAGCTAAACTCTTGGATGTCTTCAGCTCCGAAATCCACACCTAGACGGCGTGGTTGCTGAATTGGATCCATCCGTTGCCCCAAAGTTCGGGGTCTATCTTCGTTATTGACAGCTCTAACATTCCTAGTCGTGATGCGAGGGACGACCTTAGGTGTTGGAGTGTTTCGGTGAGGACGAAGTGACGGATCAATCTCTTCAAGTTTCGGCATATCCGGATCAATCTCATCATCATCGGATGAGTCATTCTGAATGGATTTGGTTGGTGTCCTGACTTTCTTCTTCTTCTTGGAGTCGTTCAACTCCAACTTCATGTCCAACATCATAGCTCTTAGTTCATCAATCTGAAATTGATGACTTATTTCAGCTTCCTTTCGAGCCTTCTCACTCAGCTGGAGTTGGCGTTGAGCTTCGTTCAATTCAGCCTTGTAGTTTCTCTCATCGTTTTCAGCCATTTTCTTCTCCTTCAACTTTCTCCTCAAAGTTCTTTCTAATTCGGGATCGAAAGGAATTAGATCTTTAGTGGATCTAGTCCTTCGCATATACCTAAAGAACCTGCGAAGATCACTCAAGTAGACAATTCAAATCACAAGAGCAAGAGCTCTCAAGCTAGACAACCGAAAACCGGATTTGATCTAGACCAAATCCCCGGCAACGGCGCCAAAAACTTGTTCGCTCAAAAGGGTGTGCGTCAAAGTCTTAATATTTATATCTAGAACTCAAAAGCAAAGCGAACCCGCAGTGTACGGATCGGCTGTAGAAAGGTAAGAATTCCAGAGTCGAACTCAGGGATTTGGTGAGAAAGTTTCCAATTTCAATTATCTAGCGAAAGCATAAAAGCTTTTGTGATATGATAAAGAGAGAAATGATTCCAAGGATTCAAGTATCCGATTTAGGCTTTCGATTCAAGACACTTCTATAGATATAGGACATAATTATTATTGCCAAGATTAAATGTTCAAAAGTAGGATTCGTACGATGAAGTTCCGAAACCTATATAACTAATCTAAAGGTCCTCTCTATAAGGGTTGTTGAGGCTACAATATAGAAAGATCTAAAGACAAGAATTATGTTCAAACTAACTATCCAAAACTCCAGGATATGACTCTCCAAAGTATGAATAGAAAGCACACTTAAAATCTTAATAAAGGATGTTGAGTCTCTTTATTACCCAAATCTTGCGATTTTAATCTATTAAATGTAGAAACAGGTTTGAAGTGTATTCAAACATTCAATTAGAGGGTAAAAAAGGTTAATCAAGATTGGGATTTAGGCAAGGATTAGCTTTGATTAAAGATTGATTCAATTAAAGTTCGTCAGAAGAAATAAATCGTCCTGTTCATAAGAAAAATCGGCCGATTTTCCTCAAGAACAGCCCGATTTTCCTGTTTGTCGCAAAACTAAAATCTAAATTCTCAGGGTCCTAATGTTTGAATGAGTTCAGTCTATCATCATCTAAGCCTTAATCATCAACTATTCTCCCCAGAATCACAAGGTTTTTAGCCAACCATTTTCAAAATCGAATCAAATTAATTATTGAAGAAGATATCGCAAAGAAACCAAATCTTAAAACGAAAAATTCTATAACTTTCAAATCTGTAAAATAATCGTCAAATCTGTTCAATATATCTCTCAACAACTCAAATTCGTGTTCACAAACCACAAACAAGACAATGGAACAAAGAAATCTCACAATCAAAGATCAAGAATGATTTTCCGGCAAAAGCTCTTCAATCTCTCTCCAAGAATCGTTGATTTCTCTAAAACGTGTAAAGATTATCTGGTGCGACCTCCTCGTCTTCGTTCGTAGGGTTCTCTTCTATAGTTTCTTGCAGATGGGCCGTTTGGCAAAACTTCCATCTAGCCCAAATTAATTGGGCTTTATGTCGTCTTTTCATTTGGCCGAATCGTGAAGAAAATCGACCCAGTCGATTTTGGTACAAAACCGTTCGATTTCAATGTGTGAAAATCGTCCGATTTATGTGTACATTAGAACGATTTTCTTCAACAGAAAGTGCTCTTCCTTTGGTTCGTCTTCTATGCTTCTCCTTTGCAATCCCTTAGCCTTTTGTGCTCCTTCTAAGACTTCTTTAGCTTCCTTAACATCCTTAGATGCCTCTTGCTCCATTTTTGCTTCCAATTCAACTCTATTTACCTGCAATTCATCAAAATCTCGTGTAGACCTCTATTTCCGACAATTGGTTGAATAGAACATAAAAGGTATGCAAAATTCCTCTAAATGCAAGGTAAATAGAGATAATGTGCTGCAATATGCATGAATATGATGATACATAATTCATGTCATCAAAATACCCCATACTTGCCTCTTGCTTGTCCCTAAGCAAGACTCAAATTCAGAATATAAGATGTCATGGATTATGCACGTATGAAACTCAAAAATTTTTCTTTTGGTAGTGCTCCTTTTTATTGGATCGCTCTCAAAGTGATATTTCAAGGCATAAAGGGGCAAAGCATATATCAATGGTGACTATAAGATGAACAAACTCCCTTTTCTTCCTTGAAGCCATAAATAAAGAACATGATAAAGGTGTAGAGGCAATCAAATTCAAACAAATCTAAGCCATTAAGTCTTGAACACATGCATAAAAGTCTCAAGGTCTTCTAATCAAAGAAAGGGTTCAAGAAACGTATTAAGGGAAGGAGTTCTTTTTGGCAATTGTGGTGCTAATCCGGGAAAGAGGAACACATAACACCTTCAAGAATTTTCTTCACCGCACATGCTTCGCATGTAGAAAGCTTTGCTTTCATTATACTTTACTTTTTGAGAGTATGGATAGCGGTGCACAAAAACCGAAGCCTAGGAGATTGGCGTTTCTCAATTTCGAGATGCCTCAAACCCTTGATGCACATACCATATCCCGTTAGGACTTGTCGTTCAATCGGACTTTGGCAAGACACAAACACCCGGCTATGTGAATGGTGCCGAGTTACTCATCCTCATGTTCAACGTCCCCAAACTTATGAAATTTTGCACTTTTCAATACATTTTCCTTGGCCCTCCCACATCAAACAAGCCTTTTTTCAATCACCTATCCTAATTCCCGGACGGTAAGAGGAGGGTTACATATTTCATTGAGGAGCTAGCATGATCAAGATATGAGAAAAGAAAAGAAGTGAATTGCCTTAGTCATCCTTAAATGGTGTAAAAGAACTTGCAATATAGCTTCGACTATTATTTCATTCTCTTATCAAAACAACTAAATCATATAACTTATTCATGTATTCAAGTAACAAAAGCAATTTCATTCATGCTATAGTCAAGATCTCAACACAACTAAGCATCTTTTTACCTATCCATATACACGAATTTCATCATAGAGGTCATTTCCATATAAGAAGCACTTAAAATTCTTGAAAATTCATAGGTTTTGAAAAAGTTCATGAAAATGCGAGTGTCATAATAGAAAGCAAGCCGTGCAAGAGTTATTACAAGCCAAATTGTCAAGAGTAGTGGAAAGTACATAGAGTGCTAGAATGAAACATAAGGTATTGTAAGTACCCCCACCCCATACTTGACATCCACATTGTCCCCAATGTGAAAATCAAGCATAAGAAGGAGAAAAATACTTACAATGTAAAAGAAGCGGAAGCTCAATCCTCTGTCGGTGGTGGAGGTGGTGGATATGGATACATCGGTGCGGAGGGATCGTAGAAGTGGCCGAACTGGTGGTAGTACATGTCCCTCATCTGGCCATCATAGGATGAATGCCTAGCGTCCGTCTCCTCCCTGTAGTTCCTGAACTGTGTGTTCAGGGTGTCATAATCGGTGCGGAGGACACGGTACTCGGTGCTGAGGCTCTGGAAGCTAGTGACTAGCTCCCTGAAATGGCGTGGAGCTCGGCGTCCTCGTCTAGGGCCTGGAGCATGTGCATAAGAGTGTCGATGTGGCTGCATGTCATCCTCCGTCTCCTCCTCCTGCCTACTAGTCCTGCTCGGTCCTGCTCCATGAGTGTCAGTGTCCATGGCATCCGTAGCTTGCCCGTTGTGGGTATCGCTCTCAAACTCGAGCATGGTCTCCTGTCCTCCATCCTCATCCTCCTCTGAGTCACCTGCATCATCATCATAGTAAGTAGGAGGTGAGAACTCCTCAAGCATCGCCTCAAAGGTCTCCTTCCAGTTCCTCTTATTCCGAATGGTGTATTCGGATTTCCATATGATCTCGGACGGTTTCTTCTTCGGATCTCTATGCCATGGCATCGGCACATGAAGAGTTCCTCTCCCTCGAGGAATCAAGACCTGTCAAACCACTAACCTCTGTGAGCCTAAAGGAAGGGCACTCTCAGCTAGAGTGCATCCCGAGAAGTCATAACCTAGAGTCCTAGCCACGTGAGTAACTAAGCCTCCTGCACATATGTCACCCTTGGCTTTGTTGGCTATCTTTCCTAGATAGTCAGCAAGCATGGTGGAGATGTCGGGAGTGGTGGTGGATGTCATGCAGTAGAGGATGAAAAGCTCATCAGCCTTGAGCTTCTGCGGAGTCTCAGTCCTGGCATACAAACTCTCACTGAGTATCCTATGTACTACCTTGAAGGAAAGGTTGTACATGCTTGTCTCCTTGGAGTTTCCGGGTCTCCACTTATCCCCGCCGTACTCTCCTACGGAAATAGCCTCCCAAAAATCATTAGCATTGAGGCCTCTAGCAAATGTGCCTGCATCTGAATAAGAAAAGCCAAACAAGTCGCCAAAAGCATCAATAGACAAAGTGTGGTCTTGGCTCATGAGGCGGAAAGTGACCATCCTTTCCCTAGGATCGTGCTCAAATGTGCTAAGGAATTCTAGGGTGATCTCCCTATAAGCATCTTCCCTGATCGTAGCAAACTGTCTCAACCCTGCTCTATCAAGCATCATATCAACATCCTCTCGAACATATAACGAATCTAAGTCATCAAGTACAATGTAGCGAGGAGGGGTGAATGGGCGATCTATAATGCGTTCATAGCGTTTCTTGTGCTTGGATAGGGGCGGGGGGAGCTTAGGGATATTGGTTGGTGGTGGAGGTGGGGCAGGGGATTTGGAAGAAGATCCCTTCTTCTTCCCCGTGTTTCTAGTTATTCTCTTGACAAGATCCATTCTAAGTCTAAAAATCAACCTGTTCTTCACAAAAATCGACCGATTTTTCTGGGCTGGGTCGATTTTTATCTCGATTCCAACGATTCTCACAATTCTGTAAAGTCTTGTTCAATCTATCACCACACACAGTTCTCTACAATGAATCCTAAGCAAATTCCTCTATCAATTCCAACAACAAAGCACTTCCTAGGCAACTTCGATTTCAAGTGAGAAAACTTAGGTTTTGGAAAGAAAAACCTGAATTCCTTATGGAGCAGTCGATTGCCGTGCGTGTTGTTGTTAGATCCGTGTTCCTTGTTGAAAATGCTTCAGTTTGGAGTCAAGAATCTCTTGAAATGGTTAAGAAATGAGGATTTGGGGGTGTGGCGATTTTCCGGCGTTCTTGAGAGAGGGGAATCGAGAGTTGAAGATGTGGGAATGAAGAAGATCGAGTGTGAAGTTCTTATATAGGGTCGACGATTTCTGAAGAAAATCGGCCGATTTTTCTGGTCGATTTATTTGTCGGGGCGATTTTTCTCTCTGACCGAAAAAAATCGGACGATTTATTTTGGCAGGTCGATCTCCAGGTCGATTTTTGTTTCTGTTGTGAAAAATCGTCTTGCTCTGTTACGGAATCGGACGATCTTCTTATGGTAGGTCGATTTCCTTCCTTGTTTTTCTTGAATCTCGAAGATATAACTTAATTGTGCTCCATTCTCCGTGAATCTCTCACATTTGAGCCTAGTTTCCTGCGATTAATGACACGACAAACCAAGAGTGCATCGAGGAACATATAAAAACGAAAAAAGAAGAAACAAAGCAATTAATCTATTCTAACTAAATGAGGGAAAGAAGGGAAAACTATACTATTATTGGGTTGCCTCCCAAGAAGCGCTTTATTTATCGTCTTTAGCTGGACGGTGTATGATGTTGTGTTCAATGGAGGAGGATAGGAGCTATCTCCTCGACCGGAGCTTCCGGTGTGTATTTCTTCAACCGTTGGCCATTAACCTTGAAACTTCCGCTTTGTTCACCCCATACTTCAACTGCACCATGGGGGAAAATTCTTTTAATCACAAAAGGTCCTGTCCAACGGGATTTGAGCTTACCTGGAAATAGACGCAGCCTTGAGTTGAATAGGAGGACTTGGTCTCCTTCCTTCAAGTCTTTCGGGATGATGTGCTTGTCATGCCAGCGCTTTGTCCGTTCCTTGTAAATCTTTGCGTTCTCATACGCGTTCAGTCGGAGCTCATCTAGCTCATTGATGTCTAAGAGCCGTTTCTCTCTGGCTTCTTTCATGTCGAAGTTGAGCCACTTGATAGCCCAATAAGCCTTGTGTTCTAGATCTACAGGAAGATGACATGATTTACCATAAACGAGATTATAGGGAGTCGTACCTATTGGTGTTTTGAAGGCTGTCCTGTATGCCCATAGTGCATCGTCAAGCTTCATTGACCAATCTTTCCTCGTTTTAGAGACGGTCTTCTCTAAAATCCCTTTGATCTCTCTATTGGATATCTCGACTTGTCCGCTTGTTTGCGGATGGTAAGGTGTAGCTATCTTATGGGTCACCCCATACTTAGCTAATAGAGTCTCGAATCGACGGGCTGTGAAATGCGTACCTCCGTCACTAATGATGGTTCGGGGAGTTCCGAACCTTGGGAAGATCGTTTTGTTGAGGAACTTCACCACTACCATTGCATCATTAGTAGGGGAAGCGATTGCCTCCACCCATCTTGAGACATAATCTACGGCAAGAAGTATATACTGGTTGCCGCATGAAGATGGGAAAGGTCCCATAAAGTCGATGCCCCATACATCAAAGATCTCTACTTCTTGTATGTTGTTGAGAGGCATCTCATTCCTCTTGGATATATTACCTGTCCTTTGACAAGCATCACAAGAAACAACAAACTTTTGCACATCTTTGAAAAGTGTAGGCCAATAAAAGCCGGAGCGAAGTACCTTAGCACAAGTCTTGTGGGAACTAGCATGTCCGCCACATGGTAGAGAATGGCAGTGTCGGATGACACTATCTATCTCATCTTCGGGAATACATCTCCTGTAGATGCCATCTGGACCTCTTTTGAATAGGAGAGGTTCGTTCCAATAAAAATGCCGGACGTCTCTCAAGAACTTCTTCTTTTGAGCATATGAAAGTCCGGGTGGAATCTCTTGACAAACAAGGTAATTTACAATGTCAGCAAACCATGGGTCATTACCTTGTGATATGTGTTGAAGACACTCTTCAATCTCGTGTAGTTGTTCGTCAGGGAAGGAGTCGTCTATCGGAAGCTCATCCGACTCGCCGGTGAGTTGCGGAAGACGACTAAGGTGATCTGCGACGGAGTTCTCCGATCCTTTCTTATCACGGATCTCTAAATCAAACTCTTGTAAGAGTAGGATCCATCGTAGAAGCCTTGGCTTCGCATCCTTCTTCGTGAATAAGTATCGGATTGCGGAGTGGTCCGTATAGACTATTACTTTCGCACCTACAAGATAGGAACGAAATTTCTCAAATGCATATACTACGGCTAAAAGTTCCTTTTCCGTAGTTGCGTAGTTGTATTGAGCCTCATCTAGCGTTTTGCTAGCGTAGTAGATGGCATGAGTGCGACCATCTTTCTTCTGTCCAAGAACGGCTCCTATAGCGACATCGCTTGCGTCGCACATGACCTCGAAAGGAAGAGTCCAATCGGGTGGTTGAATGATTGGTGCCGAAATCAAAGCTTCTTTGATCCTGCAAAAAGCATCTAAGCAATCTTTCGAAAATTCGAAAGTCGCATCTTTCATCAAAAGATTAGTCAAAGGTTTTGAAATCTTAGAAAAATCCTTTATGAATCTCCTATAGAAGTCTGCATGTCCTAAGAAGCTTCTAATTCCTTTTACTGATGAAGGGGGAGGTAACTTCTCAATGGTCTCTATTTTTGATCGATCTACCTCTATTCCCCTTTGTGACACTAAGTGACCTAACACAATTCCTTCGGTGACCATGAAATGACACTTTTCCCAGTTTAAGACTAAGTTAGTGTCCTCACATCTCTTAAGAACTAGTGAAAGGTTATAGAGACAGTTATCAAAGGAAGAACCATATACCGAAAAGTCGTCCATGAAGACTTCCATGATATTCTCTACGTATTCGGAGAAGATTGCCATCATACACCTTTGGAAGGTGGCTGGAGCGTTGCATAAACCGAATGGCATTCTTCTATAAGCGAACGTACCCCATGGGCACGTAAAGGTTGTCTTCTCTTGATCATCCGGATGAATTGGTATCTGAAAGAAACCGCTATATCCATCTAAATAACAAAAGTAGGCATGTTGAGCTAACCTTTCCAACATTTGATCGATGAAAGGAAGGGGGAAGTGGTCCTTCCTCGTGGCCACGTTCAGTTTGCGGTAGTCGATGCACATTCGCCACCCTGTAACTGTCCGTGTGGGGATGAGTTCGTTGTTCTTGTTGGAAACAACGGTAATGCCTCCTTTCTTGGGTACTACTTGTACTGGACTCACCCATTTGCTATCAGAAATAGGGAAGATGATACCTGCATCAAGTAGCTTAAGGATTTCTTTCTTCACGACCTCCTTCATTGCCGGGTTTAACCGTCTTTGAGGTTGGCGTGAAGGTTTGTAATCCTCTTCCATCAATATTTTGTGCATACATAGAGAAGGCTTTATTCCTACTAAATCATCAATGGTGTAACCTAGTGCTCTCCTATGTTGCTTCAAAACATGCATGAGTTTCTCTAATTCATCATCATTCAAATTTGCATTGACTATAACTGGGTATGTGGAATTAGTGCCAAGAAATGCGTACCTTAAATGCGTGGGAAGTTGCTTCAATTCTAACGATGGAGGTACCTTGGTTGGTGATGAATCGTGACTTTCGGATGTTGTGGGGGAGGTCTCTATAGGTGTGGGTACTTCATCATTAGATTCGGAAGCGGCTGCGGTGAAGTCCGGAGAATCCATAGAATCACTCAGTGAATCGACCCCCTCTATAATAAATCGGTCGATCTCCTGCACGATTTTTCTTTCTGTTGGAAAAATTCGTGCTTCCTCTGTATGAATCGGGCGATTTATTGTCGTCGGGTCGATTTTAGTTTCTGTCGGAAAAAATCGTGCTACCTCTTCATGAATCGGACGATTTATTTCTGGTAGGTCGATTTTTGTTTCTGTTGAAAAAAATCGTGCTGAATCTTCAGAAATCGGACGATTTATTTCCGACAGGTCGATTTTCTTCACAGTTTCCGGAGTCCACTCTAGCTCTTCAATTTTTGCTTCTAGCTCTTCCTCCACAGCATTTAATGCTTTCACATCCTCATTGCAGTTATGTTCTATCCCTTCCTCCATGATGCTCATGCTAAGAACCTTTTGAAGAGGGTCTTTCATCAAGATCGAACTTACTATCTCTCTAGACTCTTCTTCCTCAACAATTTCAAAAACGTCATCTTTCAAGGCTGGCTCCTTGATTAAGGAAGATGGTATGAACTCTATCTTTTCTTCACCGATGTGGAAGGATAGCTGGCCGTTCTTGCAATCCACCATGCACCCAGATGTGGCGAGGAATGGTCTCCCAAGGATGATGGGAACTGGGTAATCTGCAGGTATGTCAAGAACGACAAAATCTATAGGTATGTAAAACTTACCTAGCTTTACCGGGATGTCTTCTAATATTCCCACCGGCTTAGTGGTAGAACGATCAGCCATGTAGAGTGTGATCTTCACCGGTCTAGGCTCTCCTAGACCAACTGCCTTGCATAGAGCTAGAGGTATGATACTCACACTTGCTCCAAGGTCACAAAGAGCATCATAGGTAGCTTCTCCCAAGGTGATGGGTATGCAAAAGGATCCTGGATCGCGGAGCTTGGGTGGCATATTCTCCGTCATAGTCTTGATGAGTTCGGATGACTCCATACTCATCTTGACTTCTCCTATATCTTCCAATTTCCTCTTGTTGGAGAGGATCTCCTTGAGGAATTTCCCGTAAGCCGGCATACCTAAAATCGCATCCATAAAAGGTATGTTAATATGGAGCTTACTCATAAGTTCAACAAACTTACCGAAATGTTTATCTAGGCGTGCTCGCGCTCTAGATTGAGGAAAAGGTAGAGGTGGTTTGTAAGCGGGAGGAGGAACATAGACTTCTTCCTTCTCTTTTGCCTCTCCTTCTTTTGTGGAGGTATCAACTACTTTAGGTTGAGGGTCGGCGGTTGTCTTCCCGCTCCTAGTAGTTATAGCCATAACCCTTCCCTTTGGGTTATCTTCTGTCTTTCCGGGAAGCTTCCCTTGATCTCTTGGAACTTCTCCGGCCTTGTTGAATACTTGGTTTTCTAAAGCTTTGTGAGCTTTGTCAACCGAAGTTATGTAACTCTCCAATCCTTGTAGCTTGCCTAGGATCGTTTCTAGCATGGGATCGGGTTTGTTTGATCCGCTCGATTGTTCCTGACTTGTAGAAGGGGTAGAAGAAGATGGAGGTGTTAGAGCCTTTTCAGCATATGAGTAAGGATTACCTGAACCTTGCTGATTTGACCTCCAATTGTTGTTATTCGAGTTCCTGTTGTTGTTGTTGTTGTTCCAATTGGAGTTTCGGTTGTTATTGTTGTTGTTGCTCCAATTGGAGTTCCGGTTATCATTCCTTTGATTGTTGTCTCGCCCCATGTAGTTGGCTTCTTGCTCTTTAGTCTTTTGAAGACTCGTTTTGAGCACTTCCCTCAATTCCTTGATGTCATCTTTGAGGGAGAATATTTGTGTTTGAGCCGCTTGATTCAACTTGGCTCCCGGATCGCCTTGATTCCGGCTACTTGATTCCACCTTCCGGTGGGAATACTTCTCAATCACTTGGGCTTGCTTCTCAATGAAGTCCCAAGCATCATCCTCTCTCATATCCATGAATGTGCCGCAAGATAGAGATTGGAGGTTGAATTGTGTTTCCACATCCAACCCTTTGTAGTAGATCTCTAATAATTCCAGCTTGGAAATGCCATGGTGTGGGCAATCCAACAAGAGATCTTGAAACCTTTCCCAAGAATGAAACAAGCTTTCGTTAGGTTTCATAGAAAAAGCATTTATTTTACCTCTCAATTCCGCCGTTTTGGATGGCGGAAAGAACTTGGTGAGGAATTCCGAAGACAATTCCTCCCATGTAGCTATCTTCGCAGCTGGAAGTGTTTGGTACCAAGCTAGAGCTTTGTCCTTCAAAGAGAAGAAGAACGGCTTGATCTTGTAGTTGCTTGTGGTAGCCTTCTTCGGCTTCATAGTCTCCATGAGAATCTCAAAATTCAGCAAGTGTTGATGCGGAGATTCAGTACTTGCTCCGCCATATTGACTTTGGCGGACCATAGTGATGACTTGTGGTGAGAAGCTAAACTCTTGGATGTCTTCAGCTCCGAAATCCACACCTAGACGGCGTGGTTGCTGAATTGGATCCATCCGTTGCCCCAAAGTTCGGGGTCTATCTTCGGTATTGACAGCTCTAACATTCCTAGTCGTGATACGAGGGACGACCTTAGGTGTTGGAGTGTTTCGGTGAGGACGAAGTGACGGATCAATCTCTTCAAGTTTCGGCATATCCGGATCAATCTCATCATCATCGGATGAGTCATTCTGAATGGATTTGGTTGGTGTCCTGACTTTCTTCTTCTTCTTGGAGTCGTTCAACTCCAACTTCATGTCCAACATCATAGCTCTTAGTTCATCAATCTGAAATTGATGACTTATTTCAGCTTCCTTTCGAGCCTTCTCACTCAGCTGGAGTTGGCGTTGAGCTTCGTTCAATTCAGCCTTGTAGTTTCTCTCATCGTTTTCAGCCATTTTCTTCTCCTTCAACTTTCTCCTCAAAGTTCTTTCTAATTCGGGATCGAAAGGAATTAGATCTTTAGTGGATCTAGTCCTTCGCATATACCTAAAGAACCTGCGAAGATCACTCAAGTAGACAATTCAAATCACAAGAGCAAGAGCTCTCAAGCTAGACAACCGAAAACCGGATTTGATCTAGACCAAATCCCCGGCAACGGCGCCAAAAACTTGTTCGCTCAAAAGGGTGTGCGTCAAAGTCTTAATATTTATATCTAGAACTCAAAAGCAAAGCGAACCCGCAGTGTACGGATCGGCTGTAGAAAGGTAAGAATTCCAGAGTCGAACTCAGGGATTTGGTGAGAAAGTTTCCAATTTCAATTATCTAGCGAAAGCATAAAAGCTTTTGTGATATGATAAAGAGAGAAATGATTCCAAGGATTCAAGTATCCGATTTAGGCTTTCGATTCAAGACACTTCTATAGATATAGGACATAATTATTATTGCCAAGATTAAATGTTCAAAAGTAGGATTCGTACGATGAAGTTCCGAAACCTATATAACTAATCTAAAGGTCCTCTCTATAAGGGTTGTTGAGGCTACAATATAGAAAGATCTAAAGACAAGAATTATGTTCAAACTAACTATCCAAAACTCCAGGATATGACTCTCCAAAGTATGAATAGAAAGCACACTTAAAATCTTAATAAAGGATGTTGAGTCTCTTTATTACCCAAATCTTGCGATTTTAATCTATTAAATGTAGAAACAGGTTTGAAGTGTATTCAAACATTCAATTAGAGGGTAAAAAGGTTAATCAAGATTGGGATTTAGGCAAGGATTAGCTTTGATTAAAGATTGATTCAATTAAAGTTCGTCAGAAGAAATAAATCGTCCTGTTCATAAGAAAAATCGGCCGATTTTCCTCAAGAACAGCCCGATTTTCCTGTTTGTCGCAAAACTAAAATCTAAATTCTCAGGGTCCTAATGTTTGAATGAGTTCAGTCTATCATCATCTAAGCCTTAATCATCAACTATTCTCCCCAGAATCACAAGGTTTTTAGCCAACCATTTTCAAAATCGAATCAAATTAATTATTGAAGAAGATATCGCAAAGAAACCAAATCTTAAAACGAAAAATTCTATAACTTTCAAATCTGTAAAATAATCGTCAAATCTGTTCAATGTATCTCTCAACAACTCAAATTCGTGTTCACAAACCACAAACAAGACAATGGAACAAAGAAATCTCACAATCAAAGATCAAGAATGATTTTCCGGCAAAAGCTCTTCAATCTCTCTCCAAGAATCGTTGATTTCTCTAAAACGTGTAAAGATTATCTGGTGCGACCTCCTCGTCTTCGTTCGTAGGGTTCTCTTCTATAGTTTCTTGCAGATGGGCCGTTTGGCAAAACTTCCATCTAGCCCAAATTAATTGGGCTTTATGTCGTCTTTTCATTTGGCCGAATCGTGAAGAAAATCGACCCAGTCGATTTTGGTACAAAACCGTTCGATTTCAATGTGTGAAAATCGTCCGATTTATGTGTACATTAGAACGATTTTCTTCAACAGAAAGTGCTCTTCCTTTGGTTCGTCTTCTATGCTTCTCCTTTGCAATCCCTTAGCCTTTTGTGCTCCTTCTAAGACTTCTTTAGCTTCCTTAACATCCTTAGATGCCTCTTGCTCCATTTTTGCTTCCAATTCAACTCTATTTACCTGCAATTCATCAAAATCTCGTGTAGACCTCTATTTCCGACAATTGGTTGAATAGAACATAAAAGGTATGCAAAATTCCTCTAAATGCAAGGTAAATAGAGATAATGTGCTGCAATATGCATGAATATGATGATACATAATTCATGTCATCAAAATACCCCATACTTGCCTCTTGCTTGTCCCTAAGCAAGACTCAAATTCAGAATATAAGATGTCATGGATTATGCACGTATGAAACTCAAAAATTTTTCTTTTGGTAGTGCTCCTTTTTATTGGATCGCTCTCAAAGTGATATTTCAAGGCATAAAGGGGCAAAGCATATATCAATGGTGACTATAAGATGAACAAACTCCCTTTTCTTCCTTGAAGCCATAAATAAAGAACATGATAAAGGTGTAGAGGCAATCAAATTCAAACAAATCTAAGCCATTAAGTCTTGAACACATGCATAAAAGTCTCAAGGTCTTCTAATCAAAGAAAGGGTTCAAGAAACGTATTAAGGGAAGGAGTTCTTTTTGGCAATTGTGGTGCTAATCCGGGAAAGAGGAACACATAACACCTTCAAGAATTTTCTTCACCGCACATGCTTCGCATGTAGAAAGCTTTGCTTTCATTATACTTTACTTTTTGAGAGTATGGATAGCGGTGAACAAAAACCGAAGCCTAGGAGATTGGCGTTTCTCAATTTCGAGATGTCTCAAACCCTTGATGCACATACCATATCCCGTTAGGACTTGTCGTTCAATCGGACTTTGGCAAGACACAAACACCCGGCTATGTGAATGGTGCCGAGTTACTCATCCTCATGTTCAACGTCCCCAAACTTATGAAATTTTGCACTTTTCAATACATTTTCCTTGGCCCTCCCACATCAAACAGGCCTTTTTTCAATCACCTATCCTAATTCCCGGACGGTAAGAGGAGGGTTACATATTTCATTGAGGAGCTAGCATGATCAAGATATGAGAAAAGAAAAGAAGTGAATTGCCTTAGTCATCCTTAAATGGTGTAAAAGAACTTGCAATATAGCTTCGACTATTATTTCATTCTCTTATCAAAACAACTAAATCATATAACTTATTCATGTATTCAAGTAACAAAAGCAATTTCATTCATGCTATAGTCAAGATCTCAACACAACTAAGCATCTTTTTACCTATCCATATACACGAATTTCATCATAGAGGTCATTTCCATATAAGAAGCACTTAAAATTCTTGAAAATTCATAGGTTTTGAAAAAGTTCATGCAAATGCGAGTGTCATAATAGAAAGCAAGCCGTGCAAGAGTTATTACAAGCCAAATTGTCAAGAGTAGTGGAAAGTACATAGAGTGCTAGAATGAAACATAAGGTATTGTAAGTACCCCCACCCCATACTTGACATCCACATTGTCCCCAATGTGAAAATCAAGCATAAGAAGGAGAAAAATACTTACAATGTAAAAGAAGCGGAAGCTCAATCCTTTGTCGGTGGTGGAGGTGGTGGATATGGATACATCGGTGCGGAGGGATCGTAGAAGTGGCCGAACTGGTGGTAGTACATGTCCCTCATCTGGCCATCATAGGATGAATGCCTAGCGTCCGTCTCCTCCCTGTAGTTCCTGAACTGTGTGTTCAGGGTGTCATAATCGGTGCGGAGGACACGGTAGTCGGTGCTGAGGCTCTGGAAGCTAGTGACTAGCTCCCTGAAATGGCGTGGAGCTCGGCGTCCTCGTCTAGGGCCTGGAGCATGTGCATAAGAGTGTCGAGGTGGATGCATGTCATCCTCCGTCTCCTCCTCCTGCCTACTAGTCCTGCTCGGTCCTGCTCCATGAGTGTCAGTGTCCATGGCATCCGTAGCTTGCCCGCTGTGGGTATCGCTCTCAAACTCGAGCATGGTCTTCTGTCCTCCATCCTCATCCTCCTCTGAGTCACCTGCATCATCATCATAGTAAGTAGGAGGTGAGAACTCCTCAAGCATCGCCTCAAAGGTCTCCTTCCAGTTCCTCTTATTCCGAATGGTGTATTCGGATTTCCATATGATCTCGGACGGTTTCTTCTTCGGATCTCTATGCCATGGCATCGGCACATGAAGAGTTCCTCTCCCTCGAGGAATCAAGACCTGTCAAACCACTAACCTCTGTGAGCCTAAAGGAAGGGCACTCTCAGCTAGAGTGCATCCCGAGAAGTCATAACCTAGAGTCCTAGCCACGTGAGTAACTAAGCCTCCTGCACATATGTCACCCTTGGCTTTGTTGGCTATCTTTCCTAGATAGTCAGCAAGCATGGTGGAGATGTCGGGAGTGGTGGTGGATGTCATGCAGTAGAGGATGAAAAGCTCATCAGCCTTGAGCTTCTGCGGAGTCTCAGTCCTGGCATACAAACTCTCACTGAGTATCCTATGTACTACCTTGAAGGAAAGGTTGTACATGCTTGTCTCCTTGGAGTTTCCGGGTCTCCACTTATCCCCGCCGTACTCTCCTACGGAAATAGCCTCCCAAAAATCATTAGCATTGAGGCCTCTAGCAAATGTGCCTGCATCTGAATAAGAAAAGCCAAACAAGTCGCCAAAAGCATCAATAGACAAAGTGTGGTCTTGGCTCATGAGGCGGAAAGTGACCATCCTTTCCCTAGGATCGTGCTCAAATGTGCTAAGGAATTCTAGGGTGATCTCCCTATAAGCATCTTCCCTGATCGTAGCAAACTGTCTCAACCCTGCTCTATCAAGCATCATATCAACATCCTCTCGAACATATAACGAATCTAAGTCATCAAGTACAATGTAGCGAGGAGGGGTGAATGGGCGATCTATAATGCGTTCATAGCGTTTCTTGTGCTTGGATAGGGGCGGGGGGAGCTTAGGGATATTGGTTGGTGGTGGAGGTGGGGCAGGGGATTTGGAAGAAGATCCCTTCTTCTTCCCCGTGTTTCTAGTTATTCTCTTGACAAGATCCATTCTAAGTCTAAAAATCGACCTGTTCTTCACAAAAATCGACCGATTTTTCTGGGCTGGGTCGATTTTTATCTCGATTCCAACGATTCTCACAATTCTGTAAAGTCTTGTTCAATCTATCACCACACACAGTTCTCTACAATGAATCCTAAGCAAATTCCTCTATCAATTCCAACAACAAAGCACTTCCTAGGCAACTTCGATTTCAAGTGAGAAAACTTAGGTTTTGGAAAGAAAAACCTGAATTCCTTATGGAGCAGTCGATTGCCGTGCGTGTTGTTGTTAGATCCGTGTTCCTTGTTGAAAATGCTTCAGTTTGGAGTCAAGAATCTCTTGAAATGGTTAAGAAATGAGGATTTGGGGGTGTGGCGATTTTCCGGCGTTCTTGAGAGAGGGGAATCGAGAGTTGAAGATGTGGGAATGAAGAAGATCGAGTGTGAAGTTCTTATATAGGGTCGACGATTTCTGAAGAAAATCGGCCGATTTTTCTGGTCGATTTATTTGTCGGGGCGATTTTTCTCTCTGACCGAAAAAAATCGGACGATTTATTTTGGCAGGTCGATCTCCAGGTCGATTTTTGTTTCTGTTGTGAAAAATCGTCTTGCTCTGTTACGGAATCGGACGATCTTCTTATGGTAGGTCGATTTCCTTCCTTGTTTTTCTTGAATCTCGAAGATATAACTTAATTGTGCTCCATTCTCCGTGAATCTCTCACATTTGAGCCTAGTTTCCTGCGATTAATGACACGACAAACCAAGAGTGCATCGAGGAACATATAAAAACGAAAAAAGAAGAAACAAAGCAATTAATCTATTCTAACTAAATGAGGGAAAGAAGGGAAAACTATACTATTATTGGGTTGCCTCCCAAGAAGCGCTTTATTTATCGTCTTTAGCTGGACGGTGTATGATGTTGTGTTCAATGGAGGAGGATAGGAGCTATCTCCTCGACCGGAGCTTCCGGTGTGTATTTCTTCAACCGTTGGCCATTAACCTTGAAACTTCCGCTTTGTTCACCCCATACTTCAACTGCACCATGGGGGAAAATTCTTTTAATCACAAAAGGTCCTGTCCAACGGGATTTGAGCTTACCCGGAAATAGACGCAGCCTTGAGTTGAATAGGAGGACTTGGTCTCCTTCCTTCAAGTCTTTCGGGATGATGTGCTTGTCATGCCAGCGCTTTGTCCGTTCCTTGTAAATCTTTGCGTTCTCATACGCGTTCAGTCGGAGCTCATCTAGCTCATTGATGTCTAAGAGCCGTTTCTCTCTGGCTTCTTTCATGTCGAAGTTGAGCCACTTGATAGCCCAATAAGCCTTGTGTTCTAGCTCTACAGGAAGATGACATGATTTACCATAAACGAGATTATAGGGAGTCGTACCTATTGGTGTTTTGAAGGCTGTCCTGTATGCCCATAGTGCATCGTCAAGCTTCATTGACCAATCTTTCCTCGTTTTAGAGACGGTCTTCTCTAAAATCCCTTTGATCTCTCTATTGGATATCTCGACTTGTCCGCTTGTTTGCGGATGGTAAGGTGTAGCTATCTTATGGGTCACCCCATACTTAGCTAATAGAGTCTCGAATCGACGGGCTGTGAAATGCGTACCTCCGTCACTAATGATGGTTCGGGGAGTTCCGAACCTTGGGAAGATCGTTTTGTTGAGGAACTTCACCACTACCATTGCATCATTAGTAGGGGAAGCGATTGCCTCCACCCATCTTGAGACATAATCTACGGCAAGAAGTATATACTGGTTGCCGCATGAAGATGGGAAAGGTCCCATAAAGTCGATGCCCCATACATCAAAGATCTCTACTTCTTGTATGTTGTTGAGAGGCATCTCATTCCTCTTGGATATATTACCTGTCCTTTGACAAGCATCACAAGAAACAACAAACTTTTGCACATCTTTGAAAAGTGTAGGCCAATAAAAGCCGGAGCGAAGTACCTTAGCACAAGTCTTGTGGGAACTAGCATGTCCGCCACATGGTAGAGAATGGCAGTGTCGGATGACACTATCTATCTCATCTTCGGGAATACATCTCCTGTAGATGCCATCTGGACCTCTTTTGAATAGGAGAGGTTCGTTCCAATAAAAATGCCGGACGTCTCTCAAGAACTTCTTCTTTTGAGCATATGAAAGTCCGGGTGGAATCTCTTGACAAACAAGGTAATTTACAATGTCAGCAAACCATGGGTCATTACCTTGTGATATGTGTTGAAGACACTCTTCAATCTCGTGTAGTTGTTCGTCAGGGAAGGAGTCGTCTATCGGAAGCTCATCCGACTCGCCGGTGAGTTGCGGAAGACGACTAAGGTGATCTGCGACGGAGTTCTCCGATCCTTTCTTATCACGGATCTCTAAATCAAACTCTTGTAAGAGTAGGATCCATCGTAGAAGCCTTGGCTTCGCATCCTTCTTCGTGAATAAGTATCGGATTGCGGAGTGGTCCGTATAGACTATTACTTTCGCACCTACAAGATAGGAACGAAATTTCTCAAATGCATATACTACGGCTAAAAGTTCCTTTTCCGTAGTTGCGTAGTTGTATTGAGCCTCATCTAGCGTTTTGCTAGCGTAGTAGATGGCATGAGTGCGACCATCTTTCTTCTGTCCAAGAACGGCTCCTATAGCGACATCGCTTGCGTCGCACATGACCTCGAAAGGAAGAGTCCAATCGGGTGGTTGAATGATTGGTGCCGAAATCAAAGCTTCTTTGATCCTGCAAAAAGCATCTAAGCAATCTTTCGAAAATTCGAAAGTCGCATCTTTCATCAAAAGATTAGTCAAAGGTTTTGAAATCTTAGAAAAATCCTTTATGAATCTCCTATAGAAGTCTGCATGTCCTAAGAAGCTTCTAATTCCTTTTACTGATGAAGGGGGAGGTAACTTCTCAATGGTCTCTATTTTTGATCGATCTACCTCTATTCCCCTTTGTGACACTAAGTGACCTAACACAATTCCTTCGGTGACCATGAAATGACACTTTTCCCAGTTTAAGACTAAGTTAGTGTCCTCACATCTCTTAAGAACTAGTGAAAGGTTATAGAGACAGTTATCAAAGGAAGAACCATATACCGAAAAGTCGTCCATGAAGACTTCCATGATATTCTCTACGTATTCGGAGAAGATTGCCATCATACACCTTTGGAAGGTGGCTGGAGCGTTGCATAAACCGAATGGCATTCTTCTATAAGCGAACGTACCCCATGGGCACGTAAAGGTTGTCTTCTCTTGATCATCCGGATGAATTGGTATCTGAAAGAAACCGCTATATCCATCTAAATAACAAAAGTAGGCATGTTGAGCTAACCTTTCCAACATTTGATCGATGAAAGGAAGGGGGAAGTGGTCCTTCCTCGTGGCCACGTTCAGTTTGCGGTAGTCGATGCACATTCGCCACCCTGTAACTGTCCGTGTGGGGATGAGTTCGTTGTTCTTGTTGGCAACAACGGTAATGCCTCCTTTCTTGGGTACTACTTGTACTGGACTCACCCATTTGCTATCAGAAATAGGGAAGATGATACCTGCATCAAGTAGCTTAAGGATTTCTTTCTTCACGACCTCCTTCATTGCCGGGTTTAACCGTCTTTGAGGTTGGCGTGAAGGTTTGTAATCCTCTTCCATCAATATTTTGTGCATACATAGAGAAGGCTTTATTCCTACTAAATCATCAATGGTGTAACCTAGTGCTCTCCTATGTTGCTTCAAAACATGCATGAGTTTCTCTAATTCATCATCATTCAAATTTGCATTGACTATAACTGGGTATGTGGAATTAGTGCCAAGAAATGCGTACCTTAAATGCGTGGGAAGTTGCTTCAATTCTAACGATGGAGGTACCTTGGTTGGTGATGAATCGTGACTTTCGGATGTTGTGGGGGAGGTCTCTATAGGTGTGGGTACTTCATCATTAGATTCGGAAGCGGCTGCGGTGAAGTCCGGAGAATCCATAGAATCACTCAGTGAATCGACCCCCTCTATAATAAATCGGTCGATCTCCTGCACGATTTTTCTTTCTGTTGGAAAAATTCGTGCTTCCTCTGTATGAATCGGGCGATTTATTGTCGTCGGGTCGATTTTAGTTTCTGTCGGAAAAAATCGTGCTACCTCTTCATGAATCGGACGATTTATTTCTGGTAGGTCGATTTTTGTTTCTGTTGAAAAAAATCGTGCTGAATCTTCAGAAATCGGACGATTTATTTCCGACAGGTCGATTTTCTTCACAGTTTCCGGAGTCCACTCTAGCTCTTCAATTTTTGCTTCTAGCTCTTCCTCCACAGCATTTAATGCTTTCACATCCTCATTGCAGTTATGTTCTATCCCTTCCTCCATGATGCTCATGCTAAGAACCTTTTGAAGAGGGTCTTTCATCAAGATCGAACTTACTATCTCTCTAGACTCTTCTTCCTCAACAATTTCAAAAACGTCATCTTTCAAGGCTGGCTCCTTGATTAAGGAAGATGGTATGAACTCTATCTTTTCTTCACCGATGTGGAAGGATAGCTGGCCGTTCTTGCAATCCACCATGCACCCAGATGTGGCGAGGAATGGTCTCCCAAGGATGATGGGAACTGGGTAATCTGCAGGTATGTCAAGAACGACAAAATCTATAGGTATGTAAAACTTACCTAGCTTTACCGGGATGTCTTCTAATATTCCCACCGGCTTAGTGGTAGAACGATCAGCCATGTAGAGTGTGATCTTCACCGGTCTAGGCTCTCCTAGACCAACTGCCTTGCATAGAGCTAGAGGTATGATACTCACACTTGCTCCAAGGTCACAAAGAGCATCATAGGTAGCTTCTCCCAAGGTGATGGGTATGCAAAAGGATCCTGGATCGCGGAGCTTGGGTGGCATATTCTCCGTCATAGTCTTGATGAGTTCGGATGACTCCATACTCATCTTGACTTCTCCTATATCTTCCAACTTCCTCTTGTTGGAGAGGATCTCCTTGAGGAATTTCCCGTAAGCCGGCATACCTAAAATCGCATCCATAAAAGGTATGTTAATATGGAGCTTACTCATAAGTTCAACAAACTTACCGAAATGTTTATCTAGGCGTGCTCGCGCTCTAGATTGAGGAAAAGGTAGAGGTGGTTTGTAAGCGGGAGGAGGAACATAGACTTCTTCCTTCTCTTTTGCCTCTCCTTCTTTTGTGGAGGTATCAACTACTTTAGGTTGAGGGTCGGCGGTTGTCTTCCCGCTCCTAGTAGTTATAGCCATAACCCTTCCCTTTGGGTTATCTTCTGTCTTTCCGGGAAGCTTCCCTTGATCTCTTGGAACTTCTCCGGCCTTGTTGAATACTTGGTTTTCTAAAGCTTTGTGAGCTTTGTCAACCGAAGTTATGTAACTCTCCAATCCTTGTAGCTTGCCTAGGATCGTTTCTAGCATGGGATCGGGTTTGTTTGATCCGCTCGATTGTTCCTGGCTTGTAGAAGGGGTAGAAGAAGATGGAGGTGTTAGAGCCTTTTCAGCATATGAGTAAGGATTACCTGAACCTTGCTGATTTGACCTCCAATTGTTGTTATTCGAGTTCCTGTTGTTGTTGTTGTTCCAATTGGAGTTTCGGTTGTTATTGTTGTTGTTGCTCCAATTGGAGTTCCGGTTATCATTCCTTTGATTGTTGTCTCGCCCCATGTAGTTGGCTTCTTGCTCTTTAGTCTTTTGAAGACTCGTTTTGAGCACTTCCCTCAATTCCTTGATGTCATCTTTGAGGGAGAATATTTGTGTTTGAGCCGCTTGATTCAACTTGGCTCCCGGATCGCCTTGATTCCGGCTACTTGATTCCACCTTCCGGTGGGAATACTTCTCAATCACTTGGGCTTGCTTCTCAATGAAGTCCCAAGCATCATCCTCTCTCATATCCATGAATGTGCCGCAAGATAGAGATTGGAGGTTGAATTGTGTTTCCACATCCAACCCTTTGTAGTAGATCTCTAATAATTCCAGCTTGGAAATGCCATGGTGTGGGCAATCCAACAAGAGATCTTGAAACCTTTCCCAAGAATGAAACAAGATTTCGTTAGGTTTCATAGAAAAAGCATTTATTTTACCTCTCAATTCCGCCGTTTTGGATGGCGGAAAGAACTTGGTGAGGAATTCCGAAGACAATTCCTCCCATGTAGCTATCTTCGCAGCTGGAAGTGTTTGGTACCAAGCTAGAGCTTTGTCCTTCAAAGAGAAGAAGAACGGCTTGATCTTGTAGTTGCTTGTGGTAGCCTTCTTCGGCTTCATAGTCTCCATGAGAATCTCAAAATTCAGCAAGTGTTGATGCGGAGATTCAGTACTTGCTCCGCCATATTGACTTTGGCGGACCATAGTGATGACTTGTGGTGAGAAGCTAAACTCTTGGATGTCTTCAGCTCCGAAATCCACACCTAGACGGCGTGGTTGCTGAATTGGATCCATCCGTTGCCCCAAAGTTCGGGGTCTATCTTCGGTATTGACAGCTCTAACATTCCTAGTCGTGATGCGAGGGACGACCTTAGGTGTTGGAGTGTTTCGGTGAGGACGAAGTGACGGATCAATCTCTTCAAGTTTCGGCATATCCGGATCAATCTCATCATCATCGGATGAGTCATTCTGAATGGATTTGGTTGGTGTCCTGACTTTCTTCTTCTTCTTGGAGTCGTTCAACTCCAACTTCATGTCCAACATCATAGCTCTTAGTTCATCAATCTGAAATTGATGACTTATTTCAGCTTCCTTTCGAGCCTTCTCACTCAGCTGGAGTTGGCGTTGAGCTTCGTTCAATTCAGCCTTGTAGTTTCTCTCATCGTTTTCAGCCATTTTCTTCTCCTTCAACTTTCTCCTCAAAGTTCTTTCTAATTCGGGATCGAAAGGAATTAGATCTTTAGTGGATCTAGTCCTTCGCATATACCTAAAGAACCTGCGAAGATCACTCAAGTAGACAATTCAAATCACAAGAGCAAGAGCTCTCAAGCTAGACAACCGAAAACCGGATTTGATCTAGACCAAATCCCCGGCAACGGCGCCAAAAACTTGTTCGCTCAAAAGGGTGTGCATCAAAGTCTTAATATTTATATCTAGAACTCAAAAGCAAAGCGAACCCGCAGTGTACGGATCGGCTGTAGAAAGGTAAAATTCCAGAGTCGAACTCAGGGATTTGGTGAGAAAGTTTCCAATTTCAATTATCTAGCGAAAGCATAAAAGCTTTTGTGATATGATAAAGAGAGAAATGATTCCAAGGATTCAAGTATCCGATTTAGGCTTTCGATTCAAGACACTTCTATAGATATAGGACAGAATTATTATTGCCAAGATTAAATGTTCAAAAGTAGGATTCGTACGATGAAGTTCCGAAACCTATATAACTAATCTAAAGGTCCTCTCTATAAGGGTTGTTGAGGCTACAATATAGAAAGATCTAAAGACAAGAATTATGTTCAAACTAACTATCCAAAACTCCAGGATATGACTCTCCAAAGTATGAATAGAAAGCACACTTAAAATCTTAATAAAGGATGTTGAGTCTCTTTATTACCCAAATCTTGCGATTTTAATCTATTAAATGTAGAAACAGGTTTGAAGTGTATTCAAACATTCAATTAGAGGGTAAAAAGGTTAATCAAGATTGGGATTTAGGCAA
>BSUD01000001.1:136595859-136626932 GCA_033239045.1 Fagopyrum esculentum | reverse complement strand
TGATTAAAGATTGATTCAATTAAAGTTCGTCAGAAGAAATAAATCGTCCTGTTCATAAGAAAAATCGGCCGATTTTCCTCAAGAACAGCCCGATTTTCCTGTTTGTCGCAAAACTAAAATCTAAATTCTCAGGGTCCTAATGTTTGAATGAGTTCAGTCTATCATCATCTAAGCCTTAATCATCAACTATTCTCCCCAGAATCACAAGGTTTTTAGCCAACCATTTTCAAAATCGAATCAAATTAATTATTGAAGAAGATATCGCAAAGAAACCAAATCTTGAACGAAAAATTCTATAACTTTCAAATCTGTAAAATAATCGTCAAATCTGTTCAATGTATCTCTCAACAACTCAAATTCGTGTTCACAAACCACAAACAAGACAATGGAACAAAGAAATCTCACAATCAAAGATCAAGAATGATTTTCCGGCAAAAGCTCTTCAATCTCTCTCCAAGAATCGTTGATTTCTCTAAAACGTGTAAAGATTATCTGGTGCGACCTCCTCGTCTTCGTTCGTAGGGTTCTCTTCTATAGTTTCTTGCAGATGGGCCGTTTGGCAAAACTTCCATCTAGCCCAAATTAATTGGGCTTTATGTCGTCTTTTCATTTGGCCGAATCGTGAAGAAAATTGACCCAGTCGATTTTGGTACAAAACCGTTCGATTTCAATGTGTGAAAATCGTCCGATTTATGTGTACATTAGAACGATTTTCTTCAACAGAAAGTGCTCTTCCTTTGGTTCGTCTTCTATGTTTCTCCTTTGCAATCCCTTAGCCTTTTGTGCTCCTTCTAAGACTTCTTTAGCTTCCTTAACATCCTTAGATGCCTCTTGCTCCATTTTTGCTTCCAATTCAACTCTATTTACCTGCAATTCATCAAAATCTCGTGTAGACCTCTATTTCTGACAATTGGTTGAATAGAACATAAAAGGTATGCAAAATTCCTCTAAATGCAAGGTAAATAGAGATAATGTGCTGCAATATGCATGAATATGATGATACATAATTCATGTCATCAAAGCCATCCTGATCAATGCGTGCCAAGTATTGTTATACAAAAACTCTACTAAGGGAAGATGATCTGACTACACTTGTCCCCAATCTAACACGCAGACTCTCAACATATCCTCCAAAGTTTGGATGGTCCGCTCAGACTGACCATCAGTATGAGGATAATATGTAGTCGTGAACTGCAGACTCGTACCTAGGGCTACATGCACTTCCTGCCAGAACCTCGAGGTGAACCGTCCATCTTTGTCAAAGACTATAGTCCTAGGTAGTCCATGAAGTCTCACTATTTGTCTAGTGAACTCCTCTGCTAATCAACTTACCGGCCACGTCTCCTTGATCGGAATGAAACGTGCGGTCTTCGTCAGTCGATCTACGATGACCCCGATAGCATCAAAGCCTCGGCTTGGTCTCAAACCGGTAACAAATTCATAGAGATGTCTTCCCACTTCCACTGAGGAACGGGAAGTGGGTGTAGCTTGCCTCCTTGTCGATGATACTCGATCTTGACCTGCTGACAGGTCGCACACTGAGCTACATATCTCATCACGTCTGACTTCTGAACTCCCCACCAGAAAGAGTGTTTGATATCCTGATATATCTTGCTCGTACCGGGGTGCAATGAGTAAGGTGAAGAGTGAGCCTCCTACAGGATCCATTGTCTCAACTCTCGATTAGAGGGTACACATGCGTTCTCCTGGTGTCTCAAAACTCCATCAGCACCAACTGCAAACTACGATGCCTCTCCTCGAGACATCGGATCTCGGATCTGTGTCAAATCTGGACAACTCTCCTCCTTCTGTCAGATCTCAACCAACATGTCATGTAACATCTCCAAGGTGGACAAATGGCTTTTGCAATCCGGAAAGTCGATATCCATCTCTACCCATGCATGGTCACGCTATAACTGTGGCTGAGTTGTCAGCCTAGCGATCTCCATCTTCCGGGGAGTCTTCTTACTGAAGGCATCAGCTACCACATTCGCCTTCCCCGGGTGGTATGAGATCTCAAGGTCAAAGTCCTTGATCAACTCCAACCATGTGCGCTGTCAGTTATTCAACTCTCGTTGAGTGAATATATACTTAAGACTCTTATAGTCTGTGAAGATCTGACATATAGCTCCGTACAGATAATGCCTTCAAATCTTCAAAGCGTGAACAACTACAACCAACTCTAGATCATGTGTAGGGTAATTCTCCTCGTACGTATTCAGTTGTCTAGACACGTAAGCAATCAGCTTACCCCTCTACATAAGAACGCGTCCCAATCCTAGCTTGGATGCATCGTTGTAGACCACAAAATCCTCAATGCCCTCTGGTTGAGCTAAGATAAGAGCAGAGGTCAACCTCTTCTTTAGCTTCTCAAAGCTCTGCATGCACGGCTCGGACCACAAGAACCTCATAGACTTCCTCAACAAGGAAGTGAGTGGTCGGGCAATATGTGAAAAGCTCTCCACGAAGCGACGGTAGTAGCCCGCTAGTCCTAAGAAGTTGCGTACCTCCTTGACGTTCTTAGGAGGCGGCCATGGTGCTAATGACTCAATCTTCTTCGGATCTACCTTGATCCGCTCGGCAGAAACGATATGGCCAAGGAATGCCACCTCAGACACAAAACTCGCACTTAGAGAGCTTAGCGTAAAGCTCTCTATCCTGCAGGATTTGGAGTACGATCCTTAAGTGTCCTGCATGCTCCTCTCTGCTGCGAGAGTATACTAGAATGTCATCTATGAAGACAACTACAAACTTGTCTAGGAAGTCGATGAAGATGGTGTTCATCAACTCCATGAACACTGTGGGCGCATTCGTAAGCCCGAAAGGCATCACTACAAACTCGTAGTGGCCATACCTAGTCCGAAATGCCGTCTTGTCTATGTCTTGCTCTCTCACCCTCAACTAGTGATATCCGGATCTCATATCAATCTTCGAAAACGCTGAAGCTCCATGCAGCTGATCCAAAAAGATCATCACTATGGGGCAATGAGTACTTATTCTTGATCATCACCTTGTTCAGCTCTCGGTAGTCAATACATAACCTCATTGACCCGTCTTTCTTCTTGACGAAGACTACTAGTGTTCCCCAAGAAGATATACTAGGGCGGATGAAGCACTTCTCTGCTAACTCCTCGAGCTGCTTCTTCAATTTAAGCATCTTGATAGGCGCCATACGGTAAGGAGCCTTAGAGATCGGTCTCGTACCGGGCTCTAGATCAATGCCAAAGTCTACACTCCTCTGTGGAGGTCAATCTTATGGCTCTCCAAAGACATCAGAAAACTCGCAAGCTACTAGAATCTCCTCCAAAGTTGGACTCGTACTATCCTTTATGGCATAGCACCAAAAAGCGTCGCAACCCTGACTGATCAGCCTCGCAGCTCGCATTGCACTGATGACTTTACCGGTCTTTCAAAGATCCCATCCTCGGAAAATCTCCACATGGCCTGACTTTGTAGTTACCGTCACCGTCCTCTTGCCGATGACCAGAATTGCTCGATGTTGATCCATCAAATCCATGCCAAGGATAACTTCTTCATGTACTAAGTATGTGCCGAAGAAGTCAATTGGCCAATCATGACCTCTCATCTAAAAGGGCAATCGCGAACCTCTCGTGTACCTCTAAGCTTACCCCCATTGGGTAATCCTATAAAGAAGGGTCTACCTTCTACACTAACTAAGGCCAATCTATCTACACATGCATCAAATATAAAAAAATGTGTAGCACCGGTATCGAAAAGAACTCTAACAGGAAAACCATTAATATGAATGGTACATGTAGTCGCTGGCGTTGTCGGCTCTAAAACACTCCTCAACTCATAAACTTTGGCTGATGCATCTCTGGTGTCTGCAGAACCACCAACTCGTCCTCTACCCCTCCCCTATCCCGGAGTAGAACCTTGAGGAGCGGTAGAACCAAGAACTCTCTGCTGCTGTTGTTGCTACTGATGCATCTCTGGTATCTTGCTGAGGTCTTTGTCCTCCTCCTACAACACTAGCAGGTGAAGAACCCTACTATGATAGCGCCTTTCCCTGATGGTAAAATGCAGCTTTGTGTTCTGGCTTGCCACTAGAAAAGCAAGTCATTGCGGGTTTCTTGCAATCTGTGCGGATGTGACTAGCTCCTCTGCAATTATGACAATTCCGTCCTCTGTCAAAATCTATGTCGACTGCTAAAAACCCGAATGTCCCGACGTCTGACTACGTCCGAACCTAGCTGCTCCAGGTCCAACATTGGATGAAATAGTCCGCTGTCTCTTCTCAGGACCTCCTGTTTGAGAAGCTCTCCTCTGACCCGGTCGGTCTCTCTCATATGCAAAAGCTCTATTTTGATAGTCCGTCAAAGAATCACAACAGAAACCAGCAAGATAAGAGCGTGTAGACTCCCTCGGCCTCTGGGAGAACAGATACACATGTTGATCCTCAAGTGGTGCAGACGGACCCAACAAAGACAACTCATTTTGAAACTTGTTGATGATCTCCTCGTAACTAGTGACCTTACTATGAGCGGTCCTCCACCAAGAATGAGTCTGATTCTTCAGCAACGTCTGTGCTATGTTGAGTCATCGTCCCTTTGGGCAACCGATCACCTCCATAGCAGAATCTAGTTGTCCTAGCCATTGCTCCACCTCTAATCCAGTCTTCCCCATGAAAGTGGGAACCTTCAGCTGGTCGAAAGCCTTCAACCAAATGTTGGGCTTTGGCTCTCTTGCCTCAGTCGGCGCTCTAACATCCTCAACAATTCTAGCAGGCAGGGCAACAACCTACTCTTTGTGAAACATCAGCTGATCTCGTGGGAACTGGCGGTGTTGGTGCAGGTCCTCCAGTCTTGATAGCCTCCTCAACTCTCTACAAATAGTCGCAGTATGTAGAAACTGAGATGGACACTCAACCGGACTTTGTCGACTATGCTCTCCGTGCTTCAGATCTAACAGCGGTCTCGTTCCCAGCCTCTGGAACAACGCTCTCAACAACTTCTTCAGCGAACGCCTCAGCGATAAGCGGATCAGGAACTGGGGCTTGGCCCCGACCTCTAGCTAGTGGAGGTCTCCATGCACGTCCTTGTCCACGGACGGCAGGTGGAAGAGGTGGTCGACCCCTTCCTCGTCCCATAGTAGATGTAACTTTAGTACGCGTCATCTCCTATAAGGATAAATATACAAGAATATATATATATATATATATATATATATATAAGCAAAATCCAAGAAAAGCATATAAAGACCAACAACAAAGAAGCACTAACTGTGTAGATCCGTGGAGGTAGTGGTGGTCACCCGTACATCTATCTCAGACCAACAAGTTTACAAATCAAAAATCCCCTTTTGAAAACGTAGACCCCTTGTGGGTTCTGTTTATTTATCTATCCGACCTTTAGAAGATTTCGAGTGCCATTGTTCCCAACCTGGCTTTGATACCATATTGTAACACCCCAAGTTGTGGGAACTCGAAGCGTTACAGGCTAGGACCTCACAATGGGTCCCGACCCTCGGAGTAGCAATGACACAACGGATCTTATAACAAGGCACAAACAAATGAAAACCAAAACTCATTACAAAACCAAAGGTTGAAAACAAAGGGAAGCGCAAAAGACTCGCAGCCGAGTTCAAAACAAAAGGGAAACAACAACTAAAATATAAACCCGATCCCGTTCTATAATGTACGGGAACTCCAGCTGACCACACCATCTGGATCACTTAGCAACATCCTGAACCTGTGGAACATCTACAACATCGGTATAAACCGTCAACTAACATTCTAGATATCAGAAAGAACGTAAAGGCACAAACACACATAAGGTAATATAAACATATAGCATACTCACACTCAATCGGTTATTATCTTTCATTAAGTTTGCCATTACTAATTCAACTTCTTTTGTCACACGAGAATCTCTCAAAACTCGCCTCCGCTTCCGTGTACCAACATGAATAGATTAGTACTATCCGTTACCTACGGGCCTGGGTTGCAAGAGCACATTCTAGTCTCTTGTAGAAATAGACAAGTGGTCACCACCCGACTATCATACACTTGGACAAATTAAGGTATAAAAGGTGAATCCTATTCCGGTTATCCGTTATACAACAATAATAACAATACAAACAAGCCAAAACACTCAAACCAATATACGGAATGAAGATAAGTAAGTCCAAGGGTCTTACCTCACTCGAAGGTAATCTAAATGCTCAGCAAACACTCAGAAATCCCTAGGAAAGGAGCAAAGGGAAGCCTGCTAAACAAGGCGTCACGAATCAGTAACCAAAACAATTGCTAGAAGTCCATAACTTCTAGTGTCCATGATCTCTAAGAGATCTACGCAAGCTAAGGGCTCAACCTTAGCCTTACAGAACACTCAGGGGAAAAGAACATCCATAAGAATCAAGGAAAGGAACGAGGAAAATAAGGAAGGAAGAAACTCACAAGAACGCGAGTTACTGTAGAAGAAACCGCGGGGCGGCGGAGCAAGGCGTAGGGATGGCTTGCCGCGGGGCGGGGATGTGCAGCCGCGGGGGTGGTGCATTGTTAGAAGACGTTGTCGACTTCTCGATGAAAACAGAACCACAACGATCCCGAGAGCCCGAGAACAACAAGAATCAAGACTCAACCCAAAGAGCCCGAGAACAGCAACACATCAATCAACGAAGATGCTAACAAGAACCAAGATTCAAACTTGATTCTTGGAGAAGAAGAAAAGGAAGAACGAAGAAGAAACAAAACAGAAGGAAGCAAGGTGTAGCAACACTTGAACGTGATGAAGAACAATGGAGGAAAAACCTACACGTTCAGCAAGATCACAAGAAGCAAAGCTGCAGCACTCGAGGGTTGAAGAAAGCGTAAGTAAGAAACGGAAAAAGAAGAAAAGACGGGAATATATAGACAAGGGATGTAAAGATAGATGGAAAGGCGTTCTAGGGTTAGGAAGAAGATAAGGAAGCCGGTCTATAAGATAGAAGATTCGGATCTTCTATCTATGGAAAGAAGATAAAACGAACGAAAACAAATCGGGCGCGATCTGCAGCCAATCCGCAGGGGTGGATCGCTCGTGCCACAGGGGCGGCTCCGTGTCACCGCGGGGGCGATGACAAGCATAGGTTGCCGCTGGGGCGGCCTCCTTCACCGCGGGGGCGGTGAAGATAAAACTTGGTGTCTTACATAGAATTAATTGTAGAAAAATGTATTTGTTATAGTATTTTAGGGGGAAAAATCGATTTGTAGAGTTAGTTTCAAAACAATAAAATCTAATTAATGACAAATTAAAAGACATTAATTTTATAATTTAGTTATATATATATATATAAAAGTTTAAATTACAATATAATAGGATTCAAACTTTAGTGCCCACACTTTGTGTAGGTTTTGTCTAAAAATATATCATATTATTATTTATATACACTATGTATTGGATATAATCTATAAAAAAACTAGCTAAAGTTAAATTGCCTTAAAATATAAAACTTAATATTTTAATATCGTAGAAAAAATTATGTAAAAATACATATATTTTATAACAAAACAAAAATTTTCAATTACATTGAAATTTTATTTTACAAATAGCTGAGGATACCAAAAAAAAAATAGAAGTCTATATATTATGCAGTAGTTTAATTTTTCAAAAATTTCTAGACCCGCTTAATAATTTTTATCTTTTTTTCCTTACTTATAGTTTTTCATTTCCCATTATTTATAGTGTTTTTTAATATTTATTTTTGTTTTTTTACATCCGCTATCTATATCGACTTATTTTTGGGCAAATTGGGTAAGTAGGCTGTTTTGAGAATTAGATTAGTAAATATGCCTTTTAGTATTTTGAGTTAGTAAATGTACCCCAACTTTTTTTTACCGTCAAACCTAATTTGAAGAAAGCCGCCCCTTCGTTCCTCTCTTCTCAACGGCCGTTCATCTCTACCTTCACTCATCGCCGCCGGAGTAACGCTGCTGCCTCCTGCCGCCGTCAAGCCGTTGTTGCCTCCTGCCGCCGCCAAGCTTCCTGCCCTATCTCTTTCTTTCCTTCTGCACCACTTTAGCAGGTTGCTATTCTATTAGTCTATTCACCACAACTTCCCTCTCATGTGCGTATCTCCAAATTCGCTGCAATATGAGAGCGGATTCCTTGGTGCCGTGCTGCAAATGACTGGGGAGCCTGTCTTAGGACCCTCAAACAATCGATTAAGGTATTGGAATTCCGTTGCTAAATTTGGGGAAATGAAAAATAAACCTAATTTTAGTTCTTGAGAAATCTATCATCTATTCCTTTCAAGATTAAATATTCTTATTTGGTTGTGTTTACATGATGTTATTCTCATAAAACATGTCATATGTTGGTATTTTTAGTTAAGGTTTACAATCATATTTGATTTATGTCCAAATTTCAAACTTATGGTATGTGTATTGCTATTTGAACTATAATTTTAGACTCAAATGAAGAGGAGAAGATACTTGAACTATAGGAGAGGGATATAGAAAGTTACAGACATGAGGACGATAAATGCGGTTTGGACGGGAAAACTTGATCAACATAGACATGGCCGCTACTAAATTTTCGTTTTGCAGATTGTGAAGTCTTCGGATCTCAATAGAAGTCAAATCTGGGACGCCACTAGATCCATATAGAGAATAGCAGGTAGTGGACAAAGGAGATTGAAACTTTCACTCTAAAGCTCATGAGATACAGCAGATTGGAAGTGGAAAGTAGCGGCGTTAGTTGCGTCGATTGTGGACAAATTTATAGAGAATAGCAGGTAGTGGACAAAGGAGATTGAAACTTCCACTCAAAAGCTCATGAGATACAACAGATTGGAAGTGGAAAGTAGCGGCGTTAGTTGCGTCAATTGTGCACAAATTTGCGTCATTGCGTGTTTATGTGAATCCGGCTTGTGAATCTGGTTTGTGAATACGGTATATAAATTATAAAAAATAGAAAAGACAAAAAGAAATTAAAAAAAACTGGTATGAGTTTCTGGTATTCATACCAGAAACTCATACTAGAAAATTATAAATAAATAAAAAAAAATTATGGTATGATAAAGTTTCTGGTATCATAAAGTTTTTGGTATGCTAAGTAATAAAATTTCTAGTATGATAAAATTTCTGGTATGATAAAGTTTCTAGTATCATAAAGTTTCTGGTATGCTAAAGTTTCTGGTATGACAAAATTTCTGCTATGATAAAAAATTTTGGTATGATAAAAATTTCTGGTATGATAAAATTTATGGTATGAGAAATTTCTAGTATGAGAAATTTCTGGTATGATAAATAATAATGAGGGCAGCTCAATCAGTTTGAAGCTGATTGTACAACTCAGACCATGTGATGATAATTGAAGTTTCTTCTCATTTTCATTCACATGCCACCAATCAAGAGATAAAACTGCGAGTACAATAGTGACTTTATTTTGCCACTAGATTAATATGTAACTAGTCTTTTAAGTAGTTGACGTTAAAAAATTCTGGTAGGTGGAATTTCTCATACTTTGGGATGTGAAATTCTGGTATGTCAAATTCTAGTGAAATTCTGGTATGTCAAATTCTAGTGAAATTCTAGTATGCAAAATTCTGGTATGTAAAATTTCTGGTATCAAATTTCTAGTATTTTATTTCTGGTATATAATTTATGGTATCTAATTTTTGGTATCTAATTTTCGTATGATAATTTCTAGTATGAATTTCATGGTATGAAAATTCTGGTATGAAAGTTCTGGTATGAAAATTCTGATATGAAAATTCTGGTATGAAAGTTTTGGTATAAAAATTCTGGTATGAGAATTCCGGTATGAGAAATTCAGTCTAGAAAATAAAAAATAAAATAAAATAAAGTCAAGAAAAATAATAAAAGAAAACGAAATCAGTAATTAAAAATTAAAACTTATACTTATATAACAAATAACAAACATCATTTATTCTTTCTTTCTAAATAGTAGGGTTAATAATTTTTACCTACTATTAAATGAAAGTGGTAAAAAATTTGGGGTACATTTTCTTAAACAAAAACTCAAAAAAGCCTAGTATGTCAAATTCTCCCAAAAATATTTCCGAAATTTTCCTGTTAAATAATTTGCGGAAAATATATAAATCAATTATATGTAAAACTTAGATTAATATGATTTTCGATATAGAAAACGTTCTCGTAAAAAATATGTACGAGATTACAAAAAAATTTAAACAGATAATATATGATTATGAAATAAATTGACACGTACCTATATACTCGTATAATTATTTAGGCTATTAATGTATATCAATAACTATACGGAAAGTTAAAAATCTAGAACACGCCTAAAAATTGGGGCGTTACACGTGTTGTATGTTGTTTTGACTTTATGTATATCATTTTGACTGTGTATTTTTGTTCGACTTCCTATAATTTTGGTTTGATTTTAGAGAAAATTGTCTAAACAGTACCCTATCTTTTGGGCTGACTAAACTTTAGTATCTCATCCTTTTAACTATGAGAACGGTACCTCATCTACTGATCCCGACCAAAGATTAGTATATACGTTACTGTTCATCCGTTAATTTTACAGATCTTAGTTAAAACTTAGGGGCAAATTGCCCACCCCAAATTTCTACCAAAATTCTCTTTCCTTTCTCCCCTTTCTATGTTTTCATGTTCAAATAAAGCTTAAATAAATTGAAGGCTTCAATTTGCTTCTAACTTTGGTTTAGTTTGCTTATGTTTTTCTGTAATTGTGGTCTTGTTTTGGTGTATTCAATTAAGGAGAACTGGAGAAGTATGTGTTTCCAATGAAACAAAATTCAGCACATTAAAGCAAACTAAAGCAAAATGGGCAGAATTGAAATCGTTGATTAAACATTCAATTTAAAAAATGACATTATAAACATTAACATTACAAATTTACAATTAAAGTTTGCTCTATTTTCCTGAATCAAAAGAAATTTGAAGAGTTTGATTAAAGACATTCCACTTAAGCATACAGGGTGAAATATTACTCATGCAACAATTGAAATCGTCGCCGGAATTAGAGCCACTGTTCTTCCCCATAACCTTGGATGAAACTGAATCTTCTACCATGGAATTCACACCCAGAACACTCAAGATCTCACTCTTTCTCGTCTTCTTCGTTGCTAGATATGTGCCTGAGAGCTTGGAGTTTTCTGAAATCCCGTAATCGAAGAAGAGATACAGAGAAGGCCTTGAAATTTCAAATCCCGTAATCTCGTTCCATTTCCATCTTTCCCAATCCAAATCCCTCCTTCCACTTGAAAATACCTCTCTTGTTTTCGCCGGAACCCTAATTGCTCTCTGTTATTTCCCTTTATGGAGATTTCTCCAGATTTTCTCAATCTAGAGTCGCTTCCTCCATTAGCGGCACCGCAGATTGAGTCTTCCTTCGCCTCGACTGCTTTGTCTTCATCGTCGTCGTCTTCATGGAAGGACAAGGTCTTCCTTAGCCTCGACTGCAACGCCGGCGAAGCAACAAGATGATGACGATGAAGAGGAAGACGTGTGCCGTATTTGTCGGAACCCTAGCGACGCCGACAATCCGCTCCGTTACCCTTGCGCTTGTAGCGACGCCGACAATCCGCTCCAATTGCACTAGTTATCGCTTGCTTTTTGTGTGAATTATCAAGATGCGTATGAAACTCTTCAATGTGTAAGCAAATCCCGTAACTGAGGCCTTCTATGATGTAGATTGATTTCAGTTTTCTGCATTTGAAACTGGTTCTGCTAAGGAAATCAAAGAAGAGTCACAGATCTAGGAGGCGGTGGAATTAAGGAGAGAGAAAATTAGGGTTTGTAAAAAAAAATTAGGGATCTTGCAGAAAAGGAAAAATTTAATTAAAAAATGGAACAATACATTATTTAAGGTAATATGACAGTTTTGCCCCTCATAGTTAACGCCGTTTTTTGAAATTAACGGATGAACGGTAACATATATACTAATCTTTGGTCGGGATCAATAGATGAGGTACCGTTCTGATAGTTAAAAGGATGAGGTACTAAAGTTTAGTCAGCCCAAATTATGGGGTACTGTTTAGATAATTTTCTCTTGATTTTATGTATTTCGGTTTGACACATATTACAAAGGAACAAATAATGACACTTTATAAAATAACTGCACAACCAACAATTAGTTATAAAATAAGAACAACACATAATGAAAGGATGCACATATTACTCTTAGTCATAAAAATAAGACATAACAAAGTAAGACTACTAATTTGAAGGTATTTACAAATAGAAGGTTTGAAGGCTAGTCAAATCATAAATTTCTTGATTATTAGCTAAATCCAAGTATAATGTTAGTTCTTATCACTCTATTACCCCACTATGTGGGATTATTGAGCTACTGATATGTGGTCATTGACCGACTTTGATATTAAAATAATTTTTCAACAAGATGAATCACCAAATTTATTGAGTATATATAAACTCAACTACTCATATTTTGGGAGAATTTGGCCTACTAGGCTCTTTTTGGTTTTTGTTAAAGAAACTATACCCCATATTTTTTTACCACTTTCATCTAATAGTAAGTAAAAATTATTAAGCCTTCTATTTAAAAAGAAAGAATAAATGATGTTTGTAATTTGTTATATAAGTATAAGTTTTAATTTTTAATTACTGAATTTGTTTTTTTTTTAATATTTTTCTTGTCTTTTTTTATTATTTTCTTTTTTATTTTCTGGACTGAATTTCTCATACCGAAATTTCTCATACCGGAATTTTCATACCAGAATGTCTCATACCAGAATTTTCATACCAGAATTTTCATACCAGAAATTTTATACCAGAAATTATCATACGAATATTAGATACCAAAAATTAGATACCAGAATATATACCACAAATTAAATACCATAAATTAGATACCAGAAATTAGATACCATAAATTAAATACCATAAATTAAACACCATTAATTATATACCAGAAATTAAATACCATAAATTGAATACCATAAATTATATAGCAGAAATTAAATACCAAGATTTGATACCAAAACATTAATAAAAAAGCTGCTTTGCGGGAGGAATTTCTGTGGAATATGCATTAGAGAGTCCAAAGCAGCCAAGCCTCAAAATTGGTGTCCCAGATGGATCCACTGCTGACAATGGGCTTCCTGCAATGTTAAAGATCCATTGCTTGTCTTTTCAATTGAATAACAACCGACAATTGTATTATTGTAACATGTGCAGTATCAAGTTAAACTCATGAAGTCCTCTTTGCCAAAGAAATCTCAATAGCATAACATGAAAAATGGGAAATTCTCAATTTGACGGATATTTGACGGGGCATGCTTTTCAGTGCTGACGTGAGAACGAGGCTGGGGTTGGAAGGACGAGGGTGGAACGAAGGATGACAGAGGGAAGAAGTGAGGGTTGCAATTTGAGATTGAAGTTAGGCTCTGCTTGCGATTTGCGGCTACTAGAGAGGGAAGAGAGGAGAGGAGAGTTAGGGTTGAACGGTTAAAAAAAAGAGGGGTCTAGTTACTTAACAAAAAATACAAAAAAGCCTAGTTACTACTTATAAATTAAAAAAAGCCTAATCTCTCTCCTCTCCCTCCTCTAGTTGTGCCCTAGCCGCCGCTCCTTTTCACGCCAGTACGACCACTACACGAAGACGGCCGCACCACCGGGAGTCGTCGTCGCTTCCAGCCCACCGTTCGTGAAAGACGTTGACCAGGATCTCGCCGCCGCTAGCGAAGGACCGGGTTAGGTTGTTCCCACCATCTGTCCTTCTCTTCTTTTCTCCGGCCACCAATTCCGATTGCGGTTGTGGCGTGAAGTCCATCGCTAGAGGTTGTCGCGAGGAGGTTAGATTTTTTCCTTTTGTTGTGTTCTTCTCTTCTCCGGCGATATCTGCTTCTCTTCTCCGGCGCCTTCCGTTCTTCTTCACCGGCACGATCAGTTCCCCTCTTCCGGCCAAACGTCCGTCTCCACTTCTCTACAGATCTAGGTCTGAGTTTGGAGGGGCTCGAAAGTGAAACAGGGTAAAAGTTTCTCTCAACGGGAATGGCGGTCTTAAGAAGTCCAAGCGACGACACTACCCTATCTTCAAAACCCTAGATCTACAAATTGGGGTCTTCAACTAAAGTTTTCATATACTACTAACTAGTTTTTTTCTATTTTCTGATTAGCTTGTATATGAACTTAGGTTTTATTGTGTTTGGTTTATTGAGATTTTGTGCAGTTTTTTGGATTTCAGATACAGATCTGCATACCGCCTTCGGCCACCACTCTTGCTGCCAGACTTTCTCACCACAAGCTCTACTTTGCCCAAAAAATACTTATATTATGAGTCTTCTTTGAAACTCTTGAACAATTATGAGTTTTCTTTGAAACTCTTGAACAATTATGAGTTTTCTTTGAAACTCTTGAACAAACTCAGACTGCATCTGAAATTGATACCAAAAAAAGAGTTTTCGTTGAAACTCTTTGAACAAACTCAACTTTGCTCCTGCAACTACTATAACAAGCACTAGTTTTCTTAAACTCTTGGAACAAAACTTTTCTTAAACTCTTGGAATAAACTCAAAAGCAGAGGAATTGATACTGAAAGCATGAAACAACAAAAAAAATATTCATACGATATAACATAGAACATTTTTTCTAGCAAAGAACTTTTAGACAAATTGAAATCAAATGTTAAGGTTTTCAATGACCTCAAACAATATCACCTTATTTGTATTGTTGATCAAATCACCCCATTAACTTTGAACTAAGAATTAAGGTAAAGTATGAAAAATTTTCTCACAAAAATAGAATTAAAAAGACAATAGAACATCTACAATTGTGTTTTGGGGAAATTTGTCTTATATCTCTAAGGTTAGAAGAAAGTATAGAGGAAGATTTTTTTCCTAAAATTTTCTCCTTTTTTATTTGGTCTCTCTTTACCTTTTTTCTCATCGTCTTCTCCGTTTGTTTTATTTTTCATACACGTCTCTTTGAATATTCGTCTTACCGTGTATATTTTTCCTATATATCTTTTGGTTTCTGTATTTGATTTCGCGGTTTATTTTTGTTTTATAGTTATAGTCTTTTTTAACCAAACACATTTTTCTTATCTTTTTCTTACAAGGAAAAGATGAGTTCTTCGAAATTTTTAGTGTTGTTTTTCCTGCTCTTTTTAGTAGGTTGTGTGCCAAGTTGAGATCAATTATTGATTTTTGGTTTTGTCCTTCGTTGTTATAAGTCTTTCTTAAATCAAATGTCCCCGATCTGTGTTAAGTTGTTTTTGCAAATCGTTGTTTAAAAATCTTTTTTGTTCCTTTAAGTTTTAGCTTCTTAAGCCTCATTTTCTTCTTTTCCTTTTGTACCTCTAATCTTCGGCCTTGTTTGAAACTTTTCCCAAAACTGACCTACATGAACAATTGAAAGATTGAACCGTTAGAATAACCAAACCTATGATTTGACCACAAACCAACTTATAATAAAAACCCATCTATTAACAACATGAATAAGAGCAAAAGGTCTTGGTTTTATTAAGTCGTATATACTATGTATACAATAGGGAATAATTAGGTATACTCTTTGAACAATCTTAAGAGTGAGGATATGTGGATCCCTTATATCGTATACTTTTTCTTAGCCATTCTCAATTAATCGAATATACTCCTTTAGCAAATCTCGAGCAACAAATTATTTCTTTAAACAATATTGAGCGGATTATGCTCATATGAACAATGTTGAGTGTAATGCTCTAATGTCTAACTAAGCGGGCTTTATTTACCTTCATAGTGCCTCTCTGACTATTTTTTGGATTATTTGAGGATTTGAGGTGATACAAACCTTGTTTTGATGTCCCTCTTCGTCTTGATCCAGTTGTGAACAACACCCTTTCAACAAACCTCTTGTTCTAGATTTGAGATCTATCACCCTACTGTTAGAGTTGAAATTCTGACTTTTTCAGGGAATTGAAATTGAAAACTTTAATCTTTTTGTTGAGAAAAGTTGTTTGAGCTTTTGAACAAAGCATGAAGCTTTAGACAAATTTGTCTTGCTTATGAACAACGACTACGGTCACACTATCTATGAAATCTGTTTCTTTGACCAAGAATCACAAATTCCTTAATATTTGTCTATGAAATCTGATTGGAATAAAACTTTTATCCGATCAACTTAAAAACATGGAAGCTTTTTCCTTTTTGAACTAATCTTTGAAGTTATGAACTAATTTGAGCGAAGGTTTTCGTATGAATAAGTATCGTGACTTTCGTTGAGGTGGATATTGGCATGTTCTTGTTTTCAAGCTCTCCTACAGATTCCGGGAATATATAGAGTCGTGTCTGGATTGCGGTCGTGGTGGTGTGCTTTCATGACGGTTTCTTTTGATGGGAGGCTCTTCCCGAATCCCCGTCATTCACTTCCCCGGGAGTTCATGTTCCTGTTGTACATGCATCTGGCGGTGCTACTTTGATAGTGCTTGGCTCGCTCATTCCCGCTTCATCTTTGTGAGATGCTTTTCGTTTTCATGCTGATAGTCCTCCTCCGGCTTCACCTTCTTCTCTTTGGCTCCGTTTTGATCTTCTCGGACATCTCCTCCCGGATCTCCGGTTTTGATCAACTTTGTGCTCACCACTTTTTCTAGGATTTCAACACTGTAGCAAATTACTTGCGTTGCATGGCTCTGCGTCAGCGGCCGGTGCTACCGGAAGATGTTGAAGACCTCATCCATTTGGATGCCTTGGGGCGACAAGTCTCTAGAGATTGTTCCCCCTTCTGCTTACCCTTGTATCAAAAAAAAAAATAAATTAAAAAAAGCCTACTTACCTAATCAACCCAATATTTTTCGATCCGGAAATTTCAGTCCAATTAATTCGATCGAGTTGTTAATTCCGATCTCCTTTATTTTAATTGTTTTCTTTATTTTCCTTATTCCTTTATATTTTTTTATACCCTTCCCTGCCTCTCTCTCCTCTGGCTGATGAACAGCCTGGACGCTCAACCCCTCGCTACCCGACTCCTCGCTTCTACACAGATTCTGCACAGTTGACCCCTCGCTTCTCCCCTTGCCTGCAGTGACTCTCACCCCTAACCTCTATGCACTATCCCTCTCTCACGCAGTCCCTCTGCTTCTCTCTCACCTCTCTACTTTTCTCAAACGAACACTCCCCTCTCTGATTTCACTCTGGCTGCTGAAGGACAAAACAGCCACCGCCATCCCTCTCCTCTTCGCACCTCTGTGCAGCCCGCAGTAGAGACTGCACCACCGGGGATCGCCTTCCACCGGAGACGCCAGCGCCACACTCCCGCCGCCACCTCCTTTCCCCCTTCCCTCTCGACAGCTGCGTTGGAGCCCTTGGATCTGGATACCCCTACCTGTGTCGCAGCGACGAATCCCCCACCGGAGGGCCGCCCTCGCCGCCGCCAAGAAAGGATGCCCGCCTCTTCCCCTGCCTTCGATGTCGGAGCACCGTGCCGCGCCTCCTGGAAGAGTGCCGCCCCTCAGCTCCCATCCCCTTTCCTGCGTGTTTCAAAGGTTGAAGGAGACATCTTTTTTTTAATTATTAAATCGGCCCAACCTTTTACTGTTTATTACAATCTTGACCCCCTCATTTATGTATTACAGTTTTGACCCCATTCTCTTGGAATTTGCTGTGTGTATCCTGCTGAATGGTATTATTGTAATCTTGACATTATATGCTTAAAATGTGCAATTTTTGCCCTTGGGTATAAATTATAATTTTGACCCAAAGCTTATTTCGGAAATGGCCGAGTTTTGTGAGTTTCCTTGTTGCCGGAAAAGTTGACTTCGGATTTTATCCATGTTTATAAATTTTGTATGGATCGTCCCGGAAAGCGTTTTTGCGAGTTTTAATCCTTGTTTTAAAGGCGGGACTTTCCTTATATTTTGTACCCTCGATGGATTAATTTCGAGTTATGACTCAAGGGTTTAATTGTGGGTTTTTAGTGTTTGCTTTTGAAAATGAGTTTACCTTAGAATATTATATCTTATATATTACGATCAAATTTAGAGTATTAGCTAAATTTGTGTAGTTTGGTTTTAGGTCCGGAAGCGCCCCGATAAAGGCCTAACGAATTCAAGTTCGACTTCCGTCTTTTGACGTAACGTGAGTACCCTCTCCCTCGAGATTATGATCTTACTCGATTTAGTTATGTTTAGTATTAGTAGCATGCTAGGTTGGATCTAGCATAACTTAGAGCGAATGCCAAGTAGGGACTTTGAACCTTAGGAGAATTGATTAAGCATGTTGTACCTTCTAGGTAGGGGTCTAATACGAGCCGAACGACTGGTCTTGTTTATAAACGAGCCGAGCCCGAGCCGAGCCTAAAATTTATACGAGCTTTAAAATGTGCTCAATCTTGGCTCGTTTAGAAAATGAACGAGCTCGAGCTGAGCTTTTGACGAGCCGAACCCGAGTAGCTTTGCTAAAATAATTCTCTTATAGTGTTATTTTAGCCGAACGAGCCGAGCTTTACCCGAATGAGCCGAGCATTTACATGCTCAAGCTCGGCTTGTTTATAAACGAGCCGAGCCCGAGCCGAGCCTAAAATTTATACGAGCTTTAAAATGTGCTCAAGCTTGGTTTGTTTAGAAAGTGAACGAGCTCGAGGCGAGCCCGAGTAGCTTGTCTCATATTACAGCCCTACTTCTAGGCTAGATTATCGTTCCTTAGGTTGGGGTTCATTATCTGGTGAGGTATATGTTGTTATGAGTTCTAGCATGTGTTTGAGAGAGTGGGTTGTGGGTAGATCTCCTCATGCGTTGAGTGAGAGGTGAGTGTAGGAATTCTAGGATGCGGTCCTAGAATTGAGAGTCAAATGGTCTTGCGTAGATCATTTGTAGAGAAGTCTAAGACTTCTTGTATGAGTGGGTTGTTTACATATATCTTCTTGTGAGCAGGTTGTGGGCTTCTTCCCAAGGAAAGCGAGAGTGTTGTGAGTTGAGTGTGGAGATGAGGTAAGTCTCTAGACTTACTTATCTCGTATTCGTCGTATTAGTTTCGATATGTGTTTGGTGGTGTTTGTTTATCGTTTATTGTATGTCAACTAAACTGGAATTAGGATTACGGACATTATTTATTATTGGCCCAAGTGTATGATAACGGGCGGTGACAACACCGCTTCGCTCTTGCGGAGAGCTAGGGGGTTCTCGGCGACTAGCCCGGGCAGGCAGACGGCCAGATGCATCAGGGTCATTCCTTGACGGTGAGTAGGGACCGAGGCAAGATCATGCGGTGATTCTCGTGTCATAAACGGAAATTGAATTAGTAACGGGATATGACTTAATAAATAAAAAGATAATGAACCGGGCTTGTGTGTTTTGACCATGTTGAAGTGTTTTGTTTATATCCGTGTGTTTGTGTCATCACCTTGTTTCTAATGCTTTGAATATTAGCTAACGGTTGTAAACCGATTCTGTAGATGCCCTGCAGGTTAGGGATGCCGCCGAGTGAGGTGGAGGAGTGGACAATCGGGGTCTCCGTACACTATAGGACGGGGACGTTTTTGGGGTTATGTCTTTGCTATGTTAGTTTGTGTTTTATGTTGTACGTTTCGGATATCATTTTGGAGTTGTGTTGTTTTGAGGACTCGGTTGAGTTTCCAATTTGTACCTTTCTTTACGAATTGTTTGCATTGCATTAAAACGTTTTCGATCTTTGCCTTTATTTGTGCCATGTTGGAAAGATCCGGTGAAATTGTTGTCAAGCTAAGGGTCGGGACCCATTGTGAGGTCCCAACCCGTAGCGTCCTGAGTCCCGCGAAATCGGAGTGCTACAACACGATAATCCAAGATGCTCCTAACTAAACCGATATCAATCTCGTCTCGCATGCAATGCCCTAACCTAATACGGCGTAATACGAGCCTAATGTGCAACAAACTTGTCATAAAGGGCTTGTATCTTGGATACCGGGCACGGAATGCATAGATAAGTGCATCACCGACACCGGAAAATGAGACATCAAGTAGATCAGTCAGACCACTATGTGATGTGATCCCAAACCAAGATGTGGAGTTCTCACGATCCCTATGAGATATCCACCTAGTTAGTAGGCTGATATGGTCCAACTGCCTGAGTGTAGTAACCGGCTTCTTGAAATCCTTCTTCATAAAAAAATTTAGAATCAATTAAACATTTTATTAGTTTATATGTAAGATAATTTGTTACAAGTATAATCTAATGATCTACCTCTCTCATCCAAACACCGCGAGTCGGGTGACTGTCATAGCATGTCAACACTTCATCAATCAAGGGTGTCCCGTGTCGGCAACAATGCGGCCTCAATTTGTCGGGATAAAATCATCCTCTACATGCTCGTTAGTTCACATCTCTACATGCTTGTCAACTGGGATATTTGCATGCTTGTAAATTGGGATATCAACATGCTCGTCAGTTATGATATCATGAAAAACCTAGGATTTTTGAATCCTAATTTATGATGATTAAGGGTGATTAACTTAACCATTGATATTGTCCATAACTCGCAAATAGTGCGTAATTGACGAGTGCGCATACCATTGTTGTGTTTCTGGATTATACTTGACGTTTTGGAGAAAATTTTACTTTTTCCTCCAGGGAATAACTTTTACCTTCCGGTGTTATTTGAAGCATTTGAGAGATCCAATAAATAAAGCTGTAGTTGAGAGAAATGATCGGGACATCGGATATGTCTTGGATGTGAAATAGTATGAAAAGGAAAAATGGTCAAAAGAGTCGCTATTACGATTCTTAGCGGTTAAGAAACGCGGCTTAAGAATGCCCATTTTCCGATAAAGTTATGAAATAATTATCCCGATAATATTTTATATCTTGTATTCCAGTTTCATAAAGTTTGGAGACTGAAAAATATAACCGTATTTTAATTAAATAATCTAAATAAACTATATATATATATATATATATATATATATATATATATATATATATATATATATATATATATATATATATATATATATATATATATATATTCTTACTTCCTTACTATTTTACAAGAGAGACTCTCCTAATGAATAGTCAATTTTCAATTGCCTTTTTTATTTTTTATTTAATTTTTTTTCTCTCTTTCACCTTGAGAAATGTCCTCCTATTGTTATGTGTAGGTGTCGTCTCCTCAATCGTCTTCTCTTCCGTTTTCAATGCGTGTTGTGTTGCTCTTTCCGCCTCATTCATCGCTTCATTCTTCATCTCCATGCCGTCCAAATCTCTCTACTCGCGGTGTAGCTCAAAAACCCTAGAGCACCGCTTCTCCATCCCCAATTCGGCTTATCATCTTCATCTCCTCTTCCCACATTCTGTAGTTCTTCTCCCACTCTCACAACTGCCCAATAGATATCGATTCCTCTTCCAACTCTCTTGTTCTCGGCCGCTTCCCGATTCCAATTATTCCGAGCCAGTTTCACTCCTTCCGCCATCGCCGAGTACTCTTCTGCCCACTAACATATCCCTCATATTCTCTTTGTCATCTCATCACCTCCTTCATTTCCATTTGGATATAATGCACATTCACTCGATCGTCTCCGCCTTCAAGTAGTGCAAAATTGGTGAGTTTCCATTTCTATTAATTTTGGTTTCTATTGCTATGGTTTTCATTACTCTAAATTTTGGCTTTTGAGTAGTATCTTTCTATTTCTCTTAATTCGTCTTGCTCATTTCATCATTCCAACGTCTCCCGTTTCTCTTTTGTTTGACTTGTTCCAGGCTCCCCTTTTGCAGAATCAATGGCGATGACAACTATTGAGAAGTAGGTGGCACCGACTGGACCCACGGTGGTTGAAAAGAGAAAGCTTGTTTTCATCAAGGTATACCAACTCAATCATGGTACACAAAACCCCACCTTGATCCTCAAGGTCGAGTTCCAAACCTTCTTGTAGAAGACTAGATCGGCTACGGTTGTCAACTCTCATCCCACTCGCATCGCGGAGTGCCTTATTAGCGACGAGCACGGCACTGTCGTCTTCACCGCGTAATGAGCATAGTATATTTAGGCTTCTATCTCTTTTCTATCTCAAATTCTCAATTGATTGAACTTGTTTGCTTTTACTGTGTGATTGTTCTACTATAATTTGTACATATTTGTGAATTGTCGTCGTTGCTCTAATGGCGGTCAGTTACTTCGATAGATTTTTCTCTGGCTTCATGTTTTATAAAGACAAGCCTTGGCTTACTCAACTTGTTGTTGTTGGATGTTCGATCAAATACAAATTTTTAATTGGGATTTCATATGAGTTTTGTTCAATTTTTGCAGGTGGGGAGACTAAGTTTATGGGTTCTTTTTTTTATGTGGGTTTAAATTTTTCAGTACTTTTCGAGTGGGATTGTTCATCGTTGTTTTTTCTTTCTTCGATTCTTCTTGTAAGATCATTTTTTTGTTGATGCTTTTGGTTGTATGGTTTTTATTAATCCTCCCATTTGGGGTCTAACTTGGTGAATCCTGACATCATCCTCTTCTTTATTAAAAACAAATAGTACTTTTTTAGTATATGGGCAAAGCTTTCCTCATTGATTAGCGCTTATGTGATAATTATTGGGAGAAAATTGGAAAAAATGGAACACATTGGTGATGCTCATCATTTACCTGACCTTTATTTGTTGTTGATTTTTTCACTGTATTTTTGGTAAAAACTTGTTTATTTAGAAAGTTAAACATATAAGAAACCTCCCTCAATTTGTATCCATCTCCTTCAGCATGTTCTTTCATTTTCACTTGTTTCTATTTTATCTTTTTCTATTTTTCTCTTTTGTTTATTTGAAATTCTTCTCTAAAATGCTTTCTATCTGCAGTTTTCAAAAGGGTTTGTTTTTGTTGAACATGTTTATGCAACATAAACAAATTAATTACTTGTTGAAGACTTAAGATAGAGACCCCGACCCTTTCATGCAAGTTCCTTCCTTTATTCTACATATTTAGGCCTCTTTAGTGGTTTGGGTCATAGTCATTTTTTTAGGCTTTTCTTCATTTGTGTAAGCAAAAGAGAGTTCAATTTCAATCCTTTCACCTTATAATTCTAAACCCTTAAATCTTTCTCAACTACTCACTCTAATTTTCATCTGATTTCAATGGAATTGAGATTAAGGGTTGACTCAACAACAACATGGCTATGGCTATGGCTCTTATACCCAAAGTAGTTCACTGTGTTTGGAATCTTTTGGATATTTGCATGGTGTTTATGTTGCTGCATATAAGTCACATTCTTGAAGTTTCATATAAATTGTAGGGTGTAGCTTTCTTCTTTGAATGGAAATTGTGTATTTGATGGTGTTGTTTAAAAGAAAAAAAAAGACATAATTTTTTTTAATGAATGTGTATTTGATGTGTCACATATTTTAGCTATGTCATTTGTTAGTAGTTTATCACAGGGTTTCCATATTGTATCTCGTTTATGAAATGATTGATGTGCAAACTTCTATGAAATAGCTTTGTTGATTAATGATCTTGCAAAGTATAGAAGAGGCAAGAGGCCTACGGCAACAAACAACCAAGATGATAGCAAGCTTGATTAAGAGTCCATCAACAACGATGACGAAAAGCCACACCCGACTATCACAAGCAAAATGCACCAAACGGAAACTGAAGATATTTGCAGGAACTCCTAACTTATCACAAGAAAACCAAGCCATAAAGAAGCAAAAGCTAGAAGGAGGGCAATATAGGAAGGTGAGTTTCAATCATCCTGATCAGTGAATGTTATATTTGTATAATGTCATGTAGGCATCTTTAATTTTATATTGTTTCCTTGACTTTGACGAATTATGGAAAATGTGTAATGCCTTATTTTTCATTCATTAAGCAAACATTGAGGATCTGATTTGGCACGGAAACAAAGAAAAATGAGGACAATAACATCTAATTTCCCTCGTGCTACAAATGTAGGTGGATGTAGTCGTTTGTCTCTGTGATGCATTTGACATGGAGAGGTTTGGGGAGTAAAAAAGCAAGCTCGATGCCCTTCTATCAGATCAATCACTAGAAAACGTCCCTTTCCTCATCCTCGGAAACAAGATTGATCTTCCATACGCTACATCAGAGGAGGAGCTGCGTTTCCACTTGGGACTCACGAACTGTATGACAAGTAAGGGTAATTTTAAATTGGAAGGGACGAGTGTTCGACCTCATCAAGTGTTCATGTGTAGCATTGTCCGCAAGATGGGTTATGGGGAAGGCTTCAAGTGGACGTCTCAGTACATCAAATAGAATGTGTTGCGTAATCTTGTAGGTTAATATATATGTATGTATCCTTCCCTTTTGTACACAATAAGTGGTTGTTGCCGAATTATTACGAAATGATCAATTTCCACTTTCATCTACGCCAAGCATTTCCCGATCTCATCTATGGCGCGCGTGCGAAGCACGTGCATCCCGACTATTATATATTGAAAGTGGCGGACGGCTGATGCATCTTCTTCGATACACATTACCCTTTCAATTCAGATTACAAGCAAAAGCGAGAACGTAGATTTCGATCCATCTTTAACCTTCCACAAATTTATCGTTTTTAATCCATTTATAAATCCGTTTGTACCAACGAGTCCCTTACCTTGCCCTCTACATCCTGATACACATTTATTTTTCGTTTGTTAGATTTTTGGTTAAACCTCCGTTTACCGTTATCGGAACTCCGACGACTACCGCGAGCTTTCGTTTGTTAGCTTTTTGGTTAATCATCCGTTTACTGCTATCAAAACTCCGACGACTACCGCGAGCAGCCAAATGTTGGGTTTCTTACCTTGCTCTTACTCCCCGTATCTCCAAGAGTCCGTAACTTCTTTAGGATCGTCAATCGGGTTAGTAACGAATAAGTTATGAAATTATTCATTTTTTGTATTGCGGGTTAGTATAAATTGACCTTAGGCTTGTTAAAATGGATGATTGGGAAATTCCATTATGCTTATTACATTATTCTAGAGATTATTGGCTATTTGTTTGATGAGATCTGATGACAGGTGGGTTCAAAAACTGTTTGCGGGCAAAACATTATTCTAGTGAAATTTAATTGATTAATTAAAGTTTAATTAATAAAATGGGGATTTTAGAGAACGCTATAAGTTAAATAAATTCAAACGAATGAATTTAATTGATATTTGAAGCGAGAGGTTTAATACGAGGAATTTGATATTCTTGACAAGTGGTGTCGGAAACGGTAGACTAACCATATCTTAGTTGCTTGATGAGCGTATCCAGGTAAGTCTATTGGTCTTACTTAACTGACTTCTCTGTATTAGTTTAGCTTTAATAGTGGTGTGTGTTATTACAACCATAACCGGACTAGGACGACCTTATGTACTAATTGGCCCAAGTGTATTATAACCGGACGGTGACAACTTGTCCGGTTCATCATGAGATTGGGAGGTTCTTTACGACCAGGCCATACGGGTAAACGGTGAGGTGCATCGGATCCACTTCCGTTAGTTCACGGGACAAAGGCGGGGCTTGGGAATCCCTCGTGTCACAAAATAAGTTGCATTAGTAAAGTAAATCACTTACTAAGATAAGAAATGGTTATTGTGTGAACATGCTTTCTAGTATATCTTGTTATGTGTTTGTGTGTGCTATCACTGTTATTCTAATATATAGATTGTTATCTAATGGTTCCGTGTTGTAGATATTTTTGCACGTTAGGGATGCTACCTAGTGATTTGGTTGAGTGGTCAGCCGGGGCTCCTGTACATGTTAGGATAGGATGTGGGATTATATACTTTGGTTGTTTTGATTGTATAGTTTTGATACTCAGATGAGAGCCCTGTCTGTATTTTGAATATAACTTTTGGTTTTATCTATATCGGTATTTATATTTACTTGTGCCTTGTTGCAAGATCCGGTTAACTTGTTGTCAAGCTAATGGTCAGGACCCACTATGAGGTCCTAGCCCGTCGCATACCGAGTCCTGAGGATTTGGGGTGTTACAAACATGGTATTAGAGCCTTAGGCTGATAACAATGGCACTCACGATCTTCTAAGGACCGAATAGATAAATAAACAGAACCCGAAAGGGATTTGAGTTTTAAATGAATTTTGTTTTAAGCTTTGGGCATAGTCGGTCTGGGATAGAATGTATGGGGGACCGCCACTACTTCCGTGGATCTCGGAAGCCTAGCTTATATGATGGACTATAGTTGTTTTTTGGACTTGGTTTATTATAGTAGTATAAGCTTGGCCTTATACGTAGTTATGATCTTACCCTAGATGACCCGTACTAGAGCGGTATTTATTGTAGGTTGAGGTAAAGGTAGACAACCACTTCCTCTTATAGTCCTAGGACGTGGAAGAGTAGGAAGACCTCCAGTAGCGAGAGGTCGGGGCCGAGTTCCTCTTGCTGATCTGCCAAGAGCGGAGGATATGACTAAGAAGATTGCTGGAAGCGTGACACCTACAGTCGGGAATGAGAGGGCTACCCCACCAGGATCAGAGTGAGCTCAGGCAGCTAATTCGGGTCGCGTCTCGATGGGAGCGGCAAAAATTATAGAATACATCCAACAGGTGGCTGATGCGGCTAGGAGGAGTGAACATATTCTAGATCCTCCGGTACCTACGAGAGTTACTAAAGTAACGGAGAGGGTGATTGAGATCATCAGAGCTCAGGAAGAGACAAGGGTACCGACGTCACATATAAGTGGGTCAAGGGAAGGGCAACGATGTAACAAATGTTCCGAGTATGGTCATATTTGACCGGATTGCAGAAAGCCGCTAGTGACATGCTTTGCATGCGGTAGGCCGGGCCATAGGGATATATTTTGTTGACAAGGTAAAGCACGACAACACCCAGAGTCTCTTTCCATAGGGGTTCAGGGAAGTGGATAAAGTTGAGCTAGAGAGTGCGATGTTGGTACAACCGATAAGATAAGGACCCAAGCACAAGTGTTGGAGTTGAGAAACGATGATTTGTCAGCAAAGCCAGAGAAGAGACAACCGATTGGAACAACCAATACTGGTTCTAGAACTTCAGGTGTTGGGCATGGTCAAACAGGGACGCCCTAGTCATTAGCAGACGGTGCAGACCCGCATAGAGGATGACAATGTTATAACTACGGAGGTTATTGACAAATGCGGGCCGAGTGTAAGAAGTTACCAAGGACTTGCTTCATATTTGCCAGGTCACCAAGATACTTTTTGTTGTCAGGGAAGGCTCCTTCATGACAGGGTTCTTCCTCTGCCAACACTACAGGAGGCGGACAAAGACCGTCTCAATACTAGACTACAAGACATCAAAAGCGGGTCCCTGATCATCCTTCTACTCAAGGTCCGCATCGGGACGGAGTAGAGGCAGAGATCGTGGTGGCGGAACCGCTAACACAAGAGGTGCACATGCTAGATTATTCGAGCTAAGGAGCGCTGATGAGCCGGCAACACCAACAACTACAAGTACCGTTCAGATTAATGGTCCCGATGGGTTAAGGTTAGAGGTATCCGGGAGGTTAACGATTGTCCCGTTCGTTTAGGGAATCGAGACCTGTTAGTGGATTTATTCATCATGTACTTAGTACATGAGGAAATCATTATAGGGATGGATTGGATGGACCGGAATAGTGCAGTTCTAGACATCGGTAAGAGGATCGTGACAGTCACTACCGAGTTAGGACAGGTAGAGGTATTCCGAGGTTGGGACCTCGGAAAGACCGGTACAGTCATTAGGACCGTTTGAGCTACAAGATTGATCGGTCAAGGTTGTGAGGCCTTCTGGTGTTATGCCATGAAGAAAGGGGAGAATCCAACATCGGAGGAGATCCCATTCGTAAGTGAGTTTATCAGCATATTTGACGAGCCATCCAGTTTACCGTCAAAAAGGAGCGTAGATTTCGGTGTCGAGCTAGAGCTCGGGACGAGACCGATCTTAAAGGCACCATATCATATGACGCCTATCGAGTTGTTGGAGTTGAAGAAGCAACTCGAGGAGTTAGCAAAGAAGGACTATATTTGTCCTAGTGTTTTCCCATGGGTGCACCGGTACTTTTTGTGAGGAAGAAGGATGGATCGATGAAGTTGTGCATCGACTATCAAGAGTTGAATAAGGTGACCATAAATAACAAGTACATGTTGCCCCATATTGACGACTTGCTAGATCAGCTACACGGAGTTATTTTGTTCTCCAGGTTAGATATGAGGCTTGGATATCACCAGATGAAGGTGAGAGAGCAAGATGTGCCTAAAACGGCATTTCAAACTAAGTATGGCCACTACAAGTTTGTAGGGATGCCATTCGGAATCACGAATGTGTCTGCCGTCTTTATGAAGTTGATGAACGACATCTTCATCGACTTCCTAGATCAATTTGTGATGGTCTTCATAGATGACATCTTGGTGTCCCCCCAGGAGCAGAGAGGAGCGCGTAGGACACTTGAGGATGGTGTTACGAATTCTACAGGATAGAGAGTTATACGTTAAGCTAAGTGTGAGTTCTAGATGCCAAAGGTGGCCTTCTTTGGTCACATAGTTTTTGTTGAGGGGATCAAGGTTGATCCCAAGAAGATAGAGTTTGTATCGGCTTGTCTACCTCCAAAGAATGTTAAGGAGGTGCGCAATTTCTTAGGATTGACAGGATACTACCGCCAGTTTGTGGAAGGGTTTTTGTGATCGTCCAACCACCTACTTGCCTATTGAAAAAGACTTGTCGGTTTCTATGGTCCAAGCTGTTGTTCGCCCCTAGAGGTGTGTGCAAATAAGCTTTAAATTTATAAAACTAGAATCAAGCAGCGAACCCGCAGTGTACGGATCGAGGTAGCTAAGCAAGAATTCCAGAGTATCGAACACAGGGATTTGGGTGGGAACAAATTCGATTTTAGGTTATCAAGCAATAAGTATGAGAGTTTTGCAAATATTGGGAAAACAACAATCCTAAAGATCCGGGTATTCAGTTGTGGCAACAGATTCAAGATATACTAATGATATAAAGACAGAGTAGAGATATGCAAAGGTATACTTAATGTAAGGTAATCGTACTGTTGAGGTTCCAAAAACCTTATGTAGCTCACCTAAGAAATACTCCTTATACAGGTTGTTGAGGCTCAATATAAGAAGGAACCAAAGACAAGGATTAGCATCAAATACCCAAACCTATAATCTAAAGGTCAAGACTAACTTATCCGATTGAGGTTGTTGAGACTCACAATCGAGGTAGAGGTTGTTGAGGCTTCACTACCACCTAGAAAAGACAAGTCTAAACTAAGCTAAAGCAAATCTTTAACTTTGGATTAAGGTAAAAGCAAGCTCGTAAACTCAGAGAAATTACGGTTGGATCTTGAGATTCCACGGCCGTGGAACTCAAGAACAGCCCGTAATTTAGGGTTGTCGGCGACAATTCTCTAACTCTCAGGGTCTAATCTGTTTGCGAACGATCTATCATCATCTAAGCCACAACTATCAACCCTTCACCTTAGAATTGTTAAGGGTTTTTAGCCAATAACAGTCATTTGATATTAATTCAAGATTTAAAAGATAAAAGATGGAAACTTTCAAGAACTATCAATAATCTTCAAACGAATCTCAGAATCACAATCAAGAACAAGTGTTTATCAAAAGATTCAAATCGGAACAGACAGTCACAATCTTAGGAAAGAAAGGAAACGGGATGTCAATCCGATCCTAAATCAAACCTAAGCAAGAAGAGAAATCTTCTTGCAAAATCCTCCAAGAACTTCGATCTTACACAAACGCAACGATCGCTAGCAGCAATTCTTCAATTCCGAACTTTGATCTTCAATAAGATCTCCCCAAAATCACCTCCAAGAATGAGGGTTTGTGCGTTCCTAAGCTTGCGTTTTTGCCACTAAACTTAGGGTTGGAAGGTCGTAAGCTAGATAGCGAGGTGGCGGAATCTTGCTTCATCCGTCCTTTTTATAATGCAGGGCAGAATGTCGGCCCGGCCCGATCTTCAAAAGATCATGGCTTCGAAACGTGGCGAAAGGATTCGCCAAGATCACGGTCGTGGAAGATTCCACGACCGTAATTCTGAGGCGTGGAAACAAACACGGGTAACTTCCACGGTCGTAATATCCCCTGGAATGAACATCGAATTCTGCATCACAATCCACGGCCGTAATCTAGGGTAAAACCGTGATTCTTGCCTTCATTCGTGCATTCCTCAATCTAATACTCCAAATTGCTCCCAAAAGGTGTCCTTAATCTAGAGGTACATCAACTCAACTCCCCTTTGCTCGATTTCGTTCGGAAATAGCTCCAAATCACCTATAATCAACATAGAACTCGTGTAGACATCCATATCGACAATATAGGTAATACTAGCTCATATATGCACAAAGCTTAATCAAAGACTATCAATACGAATCAAATACGATTATAAAACGTGCCTAAAATATCACAATATTTCATGCTAACAAATAACCCCATACTTAACACTTGCTTGTCCCTAAGCAAGGTCTTTCAAAAAGCTTTAAACAAGAGTTAGGATGAAATATGTGTACCTTCTTTTGGATGAAAGTGACTTCTAAAGAATAGATCATTCTCAAACCTTGCTTCAATCGTTTTCAAACTTTCACACACTTAATTAGAGAGTAAGAGGTAAAGAGAGATCATGAAACAATTTAACTTCCAAACAAGCATTATAACCTTCAAACATTATCAAAATCAATCATAAGAACTTCAATTTAGATCACCAAGCCATATAACATTCTTTTGATCTTAAGGACTTTCAAAGAAAAAGGTCTAGAGTATGGAAGGGAAGGGAAACTTTAAGGGAGAGTGGTGCATAGATCCGGGAAAATGGACTACTACCTTCTTCTTCTTTTGCGGTTTCCGCAACTCTTCACTTAGAGCTTCGCTCTTACTTTTCATTTTTCGACTTTACTTTTGGAGTTATGGATAGAGGTGCACAAAAACCGAAGCCTAGGAGATTGGCGTTTCTCATTTTTGCGAGATGCCTCAAACCCTTAGCGCACATACCATAATCCGCTAGGAATATCGCTCAATCCGACTTTGGCAAGACACAAACACCCGGCTATGTGAATGGTGCCGAGTTACTCATCGTCATGATTGACTTCCCCAAACCTATAATTTCTTTCTATTCAATTGATTGCAAATATATGCTCTCATGGCCCTCCCACATCAAACATGCCTTTTTCTCATTCACTTTCCAAGTTCCCGGATGGGTAAGGGAGGCTAATATTTCAATGAGGAGTTAGATGATCAAAGAGAAGAAGAA
>BSUD01000001.1:136531593-136593735 GCA_033239045.1 Fagopyrum esculentum | reverse complement strand
GAAGGAGACAGTCCTATCAACATGGCTGTGCTCAAAAGACGTCACAACCTCTCGGGTGATCTCCTCATAAGCGTCTTCACGAATGTTCGTGAAGACAATTAAACCGGCTCTATCCAAGAGCCATGTGAGGTCATCTACAATGTTGAGAGGATGTAGATCCTCTAACAACAAGTATCTAGGGCCAATTACTGCCCTCTTCTCGATCCTCTCAAATGCAGCTTGGTGGTTTTCGTGTATGATCGGGATGCTAGGGTGAGGTGGTGAGGATGGAGGTGAAGATGGAGGTGAAGGTGAGGGAGATGAAGGTGGTGGTGCCCTAGATGTGGAAGGGTTACCCTTTCTCTTCTTATTCTGCTCTCCTTTCTTTTCCTTAATCCTTCCCGAAACTCTCCTCACAAAATCCATTCTGTTGGAAATTACGGTCTGTTCTTCCCAAAACCACGGCCGTGGAACCTATGCAGACCGTGGTTCGACACAGTAATTCTCAATTCTCAGCAAATCAGCAATCAAACTTCACAACAAGCAGTCCTAATCTAATTTCTTCCAATCTCAATCAGTTCTTCCTAATAATCTCTAACAAAAACGAACAAAAACGACTAGAATCAAGAAGAGAGCAAAAACCTCTTTTTCGGATTGAGAAATCCAAAATGCGGGTTTGTTGATCGTTTTCCACGCGATTTGTTGCTTGGATCTTGTTCTTGGTTGGATTTGCTTCAGTTTAGGAAGAAGAATCGTTAAAAACGATTAGAGAACGAAGATTTGGGATGAGCTGTGCGATTTCGGCGTTTATGGCGTGGAAATTGGGGGTTTTGTGGTGTTTTTGTGGTGAAGTGTGGCTTTTATACTCGCAGGCAAATTTTCAAAAATCACGGTTTGTCGGGGCATTCCACGGCCGTGGAAATGTACGGACCCGTAATTTTGGCGATTTTTCACAGGCCTTTGAGAATTACGGCCACTGTAGCAATGACGACCGTAATTTAGACCGTGGAACTCTCTGTAAAGCTTCAAAGTCCAAATTTCGTCACTTCTCTTCGACATTATCCCTCCTTTCTCCTTTTCCATCGATCCTACAACCAAAAACACGAACATACCGGAAGGAATCGAGGCAAAATAAAACCGAAACGTCTATTCTAGACTAAACTATGAATCGAAAGCAAAAACGAAAATGCAATACCTCGGGTTGCCTCCCAAGAAGCGCTTTGTTTAAGGTCCGTAGCTAGACCAATCTCGCACTTATTCGAGTGCGGTAGGTGCAAACTCCTCAGCTTGGAGTTCCGGTGAGTACTTCTTGAGCCGTTGACCGTTCACCTTAAAACTTCCGCTAGCTTCACCCCATACTTCAACTGCACCATGGGGGAAAATACGCTTAATTAGAAAAGGTCCAGTCCAACGAGATTTTAACTTACCTGGAAAGAGGCGAAGTCTCGAATTGAAGAGGAGAACTTGATCTCCTTCTTGGAAGTCCTTTGGAACGATATGCTTATCATGCCAACGCTTTGCTCTTTCCTTGTAGATCTTGGCGTTTTCGTAAGCGTTCAAACGGAGTTCATCCAGCTTGTTGATGTCTAGGAGACGCTTCTCTCCCGCTTCTTTCATGCTGAAATTCAGCCACTTGATAGCCCAAAACGCCTTGTGCTCTAGCTCTACCGGCAAGTGACAAGACTTCCCATACACAAGGTTGTATGGTGTGGTTCCTATGGGAGTCTTGTATGCAGTCCGGTATGCCCATAATGCATCATCTAGTTTCAAGGACCAATCCTTCCTAGTCCTCGAAACCGTCTTCTCTAGAATTCCCTTGATCTCCCTATTTGAGATCTCAACTTGTCCACTCGTTTGTGGATGGTAAGGGGTGGCGATCTTGTGAGTAACCCCATACTTGGATAGAAGAGCTTCAAAGCGACGGGCTATGAAGTGAGAACCTCCATCACTAATGATCGTCCTTGGCGTCCCGAATCGCGGAAAGATGGTCTTGTTGAAGAACTTAACCACCACCATGGCATCATTTGTGGGAGAGGCAATTGCTTCCACCCATCTAGAAACGTAGTCTACCGCCAATAGTATGTATTGGTTCCCGCAAGAAGAAGGGAATGGTCCCATAAAATCGACTCCCCAAACGTCAAAAATCTCCACCTCTTGGATGTTGTTGAGGGGCATCTCGTTCCTTCTAGAGATATTGCCTGTTCTTTGACAAGCATCGCAACAGGAAACAAAGGATTGCACATCTTTAAATAGAGTAGGCCAATAGAATCCAGATTGCAATACCTTTGCGCTAGTTTTGTTCGAACTAGCGTGTCCTCCACAAGGTAGTGAATGACAATGACGGATGACACTTTGCATCTCATCTTCCGGCACACATCGCCGAATGATGCCATCCGGGCCTCTCTTGAAGAGAAGAGGCTCGTTCCAATGGTATTCCCGGACGTCCTTGAAGAACTTCTTTCTTTGCGCATATGATAGTCCGGGTGGTATCTCCTGGCAAACCAAATAGTTAACGAAATCAGCAAACCATGGTTCGTCACCCTTGGAGATTACCTTGATGCACTCCTCTATGATGTGTAGGTGTTCGTCCGGAAAGGAGTCATCAATGGGTAATTGGTCATCCTCTAGATGTGTTAGACGACTCAAATGATCCGCAACAGAATTTTCCGAGCCTTTCTTGTCGCGGATCTCAAGATCGAATTCTTGTAGGAGAAGAATCCATCTAATCAGCCTTGGCTTCACATCCTTCTTTGCAAGGAGGTACCGGATCGCAGCATGATCCGTGTAGACAATCACCTTTGCACCTACAAGATAAGAGCGAAACTTGTCAATAGCGTAGACAATGGCTAGAAATTCCTTTTCCGTAGTGGCGTAGTTGAGCTGGGCTTCGTCTAGCGTCTTGCTAGCGTAGTATATGGCATGGGTTCGTCCTTCCTTTCGTTGCCCAAGAACAGCTCCAATGGCTACGTCACTAGCATCGCACATAATCTCGAAAGGGAGAGTCCAATCCGGTGGTTGGATAATGGGTGCTGAAATTAGAGCTTGCCGGATGGTGTTGAACGCATCTAGACATTCCTGCGAAAACTCAAAAACCGCATCCTTCATCAATAGATTAGTGAGAGGTTTCGATATCTTAGAAAAATCCTGAATGAAACGTCTATAGAATCCAGCATGTCCTAGAAAACTTCTTATTCCCTTCACCGAAACTGGAGGAGGGAGTTTCTCTATGGTCTCTATTTTAGCCTTGTCTACCTCTATCCCTCTACTAGAGACTAAGTGACCTAAAACGATTCCTTCCTTAACCATGAATTGACACTTCTCCCAATTAAGAACTAGGTTAGTGTCTTCACATCTTTGCAAAACAAGAGAAAGGTTGGAAAGACAATCGTTAAAAGAGGAACCGTAAACGGAGAAGTCGTCCATGAAGACTTCCATGATTTCCTCTACGTATTCGGAGAAGATGGCCATCATGCACCGTTGAAAGGTGGCTGGGGCGTTGCAAAGCCCGAACGGCATCCTCCTATAAGCGAACGTACCCCAAGGGCACGTGAATGTGGTCTTCTCTTGATCATCCGGGTGTATCGGGATCTGAAAGAAACCACTATAACCGTCAAGGTAGCAAAAGTATGAATGTTGTGCTAACCTTTCAAGCATTTGATCGATGAATGGCAATGGAAAGTGATCCTTCCGCGTTGCGTTGTTGAGCTTGCGGTAGTCTATGCACATTCGCCATCCAGTTACAGTTCGGGTAGGAATGAGTTCGTTGTTCTTATTGGTGATGACCGTCATTCCTCCCTTCTTCGGAACTACTTGAACCGGGCTCACCCACTTGCTATCGGAGATAGGATAGATGATACCTGCATCAAGAAGTTTAAGAATTTCCTTCTTGACAACCTCCTTCATGGTCGGATTCAACCGCCTTTGAGGTTGTCTTGAAGTTCTAAAGTCCTCCTCCATTAGTATCTTATGCATGCATAGGGAGGGTTTAATTCCTACTAAGTCCTCAATGGTATAGCCTATGGCTTTTCTATGTTTCCTAAGGACAATCATGAGCTGTTCATGTTCATCTATGCTTAATTCGGAACTAACGATAACCGGGAAGGTGGAATTAGATCCAAGAAAAGCGTACCTTAGATGAGTAGGAAGTGGTTTAAGTTCCATCGCTTTCGGAGCTTCCAATGATCCTTGAGGAGCTTCCGATGTTTCCTTAGAAGTTTCTAAGGATGTTGATTGGTTTGGAGAAGAATTAGGGGAAGTTGAAGAAGTGTGCCGATCACCATTTTCCACGGTCAAAAACACGGTTTCCTCTGGTTTTCCACGGCCGTAATATCCTCTGGAATGGAGGTTGAATTTGGTTGTGGAATCCACGGCCGTGGAATACAGAGTATGGCCGTGGAATCTTGTATTCTCAGCCTCATCGTGGAGTTTCTCAAACTCTACTTCATGCATCTCTTCTTGTGCTTCTAAGGCTTCAATTTCCTCTTTGCACTCTTCTTCTTCTCCTACATCGGTTAGACTCATAGTAATAACCTTTTGCAAAGGATCGTTAAAGAGAATCGCACTTACCTCCTCCCTAGATAAACCTTCTTCGTTTTGGACATTGTAAATATCCTCATCAAAGATTGGTTCCTTCACTAGAGTGGAAAGAACGAACTCTACTTTCTCCTCCCCAATGTCAAAGGCGAGTCTCCCATTCTTGCAATCGACCATGCAGCCGGAAGTTGCAAGAAACGGTCTTCCGAGTATGATCGGGACCGGACTATCTGCAGGAATGTCAAGCACAACAAAATCAATGGGGACAAAGAACTTGCCTAGCTTGACAGGGACGTCCTCTACAATACCGACGGGACGAGTAATGGATCGATCCGCCATGTATAACGTCATCTTCACTGGTTTAGGGTCGCCTAAACCGATCTTCCTGCACAACGCAAGTGGTATGATGCTCACACTTGCTCCCAAGTCACACAAAGCGTCGTATGTGACCTCTCCCCCTCCTATGGGAATGCAAAATGACCCCGGATCTTTCAGCTTTGGGGGCATTTTCTCCTTCATGGTTTTGATGAGGTCCGAAGAATCCGAACTCATCTTGACCTCTCCAAAATCTTCTAGCTTCCTCTTGTTAGAGAGGAGCTCCTTCAAGAACTTGCCATAAGCCGGCATACCTACAATAGCATCAATGAAAGGTATATTAATATGCAGTTTGCTCATGAGTTCTATGAACTTACCGAATTGCTTGTCTAGGCGCGCTCGCGCTCTAGATTGAGGGAATGGTAGGGGAGGTTTGAAAGCTGGAGGTGGAACATAGACGTCCTCCTTCTCCCTCCCCTTTTCTTTACTTTTCTCTACGGGGACTTCAACAAACGTAGGCTGCGGATCGGTGGTAGTCACTCCGCTCCTAGTTGTGATCGCCATTACCCTTCCCTTAGGGTTGTCCTCCGTCTTTCCTGGAAGTTTCCCTTGATTCCTAGGGACTTCCTCCGCATGGTTGAACATTTGATTCTCCAAAACCTTTTGAGCCTTGTCAACCTTAGAAATTTGATCATCAACCTTGATGATGCGGTTCTCCAACCCTTGAAGCTTTCCCAAGATCGTTTCCAACATGGGATCCGACTTTTCCTTTCCCGTATTGTTTCCTCCATTTGATGATTGCCCCTGGCTTTTTGTTCGCCCCTAGAGGTGTGTGCAAATAAGCTTTAAATTTATAAAACTAGAATCAAGCAGCGAACCCGCAGTGTACGGATCGAGGTAGCTAAGCAAGAATTCCAGAGTATCGAACACAGGGATTTGGGTGGGAACAAATTCGATTTCAAGTTATCAAGCAATGAATATGGGAGTTTTGCAAATATTGGGAAAACAACAATCCTAAAGATCCGGGTATTCAGTTGTGGCAACAGATTCAAGATATACTAATGATATAAAGACAGAGTAGAGACATGCAAAGGTATACTAGTGTAAGGTAATCGTACGGTTGAGGTTCCAAAAACCTTATGTAACTCACCTAAAAGATACTCCTTATACAGGTTGTTGAGGCTCAATATAAAGAGGTTCTAAAAGCAAGAATTAGTATCAAATACCCAAACCTACGATCTAAAGGTCAAGACTAACTTATCCGATTGAGGTTGTTGAGGCTCACAATCGAGGTAGAGGTTGTTGAGGCTTCACTACCACCTAGAAAAGACAAGTCTAAGCTAAGCTAAAGCAAATCTTTAACTTTGGATTAAGGTAAAAGCAGGCTCGTAAACTCATGGAAATTACGGTTGGATCTTGAGGTTCCACGGCCGTGGAACTCAAGAACAGCCCGTAATTTAGGGTTGTCGGCGACAATTCTCTAACTCTCAGGGTCTAATCTGTTTGCGAACGATCTATCATCATCTAAGCCACAACTATCAACCCTTCACCTTAGAATTGTTAAGGGTTTTTAGCCAATAACAGTCATTTGATATTAATTCAAGATTTAAAAGATAAAAGATGGAAACTTTCAAGAACTATCAATAATCTTCAAACGAATCTCCGAATCACAATCAAGAACAAGTGTTTATCAAAAGATTCAAATCGGAATAAACGATCACAATCTTAGGAAAGAAAGGAAACGGGATGTCAATCCGATCCTAAATCAAACCTAAGCAAGAAGAGAAATCTTCTTGCAAAATCCTCCAAGAACTTCGATCTTCCTCAACGCGAAGATCGCTAACAGCAATTCTCCAATCACGAACTTTGATCTTCAATGAGATCTCCCAAAATCACCTCCAAGAATGAAGGTTTGTGTGTTGCTAAGCTTGCGTTCTTGCCGCTAAACCTAGGGTTTGAAGGGTCGTAAGCTAGATAACGAGGTAAGGCGAGGTGACGGAATCTTGCTTCATCCGTCCTTTTTATAATGCAGGGCAAAACGTCGGCCCGGCCCGATCTTCAAAAGATCATGGCTTCGAAACGTGGCGAAAGGATTTGCCAAGATCACGGTCGTGGAAGATTCCACGACCGTAATTCTGAGGCGTGGAAACTTATACGGGTAGCTTCCACGGCCGTAATATCCCCTGGAATGAACATCGAATTCTGCATCACAATCCACGGCCGTAATCTAGGGTCAAACCGTGATTTTTGCCTTCATTCGTGCATTCTTCAATCTAATACTCCAAATTGCTTCCCAAAAGGTGTCCTTGATCTAGAGGTACATCAACTCAACTCTCCTTCGCTCGATTTCGTTCGGAAATAGCTCCAAATCACCTATAATCAACATAGAACTCGTGTAGACATCCATATCGACAATATAGGTAATACTAGCTCATATATGCATAAAGCTCCATCAAAGACTATCAATATGAATCAAATACGATTACAAAACGTGCCTAAAATATCACAATATTTCATGCTAACAAGGACTTGATCTCCCTCTTGGAAGTCCTTTGGAATGATATGCTTATCATGCCAACGCTTTGCTCTTTCCTTGTAGATCTTGGCGTTTTCGTAAGCGTTCAAACGGAGTTCATCCAGCTTGTTGATGTCTAGGAGACGCTTCTCTCCCGCTTCTTTCATGCTGAAATTCAGCCACTTGATAGCCCAAAACGCCTTGTGCTCTAGCTCTACCGGCAAGTGACAAGACTTCCCATACACAAGGTTGTATGGTGTGGTTCCTATGGGAGTCTTGTATGCAGTCCGGTATGCCCATAATGCATCATCTAGTTTCAAGGACCAATCCTTCCTAGTCCTCGAAACCGTCTTCTCTAGAATTCCCTTGATCTCCCTATTTGAGATCTCAACTTGTCCACTCGTTTGTGGATGGTAAGGGGTGGCGATCTTGTGAGTAACCCCATACTTGGATAGAAGAGCTTCAAAGCGACGGGCTATGAAGTGAGAACCTCCATCACTAATGATTGTCCTTGGCGTCCCGAATCGCGGAAAGATGGTCTTGTTGAAGAACTTAACCACCACCATGGCATCATTTGTGGGAGAGGCAATTGCTTCCACCCATCTAGAAACGTAGTCTACCGCCAATAGTATGTATTGGTTCCCACAAGAAGAAGGGAATGGTCCCATGAAATCGACTCCCCAAACGTCAAAAATCTCCACCTCTTGGATGTTGTTGAGGGGCATCTCGTTCCTTCTAGAGATATTGCCTGTTCTTTGACAAGCATCGCAACAGGAAACAAAGGATTGCACATCTTTAAATAAAGTAGGCCAATAAAATCCGGATTGCAATACCTTTGCGCTAGTTTTGTTCGAACTAGCGTGTCCTCCACAAGGTAGTGAATGACAATGACGGATGACACTTTGCATCTCATCTTCCGGCACACATCGCCGAATGATGCCATCCGGACCTCTCTTGAAGAGAAGAGGCTCGTTCCAATGGTATTCCCGGACGTCTTTGAAGAACTTCTTCCTTTGCGCATATGATAGTCCGGGTGGTATCTCCTGGCAAACCAAATAGTTAACGAAATCAGCAAACCATGGTTCGTCACCCTTGGAGATTACCTTGATGCACTCCTCTATGATGTGTAGGTGTTCGTCCGGAAAGGAGTCATCAATGGGTAATTGGTCATCCTCTAGATGTGTTAGACGACTCAAATGATCCGCAACAGAATTTTCCGAGCCTTTCTTGTCGCGGATCTCAAGATCGAATTCTTGTAGGAGAAGAATCCATCTAATCAGCCTTGGCTTCACATCCTTCTTTGCAAGGAGGTACCGGATCGCAGCATGATCCGTGTAGACAATCACCTTTGCACCTACAAGATAAGAGCGAAACTTGTCAATAGCGTAGACAATGGCTAGAAATTCCTTTTCCGTAGTGGCGTAGTTGAGCTGGGCTTCGTCTAGCGTCTTGCTAGCGTAGTATATGGCATGGGTTCGTCCTTCCTTTCGTTGCCCAAGAACAGCTCCAATGGCTACGTCACTAGCATCGCACATAATCTCGAAAGGGAGAGTCCAATCCGGTGGTTGGATAATGGGTGCTGAAATTAGAGCTTGCCGGATGGTGTTGAACGCATCTAGACATTCCTGCGAAAACTCAAAAACCGCATCCTTCATCAATAGATTAGTGAGAGGTTTCGATATCTTAGAAAAATCCTGAATGAAACGTCTATAGAATCCAGCATGTCCTAGAAAACTTCTTATTCCCTTCACCGAAACTGGAGGAGGGAGTTTCTCTATGGTCTCTATTTTAGCCTTGTCTACCTCTATCCCTCTACTAGAGACTAAGTGACCTAAAACGATTCCTTCCTTAACCATGAATTGACACTTCTCCCAATTAAGAACTAGGTTAGTGTCTTCATATCTTTGCAAAACAAGAGAAAGGTTGGAAAGACAATCGTTAAAAGAGGAACCGTAAACGGAGAAGTCGTCCATGAAGACTTCCATGATTTCCTCTACGTATTCGGAGAAGATGGCCATCATGCACCGTTGAAAGGTGGCTGGGGCGTTGCAAAGCCCGAACGGCATCCTCCTATAAGCGAACGTACCCCAAGGGCACGTGAATGTGGTCTTCTCTTGATCATCCGGGTGTATCGGGATCTGAAAGAAACCACTATAACCGTCAAGGTAGCAAAAGTATGAATGTTGTGCTAACCTTTCAAGCATTTGATCGATGAATGGCAATGGAAAGTGATCCTTCCGCGTTGCGTTGTTGAGCTTGCGGTAGTCTATGCACATTCGCCATCCAGTTACAGTTCGGGTAGGAATGAGTTCGTTGTTCTTATTGGTGATGACCGTCATTCCTCCCTTCTTCAGAACTACTTGAACCGGGCTCACCCACTTGCTATCGGAGATAGGATAGATGATACCTGCATCAAGAAGTTTAAGAATTTCCTTCTTGACAACCTCCTTCATGGTCGGATTCAACCGCCTTTGAGGTTGTCTTGAAGTTCTAAAGTCCTCCTCCATTAGTATCTTATGCATGCATAGGGAGGGTTTAATTCCTACTAAGTCCTCAATGGTATAGCCTATGGCTTTTCTATGTTTCCTAAGGACAATCATGAGCTGTTCATGTTCATCTATGCTTAATTCGGAACTAACGATAACCGGGAAGGTGGAATTAGATCCAAGAAAAGCGTACCTTAGATGAGTAGGAAGTGGTTTAAGTTCCATAGCTTTCGGAGCTTCCAATGATCCTTGAGGAGCTTCCGATGTTTCCTTAGAAGTTTCTAAGGATGTTGAATGGTTTGGAGAAGAATTAGGAGAAGTTGAAGAAGTGTGCCGATCACCATTTTCCACGGTCAAAAACACGGTTTCCTCTGGTTTTCCACGGCCGTAATATCCTCTGGAATGGAGGTTGAATTTGGTTGTGGAATCCACGGCCGTGGAATACAGAGTATGGCCGTGGAATCTTGTATTCTCAGCCTCATCGTGGAGTTTCTCAAACTCTACTTCATGCATCTCTTCTTGTGCTTCTAAGGCTTCAATTTCCTCTTTGCACTCTTCTTCTTCTCCTACATCGGTTAGACTCATAGTAATAACCTTTTGCAAAGGATCGTTAAAGAGAATCGCACTTACCTCCTCCCTAGATAAACCTTCTTCGTTTTGGACATTGTAAATATCCTCATCAAAGATTGGTTCCTTCACTAGAGTGGAAAGAACGAACTCTACTTTCTCCTCCCCAATGTCAAAGGCGAGTCTCCCATTCTTGCAATCGACCATGCAGCCGGAAGTTGCAAGAAACGGTCTTCCGAGTATGATCGGGACCGGACTATCTGCAGGAATGTCAAGCACAACAAAATCAATGGGGACAAAGAACTTGCCTAGCTTGACAGGGACGTCCTCTACAATACCGACGGGACGAGTAATGGATCGATCCGCCATGTATAACGTCATCTTCACTGGTTTAGGGTCGCCTAAACCGATCTTCCTGCACAACGCAAGTGGTATGATGCTCACACTTGCTCCCAAGTCACACAAAGCGTCGTATGTGACCTCTCCCACTCCTATGGGAATGCAAAATGACCCCGGATCTTTCAGCTTTGGGGGCATTTTCTCCTTCATGGTTTTGATGAGGTCCGAAGAATCCGAACTCATCTTGACCTCTCCAAAATCTTCTAGCTTCCTCTTGTTAGAGAGGAGCTCCTTCAAGAACTTGCCATAAGCCGGCATACCTACAATAGCATCAATGAAAGGTATATTAATATGCAGTTTGCTCATGAGTTCTATGAACTTACCGAATTGCTTGTCTAGGCGCGCTCGCGCTCTAGATTGAGGGAATGGTAGGGGAGGTTTGAAAGCTGGAGGTGGAACATAGACGTCCTCCTTCTCCTTCCCCTTTTCTTTGCCTTTCTCTACGGGGACTTCAACAAACGTAGGCTGCGGATCGGTGGTAGTCACTCCGCTCCTAGTTGTAATCGCCATTACCCTTCCTTTAGGGTTGTCCTCCGTCTTTCCTGGAAGTTTCCCTTGATTCCTAGGAACTTCCTCCGCATGGTTGAACATTTGATTTTCCAAAACCTTTTGAGCTTTGTCAACCTTAGAAATTTGATCATCAACCTTGATGATGCGGTTCTCTAACCCTTGAAGCTTTCCCAAGATCGTTTCCAACATGGGATCCGGCTTTTCCTTTCCCGTATTGTTTCCTCCATTTGATGATTGCCCCTGGCTTTTCAAAGGAGTAGAGGAAGAAGAGGGTGGAGTTAGTGAATTGGAATTGGAAGGATAGGAGTTACCGGAATTTTGTTGATTGGAGCGCCAATTGTTGTTGTTCGAACCACGATTGTTGTTCCAATTGTTGTTATTCCGGTTGTTGTTTCCATTCCAATTGTTGTTCCGGTTATTGTTCCGGTTATTGTTGTTGCGGTTGGTGTTGTCACCGCCATTGTTGTTGCCCAAATAGCCAACATCCTTCTCTTGTTGCTTTGGGAAGTTGGTCTTGATAGTCTCCTTCAACTCTTTGATCTCATTGTTGAGGGAGAAAATCTGATTTTGAGCTTCATGTGTGAGCTTCGCTCCTTGCTCCACACGATTTCCCTCCACTTTCCGGTGGGAATACTTCTCTATGACTCTTACTTGCTTCTCAATGAAGTCCCAAGCGTCATCTTCTCTCATGTCCATGAACGTTCCGCATGAGAGGGATTGAAGGTTGAATTGCGTTCCCGCATCCAGCCCCTTGTAGTAAATTTCCAGCAAGGCAAGCTTGGATATGCCATGATGAGGGCAATCCAAGAGCAAATCCTGAAACCTTTCCCAAGATTGAAACAAACTTTCGTTAGATCTCATAGAAAAAGCATTAATCTTACCTCTAAGTTCCGCCGTTTTGGAGGGCGGAAAGAACTTGGTGAGAAACTCTGCGGAGAGGTCTTCCCACGTTTCTAGCTTCCCACTAGGAAGAGCTTGGTACCAAGATAGCGCTTTCCCTTTCAAAGAGAAAAAGAAAGGTTTGAGCTTATAGTTGTTAGTAGTGGCGCTCTTTGGTCTCATTGTCTCCATCATACACTCAAAGTTTTGCAAGTGTTGGTGTGGAGATTCAGTGCTTGTACCGCCAAATTGGCTTTGGCGAACAAGAGTGATAACTTGAGGGTTGAAACTAAACCCTTGTACATCTTCAGCATCAAAGTTCACACCCAAGCGGCGTGGTTTTTGTGTTGGATCCATCCGCTGGCCAAGAGTTCTTGGCTCATTATCCACACGTTCGACCCTCGCATTCCTAGGTGGGATGCGGCGGTTAGCAGCTCCTTGTTGATTAAAAGGATTTATATTGATCGTGGGATCAATCTCTTCTAGCGGAGGCATGGAAGAATCACTATCATCAGCGGATGAGTGGCTTCTTCTTCTAGATCTTGTCCTTCTTCTCGAGGACTTCTTGCCCACCTTATCTTCAAGATCGCTCATCTTTATCTTCATTTGGACGATCATGTCTTGTAGACCGTTAACTTGAGTTTGATGACGATCCATCTCATCCTGGAGGAGATTCTCATTCCATCGGAGTTGAGCTTCCTTCTCCGCCAACTTAGTTTGAAGATCGCTTTCGTTCTCTTGAGCCATCCTCTTTTCCTTGCGTCTTTGTCTCAAGGTTTTCTCTAGCTCTTGATCAAGAGGTAAGAGATCTTCGGTGTTCCTAGACCTGCGCATGCGCTCAAAGAAAAATCAAATAACGAGAGCAAGCTCCCAAGCTTGACAACCGGTTACCGAATTCGGCCGAAACCAAATCCCCGGCAACGGCGCCAAAAACTTGTTCGCCCCTAGAGGTGTGTGCAAATAAGCTTTAAATTTATAAAACTAGAATCAAGCAGCGAACCCGCAGTGTACGGATCGAGGTAGCTAAGCAAGAATTCCAGAGTATCGAACACAGGGATTTGGGTGGGAACAAATTCGATTTCAGGTTGTCAAGCAGTAAATATGGGAGTTTTGCAAATATTGGGAAAACAACAATCCTAAAGATCCGGGTATTCAGTTGTGGCAATAGATTCAAGATATACTAATGATGTAAAGACAGAGTAGAGATATGCAAAGGTATACTTAATGTAAGGTAATCGTACTGTTGAGGTTCCAAAAACCTTATGTAGCTCACCTAAGAGATGCTCCTTATACAGGTTGTTGAGGCTCAATATAAGAAGGAATCAAAGACAAGGATTAGTGTCAAATACCCAAACCTATAATCTAAAGGTCAAGACTAACTTATCCGATTGAGGTTGTTGAGGCTCACAATCGAGGTAGAGGTTGTTGAGGCTTCACTACCACCTAGAAAAGACAAGTCTAAACTAAGCTAAAGCAAATCTTTAATTTTGGATTAAGGTAAAAGCAAGGCTCGTAAACTCATGGAAATTACGGTTGGATCTTGAGGTTCCACGGCCGTGGAACTCAAGAACAACCCGTAATTTAGGGTTGTCGGCGACACTTCTCTAACTCTCAGGGTCTAATCTGTTTGCGATCGATCTATCATCATCTATGCCACAACTATCAACCCTTCACCTTAGAATTGTTAAGAGTTTTTAGCCAATAACAGCCATTTGAAATCAATTCAAGATTTATAAGATAGAAGATGGAAACTTTCAAGAACCTTCAATAACCTTTCAGACGAATCTCAAAATCACAATCGAAAACAAGTGTTTGTCAAGAGATTCAAATCAAACAATCAATAACAATCTTAGGAAAGAAAGGAAACGGGATGTCAATCCGATCCTAAATCGAACCTAAGCAAGAAGAGAAGATTTCTTGCAAAATCCTCCAAGAACTTCGATCTTCCTCAACGCGAAGGACGCTCACCACAATCTTCCAATCACGAACTTTGATCTTCAATAAGATCCCCCCAGAAATCACCTCCAAGAATGAAGGTTTTTGTCTTGCTAAGCTCCGTTCTTGCCGCCCAACTTAGGGTTTTGAAAAGTCGTAAGCTAGGTAGCGGGGTAAAGCGAGGTGTAGCGAGGTGACGGAATCTTGCTTCATCCGTCCTTTTTATAATGCAGGGCAAAACGTCGGCCCGGCCCGATCTTCAAAAGATCATGGCTTCGAAACGTGGCGAAAGGATTCGCCAAGATCACGGTCGTGGAAGATTCCACGACCGTATTTTAGGGCGTGAAGAGAAATACGGTTGTGTTCCACGGCCGTAATATCCCCTGGAATGAACATCGAATTCTGCATCATACTCCACGGCCGTAATCTAGGGTCAAACCGTGATTTTCGCCTTCATTCGTGCATTCCTCAATCTAATACTCCAAATTGCTTCCAAAAGGTGTTCTAAATCTGGAAGTACTTCAACTCAACTCTCCCTTGCTCGATTTCGTTCGGAAATAGCTCCAAATTACCTATAATCAACATAGAACTCGTGTAGACATCCATATCGACAATATAGGTAATACTAGCTCATATATGCATAAAGCTCCATCGAAGACTATCAATATGAATCAAATACGGTTATAAAACGTGCCTAAAATGTCACAATATTTCATGCTAACATCCTCCGTCTTTCCTGGAAGTTTCCCTTGATTCCTAGGAACTTCCTCCGCATGGTTGAACATTTGATTTTCCAAAACCTTTTGAGCTTTGTCAACCTTAGAAATTTGATCATCAACCTTGATGATGCGGTTCTCCAACCCTTGAAGCTTTCCCAAGATCGTTTCCAACATGGGATCCGGCTTTTCCTTTCCCGTATTGTTTCCTCCATTTGATGATTGCCCCTGGCTTTTCAAAGGAGTAGAGGAAGAAGAGGGTGGAGTTAGTGAATTGGAATTGGAAGGATAGGAGTTACCGGAATTTTGTTGATTGGAGCGCCAATTGTTGTTGTTCGAACCACGATTGTTGTTCCAATTGTTGTTATTCCGGTTGTTGTTTCCATTCCAATTGTTGTTCCGGTTATTGTTCCGGTTATTGTTGTTGCGGTTGGTGTTGTCACCGCCATTGTTGTTGCCCAAATAGCCAACATCCTTCTCTTGTTGCTTTGGGAAGTTGGTCTTGATAGTCTCCTTCAACTCTTTGATCTCATTGTTGAGGGAGAAAATCTGATTTTGAGCTTCATGTGTGAGCTTCGCTCCTTGCTCCACACGATTTCCCTCCACTTTCCGGTGGGAATACTTCTCTATGACTCTTACTTGCTTCTCAATGAAGTCCCAAGCGTCATCTTCTCTCATGTCCATGAACGTTCCGCATGAGAGGGATTGAAGGTTGAATTGCGTTCCCGCATCCAGCCCCTTGTAGTAAATTTCCAGCAAGGCAAGCTTGGATATGCCATGATGAGGGCAATCCAAGAGCAAATCCTGAAACCTTTCCCAAGATTGAAACAAACTTTCGTTAGATCTCATAGAAAAAGCATTAATCTTACCTCTAAGTTCCGCCGTTTTGGAGGGCGGAAAGAACTTGGTGAGAAACTCTGCGGAGAGGTCTTCCCACGTTTCTAGCTTCCCACTAGGAAGAGCTTGGTACCAAGATAGCGCTTTCCCTTTCAAAGAGAAAAAGAAAGGTTTGAGCTTATAGTTGTTAGTAGTGGCGCTCTTTGGTCTCATTGTCTCCATCATACACTCAAAGTTTTGCAAGTGTTGGTGTGGAGATTCAGTGCTTGTACCGCCAAATTGGCTTTGGCGAACAAGAGTGATAACTTGAGGGTTGAAACTAAACCCTTGTACATCTTCAGCATCAAAGTTCACACCCAAGCGGCGTGGTTTTTGTGTTGGATCCATCCGCTGGCCAAGAGTTCTTGGCTCATTATCCACACGTTCGACCCTCGCATTCCTAGGTGGGATGCGGCGGTTAGCAGCTCCTTGTTGATTAAAAGGATTTATATTGATCGTGGGATCAATCTCTTCTAGCGGAGGCATGGAAGAATCACTATCATCAGCGGATGAGTGGCTTCTTCTTCTAGATCTTGTCCTTCTTCTCGAGGACTTCTTGCCCACCTTATCTTCAAGATCGCTCATCTTTATCTTCATTTGGACGATCATGTCTTGTAGACCGTTAACTTGAGTTTGATGACGGTCCATCTCATCCTGGAGGAGATTCTCATTCCATCGGAGTTGAGCTTCCTTCTCCGCCAACTTAGTTTGAAGATCGCTTTCGTTCTCTTGAGCCATCCTCTTTTCCTTGCGTCTTTGTCTCAAGGTTTTCTCTAGCTCTTGATCAAGAGGTAAGAGATCTTCGGTGTTCCTAGACCTGCGCATGCACTCAAAGAAAAATCAAATAACGAGAGCAAGCTCCCAAGCTTGACAACCGGTTACCGAATTCGGCCGAAACCAAATCCCCGGCAACGGCGCCAAAAACTTGTTCGCCCCTAGAGGTGTGTGCAAATAAGCTTTAAATTTATAAAACTAGAATCAAGCAGCGAACCCGCAGTGTACGGATCGAGGTAGCTAAGCAAGAATTCCAGAGTATCGAACACAGGGATTTGGGTGGGAACAAATTCGATTTTAGGTTATCAAGCAATAAGTATGAGAGTTTTGCAAATATTGGGAAAATAACAATCCTAAAGATCCGGGTATTCAGTTGTGGCAACAGATTCAAGATATACTAATGATATAAAGACAGAGTAGAGATATGCAAAGGTATACTTAATGTAAGGTAATCGTACTGTTGAGGTTCCAAAAACCTTATGTAGCTCACCTAAGAAATACTCCTTATACAGGTTGTTGAGGCTCAATATAAGAAGGAACCAAAGACAAGGATTAGCATCAAATACCCAAACCTATAATCTAAAGGTCAAGACTAACTTATCCGATTGAGGTTGTTGAGACTCACAATCGAGGTAGAGGTTGTTGAGGCTTCACTACCACCTAGAAAAGACAAGTCTAAACTAAGCTAAAGCAAATCTTTAACTTTGGATTAAGGTAAAAGCAAGCTCGTAAACTCAGAGAAATTACGGTTGGATCTTGAGATTCCACGGCCGTGGAACTCAAGAACAGCCCGTAATTTAGGGTTGTCGGCGACAATTCTCTAACTCTCAGGGTCTAATCTGTTTGCGAACGATCTATCATCATCTAAGCCACAACTATCAACCCTTCACCTTAGAATTGTTAAGGGTTTTTAGCCAATAACAGTCATTTGATATTAATTCAAGATTTAAAAGATAAAAGATGGAAACTTTCAAGAACTATCAATAATCTTCAAACGAATCTCAGAATCACAATCAAGAACAAGTGTTTATCAAAAGATTCAAATCGGAACAAACAGTCACAATCTTAGGAAAGAAAGGAAACGGGATGTCAATCCGATCCTAAATCAAACCTAAGCAAGAAGAGAAATCTTCTTGCAAAATCCTCCAAGAACTTCGATCTTACACAAACGCAACGATCGCTAGCAGCAATTCTTCAATTCCGAACTTTGATCTTCAATAAGATCTCCCCAAAATCACCTCCAAGAATGAGGGTTTGTGCGTTCCTAAGCTTGCGTTTTTGCCACTAAACTTAGGGTTGGAAGGTCGTAAGCTAGATAGCGAGGTGGCGGAATCTTGCTTCATCCGTCCTTTTTATAATGCAGGGCAGAATGTCGGCCCGGCCCGATCTTCAAAAGATCATGGCTTCGAAACGTGGCGAAAGGATTCGCCAAGATCACGGTCGTGGAAGATTCCACGACCGTAATTCTGAGGCGTGGAAACAAACACGGGTAACTTCCACGGTCGTAATATCCCCTGGAATGAACATCGAATTCTGCATCACAATCCACGGCCGTAATCTAGGGTAAAACCGTGATTCTTGCCTTCATTCGTGCATTCCTCAATCTAATACTCCAAATTGCTCCCAAAAGGTGTCCTTAATCTAGAGGTACATCAACTCAACTCCCCTTTGCTCGATTTCGTTCGGAAATAGCTCCAAATCACCTATAATCAACATAGAACTCGTGTAGACATCCATATCGACAATATAGGTAATACTAGCTCATATATGCACAAAGCTTAATCAAAGACTATCAATACGAATCAAATACGATTATAAAACGTGCCTAAAATATCACAATATTTCATGCTAACAGCTGTGTACTCCGAGTTTTGAGGAGCTGAAGAGGAAGTTGACCTCTGCTCCTATATTAGCACAACCAAAGAGAAAAGAGGACTTCGTAATCTATAGTGGCGCATCCCAATTGGGTTAGGTATGCGCTTTAATGCAGCGAGGTAGGGTTATTGCTTATGCATCTAGACAGTTTAAGTCGTATGAGGAGAATTACCAACTCATGACCTCGAATTAGTTATAGTGGTATACTCTCTTAAGATCTGACGGCATGATCTATATGGAGTTTCATGTCAGATCTTTGCAGACCATAAGAGTCTGAAGTATATATTCACTCAGCGGGAATTGAATAACCGTCAAAGGAGATGGCTCGAGCTGATCAAGGACTGTGATCTAAAAAATTTTATATCATCCGGGGAAGGCAAATATGATTGTCGACGCCCTTAGTAGGAAGACACCTTGAGAGAAGGCGATAGCACGACTAACAACTCAGCCTCAAATATAGAGAGATCTAGCGTGACTAGAGTTAGATATCCAGTTTCCAGATACGGACAGTTACCTGTCCACTCTAGAAATATGACCTGATCTGTTGGGAGAGATCCTACAAAAGCAAGAGAGTTGTTTGACACTGAGGCGGATCCGAGATAGGATGACTCGAGGCAAGACACCACAATTCACTATAGGTGCCGACAAAGTGATGAGATGCCAGACACGCGTTTGTGTACCCTCAGACAAAGAGTTGAGGTAGAGGATTTTATAAGAGGCTCACGCTACACCTTACTCCGTACACTCAGGTGCGAGTAAGATGTATCAGGATGTGAGACGTTCCTTCTGGTGTGGCAGGTTGAATCCCAATGTGGCTCGATTTCTAGCTCAGTGTGCGACCTACTAATAGGTCAAGATTGAGCACTGCAGACCCGAGGGACTTCATCGATTTCTTGTACCGCAGTGGAAGTGGGAGGAAATCTCCATGGATTTTGTTACCGCTTTGAGACTAAGCAAGAGCTTCGATGCTATATGGGTTAATTGTAGTAGACCGACTGACAGACCGCACATTTCATTCCTATTAGGGAAACGTGACCGGTGAGTCGGCTAGTTGAGGAGTTCGCTAGGCAGATAGTGAGATTCCATGGGTACCTAGGACCATTATCTCGGATATGGATGGACGATTCACCTCGAGCTTTTGGCAACAGGTACACACCGCCATGGGTAAAAGCCTTCACTTCACGACAACTTTTCATCCTCACACCAATGATCAGCCAAAGAGGACTATACAAACCTTGGAGGATATGTTGAGAGTATGTGTGCTAGACTGGGGGCAGGTGTAGTTTGATCACCTCCCTTTGGTCGAGTTTTCCTATAACTATAGCCGACATGCGTCGATCAAGATAACTCCTTATGAAGCGTTGTATGGACGAAGATGTCGTACATCTCTATTTTGGGATATGACGAACAATATTGGTGGGATAACTCCTGAGTAGATACAAGATGACATCGCTTGAGTAGCGTTGATTTGAGAGCGGATGCTAGCCGTATAGAGTCGGCATAACTCATATGCTGATCGGAGGCACCGGCCTCTAGAGTTTAGAGTGAGAGCTTAGGTTTGGTTACGAGTATCACCAGCGCGAGGCGTTAGACACTTCAACATTATGAGGAAGTTGAGTCCTATTAGCATGAAATATTGTGATACTTTAGGCACGTTTTCTAAACGTATTTGATTCATATTTATAGTCATTGATTGAGCATTGTTGCATGTGTGAGCTAGTTTGCCTATATTGTCAATATGGATGTCTACACTAGCTTTATGTTGATTATAGGTGATTGAGAGTCAATTCCGAACGGAATCGAGCAAAGATGAGTTGATCGAGTATGTCCATGGATTGAGGGCATTCTTAGGGTCAAATTGGATGTCAACTTCAGGAATGCACGAGGCTAGGGAAGAATCACGTTCTTGCCCTAAACCACGCTCTAAAATACGGCCGTACTACAAACCACGTTCAGTTCCACGGCCGTGGAACCTTGCAAGAGAGGCGTGATGCATTCCAGTAACTATTACGGTCGTGGAATCCATGGTTCAAACCGTGACACTTTCCACGCTCTAAATTACGGTCGTGGAAACTTCCACGACCGTGATCTTGGTGATCTTTTTCGCCACATTTTGAAGCCACGATCTTTTGAAGATTGGGCCGGGCTGATATTTTATCTTGCCCTATAAAAAGACGGACAAAGGGAGATTCCGTCATCGACGCTTACCCCCGTTTAGACCTCTGCTTGGACGCGTTTACACCGCCGCTTATCCCCGCTTACGCTCGCTTAGCGGCATTTACATCTCGTTGGAGATCGACGCTCGTGTTTGGATTTGCCCTAATCTCGCACTTTTGGTGGAGATTGCTGTTGAGATTTCCGGATTGGCGGAAGATCGAAGTTTTTGGAAGATTTTGCAAGAAGATTTCTCTTCTTGTTTAGGTTTGATTTAGAAGACGGATTGACATCCCGTTCTTCCTTCTTTCCTAAGATTGTGTTTGCTTGCCTTATTCTGAATCTATTGATAACATTCGTTCTTGATTGTGACTTTGAGATTGGTTTGAAGTTTATTGGAAGTTTTCGGAAGTTTTCATCTTTTAATCTTTTAATTCTTGAATTTGATATCAACATGACTGTTATTGGCTAAAAACCCTTAACAATTCTAAGGTGAAGGGTTGATAGTTGTGGCTTAGATGATGATAGATCGATCGTAATTAGATTAGACCCTGAGAGTTTGAGAGAATCGTCGACGAACCCTAAATTACGGTTTGTTCTTGAGTTCCACGACCGTGGAATCTCAAGATCCAACCGTAATTTCCCTTAAGTTTACGAACCTGCTTTTACTTTAGTCCAAAGTTAAAGATTTGCTTTAACTTAGTTTAGGCTTGCCTTTTCTAGATGGTAGTGAAGCCTCAACAACCTCTACCTCGATTATGGGTGTCACAACCTTAATCGGTTAAGTTAGTTTTGACCTTTGGATTACAAGTTTGGGTATTTGATATTAATTCTTACCTTTAGAACCTTTCTATATTGAAGCCTCAACAACCTGTGTAGAGAGTGTCTTGTAGGTGAGTCATGTAAGGTTTTTGGAACTTCACCGTACGATTATCTTACCTTAGCATACCTTCGCATATCTTAACTCTGTCTTTATATCAATAGTAAATCTTGAATCGATTGTCACAGCTGGATACTTGGATCTTTAGGATTGTTGTTTTCCCAATATTTGCAAAAACTCTCATATTTACTCGCTTGATAATCTGCAATTGAATTTGTTCCCACCCAAATCCCTGTGTTCGATACTCTGGAATCCTTGCTTAACTATATCGATTCGTACACTGCGGGTTCGCTTGCTTGATTCTAGTTTTATAATTAAAACTTATTTGCACGCACGTTTAGGGGCGAACAAGTTTTTGGCGCCGTTGCTGGGGATTTGGTTTCGGCCGAATTCGGTAGCCGGTTGTCAAGCTTGGGAGCTTGCTCTCGTTATTTGATATTACTTTGAGTGCATGCGCAGGTCTAGGAACACCGAAGATCTCTTACCTCTTGATCAAGAGCTAGAGAAAACTTTGAGGCAAAAGCGCAAGGAAAAGAAGATGGCTGAAGAACACGAACGTGATCTTCAAGCGGAGTTGGCGGAGAAGGAAGCTCAACTCCAATGGAATGAGAACATTCGCAGGGATGAGATGGATCGCCATCAATCTCAAGTTAACAATCTACAGGATATGATTTTCCAAATGAGGATAGAACTAAGCGATCTCAAGAATAAGGGGAGCAAGAAATCCTCAAGGAGGGGATCAAGATCTAGAAGAAGAAGTCACTCATCCGCTGATGATAGTGATTCTTCCATGCCACCGCTAGAGGAGATTGATCCCACGATCAATGTGAATCCTTTCCATCCACGGGGAGCTGCTAATCGCCGCATTCCACCTAGGAATGTGAGGATCGAACGTGTAGATGATGAGCCAAGAACTCTTGGCCAGCGGATGGATCCAACACAACAACCACGCCGTTTGGGCGTGAATTTTGATGCTGAAGATGTGCAAGGGTTTAGCTTCAACCCTCAAGTTATTACTCTTGTTCGCCAAAACCAATTTGGCGGGACCAACGCTGAATCTCCACACCAACACTTGCAAAACTTTGAGTGTATGATGGAGACAATGAGACCGAAGAGCGCTACCACCAACAACTATAAGCTCAAGCCTTTCTTCTTCTCCTTGAAGGGGAAAGCGTTGTCTTGGTACCAAGCTCTTCCTAGGGGGAAACTAGACACGTGGGAAGACCTTTCCGCGGAGTTCCTCACCAAATTCTTTCCGCCATCCAAAACGGCGGAACTTAGAGGTAAGATCAATGCATTTTCCATGAGGACTAACGAAAGTTTGTTTCAATCATGGGAAAGATTTCAGGACTTGTTATTGGATTGCCCTCATCATGGCATATCCAAGCTTGCATTGCTGGAGATTTACTACAAGGGGCTGGATGCGGGAACGCAATTCAACCTCCAATCCCTCTCATGTGGAACGTTCATGGACATGAGAGAAGATGACGCTTGGGACTTCATTGAGAAGCAAGCAAGAGTCATAGAGAAGTATTCCCACCGGAAAGTGGAGGGAAATCGTGTGGAGCAAGGAGCAAAGCTCACACATGAAGCTCAAAATCAGATTTTCTCCCTCAACAATGAGATTAAAGAGTTGAAGGAGGCTATCAAAACCAACTTCCCAAAGCAACAAGGCAAGGAGGTTGGATATTTGGACAACAATAATAACCGGAACAACAACCGGAATAACTATTGGAATGGAAACAACAACAACCGGAACAACAATTGGAACAATAATAGGGGTCCAAACAACAACAATTGGCGCTCCAATCAACAAAATTCCGGTAACTCTTATCCTTCCAACTCTAATTCACTAACTCCACCTTCCTCTTCCTCTACTCCTTTGAAAAGCCAGGGGCAATCATCTAATGGGGGAAACACTTTGGGAAAGGAGAAGCCCGATCCCATGTTGGAAACGATTTTGGGAAAGCTTCAAGGGTTGGAGAACCGCATCATTAAGGTTGATGATCAAATTTCCAAGGTTGATAAATCTCAAAAGGTTTTAGAAAACCAAATGTTCAGCCATGCGGAGGAAGTTCCTAGGAATCAAGGGAAGCTTCCAGGAAAGACGGAGGACAACCCTAAGGGAAGGGTTATGGCAATCATAACTAGGAGCGGAGTGACTACTACCGATCCGCAGCCTAAGTTTGTTGAAATCTCCGTAGAAAAGGACAAAGACAAAGAAAAGGGGAAGGAGAAGGAAGATGTCTACGTTCCTCCTGCAGCTTACAAACCTCCCCTACCATTCCCTCAATCTAGAGCGTGAGTGCGCCTGGATAAACAATTCGGTAAGTTCATAGAACTCATGAGCAAGCTGCATATTAATATACCATTTATTGATGCTATTGTAGGTATGCCGGCTTATGGCAAGTTCTTGAAGGAGCTCCTCTCCAACAAGAGGAAGCTAGAAGACTTCGGTGAGGTCAAGATGAGTTCGGATTCTTCGGATCTCATCAAGACCATGAAGGAGAAAATGCCCCCAAAGCTGAAGGATCCGGGGTCATTTTTCATTCCCATAGGAGTGGGAGATGTCACATATGACGCTTTGTGTGACTTAGGAGCAAGTGTGAGCATCATACCACTTGCATTGTGCAGGAAGATCGGTTTAGGCGACCCTAAACCGGTAAAGATGACGTTGTACATGGCGGATTGATGACATGAATTATGTATCATCATATTCATGCATATTATAGAAGATTGTCTCAGTTTACCTTGCATTTAGAGAGATTTTGTATGACTTTTATGTTCTATTCAATCATTTGTCGGAAATAGAGGTCTACACGAGTTTTTGATGAATTATAGGTAATTGGAGTGGAATTGGAAGCAAAAGCGGAGCAAGGAGCATCTAAGGATGTTAAGGAAGCTAAAGGAGTCTTAAAGGGTTCATAAAGAGCTAAGGAATTGCAAAGGAGAAGCATAGAATACGAGCCAAGAGAAGAGCACTTTCTGTTGAAGAAAATCGTGCCAATTTACATATAAATCGGACGATTTTCCTCTCCAGAATTCGAACGATTTTGTGCATAAATCGCCTGGGTCGATCTATTGTGTTTTTCGGCCAAATGAAAAGACGACACAAAGCCTAATTATTTTGGGCTAGAGGAGGGTTTTGCCAAACGGCCCATTTGCAAGAAACTATAGAAGAGAACCCTACGAACGAAAACGAGGAGGCCGCAGCGGGAAATCTTTACACGTTTGAGAGGATTTGAAGATTCTTGGAAGGAGATTGAAGGACTCTTTGCCGGAAAGCCAATCTTGATTCTAGTTGTGAGATTTCTTTGTTCATTGAAGTGTTTACTGTTTTTGGGCACGAATTTGAGTAACTTAAGAGATACGTTGATTTGTTTTCACAATCGTTTACAGATTTGAAAGTTATTGGATTTTTCATTCAAGATTTGGTTTCTTTGCGATATCTCCCTCAATAATTAATTTGATTCGATTTTGAAAATGGTTGGCTAAAACCTTTGTGATTCTGGGGAGAATAGTTGATGATTAAGGCTTAGATGATGATAGACTGAACTCATTCAAACATTAGGACCCTGAGAGTTTAGATTTTAGTTTTGCGATAAACAGGAAAATCGGGCTGTTCTTGGGGAAAATCGACCGATTTTCTTATGAACAGGACGATTTATTCTTCTGACGAACTTTAATTGAACCAATCTTTAATCAAAACTAATCCTTGCCTAAATCCCTACCTTGATTAACCTTTCTACCCTCTAATTGAATGTATGAAGGCACTTCAAACCTGTTTCTACATTTAATAGATTAAGATTTCAAGATTTGGGTAATAAAGAGACTCAACATCCTTTATTAAGATTTTAATTGTGCTTTCTAATCTTTACTTTGGAGAGTCATATCCTGGAGTTTTAGATAGTTAGTTTGAACATAATTCTTGTCTTTAGATCTTTCTATATTGCAGCCTCAACAACCCTTATAGAGAGAACCTTTAGATTAGTCATATGGGTTTCGGAACTTCATTGTACGAATCCTACCTTTGAACATTTAATCTTAGCAATATAAACTCTGCCTTACATCTATAGAATTGTCTTGAATCGAAAGCCGAAATCGGATACTTGAATCCTTGGAATCATTTCCCTCTTTATCAATCACAAAAGCTTTTACACTTTCGCTAGATAATTGAATTTGAATTTATTCTCACCAAATCCCTGAGTTCGACTCTGGAATTCTTACCTCACTACAGCCGATCCGTACACTGTGGGTTCGCTTTGCTTTTGAGTTCTAGATACAAATTTAAAACTTTGACGCACACACCTTTTGGGCGAACAAGTTTTTGGCGCCGTTGCCGGGGATTTGGTCTAGACCAAATTCGGTTTTCGGTTGTCTAGCTTGAGAGCTCTTGCTCTTGTGATTTGATTTGTCTACTTGAGTGATCTTTGCAGGTTCTTTAGGTATATGCGAAAGACTAGATCTACTAAAGATCTAGTTCCTTTCGATCCCGAATTGGAGAGAACCTTGAGAAGAAAGTTGAAAGAAAAGAAAATGGCTGAAAACGATGAGAGAAACTACCAGGCTGAACTGCATGAAGCTCAACGCCAACTCCAGTTGAGTGAGAAAGCACGAAAAGATGCTGAAACGAGTCATCAACTTCAGATTGATGAACTAAGAGCTATGATGTTGGACATGAAGATGGAGTTGAACGAATCTAGGAAGAAGAAGAAGGTCAAAACACCAACTAAATCCATTAGGAATGACTCATCCGATGATGAAGATCTTGACCCGGACATGCCGGAGCTTGAAGAGATTGACCCATTATTCCGTCCTACTCGAACCACCCTGAAACCAAGGGTTGTTCCTCGCAACCCAACTAGGGATGTGAGAGTTGCTAATGAAGGTGATAGACCCCGAACTTTGGGGCAACGGATGGACCCAATTCAGCAACCACGCCGCCTAGGTGTGGATTTCGGAGCTGAAGACATCCAAGAGTTTAGCTTCTCACCACAAGTCATCACCATGGTTCGCCAAAATCAATATGGCGGAGCAAGTACTGAATCTCCACATCAACACTTGCAGAATTTCGAGATTCTCATGGAGACTATGAAGCCGAAGAAGGCAATTACAAGCAATTACAAGATCAAGCCGTTCTTCTTCTCTTTGAAGGACAAAGCTCTAGCTTGGTACCAAACACTTCCAGCTGCGAAGTTAGCTACATGGGAGGAATTGTCTTCGGAATTCCTCACCAAATTCTTTCCGCCATCCAAAACGGCGGAATTGAGAGGTAAAATAAATGCTTTTTCTATGAAACCTAATGAAAGCTTGTTTCAATCTTGGGAAAGGTTTCAAGATCTATTGTTGGATTGCCCACACCATGGCATTTCCAAGTTGGAACTATTGGAGATCTACTACAAAGGATTGGATGTGGAAACACAATTCAACCTTCAATCTCTCTCTTGTGGCGCATTCATGGACATGAGAGAGGATGACGCTTGGGACTTCATTGAGAAGCAAGCCCAATTGATTGAGAAGTATTCCCACCGGAAGGTGGATTCAAATAGCCGGAATCAAGGCGATCCGGGAGCCAAGTTGAATCAAGCCGCTCAAACACAAATATTCTCCCTCAAAGATGACATCAAAGAATTGAGGGAAGTGCTCAAAACGAGTCTTCAAAAGACTAAGAAGCAAGAAGTCAACTACATGGGGTGGGACAACAATCAAAGGAATGATAACTGGAATTCCAATTGGAACAACAACAATAGCAACCGGAATTCCAATTGGAACAACAACAATAATAGAAACTCCAATAACAACAATTGAAGGTCAAATCAGCAAAATCCAGGTAATCCTTACTCTCATGCTGAAAAGTCTCTAACACCTCCATCTTCTTCTACTCCTTCAACAAGCCAGGGACAATCAAGCGGATCAAACAAACCTGATCCCATGCTAGAGACGATCCTAGGCAAGCTACAAGGATTGGAGAGTTACATAACTTCGGTTGACAAAGCTCACAAAGCTTTAGAAAACCAAGTATTCAACAAAGCCGGAGAAGTTCCAAGAGATCAAGGGAAACTTCCCGAGAAGACGGAAGATAACCCAAAGGGAAGGGTTATGGCAATAACTACTAGGAGCGGCAAGACAACCACCGATCCTCAACCCAAAGTAGTCGAAACCACCACAAAAGAAGGAGAGGCGAAAGAGAAGGAAGAAGTCTATATTCCTCCTCCCGCTTACAAACCACCTCTACCTTTCCCTCAATCTAGAGCGCGTGCACGCCTAAATAAACATTTTGGTAAGTTTGTTGAACTTATGAGTAAGCTACATATTAACATACCTTTTATGGATGCAATTTTAGGTATGCCGGCATACGGGAAATTCCTCAAGGAGATCCTCTCTAACAAGAGGAAATTGGAAGACATAGGAGAAGTCAAGATGAGTATGGAGTCATCCGAACTCATCAAGACTATGACGGAGAATATGCCACCCAAGCTCCGTGATCCAGGATCCTTTTGCATACCCATCACTTTGGGAGAAGCTACCTATGATGCTCTTTGTGACCTTGGAGCGAGTGTGAGTATCATACCCCTTGCTCTATGCAAAGCAGTTGGTCTAGGAGAGCCTAGACCGGTGAAGATCACACTCTACATGGCTGATCGTTCCACCACTAAGCCGGTGGGGATATTAGAAGACATTCCGGTAAAGCTCGGTAAGTTTTACATCCCCATAGACTTTGTCGTTCTTGACATACCTGCAGATTATCCGGTTCCCATCATTCTTGGGAGACCATTCCTTGCCACATCCGGATGCATGGTAGATTGCAAGAACGGCCAGCTATCCTTCCATATTGGTGAAGAAAAGATAGAATTCATACTCTCTTCCTTAATCAAGGAGCCATCCTTGAAAGACGATGCTTTTGAAATTGTTGATGAAGAAGAGTCTAGAGAGGTAGTAAGTTCGATCTTGATGAAAGACCCTCTTCAAAAGGTTCTTAGCATGAGCATCATGGATGAAGGAGTGGAACATGACTGCAATGAGGATGTGAAAGCATTAAATGATGTGGAGGAAGAACTAGGAGCAAGAATTGAAGAACTAGAGTGGACTCCGGAAACTGTGAAGAAAATCGACCTGCCTGAAATAAATCGACCGATTCATGAAAAGGCAATCCGATTTTTTACAACAGAAACAAAAATCGACCCGACTGAACTAAATCGTCCGATTTATGAAGAGGCAACCCGATCTTTTTTGACAGAAAGAAAAATCGTACCTCAAATCGACCGATTTATTTCAGGGGAGCTCGATCCAGAGGGAAATTTTATGGACTCTCCAAACGTCTCCGCAGCCACACTCGAATCTAATGATGCCGTACCTCCATCTCTAGAGGCCTCTCCTACAACAATCGAAGGCCAAGATTCATCATCAATCAAGGTACCCCCATCATTAGAATTAAAGCCACTTCCCACGCATTTAAGGTACGCATTTCTTGGCACTAATTCCACATATCCGGTCATTGTCAATGCGAATTTGAATAAAACTGAATTAGAGAAACTTATGCATGTTTTGAAGCAACATAGGAGAGCATTAGGTTACACCATTGATGATTTAGTAGGAATAAAGCCTTCTCTATGTATGCACAAAATTTTAATGGAAGAGGATTACAAACCTTCACGCCAACCTCAAAGACGGTTAAATCCGGCAATGAAAGAGGTCGTGAAGAAAGAAATCCTTAAGCTACTTGATGCAGGTATCATCTTCCCTATTTCTGATAGCAAATGGGTGAGTCCAGTACAAGTAGTACCCAACAAAGGAGGCATTACCGTTGTTGCCAACAAGAACAACGAACTTATCCCAACATGGACAGTTACGGGGTGGCGAATGTGTATCGACTACCGCAAACTGAACGTGGCTACAAGGAAGGACCACTTCCCCTTTCCTTTTATCGATCAAATGTTGGAAAGGTTAGCCCAACATTCTTACTTTTGTTATCTAGATGGATATAGCGGTTTCTTTCAGATTCCAATTCATCCGGATGATCAAGAGAAGACGACTTTTACGTGCCCATGGGGTACGTTTGCTTATAGAAGAATGCCATTCGGCTTATGCAACGCTCCAGCCACCTTCCAAAGGTGTATGATGGCAATCTTCTCTGAATATGTAGAGAATATCATGGAAGTCTTCATGGACGACTTTTCGGTATATGGTTCTTCCTTTGATAACTGTCTCTATAACCTTTCACTAGTTCTTAAGAGATGTGAGGACACTAACTTAGTCTTAAACTGGGAAAAGTGTCATTTCATGGTAACCGAAGGGATTGTGTTAGGTCATCTAGTATCACAAAGGGGAATAGAAGTTGATAGAGCGAAAATAGAAACCATTGAGAAGTTACCTCCCCCTTCTTCGGTAAAAGGAATTAGAAGTTTCTTAGGACATGCAGGCTTCTATAGGAGATTCATAAAAGATTTTTCTAAGATTTCAAAACCCTTGACTAATCTTTTGATGAAGGACGCAACTTTCGAATTTTCGAAGGATTGTCTAGATGCTTTTTGCAGGATCAAAGAAGCTTTGATTTCAGCACCAATCATTCAACCACCCGATTGGACTCTTCCATTCGAGGTCATGTGCGACGCAAGCGACGTCGCCATAGGAGCAGTTCTTGGACAGAAGAAAGATGGTCGCACTCATGCCATCTACTATGCTAGCAAAACGCTAGATGAGGCTCAATATAATTATGCAACTACGGAAAAGGAACTTTTGGCCGTAGTATACGCTTTTGAGAAATTTCGTTCCTATCTTGTAGGTGCGAAGGTGATAGTCTATACGGACCATTCCGCAATCCGATACCTCTTCACGAAGAAGGATGCGAAGCCAAGGCTTCTAAGGTGGATCCTACTCTTACAAGAGTTCGATTTAGAGATTAGAGATAAGAAAGGATCGGAAAACTCAGTTGCCGATCATCTTAGTCGTCTCCCACAACCCACCGGCGAGACGGACGAGCTTCCTATAGACGACTCGTTCCCTGACGAGCAGCTACACGAGATTGAAGAGTGTCTTCAACACATCTCAAAAGGTAATGATCCATCGTTCGCTGACATTGTGAATTACCTTGTTTGTCAGGAGATCCCACCCGGACTTTCATACGCTCAAAAGAAGAAATTCTTTAGTGACGTCCGGCAATTCTATTGGAACGAACCTCTTCTATTCAAAAGAGGTCCCGATGGCATTTACAGGAGATGCATCCCCGAAGATGAGATAGATAGTGTCATCCGTCATTGCCATTCTCTACCATGTGGCGGACATGCTAGTTCCCACAAGACTTGTGCTAAGGTACTTCGTTCCGGCTTCTATTGGCCTACACTTTTCAAAGATGTGCAAAAGTTTGTTGTTTCTTGTGATGCTTGTCAAAGGACAGGTAATATATCCAGGAGGAATAAGATGCCTCTCAACAACATACAAGAAGTAGAGATCTTTGACGTATGGGGCATCGATTTTATGGGACCTTTCCCATCTTCATGCGGTAACCAATATATACTTCTTGCCGTAGACTATGTCTCAAGATGGGTAGAGGCAATCGCTTCTCCTACTAATGATGCAATGGTAGTGGTGAAGTTCCTCAATAGAACGATCTTCCCAAGGTTCGGAACTCCCCGAACCATCATTAGTGACGGAGGAACGCATTTCACGGCCCGTCGATTTGAGACTCTATTGGCTAAGTATGGGGTGACCCATAAGATAGCTACACCTTACCATCCGCAAACCAGCGGACAAGTCAAAATATCCAATAGAGAGATCAAGGGAATTTTAGAGAAAACCGTCTCTAAAACAAGAAAAGATTGGTCAATGAAGCTTGACGATGCACTATGGGCATACAGGACGGCCTTCAAGACACCAATAGGTACTACTCCCTATAACCTTGTCTATGGTAAATCCTATCATCTTCCTGTAGAGCTAGAGCACAAAGCCTATTGGGCCATCAAGTGGCTCAATTTTGACATGAAAGAAGCCGGAGAGAAGCGGCTCTTAGACATCAATGAGCTAGATGAGATCCGGCTAAATGCGTATGAGAACGCAAAGATATACAAGGAACGGACAAAGCGTTGGCATGATAAGCACATCATTCCAAAAGACTTGAAGGAGGGAGACCAAGTCCTCCTATTCAACTCAAGGCTGCGTCTATTTCCAGGTAAGCTCAAATCCCGTTGGACAAGACCTTATTTAATTAAACGAGTTTTCCCCATGGTGCAGTTCAAGTACGGGGTGAACAAACCGGAAGTTTCAAGGTCAATGGCCAACGGTTGAAGAAATATACACCGGAAGCTCCGGTCGAGGAGATAGCTCCTATCCTCCTCCATTGAACACATACCATACACCGTCTAGCTAAAGACGATAAATTAAGCGCTTCTTGGGAGGCAACCCATGATAGTATAGTTTTTCACCCTTTTTTCACTTAGTTAGAGTAGATTAATTGTTTTGCTTCTTTGTTTTCGTTTTTATTTGTTCCTCGATGCACTCTTGGTTTGTCGTGTCATTAATCGCAGGAAATTAGGTTCAACTCGAGAGATCCATGGAAAAAGGGAGCACAAATCAGTTAAATCTTCAAGATCCATGAAGAATAAGGAAGGAAATCGAGATACACTAAGTAAATCGTCCGATTCAAGAGCAAAGCAAGGCGATTTTTGACAACAGGAAGAAAAATCGACCTGGAGATCGACCTGCCCAATTAAATCGTTCGATTTCCCATGTGTTCAGAGAAAAATCGAGTTACCCAAAATAAATCGTCCGATTCAGAAGCAGAGCAAGGCGATTTTTGACAACAGGAAGAAAAATCGACCTGAAGATCGACCCATCGAATTAAATCGTCCGATTTTCTTTGGATCCAAAGAAAAATCGCCCCAACGATTAAATCGACCCTATAAATCGTCCGATTTTCTTCACAGTTTCTCGACTCTATATAAAGACTCAACACTCGATCTTCCTCATTCCACAACTTACAACTCTCGATTTCTCCCTTCTCAAGAACGCCGAAAATCGCCCTCAACCTACAATCCTCATTCCTTCATCATTTTGAATGATTCTTGGCTCCAAACTGAAGCATTTTCAACAAGGAACAAGGATCTAGCAACAACAAGCACGGCAATCGACTCCTCCACAAGGAATTCAGGTTTTTCTTTCCAAAAAACCTAAGTTTCTAATTCAAATTGAAGTTTGCTTAGGAAGTGTTTGTTTGCTGGAATTGATTGAGGAATCTTCTTAGGAATCATTATAGGAGACTGTATGTGGTGATTGCTTGAACAGAACTTTACAGAATTGAGAGAATCGTTGAAATCGAGAGAAAAATCGACCCAGCCCAGAAAAATCGTCCGATTTTCGTCAAGAACATGCCGATTTTTTGACTCAGAATGGATCTTGTTAAGAGGGTAACTAGAAACACGGGGAAGAAGAAGGGATCTTCTTCCAAAGCCCCTCCCCCACCTCCACCACCATCTCAAAACATCCCTAAGCTTCCCCCTCCCCTATCTAAGCACAAGAAACGTTATGAACGCATCGTAGATCGCCCATTCACCCCTCCTCGCTACATAGTGCTAGATGATTTAGATTCATTGTTTGTTCGAGAGGATGTTGACATGATGCTTGACAGGGCTGGACTGACCCAGTTTGCTACGATTAGGGAGGATGCTTATACCGAGATCACCCTAGAATTCCTTAGTACATTTGAGCATGATCCTAGGGAAAGGATAGTCACCTTCCGCCTTATGAGCCAAAACCACACTATGTCCATTGACACTTTTGGAGACTTGTTTGGCTTCTCCTATTCAGATGCAGGCACATTTGCTAGAGGTGTCAGCGCTAGTGACTTTTGGGAGGCTATTTCAGTGGGTGAATATGGTGGAGACAAGTGGCGACCCGGAAATTCCAAGGAAACTAGTATGTACAACCTCTCCTTCAAGGTAGTGCATAGGATTCTCAGTGAGAGCTTATTTGCACGGACAGAGACTCGGCAGAAGCTCAAGGCTGATGAGCTTTTCATTCTATACTGCATGACATCCACCACCACTCCCGACATTGCCACCATGCTTGCCGACTATCTAGGAAAGATAGCCAACAAAGCTAAGGGCGATATTTGTGCAGGAGGTCTTGTCACTCATGTGGCTAAGACCATGGGATTGGACTTCTCCGGATGCACTCTAGCTGAGAGTGCCCTTCCATTAGGCTCCCAGCGGTTGGTTGTTCGACAGGTCTTGATTCCTCGAGGAAGAGGAACACTTCATGTGCCCATGCCATGGCACAGGGATCCGAAGAAGAAGCCATCCGAGATTATATGGAAGTCCGAATACAGTATTCGGAACAAGAGAAACTAGAAGGAGACGTTCAAGTCGATGCTTGAGGAGTTCTCTCCCCCTACTTATTATGATGATGATGCAGGTGACTCTGAGGAGGAGGATGAGGATAGAGAACAGGGGACCATGCTCGAGTTTGAGAGTGACACCCATAGCGGCCATGCTACGGATGCCATGGACACCGACACTCATGGTGTAGGACCCAGCCGGACTAGTAGAGGCGAGGAGGAGACGGAGGATGACATGCAGCCACCTCGCTGTTCATTTGCACGTGCTCCAGGAGGACGAGGACGTCGCCCTCCCCGCCACTTTAGGGAGCTAGTCTCTAGCTTCCAGAGCCTCAGCACCGACTATCATGCTCTCCACACCGACTACGAGACCCTGAACACTCAGTTCAGGAATTATAGGGAGGAGACGGACGCTAGGCATTCATCCTATGATGGCCAGATGAGAGACTTATACTTCCACCAGTTCGGCCACTTCTACGATCCTAGCGCACCGATGTATCCATATCCACCACCTCCACCGCCGACAGAGGATTGAGCTTCCACTTCTTTTACATTGTAAGTATTTTTCTCCTTCTTATGCTTGATTTTCACATTGGGGACAATGTGGATGTCAAGTATGGGGTGGGGGTACTTACAATACCTTATGTTTCTTTCTAAGCACTTTGAATTTTCCACTACTCTTGACAATTTGGCTTGTAATAACTCTTGCACTACTTGCTTTCCATTATGACACTTGCATTTGCATGATCTTTTTCAAATCCTATGAATTTTCAAAAAATTTTAGTGCTTCTTATATGGAAATGACCTCTATGATGAGAATTGTGTATATGGATAGGCAAAAAGATGCTTAGTTGTGTTGAGATATTGATTATAGCATGAATGAGTTTGCTTTTGTTACTTGAACACATGAATAAGTTATATGATCTAGTTGTTTTGATAAGAGAATGAAATAATAGTCGAAGCTATATTGCAAGTTCTTTTACATCATTTAAGGATGACTAAGGCAATTCACTTCTTTTCTTTTCTCATATCTTGATCATGCTAGCTCCTCACTGAAATATGTAACCCTCCTTTTACCATCCGGGAATTAGGATAGGTGATTGAAAAAGGCATGTTTGATGTGGGAGGGCCAAGGAAAAAGTATTAAAAAGAAAGTGTAGAAATTCATGAGTTTGGGGACGTTGAACATGAGGATGAGTAACTCGGCACCATTCACATAGCCGGGTGTTTGTGTCTTGCCAAAGTCCGATTGAACGACAAGTCCTAACGGGATATGGTATGTGCATCAAGGGTTTGAGGCATCTTGAAATTGAAAAACGCCGATCTCCTAGGCTTCGGTTTTTGTGCACCGCTGTCCACTCTCAAAAAAAAGTAAAGTATAATGAAAGCAAAGCTTTCTACATGCGAAGCATGTGCGGTGAAGAAAATCTTGAAGGTATTATGTGTTCCTCTTTCCCGGATTAGCACCACAATTGCCAAAAAGAACTCCTCCCCTTAATACGTTTCTTGAACCTTTCCTTTGATTAGAAGACCTTGAGACTTTTATGCATGTGTTTAAGACTTAATGGCTTAGATTTGTTTGACTTTGATTACCTCTACACCTTTATCATGTTCTTTATTTATGTTTTCATGAAAGAAAAGGAGGTTAGTTCATCTTATAATTACCATTGATACATGCTTTGCCTTTTTATACCTTGAAATATCACTTTGAGGGTGATCCAATAAGAAGAAGCACTACCAAACGAAGAGTTTTTGAGTTTTCATACATATATAATCCATGACATCTTATATTCTAAATTTGAATCTTGCTTAGGGACAAGCAAGAGGCAAGTATGGGGTATTTTGATGACATGAATTATGTATCATCATATTCATGCATATTATAGAAGATTGTCTCAGTTTACCTTGCATTTAGAGAGATTTTGTATGACTTTTATGTTCTATTCAATCATTTGTCGGAAATAGAGGTCTACACGAGTTTTTGATGAATTATAGATAATTGGAGTGGAATTGGAAGTAAAAGCGGAGCAAGGAGCATCTAAGGATGTTAAGGATGCTAAAGGAGTCTTAAAGGGTTCATAAAGAGCTAAGGAATTGCAAAGGAGAAGCATAGAATACGAGCCAAGAGAAGAGCACTTTCTGTTGAAGAAAATCGTGCCAATTTACATATAAATCGGACGATTTTCCTCTCCAGAATTCGAACGATTTTGTGCATAAATTGCCTGGGTCGATCTATTGTGTTTTTCGGCCAAATGAAAAGACGACACAAAGCCTAATTATTTTGGGCTAGAGGAGGGTTTTTCCAAACGGCCCATTTGCAAGAAACTATAGAAGAGAACCCTACGAACGAAAACGAGGAGGCCGCAGCGGGAAATCTTTACACGTTTGAGAGGATTTGAAGATTCTTGGAAGGAGATTGAAGGACTCTTTGCCGGAAAGCCAATCTTGATTCTAGTTGTGAGATTTCTTTGTTCATTGAAGTGTTTACTGTTTTTGGGCACGAATTTGAGCAACTTAAGAGATACGTTGATTTGTTTTGACAATCGTTTACAGATTTGAAAGTTATTGGATTTTTCATTCAAGATTTGGTTTCTTTGCGATATCTCCCTCAATAATTAATTTGATTCGATTTTGAATATGGTTGGCTAAAACCTTTGTGATTCTGGGGAGAATAGTTGATGATTAAGGCTTAGATGATGATAGACTGAACTCATTCAAACATTAGGACCCTGAGAGTTTAGATTTTAGTTTTGCGATAAACAGGAAAATCGGGCTGTTCTTGGGGAAAATCGACCGATTTTCTTATGAACAGGACGATTTATTCTTCTGACGAACTTTAATTGAACCAATCTTTAATCAAAACTAATCCTTGCCTAAATCCCTACCTTGATTAACCTTTCTACCCTCTAATTGCATGTATGAAGGCACTTCAAACCTGTTTCTACATTTAATAGATTAAGATTTCAAGATTTGGGTAATAAAGAGACTCAACATCCTTTATTAAGATTTTAATTGTGCTTTCTAATCTTTACTTTGGAGAGTCATATCCTGGAGTTTTAGATAGTTAGTTTGAACATAATTCTTGTCTTTAGATCTTTCTATATTGCAGCTTCAACAACCCTTATAGAGAGAACCTTTAGATTAGTCATATGGGTTTCGGAACTTCATTGTACGAATCCTACCTTTGAACATTTAATCTTAGCAATATAAACTCTGCCTTACATCTATAGAAGTGTCTTGAATCGAAAGCCGAAATCGGATACTTGAATCCTTGGAATCATTTCCCTCTTTATCAATCACAAAAGCTTTTACACTTTCGCTAGATAATTGACTTTGAATTTATTCTCACCAAATCCCTGAGTTCGACTTTGGAATTCTTACCTCACTACAGCCGATCTGTACACTGCGGGTTCGCTTTGCTTTTGAGTTCTAGATACAAATTTAAAACTTTGACGCACACACCTTTTGGGCGAACACGGATCGATCCATCACTCGCCCCATCGGCATTGTAGAAGACGTCCCGGTCAAGCTAGGTAAATTCTTTGTCCCCATTGATTTTGTCGTGCTTGATATTCCTGCAGATAGTCCGGTCCCGATCATACTCGGAAGACCGTTTCTTGCAACTTCCGGCTGCATAGTCGATTGCAAGAATGGTAGACTCGCTTTTGATATAGGAGAAGAGAAAGTAGAGTTCGTTCTCTCCACTCTAGTGAAGGAGCCAATCTTTGATGAGGATATATTCGATATCCAAGATGAAGAAGGGTTATCTAGGGAGGAGGTAAGTGCGATTCTCTTTAACGATCCTTTACAAAAAGTTATCACTATGAGTCTAACCAATGTAGGGGAAGAAGAAGAGTGCAATGAGGCAATTGAAGCCTTAGAAGCACAAGAGGAGATGCATGAAGTGGAATTTGAAAAACTCCACGATGAAGCTGAAAACGTGAGAATCCACAGCCATACACTGTATTCCACGGCCGTGGATTTCACAACCAAAACCGTGTCCCACTCCATGGAGTTATACGGCCGTGGAGAAGATGTGACAACCGTATTTCCCTTCCACGCCCTAAACCACGGCCGTGGAGAACATAATGCACCCGTAATTTTGGTCGTGGAAAGGGGTGATCGAGACACTTCTTCAACTTCTTCTGATTCTTCTCCCACACACTCAATACCCTTAGAGACTTCTAAGGAGACATCGGATGCTCCCCAAGGATCGTTGGAAGCTCCGAAAGTGATTGAACTAAAACCAGTTCCTACTCATCTAAGGTACGCTTTTCTAGGACCTAATTCTACCTTTCCGGTTATCATTAGTTCCGAACTAAGCATAGATGAACATAATCAGCTCATGATTGTCCTTAGGAAACATAGGAAAGCTTTAGGCTATACTATCGAGGACTTAGTAGGAATTAAACCCTCCCTATGCATGCATAAGATACTAATGGAGGAAGATTTTAGAACTTCAAGATAACCTCAAAGGCGGTTGAATCCGACCATGAAGGAGGTTGTCAAGAAGGAAATTCTTAAGCTTCTTGATGCAGGTATCATCTACCCTATTTCCGATAGTAAGTAGGTGAGTCCAGTTCAAGTAGTTCCGAAGAAGGGAGGAATGACAGTCATCACCAACAAGAACAACGAACTCATTCCTACCCGAATCGTGACGGGATGGCGGATGTGTATAGACTACCGCAAGCTCAACAATGCAACGCGAAAGGATCACTTCCCATTGCCGTTCATTGATCAAATGCTTGAAAGGTTAGCACAACATTCACATTTTTGCTACCTTGACGGCTATAGTGGTTTCTTTCAGATTCCGATACATCCGGATGATCAAGAGAAGACCACATTCACGTGCCCGTGGGGTACGCTTGCTTATAGGAGAATGCCGTTCGGGCTTTGCAACGCCCCAGCCACCTTCCAACGGTGCATGATGGCCATCTTCTCCGAATACATAGAGGAAATCATGGAAGTCTTCATGGACGACTTCTCCGTATACGGTTCCTCTTTTAACGATTGCCTTTCTAACCTTTCTCTTGTTTTGCAAAGATGTGAAGACACTAACCTAGTTCTTAATTGGGAAAAGTGTCAATTTATGGTTAAGAAAGGAATTGTATTAGGTCACTTAGTCTCTAGTAGAGGGATAGAAGTAGATAAAGCTAAGATAGAGACCATAGAGAAACTTCCTCCCCCAACTTCGGTGAAAGGGATAAGAAGTTTCCTAGGACATGCTGGATTTTATAGACGTTTCATTAAGGATTTTTCTAAGATATCAAAACCGCTCACTAATCTATTGATGAAGGATGCAGTTTTTGAGTTTTCGCAGGAATGTTTGGATGCGTTTAACACAATCCGGCAAGCTCTAATTTCAGCACCTATTATCCAACCTCCAGATTGGACTCTTCCCTTTGAGGTTATGTGCGATGCTAGTGACGTAGCTATTGGAGCTGTTCTTGGACAACGAAAAGAGGGGCGAACCCATGCCATATACTATGCTAGCAAGACGCTAGATGAAGCGCAGCTCAACTACGCCACTACCGAGAAAGAGTTTTTAGCCATTGTCTATGCTATTGACAAGTTTCGCTCTTATCTTGTAGGTGCAAAGGTGATTGTCTACACGGATCATGCTGCGATCCGGTACCTCCTTGCGAAGAAAGATGCGAAGCCAAGGCTAATTAGATAGATTCTTCTCCTACAAGAATTCGATCTTGAGATCCGCGACAAGAAAGGTTCAGAAAATTCTGTTGCGGATCATTTGAGTCGCCTAACACATCTAGAGGACGACCATTTGCCCATCGATGACTCCTTCCCGGACGAACACCTACACCTTATTGAAGAGTGCATCGATGTGATCTCCAAAGGTAACGAACCATGGTTTGCTGATTTTGTTAACTATTTGGTTTGTCAGGAGATACCGCCCGGACTATCCTACGCACAAAGGAAGAAGTTCTTTAAGGATGTCCGGGAATACTATTGGAACGAGCCTCTCCTCTTTAAGAGAGGTCCGGATGGCATCATTCGGCGATGTGTGCCGGAAGATGAGATGCAAAGTGTCATCCGCCATTGTCATTCACTACCTTGTGGAGGACACGCTAGTTCGAACAAGACTAGCGCAAAGGTATTGCAATCTGGATTCTTTTGGCCTACTTTGTTTAGAGATGTGCAATCCTTTGTTTCTTGCTGCGATGCTTGTCAAAGAACAGGAAATATCTCTAGAAGGAATGAGATGCCCCTCAACAACATCCAAGAGGTGGAGATTTTCGACGTTTGGGGAGTTGATTTCATGGGACCATTCCCATCCTCTTGTGGAAACCAATACATACTATTGGCGGTGGATTATGTTTCTAGATGGGTGGAAGCAATTGCCTCTCCCACAAATGATGCTATGGTGGTGGTTAAGTTCATTAACAAGACCATCTTCCCGCGATTTGGGACGCCAAGGACGATCATTAGTGATGGAGGTTCTCACTTCATTGCCCGGCGCTTTGAAGCTCTTCTAGCTAAGTATGGGGTTACTCACAAGATTGCTACCCCTTATCATCCACAAACAAGTGGACAAGTTGAGATCTCAAATAGGGAGATCAAAGGAATTCTAGAGAAGACGGTTTCAAGGACTAGGAAGGATTGGTCCTTGAAGCTTGACGATGCATTGTGGGCATACCGGACTGCATACAATACTCACATAGGAACCACACCATACAACCTTGTGTATGGGAAGTCTTGTCGCTTACCGGTAGAGTTGGAGCACAAAGCGTTTTGGGCTATCAAGTGGTTGAACTTCAGCATGAAAGAAGCGGGAGAGAAGCGTCTCCTAGACATCAATGAACTGGATGAACTCCGCTTGAACGCTTATGAAAACGCTAGGATCTATAAGGAGAGAGCAAAGCGTTGGCATGATAAGCATATCATTCCAAAGGACTTCAAAGAAGGAGATCAAGTTCTCCTCTTCAATTCAAGGCTCCGTCTATTTCCAGGTAAGCTTAAATCTCGTTGGACCGGACCTTTTCTAATTAAGCGTATTTTCCCTCATGGTGCAGTTGAAGTATGGGGTGAAACGAGCGGAAGCTTTAAGGTGAACGGCCAACGACTCAAGAAGTATACGCCGGAACTCCAAACTGAAGAGTTCGCGCCTACCGCACTTGAATAAGTGCGAGATTGGTCTAGCTACGGACCTTAAACAAAGCGCTTCTTGGGAGGCAACCCAAGGTAATGCATTCTTGTTTTGTTTTCGATTCATAGTTTAGCTTAGAATAGACGTTTTTGCTTGTTTTTGCCTCGATTTCTTCCGGTATGTTCGTGTTTTTGGATGCAGGAACGATGGAGAAGGAAAAGGGAAGGATAATGTTGAAGAAAAGTGACGAAATTTAGACTTTGGAGCTTTACAGAGAGTTCCACGGCCTAAACCACGGTCGTGACAGCTATAGTACCCGTAATTTCCAAAAGCCTTTGAAAAATCACCAAAACCACGGTTCCGTACATTTCCACGGCCGTGGAACACCCCGAGAGACCGTGATTTTCAAAAATTTTGCCTGTGACTATATAAACCACGTTCTTCACAAAAATCACCCCAAAACCCCTCTTCCACGACCTAATAGCCGAAATCCACGACCCTCTCTCAAATCCTCGTTTCTTAATCGTTTTTAACGATTCTTCTTCCTAAACTAAAGCAAATTCGACCACCAACAAGATCCAAGCGACAAATCGAGCGGAAATTCACCAAGGAACGCGCAATTCGGATTTTTCAATCCGAAAAATAGGTTTTTCCTCTCTTCTTGATTCTTGTCGATTTGGTTCGTTTTTGTTAGAGATTTTAGGAAGAACTGATTGAGATTGGAAGAAATTAGATTAGGACTGCTTGTTTGTTGAGATTGAGTGCTGATTTGCTGAGATTTGCGACTTTCTGAGACGAATCACGGTCTCTGGAGGAATTACGGCCGTGGTTTCTATAGAACAGCCCGTAATTTTGAACAGAATGGACTTTGTGAGAAGAGTTTCGGGGAGGATAAAAGAGAAGAAGAATGATCTAGAATAAAAAGAGGAAGGGTAATCCCTCCTCCTCCTCATCCTCTAGGGCACCACCACCCTCTTCCCCTTCACCTCCATCCTCACCTTCACCTCCATCCTCACCTCCTCATCCTAGAGTCCCGACCATACATGAGGATCATCTCGATGCACTCGAGAGGATCAAGGAGAGGGCTGTGATTGGTCCTAGATACTTGTTGTTGGAGGATCTAGCTCCTCTCAACATTGTGGATGATCTTACTTGGCTCTTGGATAGAGCCGGACTAGTTGTCTTCTCGGCTATCCGAGAAGACGCTTATGAGGAGATTACACGGGAGGTTGTGACGTCTTTCGAGCACAGCCATGTAGACAGGACCGTCTCTTTCCGTCTTATGGAGAGAGACTATCATTTTAGCATCCGTGAGTTTGGGACCTTTTTCGGGTTTCAGGAGACCTTTAACGGTCGATTTCCTAGTGGCGTTTACGCCAAGGACTTTTGGGAGGAGGTAGCTATGATTTACGCCGACGAGGACCGTTGGCAACCCGCTGATACCAAGGCTAGGTTGATGTACCACCTAGCCTTGAAGATTGCTCACCGTGTTCTTTCGAAGTGTCTCTTTCCTAGGACGGAGACGCCCCAAAAGATCAAGACGGATGAGCTCTTTTTGCTATACTCCATGTTGTACGGGCGCCGGGCTGATTGTGCCACTCTCTTGGTTGCTACGATGAGCAAGCTCAAGAACAAGAAGAAGGGCAACATAGGATATGGTGGGATAGTTACCCACATTGCTAGGAGCTTGGGTGTTGATTTTTCTGCTTGCACCCGCATACCGGTCGTTCCCTTAGGACTCCATGCCTTCATGACTAGGGGTCTCATCTTCCCCACGCATAGAGGTCCACCTTATGCGGGCATGCCTTGGGAGAGTAGGACGGGTAGGGGTATAGAGTGGCTTCCGGAGTACTCCATTATGGCGGGACGCCATAATTGAAAGGAGATGTTCGCTGTTATGCATGCGAACAGGATAGTAGCTCCCCCGTATGTCCCACCACCGGTTGTTGAGGAGGAGGATATGAGAGATCAGTTTGAGGGTGGAGGAGGAGTCGAACAGGAGTTTGGCACGTTTCCGGATCAGCCGGAGGCGGCCCCCGATGTACCTAGACGTTCTCCACGTCCAGCTAGAGCTTCAGGCTCGTCTTCTCGCCGCGCTAGCGTGAGTGAGAAACCTACATGGATGACCACACCTCCTACATGGTATGGCGTTCCCCCTCCTTGGTCCACAGAGCAGCCAGCAGCACCAGCACCATCCGACGCTCCAGCATGGTATAGTCAGGCTCCGGGATGGTACGAGCAGATGCCGGATTGGGCTACTGGCCTTTCAGAGAGAGTAGGAGCATTGGAGATCCGAGCCGATGCTAGAGATGGACGCTTAGACGACCTCGACCACATGATGAGGGATGTCTACCGCCAGCAGTTTGGGCGGTTTTATGATCCTAGCTTCTCCATTCTCGCCTCCACCAGCGCCGCAGTGATGAGGATTGACCGTTCACTTTAGACATTCCACCGCCACTTTGTGAGTTCTTTTTCTTTTCCTTCTTTTCCTTCTTTTCTTTCTTTCTTTTGAACATTAGGGACAATGTTCGTCCTAAGTATGGGGTGGGATGTACTAAAAGTTTGTAATAACTTCTACTCACTATGTTTGCTTTTATTCGAGACTATCATTGCATGTTCATTATATTGTTGCACGTTTCATTATTGCATTGCATGAAAAAGAACTTGAAAAACCCATAAAAATTGAAAAATTTTGAAAAAATTTGTGCTTCTAATGAATTGAGATGATTTTCATGATAATCACTACTTGTGAATTGAGTTTGATGACAATTACATGCTTAAAAGAATAGTGAATTGAAAAGAATTTGAATGAATGAATTATACCTCTTTTGCAAGTTTCATAATGTGATGAATATTGTCTAAATTATGTTGAGAAATTGAAGTTGAAATCACACTATGAGTTCTTATACTTCTTGTTGAGATGATTAAGGCAATTCGATTTTTCTTTCTTCTTTCTTTTGATCATTTTAGCTCCTCATTGAAATATTAGCCTCCTTTACCTATCCGGAAATTTGGAGAAGTGAATGAAAAAGGCATGTTTGATGTGGGAGGGCCATGAGAGCAATTATTTGCAATCCAAAGAATAGAAAGAAATTGTAGGTTTGGGGAAGTCAATCATGACGATGAGTAACTCGGCACCATTCACATAGCCGGGTGTTTGTGTCTTGCCAAAGTCGGATTGAGCGATATTCCTAGCGGATTATGGTATGTGCGCCAAGGGTTTGAGGCATCTCATGAAAATTGAGAAACGCCAATCTCCTAGGCTTCGGTTTTTGTGCACCTCTATCCATAACTCCAAAAGTAAAGTCGAAAATGAAGAGAAGAGAGCGAAGCTCTAAGTTGAAAGTGCTGCGGAAACCGCACAAGAAGAAGAAGGAGTAGTTGTCCACTTTCCCGGATTCATGCACCACATTCCCAAAAAGTTTCCCTCCCTTCCACATTCTAGACCTTTTCTTTGAAAGTCCTTGAGATCAAAAGGATGTTATATGACTTGGTGATCTAAATTGAAGTTTCTTATGATTGATTTTGATAATGTTTGAAGGTTATGATGCTTGTATAGAAGTTTAATTGATTCATGAGTTTTCTTTGCTTTTTACTCTTTGATTAAGTGTATGAAAGTTTGATAAACGATTGAAGCAAGGTTTGAGAATGATCTATTCTTTAGAAGGCACATTCATCCAAAAGAAGTATTGCTTTGAGAAGGTACACATATTTCATCCTAACTCTTGTTTTAAAGGCTTTTGAAAGACCTTGCTTAGGGACAAGCAAGTTGCAAGTATGGGGTTATTTGTTAGCATGAAATATTGTGATACTTTAGGCACGTTTTCTAAACGTATTTGATTCATATTGATAGTCATTGATTGAGCATTGTTGCATATGTGAGCTAGTTTGCCTATATTGTCAATATGGATGTCTACACTAGCTTTATGTTGATTATAGGTGATTGAGAGTCAATTCCGAACAGAATCGAGCAAAGATGAGTTGATCGAGTATGTCCATGGATTGAGGGCATTCTTAGGGGCAAATTGGATGTCAACTTCAGGAATGCACGAGGCTAGGGAAGAATCACGTTCTTGCCCTAAACCACGCTCAAAAATACGGCCGTACTACAAACCACGTTCAGTTCCACGGCCGTGGAACCTTGCAAGAGAGGCGTGATGCATTCTAGTAACTATTACGGTCGTGGAATCCATGGTTCAAACCGTGACACTTTCCACGCTCTAAATTACGGTCGTGGAAACTTCCACGACCGTGATCTTGGCGATCTTTTTCGCCACATTTTGAAGCCACGATCTTTTGAAGATTGGGTCGGGCCGATATTTTATCTTGCCCTATAAAAAGACGGACAAAGGGAGATTCCGTCATCGACGCTTACCCCTGTTTAGACCTCTGCTTGGACGCGTTTACACCTCCGCTTAGCGGCATTTACATCTCGTTGGAGATCGACGCTCGTGTTTGGATTTGCCCTAATCTCGCACTTTTGGTGGAGATTGCTGTTGAGATTTCCGGATTGGCGGAAGATCGAAGTTTTTGGAAGATTTTGCAAGAAGATTTCTCTTCTTGTTTAGGTTTGATTTAGAAGACGGATTGACATCCCGTTCTTCCTTCTTTCCTAAGATTGTGTTTGCTTTCCTTATTCTGAATCTATTGATAACATTCGTTCTTGATTGTGAATTTGAGATTGGTTTGAAGTTTATTGGAAGTTTTCGGAAGTTTTCATCTTTTAATCTTTTAATTCTTGAATTTGATATCAACATGACTGTTATTGGCTAAAAACCCTTAACAATTCTAAGGTGAAGGGTTGATAGTTGTGGCTTAGATGATGATAGATCGATCGTAATTAGATTAGACCTTGAGAGTTTGAGAGAATCGTCGACGAACCCTAAATCACGGTTTGTTCTTGAGTTCCACGACCGTGGAATCTCAAGATCCAACCGTAATTTCCCTTAAGTTTACGAACCTGCTTTTACTTTAGTCCAAAGTTAAAGATTTGCTTTAACTTAGTTTAGGCTTGCCTTTTCTAGAGGGTAGTGAAGCCTCAACAACCTCTACCTCGATTATGGGTGTCACAACCTTAATCGGTTAAGTTAGTTTTGACCTTTGGATTACAAGTTTGGGTATTTGATATTAATTCTTACCTTTAGAACCTTTCTATATTGAAGCCTCAACAACCTGTGTAGAGAGTGTCTTGTAGGTGAGTCATATAAGGTTTTTGGAACTTCACCGTACGATTATCTTACCTTAGCATACCTTCGCATATCTTAACTCTGTCTTTATATCAATAGTAAATCTTGAATCGATTGTCACAGCTGGATACTTGGATCTTTAGGATTGTTGTTTTCCCAATATTTGCAAAAACTCTCATATTTACTCGCTTGATAATCTGCAATTGAATTTGTTCCCACCCAAATCCCTGTGTTCGATACTCTGAAATCCTTGCTTAACTATATCGATCCGTACACTGAGGGTTCGCTTGCTTGATTCTAGTTTTATAATAAAACTTATTTGCACGCACGTTTAGGGGCGAACAAGTCCCCGATATTTCGGGCCTTTTAAGATTCTTGAGGAGTAGGAGAGGTGGCACTGACTTGCGTTTCCACCAAGACTAGAGGGTGTTCACCCGGTCTTCCATGTGTCTCCGCTGAGGGAGTACATACAAGACCCGAGACAAATCGTTAGCTACGAAGATTTAGTAGTTGAGACAATCCACACGTTTATAGAGCAATGTTCTAGAGCGGAGTACGAGAAGTTTCCACTCAAAGGACATACCGATGATGAAAATCCAGTGGTCTAGACGGGGATTCGATGAGGCTACTTGGGAAACAGAGGATAGTATTAGGAGGAACTATCCAGAGTTTTATGCAAAGATAGGTTAATTATGTGATTGATGGATTCAGTCTCCTAATGAGTTGTATACTAAAGTTTCGGGACGGAACTTTTTCTTAAGGAGTGTGTGATGTAAAACCTTGGATTTTCGAATGATAATTAAGGGTGATTAACTTAATCATTGATAGTAATTGACCCATAACTCGTGAATAGTGCGCAATTGACGAGTACGGATACCACTATTGTGTTTTTGGATTAGAATTGATGTTATGGGGAAAATTTTACTTTTTTCTCTAGGGAATAACTTTTACCCTCCGGTGTTATTTGAAGCATTTGGGAGCTACAATAAATAAATTTGCACTTAAGAGAAATGATCGGGATATCGGATATGTCCTGGATGTGAAGTAATATGAAAAGGCAAAACGGTCAAAAAAGTTGTTATTTTGATTCTTAGCAGTGAAGAAATGCGGCTTAGGAATGCCCATTTCCGTGAAAGTTATGAAATAATTATCCCGATAATATTTTGGATTTTGTATTCCAGTTTCATAAAGTTTGGAGATGAAAAGTATAACCGCATTTTAATTATATAAACTGGATAAACTATATATATATATATATATATATATATATATATATATATATATATATTTGTATTAGAAGTGAAGGGTGGCTGGTGCATCTTCTTCAATACACATTACCACTCTCAATTCAGATGAAAAGCAAAAGCGTGAACGTAGATTTTGATCCATCTTTAATCTTCCACAAATTCCTCGTTTTTAATTCATTTTCAAATCCGTTTATAACAACGAGTCTCTTACCTTTTCCTCTACATTTTGGTACAAATTTATGTCTTGTTTGTTAGTTTTTTGGTTAAGCCTCTGTTTACAGCTATTAGAACGCCAACGACTACTGTGAGCTGCCGAACGTTGAGTTTCTTACCATGCTCTTACTCCCCGTATCGCCAGGATTCCGGAACTTCTTTCGGATCCTCAATCGGGTTAGTAACGAATAAGTTATGAAATTATTCGTTATCCGTATTGCGGGTTAGTATAAATTGACCTTAGACTTGCCAAAATGGATGATTGGAAATTCCATTATGCTCGTTACATTATTTTGGAGATCATTGGCTATTTGTTTGATGAAATCGGATGACAGATGGGTTCAGAAACTATCTGCGGACAAAATGTTATTCTGATAAAATTTAATTAATTAAATAAAGGTTAATTAAATAAATGGAGATTCTAGAAAACGCTATAAGTTAAATTTATTCAAATGATTTAATGACATGATTGATGACATTAGTTTAGGCACTCATTTAGGTAGATTTTTCTTATTGTTTATGCATAAATTGGCAACAGTTCATGACATTTACGCTTCATCGAGTCATATCGTTAAAAAAGATGTCTACACGAGCTTTTGTCGGTTTTCAAGTATTTTGCCGATCTTTTGGACGTTATCGTCATACTCAAGGATCAAGCCTCGTAGTGGTTCGAATTCGAAGTTCCGAAGGAACTAAGCTTGGAGCAAATAAGAAAACAAGAACTCTAGTTGGTGCAAGTTTTGCACAAACTCGTGGTTTATTGAAGAAGGCAAGCTGAAGTCATGAAATCTCGGTCCACTCAGAAATCTCGGCCGAGATTCCTGTTTTGACAACTTCGACACTTGTCAAGAGTTCTCTATGCTTGACCTTTGCTTCCCTAAGGTGGAGAATAAAGGTGGGATTGCAGGCTGACCTTAAGGGAGTTTCCTTCCAGTCCCTTGTTAGGTGTTCTTGGTGGCTCCTTTAAATGAGATTTAAGGAGAGTGAGATTTGAGAGATTAAAGTGGAGTTTTTGAGTGAAAAGTGTGAAAGTGTTGTAAGATCCGATTTGGAGAAACTATTTGGAGTATTGTGAGACTTGTTCGTGAACAATCAACCAGCTAAGTTCTTTCTTTTTTTCTTTATCATTTTCACCATGGAATGCATGTGTATCTCTTTGTTGATTTTTGATCTAGAAACTCATGTTGTAGGCTAATTATTTGTGATTCTAGGGTGATAGATTGATGGTTATGGCTTGAATGATGATGGTATGAACTTGCATGTTAGTTTAGGATGATTTGGTTGTCCGAACCCTAGCTCGATGGAAATCTCGGCCTGTTCTTCATGGATCTCGGCCGAGATTGTTCATGATCTACCTGAGATTTCTTCTAATGATGTTTTATTGATGAATCTTTATGTTGGGATGTTAGATTGTTCAAACCCTATTGTTTGTTGAGTTGAATCTAGCTTAGGGTGACCTAGTGTTAGCAAACTAAGTGAGGAATGAGACTTACCCGGTAATTTCCGCTCTTAGGTATAGATGATGATGAATTCTAGGTAGTAGATGTGTAAAAACCAATATTGGATTGAGTGTGCTAGGATTGCTACATAAGGCTTACCTATTCCGAGACTTACCCGGTAAGGATTGGTTTGACCCTTAGGTAGTGAACTGGTTAGCGTAGAATTCCCTACCTTAGTTTCTTGAGACTTACCCGGTAATAGGAACCTTGGTGTAGGAGTAATGGAATATGAGACATCTCCTGTAATTATTTCAATAAGAGAACCACCATTTCCCATATCAACTACAACCTTGTCCTTTATGATTAGAAAATTTGAGCCCAATGCCATAATCGGATATCTTGAACTCTAGAATCCATTTTTCTTATGTTTATCACATATCTTGTATTTATGTTGCTTGCTTACACAATAAATTTACATAACCTTGGTCTTTGATAGATCACCATAAAATCCAACCAAAAATATCATGATTTTTATTTCTTTATTCTTTTCTCTCTTCTTAGTCTAGGTTTACACTACTCATGATCACTTTAATGGTTTAATTTCACCTTACTCTTTCTGTTTGACCTCGAAATACTAACATTGCTACGAAACGACCCATACACTGTGAGTTCGCTAGGTAAATTAGGATATTATTACGAGATATAAATTTAAGACTTTTGTGCATCGCACCTTTGTGGGCGAACAAGAATGAATTAAATTGATATTTGAAGCGAGATGTTTAATACGCGGAATTTGATATTCTCGATAGGTGGTGTTGGAGACGGTAGACTAACCATAGCTTAGTTTCTTGGTGAATGTATCAAGGTAAGTCCATTGGGCCTACTTAGCTGACTTTTGTGTATTTAGTTTAACTGTAATAGTGGTGTGTGTTATTACAACCATAACCAAACTAGGGCGACCTTATGTATTGATTGGCCCAAGTGTATTATAACCGCGCGGTGACAACTTGTCCGGTTCATCATGAGACTGAGAGGTTCTCTGATAACACGATTTATAGCATAGTTTTTGGTGTACATTTAGGTAGAATTCTCGCTCAATCATGCATTGTCTAGCACTAGTCCAATACGTTTTGCACTCAAAACATGTATTTTGTCGAGATAGACGTCTACACGGACTTGTGTGCGTTTTGTAGGTATTTCGGGAAGTTTCGAGCCAAAACGACGCGTTTGAGGGTCGCTCATTCAGAGGACGCGTTTCCAACTCATTAGAGCACAAAGAATGACTCAAGGAACCTTGCCAACACAGGCCATACACCAAACCACAGCCTATTGAGCGTAAACAAAGTTTCTGTTAGAAATCACGGGTTTCTGGAGAGTCACGGCCGTGGAAATGGCCGTGGTTTTTGCCAGATTCTCGTGACAGCTGTGCCACGATTCTCATGGCCAGCTCATGAAGAAATTGGTTATAAAAGTGGTCCTTGAATGTTGTTAGAGGCAGCTGGGATTTTGGGGTAGTTTTGGGAGCAGCTCACACATTCTCTATTGCTCTTGAACAAAATATATTCCAAGGAGAAGAAGGATTTTTCTAGGTAGGAAAGTGCAAGAAGAAGAAGAAGAAAGGAGCCATTGCCATTGAAGAGGAGAGGAGAAGACACACCTAACTCTTGTATTTCGGATTTATTTCTAGAAGTTTTTGAACCCTTGAACCTTCCTTTGGAAGGGTTGTAAGTCATCCTAAATTCAATCTTCAGATTTGGATTCTATTTGGAGTTTATTTGTTCATCTTCTTTCTCTTATTTCTCTTGCTATGGAGACCATGAATCTATGCTTGTTTGTTTTGAATCCCAATATGAATGTTGTAGGCTAGATTGATGAGATTCTAGGGTTAGGAAAGGAAGGTTATGGCTAGATCTATGATAGGATGAACTTAAATTTGCCTTTGGATGATTTTTGTTTATGGACGTAGCTACTGTTAGGAATCACGGGTAGTTCTTGAAGAACCACGGCCGTGGTTTCTGTAGAACGAACCGTGATTTTCCTGGACTCGAAGGATTTCACCTTAGGTTCATAAAATTGTTGAAACCCTAAAGTTTTTGCTAAGTTTAACCTACCCTAGGGTGTCCTAGTGTAGAGACTAAGTGTTAGGAGAGACTTACCCGGTAATCCTTGCCCTTAGAATCCAGATAGTAAAGCCTTAGGTAATGGTGAGCCTAATAAGCCTCCATTGGATTTAGTGTGCTAGGATAGTTGCTTAGAACTTCCCTTTCCGAAACTTACCCGGTAAGGATAGGTTAGACCTCTAGGTAAAAATCCGGTTTGTGTTAAAATCCTATCCTTAGGTTCTTAGAAACTTAACCGGTAATGAGACCTTAGGTGTGGACTAGTTGATCATGAGACTTACCCGGTACTTGATCCCATTTTAGAAACACTAAATCCAAACATATCATAATCAATCCAAAGAATGAATAGATAACTAGAGATTATGCCATAACCGGAATTTCCAACCCCTAGAATCCGTTTCCCTTCTCTCTTGATCGCACTTTGTTCGATTCGTTTATTGGTGCCGATTTTTCCGATTGAGTTTGATTTGATTGTTTGCACGAGTTTTTGATCCTTGATTTGATCATCTAAAACCAACAAAAACAAATTGCGATTTCTTCCTTTCTTGCTTCGATTAGACCTTGCTAAATTCAATCACAACTTAGTTCGATTTCACCTTAGTCTTTGCGTTCGACCTTGGAGTACTTATCTTTCTACATTCGTCCCGTATACTGCGGGTGCGCTAAGAATTAGGATAATTATAACAAGTATAAATTTAAGACTTATTGCGTAAACACTTTCTAGCGTAACAAGTTTTTGGCGCCGTTGCCGGGGACTAGGTCTAGATTGAGTCTATTTTGTGATTGATTCTAGTGTAGATCTTTCTTGTTTCTTTTGATCTCTTTTTGGTTTGTGTCTTTGCTTTTCAGGGCATCTACTTCTCTTTAGGTGTTTGCGAAGATCTCGTGACAAGGATCTAGCTCCATTCGATCCCGAACCGGAGAAAACCCTTCGATCTAGATCTAAGAACATCCGAAAAGAGAGAGAGATGGCCGGTAGAAATCTTCAAGCTGAATTGGATGAAGCCTTAGAGCAAATAAAGCTAAGAGATGAGCTCTTAGAGGAAGAGAGGAGACTTGCCAATGAGAGGCAAGAGGAAACAAGAAGGGAGATTGAAGAGATTAGGCAAGCCCTGGTTCAAGGAGAGCTTAATCGCCGACAACCTCCACCACCTCCACCGCAACCGCAACCGGCGGCCAATATTAGGGTTGTTCCCATTGCTATTGAGGAGCCACAAACCCTAGGGAGACGTATGGATCCGGCACAAAGAGCACACCGACCGGGTGTGAATCTAGGGGATCCCGCAACCCACAACTATGAGCTCCGCCCTCAAGTTCTTCAAATGATCCGGCGCACAATCAATTTGGAGGGATGGAAGGAGAGTCCCCTCATCAACATTTGATGAATTATGAGATCTTGATGGAGACTCTTAGACCACCAAGATTGGAGAACAACAACCATAAGCTAAGGGCCTTTTCCTTCTCTCTTAAGGATAAAGCCTTAGCTTGGTATCAATCTATTCCACAAGGAAGAGTTGGAACATGGGAAGAAATGACAACCGAGTTCTTGACCAAGTTCTTCCCACCTTCCAAGACCACCGAGTTAAGAGGGAAGATCAATGCCTTTGTGATGAGGGATAGAGAGAGTTTGTTCAAGTCTTGGGAGAGATTCAAAGACCTTCTTCTAGATTGTCCGCACCATGGCATACCAAAGATTGAGCTATTGGAAATCTACTTCAAGGGGCTTGATGAAGATAGCCAATTCAAACTTCAATCACTTTCCGGTGGGACGTTTATGGAGAAACATGTGGATGATGCTTGGGAGTTTGTGGAGAAGCAAGCTCTAGTGATTGAGAAGTACTCGCATAGGAAGAGTGAAGGGAGAAAGGCGGGAGCATATGAGGTGAGTGAAGTCACCATGAGCAATTTCAAGCTTGACGCCATCAACAACGAGTTGAAATCCTTGAGAGAGTTATGCACTACAACCTTGAAGAGCCAAACCACTCCTCAAGCACCTCCACAAGCAAACTTGTCTTCCAAGGAGGTAGATGTCAACTACATGGGAAGAGGCAACTTCAACAATTACCAAGGCCCAAGGAACTTCAACAACAACCGGCAATTCAACAATTACCGGCCAAACCACAACCATCCCGGATTTTCTTACTCTAATCCGGATGGAGCCTTGAACCCTCCCGCCTCCACAAGTGCAACTCCACCACAAAGAGCTTCACAAGTACCTCCACCCGGTTTTACTCAACCTTCAAAAGATAGGACCGAAGTCATGTTTGAACAATTGCTAGGAAGATTGAGTGGACTTGAGAGCACCGTCACTTCAATTTCTAAGGCTCAAAAGGTCTTGGAAGCACAAGTCTTTCAAAAGGCGGGTGAAGCACATAGAGATCCGGGGAAGCTTCCCGGAAGAACCGAAGACAACCCAAGAGGTCAAGTTTTGGCTATCACAACAAGGAGCGGGTTGAGCATGAAGGATCCTTTGCCCAAGGACCAAGCTAAGGGAAGTCAAGTAGTGGTAGAAGAGGGAAGAAAGCATGAAGATGGAGGGAAGAGCAAGGATGTAGAGCCAACTTATGTGGCACCGCCTCCATACAAGCCACCACTACCGTTCCCGCAATCAAGAGCGAGAGCTCGATTGGACAATCACTTTGGTAAGTTCCTTGAACTAATGTCCAAGTTACATATTAACATTCCGTTCATGGATGCCATCTTAGGAATGCCGGCATACGGAAAGTTCTTGAAGGAAATACTCTCCAACAAAAGGAAGTTGGAAGAGTATGGGGAGATTAGGATGACCAAGAGATCCTCGGAGTTGATCCAAACAATGAAGGAGGAGATGCCTCCCAAGCTAAGGGATCCGGGCTCTTTTTGTGTTCCAATTGGAGTAGGAAATGTGAAGTACGAAGCCCTTTGTGATCTTGGGGCGAGCGTAAGCATCATACCGCTTGCGCTTAGTAACAAGGTCGGGCTAGGAGAGCCAAAACCGGTCAAGATGACCCTCTATATGGCGGACCGATCCATCACTCACCCGGTTGGGATTCTTGAAGACATTCCGGTGCAATTGGGAGGATTCTATGTACCTATCGACTTTGTAGTGTTGGACATTCCGGCGGATTACCCGGTTCCCATCATCCTAGGAAGACCTTTCCTAGCCACATCCGGATGTTTAGTGGATTGCAAGAACGGGACTCTCTCCTTCAACATTGGAGAGGAGAACATCAAGTTCAAGCTGTCCACGATGATGAAAGGGCCAACCCTAGATGAGGATATCTTCAACATAGTCGAGCAAGAAGAATCTAGAGAAATGGTGAGCTCGATTTTGATCAAGGATCCCTTGGAAAAGGTTCTCACCTTGAGTATGATGGAGGAAGACATTGAGGAGGATTGCAATGAAGAGATCAAAGCCTTGGAGGCATTGGAAGAGGAGCCAAGAGTTGGATTTGAGAGCCATGAAGAAATCGTGAACAGCTGCAAGTTCCACGGTCGAGATTTAGGAACCACGGCCGTCAAACTCTCTGGACAACTCCGAGAAACAAGCCTGGAAGGAACCACGGTCGTGGAAGTTGAGCCAACCGTAATTCCAACCGTGGTTTCCCCTGAATCAGCTCTTAATGATGATCAAGCTTCTAGAAGCCAAGGGGAGTCTTCATTTGCTTTGGATTCATCTCATCCAATCTTATTTGGATCGTCTTCAACCGAAAAAGGTCCTCCCTCACTTGAACTCAAACCCCTTCCCTCTCATTTAAAGTATGCATTCCTTGGTGATAATTCTACATATCCGGTGATTGTTAATGCATGCTTGAGTGATGATGAACTTGCTAAATTGCTACATGAATTGAGATTGCATAGGAAAGCCATTGGTTATACTATTGATGATTTGGTTGGTATTAAGCCATCTTTGTGCATGCATAAGATAATGATGGAAGATAACCACAAACCCTCTATAGAGCATCAAAGGAGATTGAACCCTATAATGAAAGAGGTGGTCAAAAAGGAAATCATTAAGTTGCTAGACGCGGGAATTATCTACCCTATCTCGGATAGTAAGTGGGTTAGCCCCGTTCATGTAGTACCTAAGAAGGGTGGAATGACGGTAGTAACTAATGAGAACAATGAACTAATACCAACTAGAACGGTCACGGGATGGAGAATGTGTATAGATTATAGGAAATTGAACATGGCCTCTAGGAAAGATCACTTTCCCCTCCCCTTCATTGACCAAATGCTAGAAAGATTAGCTCAACACTCTCACTTTTGCTATCTAGATGGGTATAGCGGATTTTTCCAAATCCCTATCCACCCCGATGACCAAGAGAAAACAACTTTCACATGTCCATGGGGTACATTTGCATATAGGAGAATGCCATTTGGGTTGTGTAATGCACCCGCCACCTTTCAAAGGTGTATGATGGCTATCTTTTCGGAATACATAGAAAATATCATGGAGGTGTTCATGGATGATTTCTCTATTTATGGTTCTTCTTTTGATGATTGCTTGGCTAACTTGTCATTAGTATTGCGAAGATGTGAGGAGACAAATCTTGTCTTAAATTGGGAGAAATGCCACTTCATGGTAAGTGAAGGGATTGTGTTAGGACACTTGGTGTCTAACTGTGGCATTGAGGTTGATAGGGCTAAGATTGAAACAATAGAGAAGTTGCCACCACCTACCTCGGTGAAAGGGGTAAGGAGTTTCTTAGGGCATGCCGGTTTTTACCGGAGATTCATCCAAGATTTCTCTAAAATCTCTAAGCCTCTCACTAACCTACTAATGAAAGATGTTGATTTTGTCTTTTCCAAGGATTGTCTTGAAGCGTTTTGTAGGTTGAAGAACGCCTTGATCTCCGCACCCATCATGCAACCTCCGGATTGGAGTTTACCGTTTGAAATCATGTGCGATGCAAGTGATATAGCCGTAGGGGCTGTTTTGGGGCAAAGGAAAGAAGGGCGCACTCATGCTATTTACTATGCTAGCAAGACGCTAGATGATGCCCAACTCAATTATGCTACCACCGAAAAGGAGTTGTTAGCGGTAGTATATGCATTTGAGAAGTTCCGCTCGTACCTTGTTGGAGCGAAGGTCATAGTTTACACGGATCATGCGGCGATCCGTTATCTACTTACAAAGAAGGATGCCAAGCCAAGGTTGATTCGGTGGATCCTTCTTCTTCAAGAGTTTGATTTGGAGATAAGAGATAAGAAGGGATCCGAGAACTCGGTAGCGGATCACCTTAGTAGACTCCCACCATTGGAGCTTGGGAAAGACAACATCCCGATAGATGATTCATTCCGGGATGAACAATTGCAATTGGTGGAAGAATGCTTATTCCAAGTGGCTAGAGGAAGTGAACCGTGGTATGCCGACATTGTGAATTACTTAGTGTGTGAGGAGGTGCCTCCCGGACTAACGTATGCGCAAAGGAAGAAGTTCTTCAACGATGTAAGGCATTACTATTGGAGCGAGCCACTTCTATTCAAGAGAGGCCCGGATGGGGTGCTTAGGAGATGCATACCCGAAGATGAAATGGAGAGTGTGATCCGGCATTGTCACTCCTTACCATGTGGAGGCCATGCTAGCTCACACAAAACGTGTGCCAAGGTATTGCAATCCGGTTTTTATTGGCCTAACTTGTTTAGAGATGTGCAAGGTTTTGTAGCGGCATGTGATGCTTGCCAAAGAACGGGGAACATCTCAAGGAGGAATGAAATGCCTTTGAACAACATCCAAGAAGTTGAGATTTTTGATGTGTGGGGTGTAGACTTCATGGGACCATTCCCTTCTTCATGTGGCAATCTATTCATCCTATTGGCGGTGGACTATGTGTCAAGATGGGTAGAGGCAATCGCCTCTCCTACGAATGATGCCAAGGTGGTGGTGCGGTTCTTCAACCGAGTGATCTTCCCTAGGTTTGGAACACCAAGGGTGATCATTAGTGATGGAGGGAAGCACTTCACAAATAGGAACTTTGGAGCACTTTTGGCCAAGTATGGGGTGACTCACAAAGTGGCAACACCCTACCACCCTCAAACTAGTGGTCAAGTGGAGATCTCCAACCGTGAGATTAAAGCCATACTCGAGAAAACGGTGTCTAGAACAAGAAAGGATTGGGCCATGAAGCTCAATGACGCACTATGGGCATATAGAACCGCTTTCAAGACACCTATTGGCACCACTCCCTACAAGTTGGTCTATGGCAAGTCTTGCCATCTTCCGGTGGAAATGGAGCATAGAGCTTATTGGGCCATTAAGTGGATAAACTTTGACCTCAAGGAGGCGGGAGAAAAGAGATTGCTTGATATCAATGCACTTGAGGAACTCCGTTTGGAAGCTTATGAGAATGCCCGGATCTACAAGGAGAGAACCAAAAGGTGGCATGACAAGAGGATCATTCTAAAGGAGTTGAGTGAAGGAGATCTTGTCCTTCTCTTCAACTCAAGGCTAAGACTCTTTCCCGGAAAGCTCAAATTAAGATGGACCGGGCCATATGTGGTGAAGAAGATCTTTCCCCATGGAGCAATTGAAATAGGAGGGGAGCATTGTGGAAATTTCAAAGTGAATGGGCATCGCTTGAAGAAATACATCCCGGGAGCACCGGTAGACATGATTGCCCCACTTCACCTTGCATAAACACTCCCGAGTTTGGTCAAGCTAATGACCTTAAAGAAGCGCTTGGTGGGAGGCAACCCATTGGTAACATCTTTCCTTCATTTTAGCTTAGATTTTTCTGTTTTTGTGTGCTTTGTGTGTTTTGTCTATTTTATGTGTGCTAGAACATTAGTGGCATTGGAAGCCTTTCTTGGAAAAGGTGATGATGAAACCCTCATTAATCATGGGTGGAGCGGACGCGGAACTTGGACGGCTAGCGGTGCCTAGCGCGGGTTTCAAAGCTTGAAGGACGTTTAGAGCTCCCTACCATGGTTGAAAGGATCATCCAACATCAATCCTCTTAAGAATTCCCAAATACCGAAGAAAACCATTTTACATTGTGAGAACCTTCTTTCACTCTCTTTACTTGTATACCACATTGGGGACAATGTGTTTCTAAGTATGGGGTGGGGTTTGCATGATCCTTTGCATGAAGAGCATCTAGGATAGGTTAATATTTGCACATCTCTTGCATTGTACATATTCAAATCGAAAATTCCATAAAAATCAGAAAATTTAAAAAATTTTTTGTGCTTTCTAGGCTTGGATATGATCCTAATGATGAAAACTTGTCTTGTGATTGGCTATGAATGGCCTTATGTGTTGAGTTGATAAATGTATATGTGGACTTGAACTACTTTTCTTGAATTCCATGAATGACTTGAGAGCATGATGATTGCCTAGAATGGATTGAGTATTGAAAATCGAAATTACATGATAGTTCTTGCATACCATCTAGGAATGAATAAGGCATTTCATCTTTCTCTACTTCTCATCTTGATCATGATTGCTTAAGCACCTCAATTGATATAAATTTGACCTCCTTTTAAACCCATCCGGGAATAGGAGCATGCTAGTGTGTTTGAATGTGTGAAAAGCAAGTGCGGGGTGAAGGTGTAATGAAAAGAATGTCGTGAATAGAATGCTGAAATTATTGTGGAAGTGTAGCCAAAATAGGTTTGGGGGCGTTGGTTTAAATGACAAGTAACTCGGTACACTTCACATGATCGGGTGTTGGTGCCTTGCCAAAGTCAAATGAACCAATAGCCCTAACGAGCTTTGGTATGTGTGCCCGGTGTGGATGCACCTCGAAAAAGAGAAAAAGCCCGAGGATGGCTAATCACCGAGGTTTCGGCTATTGTACACCAATGCCATTGTCTCAAAAATGAATCAAAGAAAAAGAAAAGAATGCAAGATAGAAAAGAAATACACACTTGGGGGAAGTTGATCGAGGACAAGGAGTGAAGTTAGTTCCATTCCCGGATTAGCATCACATATCTAGAAAATTCCCTTCCCAATTACAACGTTTCTTGGCCTTTTATGTCACAAGCCCTTATGACCTACTTGCATGTTTGTAAGACTTAGTAGTTTAGATTGGATAGACTCTTGATCTTCTTGACATCTCCGTCCTCCCCACTCATGCATGCTTTTGAGTTAAGTACGATCGTCTTTCCATGCCCTTATTGCTTGATACGTAATTGCTTATTCAATTGCCATTGATCATGACTATGAAGGTGATCCAATAGTAGAAGCACAAAACCAAAAAGATTTTGCCATTTTTCTGCATACATAAATCATGTCATCTCGTAGTCTATAGTTGGGAATTTGCTCGGGGACGAGCAAACCTTAAGTATGGGGTATTTTGATAACACGATTTATAGCATAGTTTTTGGTGTACATTTAGGTAGAATTCTCGCTCAATCATGCATTGTCTAGCACTAGTCCAATACGTTTTGCACTCAAAACATGTATTTTGTCGAGATAGACGTCTACACGGACTGAGAGGTTCTCTACGACCAGGTCATACGGGTAAACGGTGATGTGCATCAGATCCACTCCCGTTGGTATGCGGGACAGAGGCAGGGTTTGGGAATCACTCGTGTCACAAAATAAGTTGCATTAGAAAGTAAATCACTTAATAAGATAAGAAACCGTTGTTGTGTGAGCATGCTTTGTGGTATATCTTGTTATGTGTATGCTTGTGCTATTACTCTTATTGTGATATATAGATTGTTAGCTAACGTTTTATACCGTGATGTAGATGTTTTGCAGGTTAGGGATGTTGCCGAGTGATCTGGTTTAGTGGTCATCCGGAGGCTCCCGTACATGTTAGGACATAATATGGGATTATATATTCTAGTTGTTTTGATTGTATAGTTTTGATACTCGGTTGAGAGTCATGTTTGTATTTTGAATATAACTTTTGGTTTGTATCTATGACAGTTTTTATATTTATTTTTAACTTGTTGCAAGATTTAGTGAACTTGTTGTTAGGCTAAGGGTCAAGACCCACTGTGAGGTCCTAACCCGGAGCATCCCGAGTCTTGGGATTTAGGGTGTTACATACATGCTTCTAAATTGGGATCTCTACATGCTCCTCGTCTGGGATCTCTACATGCAGCGCAACATGAGCCACATCATCAAGTGAGATCTTTGGCTGTCTGGAAGAAGTCTGAATCACATTCCCAACTTCCTCCTCAAACTAATCGCATATAATGGATCCGGTGACGCATCTAATCGAACAATTGGGGATGGCTCCGAGGATGACGGTCTAAGTGTCCAAGGTAACTAAAATGGTGTCTGCACTGGTCCGGACGTAGGGGCTACAACCTGAGACATAGTATCTTGACCTCTACGTGAGCTTTAGGAACCGAGGTCATATGACGCATCCGCCTTTGCATCTCCGCTAATATTTGTAGGAGTAGAGGTGTTACCTAGTTAAAATATATATACTACACATATCTACTTAATTAAATTTAATATAATTAATTTTATACATTTAATATAATATAATTATATTATATTAATTAAGTTTAGTATAATTACATTAAAAGATTTAATTAAAATAATTTTAATTTAATTAATTAATATTAATTAATGTCATAATTTTAATTAAATTTAATATAACTTAATATAATTAATTTTATAGAAACAATTTAATACAATTTATTTGTAACTTAATTTAGTGTAATTCAATTTAATTTAATTTAATACAGTTTAATTCAATATAATTAATTTTAATTAAATTTGATTCACTTAAATAGGATGCGCGAACAATGGTTGTCACGGTTCCGCAACGTTTGGCCCTGTCAGCCATTATTCATCTTCCTCAAACGAACACCATTGGAGGCGTTCGTTTGAGATTTTTTTCGGAGCTCAATCCGATTTCGATATAACCTAACCTACCCTAGTCTACTCGATTCCAACCTAATCTACTCAATTGCGACATAATCTAACCTAAAAACTCATTTCGATCTAATATAAACACTTCATTTGAATTCCAATTTTGACCTAAAATGCCGTAAAAACTCGTAATTGTTTACCTCCGTCGCAATGTGTTTCTGTTTGTGGAAGGGTCGTCCTTCGTCACCACCTTTATCCATTGTTGCGATGATCTTGTCTCCGTCTTCGTTCGATTTGGATCATCCTGGCTCTCGATTTGTTTTTTATTTGAGGAACACTGGTGGCGGCTACTCATTCTAAATGCGTTTTTTGTAGGGTTTAGAACCAACACACATTCAGAACCCTAACCGCCAGAGGCGTATATATGGGGTTTGGAGGGCCATGACCCTATTGAGATTTGTATATAGTTTTACTAGTGGATAGTAAATCCCAATGTCATAACTAGTTTAAATTTATTGTTACAACTTTTATAATTAACTCAATCGGCTTTTGTATTTCATAACTTTTAATCAAAAATACATTTTAGAATGAATACTTATGGTACCACTAATTAGTTTTTTGCAATTAAAATTTTCTATTAATCTAATCGAATTATATATAAATTCTGTTTATTTTAATTTTATGGTTAAAAGTTTTATAATTGACTAAACTATTCTTGTATTTTATAAATTTTTATCAAAATTTATATTAGTATGTATTTAATATATATATATATTATTCGTAGTTATTGTTGGATTCCTAATTATTATTATTCGTAGTTATTATTATTTATGATATCTACTTTAAATCTCAACCCTTAAAACTCACCATCCAACGGTGTACGTTTATTCACATGTATACACGTTAGGGGTGTTCTCATGAGAACCACACCCTCTCTCTCTCTCTCTATATATATATATATAGGGTATTATTCAAGTAAGGCCCATTATTCCGGTAAGGCCGTGCGGCCGTCTGTACGGCCGACACGTGTCCCGGAAAAAAAAAATTTATTTTTTTATTTTTTATTTTTTATTTTTTAAAACGAGTAAAAGTAATAGTTCAAAACTTATTATGAAATAGTTCATAACTTATAAAAGGATAGTTCATGAATTATAATAGAATAGTTCATAGTGTAAAATTTATAAAGGAATGAAAGTAATAGTTCAAAACTTATTAAGTAATAGTTCATAACTTCTAAAAGGATAGTTCATGAATTATAATAGAATAGTTCATAATGCAAAATTTATAAAGGAGTGAAAGTAATAGTTCAAAACTTATTATGGGATAGTTCATGAATTATAATAGAATAGTT
>BSUD01000001.1:136508957-136531583 GCA_033239045.1 Fagopyrum esculentum | reverse complement strand
ATAAAGGAGTGAAAGTAATAGTTCAAAACTTATTATGGGATAGTTCATGAATTATAATAGAATAGTTCATGGATTATATTAAAAAGTAATAGTTCATGGATTATATAGAAATAGTTCAAAGTTTATAGGATAATAGTGCATAAATTATAACATGGTAGTTCAAATAAATTTTCATTAGTTTCCGTATAAAAAAAAAAATCGTTTCAGAAAAGAAAAAAAAAAAATTTTTTTTTTTTCGGGACACGTGTCGCCCTGCGGTACGGCCGTACGACCGTACCGCAATAAAAGGGCCGTACCTGAACATTTACCTATATATATATATATATATAATTGTATTAGACAAAATAAATTTTTATAAAAAGTATATAGGATGAATTTGGTTAACTTAATATAAAGGAATTAGTTTACGACAATAAACTTTAATTTATAGCATAAAATAATTTTATTATTATTTACATATATATATATATAATTTTTATTAGACAAAATAAATTTTTATAAAAAGTATTATATAGAAACAATTTTGTTTACTAGCCTTTTTTTCAGTTTAGTAAATGTACTCCTTGAGAGAAAAGTGTTTAGAGGTTGAGAGAAAATATAAAAGGTTGAGTCTATTTATCTAATTAAAAAATTAAATGGCCTACTTACTAAAAATAAAACTGAAAAAAGCCTATTAAGTAAATTAGTCCAAAAATATATAGGATAAATTTGTTTAACATACTATAAAGGAATTATTTTACGACAATAAACTTTAGTTTATAGCATAAAATAATTTTATTATTATTTATAATTTAAAATAAAAAAATTTTACTTGTTAATTTTAATAAACTATATAGGATAAAATGCATAGGAATAAATTTAATGTTTGGCCCTTTTTGATAAAATGTTCTGACTCCTCATTGGTAATCGTCATGATTACAAATTTTAGATCCGTGATAATTTTGACATGCATTAACATAATTTTAACAGACATTTACAATTTAGAGCCGAATTTTTTATAAATCCATTGTCGTGTCTAACTTACGTAACTTTGTGTATTTTGGTGGCTCTTGTCACTTGTGAATCTGTCATACACACCAATTACGTCGGAATGGGCGTCGCGGGGACCCCACTGTACAAATGTGGAAATACGCCCGCTATGAGGTTTTTATTTTCGGATATTATTCTAGAAAAATCTACTCTTTTCCCTTTTTATCTTAATATTTTTCGGTTTAGATTGTTAGCTCTAAATTGTAATGCATAATCTACAGTCTACTAGAAACGGTTCTAGTAGATTCTAGTGCAGCCCTTCGCTTCTTCCAGAACCCTGTATCTTTCCATTATAATGGATTCCAAACCCTCCCAACCTCGTTATCAATCCCTAAACGCAAATCATACGCATCTTTTCATTCACAATTTCCAAATTTCAAATTCTAAATTCATTCGAGCTTCAAGCTTTCAGCAAATCTGCTCCCGAAGAATTTCAGTCTTCCGAAAAGGTGAGCATTTCCAACTGTTTCTGAAGCTGCATATGTAATTTGGTCCTTCCTTTTGCGTTTAGTTAGATTAGATTGCTTCAAATTGTTTAGGTTTGGGGAATTTGGTTTAATTTTGAAGGTGTAATGTGGTTCCTGTTACATATTCTTCGCACCGAGTTCTACTGTTTGCTTCTATGAATTCTTTCATATCGTGATTAAGTAATAGGATGATTCTGCTTGGGTTTTGGAGGTTGTAATGGAACAATTTTGTTGATCAGATCTGAAGGTTGATTGTAAAATTTGGTAAAGGAGAGACTTGTGAATTCACATTCTGTCTTGTTTCTTGTTTTGCTGTCCTTGAATCTGTCTTTTAGCTGCTAACTCATGTTTTTCTAACGCCAGGCAAGAGGATAATAACACGTCTGACTAAAAATGAATCCTGAGAAGTTCACCCACAAGACAAATGAAGCTCTAGTAGCTGCACATGAGCTTGCGATGACAAATGGGCATGCGCAGATCATCCCTCTCCACTTGGCAGTTGGTCTAATTTCCGATCCCACTGGCATTTTCCGCCAAGCAGTCGCTGCTGCTGGTAGCGGTGACGATACAGCTAATTCAGTAGAAAGAGTCTTCAACCGAGCACTTGGACGCTTGGCTTCCCAAACTCCACCTCCTGATGAAGTCCCGGCTAGCTCTTCGCTCATCAAGGTGATCCGACGAGCCCAATCAGCTCAGAAATCGAAAGGAGACTCTCACTTGGCTGTTGATCAGTTGATTATTGGGCTTCTTGAAGATTCTCAGATCAATGATCTTTTGAAAGAAGCTGGTGTGGCCTCGGCTAAGGTGAAAGCTGAGGTTGAGAAGCTTCGTGGGAAAGATGGGAAGAAAGTGGAGAGTGCTTCAGGGGATACGAATTTCCAAGCTCTTAAAACGTATGGACGTGATCTTGTTGAGCAAGCAGGGAAGCTAGATCCTGTGATTGGCCGCGATGACGAGATTCGACGGGTTATAAGGATTCTCTCACGGAGGACGAAGAACAATCCGGTTTTGATTGGAGAACCTGGTGTGGGTAAGACGGCTGTGGTGGAAGGTTTGGCTCAGAGGATCGTGCGAGGCGATGTTCCTAATAATCTCAGTGATGTGAGGCTCATAGCTCTAGACATGGGAGCTTTGATCGCGGGGGCCAAGTATCGCGGAGAGTTTGAGGAAAGGTTGAAATCAGTATTGAAGGAAGTGGAAGAAGCAGAAGGGAAAGTGATATTGTTCATAGATGAAATTCATCTTGTTCTTGGAGCTGGACGTACAGAAGGGTCAATGGATGCGGCTAATCTGTTCAAGCCAATGCTTGCTCGAGGTCAGCTAAGGTGCATTGGCGCCACTACTCTTGAGGAGTACAGAAAGTATGTTGAGAAAGATGCTGCCTTTGAAAGAAGGTTCCAACAAGTATACGTGGCTGAGCCTAGCGTGCCCGATACAATCAGCATTCTTCGTGGGCTAAAGGAGAAGTATGAGGGTCATCATGGTGTCCGGATCCAAGACCGAGCCTTGGTGGTTGCAGCTCAGTTGTCAGCGCGTTATATTACAGGACGCCATTTGCCAGATAAAGCCATTGATTTGGTTGATGAAGCATGTGCAAATGTTCGGGTTCAGCTGGACAGCCAGCCGGAGGAGATTGATAACTTGGAGAGGAAGAGGATGCAGTTGGAGATTGAACTACACGCCCTCGAGAAGGAAAAGGACAAAGCAAGCAAAGCTAGATTTGCTGAGGTGAGGAAGGAGTTGGATGATCTGAGAGACAAACTTCAGCCTATGATGATGAAGTATAAGAAGGAGAAGGAGCGAATTGATGAGATAAGAAGGTTGAAGCAAAAGCGAGAAGAGCTATTATTCTCCCTTCAAGAGGCCGAAAGAAGGTATGATCTTGCAAGAGCTGCAGACTTGAGATACGGGGCTATCCAAGAGGTTGAGACCGCGATTGCCAAGCTTGAAGGGACCACAGATGAGAATTTGATGCTGACGGAAACTGTTGGGCCTGAGCACATTGCCGAGGTAGTGAGCCGATGGACTGGCATTCCCGTCACAAGGCTAGGCCAGAATGAGAAGGAACGGTTGATTGGTCTTGCTGAGAGGCTGCACCAGAGGGTGGTCGGTCAAGATCAAGCAGTTGGTGCAGTTGCAGAGGCAGTCTTGAGATCGAGAGCCGGGCTAGGCAGGCCTCAGCAGCCGACGGGCTCGTTCTTGTTCTTAGGCCCAACTGGTGTTGGAAAAACTGAACTTGCCAAGGCTCTTGCTGAGCAACTCTTTGATGATGAGAACCTCTTGGTGAGAATTGACATGTCTGAATACATGGAGCAGCACTCGGTTGCTAGATTGATTGGTGCTCCACCTGGGTAAGTGTCATGAATCATATGTTTCCAAGCTAGCAAATGTTAGTTAAACTTTAAACTTACTCTAATTTGTGCCTTTGATTGTAGGTATGTTGGACACGAAGAAGGCGGTCAGCTCACAGAAGCAGTAAGGAGACGACCATACAGTGTAGTATTGTTTGATGAAGTGGAGAAGGCACATATTGCTGTCTTTAACACTCTTCTTCAAGTCCTTGATGATGGAAGGCTAACCGATGGACAAGGTCGGACTGTTGACTTCACAAACACAGTGATTATAATGACTTCCAATCTCGGCGCTGAGCATCTTCTGTCCGGACTGGTAGGCAAGTCCACCATGGAAGCTGCTCGGCAAAGGGTAATGCAGGAGGTAAGACTCGGTAGAATACCTTAGATTTGAGTTGAGCATGATTTTGTGTCCAATACTTATAAATAAACGTTCTTTGTAATGCAGGTTAGGAAACATTTCCGGCCTGAGCTGTTGAACAGGCTAGACGAGATTGTGATATTCGACCCGTTGTCACACGAGCAACTAAGAAAGGTGGCAAGGCTTCAGATGAAGGACGTGGCTATCCGTCTAGCAGAGAGGGGCGTGGCCATGGCTGTGACTGATGCAGCGCTTGATTACATTCTAGCCGAGAGCTATGATCCTGTAAGCACTTGGTCTTGAAATGCCTTTTCTTACACATGCCGATCTAGTTTTGTTTGTTATTGCTGATCTTGGTTTCGTGTTTTTAGGTATACGGTGCAAGGCCGATAAGGAGGTGGCTGGAGAGGAAGGTGGTGACAGAGCTATCGAGGATGCTTATCGGGGGTGTGATTGATGAGAACTCGACGGTGTATATAGATGCTGGTGTGGAGGAGCTGACGTACCGAGTTGAGAAGAATGGCGGAATGGTGAACGAGGTGACGGGGCAGAAGGCGGACTTGTTGATCCAGGTGCCAAATGGGGTTAGGAGCGAAGCTGATCAAGCTGTTAAGAGAATCAAGATTGAGGAGATTGATGATGATGATGATGATCAGATGGAAGATTAAGTGTTGAAAGACTAACTTTTGGTTGTCTGTGATGAACGGTTGTTGGGCCTTTTTCCTTTTCATAAAGACAATGTAAGCCCTTGGTTGGTTGAAGAAGATGAAAAAAGATGTTGCTTTGTTTTGTTGTTGCTTGTACAAGTATGCTGTTAAAATTACCATTTGGTTGAAAAGTGGATATTGAGCTTTTAAAGGCAGCAATCAAACAAGTGCTACTGTTGGTCTCTTCTTGATCAATATAATTACAGTACTGGCTGGAAGAACTAGAATTGTGAAAAAAGGTTAAGAGGTTAATCAGTATCTTCTTGATCAGTATATCTACATTCGAATCAACCAAATCGGTTAAAATTCGAAACTATTTGTATATATGCTAGATCGGTTATAATTCGAAAGTATTTGTATATATACTAGTGTCTAGCTTGCACATGTGCCTTACATATTAAGGGTCCGTTTGGTTGGATCTTTGAAAACGGGAACGGAAACGCCTTGTTCATCAATTTTTTGGAATCATTCTCAAGGTTTGCAAAATGCATTTATTTTTTTTTTTTGTTTCCCTATAAGGTATTAAAGTAATTAATTTCTACTTCTTCACACCACAAGGAATTTCTACTTCTTCACACCACAAGGAATGATTCAAAGAAAATTCATAAATAAGAGTATACGTATGGACTAAATTCGTTTTCATTCCATTTTCGTTTTTGAGTTAAAACCAAACAGACCCTAAATCTTTTGAACAATATGTCATTATTATATATCTTTTGAAAAATATGCCATTATTATATATTGAATTTTTCTTGAGCAATATGTCATTGTGCGGTATGATTATATATTGAATACTGTGAGCAATATGTCATTAGTCACGCGAACTAAAATGATTGTGCGGTATGATTATATATTGAATCTTTTAAGCAACACGTCATTAGTCGTGCGAACTAAAATGCTTGTGCAAGTGTAACTATATATTGGATCTTTTGACCAATATGCCTCGTGCGAACTAAAATGCGAATTATAATAGTACAAGTAATATTACTTTACGTATATAATTGATGTGATTTAAAGACACAAAAAAGATATATTTATTATTTACAATAACACCGATTTAATGAGATTTTAACATGTTTCTTGACCTTTTATTTAATAAAAATTTGGTTGGAAGGAGAGTTTGTGCTCTCCAACGCATCTTGACACGCTTTTTATTAATAAAAAAAAGGCTAATCGGTAATCAATCAGGGGTACATAACCCAAAACCTTAACCGAATCCGAAACCAAAAATCGGGTTCGGTTCGGTTTCGTTGATTAAAATCAATTATATAACATCATATGACGTTTTGAAACACAAATCAACGATAAAAGTCAAAAAATATAATTTGAATAATTTGGGTTTTTTTTAACGTATAATGATAAGATTCATCCGAGATATTGATTTAAGTTAAAATTTGAGATATGGTTATAGAATGAAATCTTAATAATTTTGATTTGAAACACGTAAAACAACGATAAAAGTCACAAAAAATAATTTAGATTTTTAGTTATTTTTTACGTAAAGAGATAAGGGGTTCGTTCGGCAGCAATCACCGATTATTTTGAGGGATGAAAATTTTCGATAATCTCCCAATAATTTGATAATTTACTTGTATTTTTGATAATTTTTTTGGTCAAAATAATCCCCAAAATAATCTGAGTACAATGAGGTTCCAATAATCCCGTAAATAAAAGTGCCGCTGACCGCACCCAAGATTCATCCGAGATATTATTTTAAGTTAAAATTTGAGATACGGTTATCGAACGAAATCTTAATAAATTCAAAACACGTAAAACAACGTAAAAAGTTAAAAAAAATATAATTAAAATTTTTAATTTAGTATAAAAAATTTATTAACTTAATTAGATATTTAAAAAAAATTATTCCGCCACGTCAACATCAACACCTACTTTAGTAAAGTTGTATACAATACATACTTATAAAATTTTAGTTTAAAAGGTAAAATAAAATTAGATGTGTGTTTGATCAAATCTTGACAAAAAAATTATGAAATTACAAGCAAATCATGTAAATGCAAGATTGTAGAAAAATTATAATTATAAAATTATGTGCAAGATTGTAGAAAAGTTATCATTTAAAAAGGATTTGTAAAACATTTAACAAAAAATTAGTAATAAATCAAGAGCAAATCATGAAATTATCATATATAACACAAATTTTAAATATATGTAAAAAAATAATTAAATTTCACAAAAAAAATAAAATTTAATTAATTAGCCAACCAAAATTATAAACATATGTAACAAACAAAGTCAATAACTAACGAAAATTTAAAATTTTACGTGCATAATCAAAACGAATATATGTAATTTAGTTTTCTAGTTACAAATTCAAAATAGACAAAAAAAAAGTTTTGGTAAATCTGAATTCAACAAAATAAAAAATAGTTTTGATGAATCTGAATTCAATAAAATTCGATCAACTGATTTGATTTATTGACCGAGTTTAAAACTTAACATTTATATTTTAGAAATATTTTAATTTGTGATTTAGTAAAAGACTTAATCTGAGAAAAAACGTGAGTTAATCACGTCAGCATTACGTCGCCTACTTTAGTAAAGTATATAGATCTGGTGTAACAACCGGAATTTTTATTCCGGAAATCCGACAGTTGAAGAGTGGAAGCATACCGGATATGCCATGAAGAAGCTTATGTGGGCAGCCGATGTTGTCGCGCATGCATCCCGTTGACACACCTCTTTCTACCCGCGATTTGGAGGTTGCGGGCGCGTCTAATCTTCACCGCGGTCGCGGTGAGACAATGGATCACACCCTAATCTTTCTTAATCATTTTTTATTCTTTCCTTTCTGTTTTATCACGATCTTTTCTATTCCTTCCTTTTATCAAAACAAGTTGCCTCCTTCTCTTTAACCCTAGACACATCTTTGTTTCTCTCTTTCTTTCGCGTAAGTTCCTTCTCTTCCCCTTCTTTCCGCTTCATCCTTTTCATTTGATACCAACAACAACACCATTCATCCGGCTTCGATGACCAAGTGACAACAGCATATCGGAGGAGCCAATCGTCTTCCCTTCGTCACTCTTTCACGCAAAGAATCAATCACGATCCTCCTTTGTTGGAAATTGTAGGCGGATTATATCTGATTTCATTCTTTTTATTCTATATATTGTGATTATGAGTGTCTCCACTTTGTTTGTAACTCTTCACCACAACAACAACAAGCAACAACAGCAACGTTGCTAGGTCCTTTTGGCTCCTGCACGAAGACAACAACGACATTAGTCCAGTTCCCGTATCCCGCAGCCGCGCCGGAACATCACCATGGTCGCGCCTATTCATTCATCCCGCGGTCGCGTCTTCCTAATCCGCGGTCGCACCTTCCTTTTTCTTGCGGTCGTGTGATCCCTCTAGAACTTACAAAGTTTCAAGCATCCAACATGGGAGTTTAATTTAGGTATAAAAGACTCCTCCCTTTTAATTATATGTTTGGTAAGTTATAGTTTGCATAGCGTAGTTCTTCATGACAGATGTTGGGATTTATCCAACGGTTGGGTTTAGACTTTTGATAGTCGTGATTGACCTAAAAGTTGGAAACTTCTAGATGCTAGATAGGTTATTGATCCACATTTTCTTTGATATCAAACAGTTGAGTTTATTTTTACAAGAACAAGAGTTGTTTTTAGTTGGACTTGTCTTGATACAAGTATGTCCTTTGGGATACTTAGCTAGCTTTCTATGTATTGGTGTGAGATATGATGGTAGTGTGTGTTTTGATGTCTCTTAAATATAACTTGAGTAGGATGATGTGTTCTTTAATTAAGACCCAACTGTATTTATAACGGGTCGTGGCATCACTGCTCAACTCTCACATGAGTATGGAGGTTCTCCGCGACCAGTCCAGACATGATATACATGGAGATGTATCAAACCACTCATGCTGTAAGCATGATGCGTTTTCATTTCAGTGATGATGTGTGTGCGCTATTGTAGTTCTTTTGATATTTAGTTTGTTAGCTACCGGTTTTATCCAATGTTGTAGATGTCTTAAAAGATAGGGTAGCTGCAGAGTGATCAGGACGGAGTGGTCATCTGGGTTCCCCGTGGTTTCCCCGTATGTTGTAAGACGAAGTTTGGGTTTCTATATTTCAATCTTCTTATTTTTGCATTTGTGGTTTCGGATTGTCGTACGGATGTAATACTTGGTTGAGAGTCTTTTATTGTGATCATGGCACTATTGCATATTGTTTTATTCAGTTTTTCCTTTTTATTTGTTCCTTGTTGTAAGATCCAGTGAGATTGTTGCCAAACTAGGGTCAGGACCCATTGTGAGGTCCTAACCCGTAGCACCCTGAGGTTTGAGAATTTGGGGCGTTACAACATGATATCACATCTCTAGGTTGACAACAATGGTACTTGCAATCTTCTAAAGGGTCGAATATATAAATAAACAGAACCCGGAAGGGGTTTGAGTTTTCTAAATAAATTTTGTTTTCAAATCATGTGCATAGTCGGGATGGGATAGAAAGTACATGGGACCACCACTACCTCTGAAAAACTTGGCACCTTAGCTTGATAAGTTTGGATTTAAATTCTCGTATTATTTAGCTCTATCTTGTTTCTTAGTTATGATACCTCGTGCATATGACACGTACTAGAGCGATATCCGTCATGGGACGAGGTCGGGGTCGTCCACCTCTTCCTCCCGCGGGGCGGGGTAAGGGTGATAGGACTCCTACACTCCAGGGACGTTGTCGTGGAGGTAGACCTCTAGCAATGAGAGGTTGGGGCCGAGTCTCCATAGATGAGCCACCAGTAGATAGACTGGCGGATGATAGGAGTAAGGAAGTTGTTGAGAGCATGGTTCCCAAAGTCGGGAACGAGACTATTACTAGACGAGGACCTCATAGAGCGTAGTTAGCTGAGTTGGGTCAAGTCTCGATGGGAGCGACCGAGTTTAGGGAGTACGTCCAGGAGGTGGTAGATGTAGCCCAGACGGGAGGACGTGCCCTAGTACCCCGGTACCTATGAGGTTTGTTGAGGTGTCGTAGAGAGTGACCTAGTTGCCAATTGTACTAGAGAGAGTAGTTGAGGTCATCAAGGCTCGGAATGAGCCAAGGGAACCGATGCTTGATGAGTGGTTGAAGACTTTCAACCACATGCGAGTACCTCCCTTTGATGGGAAGCCAAGTTTAGAGGTGGAGCACTGGTTGGAACATGTAGACACTGCTTTAGAGTCGAACCGTTTTCCAAAGGATCGGCGAGTTGAGTTGGTCTAAACTATGTTTAGAGAGCAAACACAATATTAGTGAGGACCGTCTACAACGGGGTGACAAAATTTGTGCAAATGATGAGTCTTATCAGAGAGCAATTATACCTTACCGCGCTAAGCAGAGAGAGACTACATGACTTTTTGAAGGCTCAAATTGAGGATGTTCTGATTAGGAGACAATTAGGAGATTCCGAGAGGAGTTGACACTACTCGGTCCAGCTGCACCTCCGGCAGATGAACATGTGTACTTGTTTTCGAGGAGACTGAGAGAGAGAGTACCCGCGACATGTTTCACGTGCGGCAAGCCAGGGCATTGGACTATATTTTTCCGTCAGGACAAAGCTCCATCCCGGCAAGGGTCTTCCTCTTTAGGTGTTCAATGAAGTGAACAAAGACTGCCATAGTATCAGGCTGAAAGCAAACAACAGTATCGGGCCCCGGGTCATCCTCCTCCATAGAGTATCATTTAGGGACAGGGTCACGGTCGAACACGTGGTGGTTGTACAACAGATCCCCGAGGAGCTCAAGCACGAGTGTTTGGGTTGATGAGCGCTGACCATCACACTACACCTACGACTACATGTACTATTTAGATTAAGGATATACCTGTTAGATGTTTATTTGATACGGGTGCTACGTATTCCTTTATTTCCGATGCATGCGTAGATAGGTTGTCCTTAGATACAGTTGAGACATGCCTTTCATAGTAGTGTTACTAGACGGTGGTAAGATCAGAGGTTCCCGAGAGATTCACGATTGTCCCATTTGTTTGGGAAATCAAGACTAGTTAGTAGACTTTTTAGTCATGCACTTAGTCCACGAGGATGTCATTCTAGGGATGGATTGGATGGCTAGACATGGAGCAATACTAGACGTTGATAAGAGGACGGTGACTATCACTACCGAGGCAAGACATGTGAAGATCTTACGAGGATGGGACCTCGGGAAGTTTGGAGCGGTCATTAGTGTAGTGAGGGTTACTCGGCTGATTGACAAGGTTATGAGATCTTATGGTGTTATGCCATGAAGGACCATAAGAGCCCAACGTTAGATGAGATTCCGGTGATATGCGAGTTCACCGATGTATTTAGTGACCTATCTGGCTTACCTCCGCAAAAGAGTGTTTCCTTCAACATTGAGTTAATGCTTGGAATGAGACCGATATCAAAGGCTCATTACCGTATGATACCTATTGAGCTGCTAGAGTTGAAAAAGCAGTCGGAGAAATTGGCGGACAAGGGATTCATACGCCCTAGCGTTTCTCCATGGGATGCACCGGTATTGTTTGTGAGGAATAAAGACGGGTCGATGAGGTTGTGGATCGACTATAGAGAGCTGAATAAGGTGACTATCAAGAACAAGTACCCTTTGCCCAATATATATGACCTGCTTGACCAATTGCATGGTGTCATAATGATCTCTAGGATCGACTTGAGGTCGGGATATCATTAGTTGAGGGTGAGAAAGCAGGACATACCTAAGACGGCATTTCGGACTCGGTATGGCCACTATGAGTTTGTAGTGATGTCATTCGGGCTCACAAATGCGTCCACCGTGTTCATGGAGTTGATGAATGGAATCTTCATTGACTTCTTGGATCAGTTTGTGGCGGTGTTTATTGACGACATATTGGTGTACTCTAGGAGTCGAGAGGAGGACGCGGGACATTGAGTACAATGTTACAAGTTCTGTAGGATAAGGAGTTGTATACGAAGCTATCCAAGTGCGATTTTTGGATGTCTGAGGTGGCTTTTCTTGGCCACGTGGTTACAGCTAAGGGGATCAAGGTTGATCCGGCGAAGATCGAGTCGGTATCTTCTACCTCTAAGGAATTTTAAGGAGGTATGCAACTTCTTGGGATGTGTCTTGTTGTAGAGAGGAATGGTCATTGCATACTCATCTCGACAACTGAAGAGCTATGAGGAGAATTACCGGACTCATGACCTAGAGTTAGATTTAGTGGATCACGCCCTCAAGATCTGGCGCCACTACCTTTATGGGGTGACGTGTCAAATGTTTAAAAAACATAAGAGTGTGAAGTACCTAATCACTCAACGAGAGTTGAATAACCGCCATAGAAGATGGTTAGAGTTGATCAACGACTTTGACCTTGAGATCCTATATCATCCGGGGAAGGCGAATGTAGTCGTTGATGCTCTTAGCCAGAAGACGCCTTGAGAGAAGGCGATAGCTCGTTTGATGGCGCAAGCGGTTATAAAGGGATTTATCTTGGGTAGAGATTGAGATCCATTTTATGGTTTCGGACAGCCTCTTTTCTACTTTGGAGTTACTACCTGACATGTTGGAGGAGATCCGACAAAAGTAGGAGAGTTGCTCGACTTTGACCAAGATCCGAGGCAGGATGTATCGAGATGAGGCACCACAGTTTATTATAGGAGCCGATGGAGTGATGTCCGACATCGATTTGAGACAAAGGATACTAAACAAGGCACACGCTACCCCATATCCAGTACACCTAGGGGCTACCAAGGTGTATAAGGATGTGAGACGTTCCTTTTGGTGGGATGGCTTGAAGCCCGATGTTGCTAGGTACGTATCTCAATGTGTGACTTTCCAGTAGTTCAAGATCAAGCATCGGAGGACCGTAGGAGAGATCCATCCACTACTAGTGCCGCAATGGAACCGGGAGGATATTTTCAATTATTTTGTCACGGGTTGAGACCTAGCATGAGTTTTGACGCCATATGGGTGGTAGTAGACCGACAAATGAAGACCATACATTTCATTCCTATCAAAGAAACGTGGTCATTGAGTCGGTTACATGAGGAGATCACTAGACAGATTTTGAGACTCCATGGGGTGCTGAGGACTATCGTTTCAGATAGAGATGGATGGTTTAACTTGAGGTTTTGATAGTAGGTGCATACGGAATTGGGGATGAGTCTCGATTTCACTATGGCATATCATCATCAGGTTGCGGTCAGTCTGAGAGGAACATCCAAATCTTAGAGGATATGTTGCGAGCTTTTTTGTTAGATTGGGGACAAGTGTGGCCAGATCAACTTCCCTTAGTAGAGTTTTCGTATAATAACAGCTAGTATGGGTCTATTGGGATGATTCCTTATGAGGCGTTGTATCGGTGGAGATTCCATACACCTTTATGTTGGGATGAGCTTGGGAGAGGAAATGGAGTAGCCCAAAGAAAATGCAGGACGACATCGCTTGAGTAGCTTAGATTGGAGAGCGTATAGGATATCACAAAGTTGTCAGAAATCCTACGCCGACAAGAGGCACTAACCTCTAGAGTTTAGAGTGGTGCCTAGGTTTGGTTGAGAGTATCACTAGCGTGAGGAGTTCGGTGTTTCGACATTAAGGGGAAGTTGATTCTTCGATACATCAAACCTTTTGAGATTTCAGAGCGAGTCGGAGAGGTTGCTTTCCGAATAGTACTTCCACCCACTCTAGACATGTCATTAGTTATGAGGATTTGATAGTTGAGCCTGATCATACCTTCGTGGAATATCCGGTAGCCGTCCTAGAGAAGTATTAGACGCTTACGTTCTAAGGATATACCGATGCTACGAATTCAGTGGTCCAGACGAGGAGTTGATGAGGCTACATGGGAGACAGATGATAGCATTAGGAGGAACTATCCTAAGTTTTAGCTGCAACCTTAGGACCGACGAGTTAGTTCTTGGATTTGTGTTGTGTAATTTTATATGGTTGTTTGTTGTGGTTTCATACTTGAGTGTTAGATAATGGATTGTTTCATGTCTTGGTATGTTAGTTGTAGTTTGATTTTGGAGATTTAGAAAGGATAACGCTTTCTAAGTAAGCGTTCGATACCTTGGTTTTTAAAACCGAGACGACCTTCAATTATTTAACTTTTGGAATGAAACTTGTTTTTAGGGTAAATGATGTAACACCCGCAATTTTTATTCCGGAAATCCGACACTTGAAGAGTGCAAGCACACCGGATAGGCCATGAAGAAGTTGTCGCGGACTGCAAACGCTGTCAAGAATGCATCCCGCAACCGCGCCTCTTTCTACCCGCAGTCGTGGAGCCGTAGGCACGTCTAATCTTCACCACGATCGCGGTGGCCGCGGTCGCGGTGAGACAACAGATTACGCCCTTATCTTTTGTAATGGTTTTTTATTCTTTCCTTTCTATTTTATCACGATATTCTATGTTCCTTTCTTTTATCACAACAGGTTGCCTTCTTCTCTTTAACCCCAAACACCTCTTTGTTTCTCTCTTTCTTTCACGTAAGTTCCTTCTCTTCCTCCTTCTTTCCCCTTCATCCTCTTCATTCGATACCAACAACAACACCATTCATTTGACTTCGTCCACCAAGTGACAACAACACATCGGAGGAGCCAATCATCTTCCCTTTGTCACTCTTGAACGCAAAGAAGTCAATCAGAATCCTCCTTTGTTGCAAATTGTAGGCAGGTAAGATCCGGTTTCATTCTTCCATTCTTTATTATATATATTGTGCTTATGAGTGTCTCCACTTGGTTTGTAACTCTTTACCACAACAACAACAACAAGGAACAACAACAACGTTGCTCGGTCCTTTTAGCTCTTGCACAAAGACAACAACGACAATATGCCAATTCTCGTATCCCGAGGCTGCGCCTGAACATCACCGCGGTCACGCTTATGCCTTTAGCCCACGGTCGCGCCTCCTTTTAGCCGCGGTCACGTCTTCCTATTCCGCGGTCACACCTTTCTTTTTCCCGCGGTAGGGTGATCCCTCTAGAACATACAAAGTTCCGAGCATCCAAAATGGGAGTTTGATTTTGGTATAAAAGAATCATCCATTTTAGCTATATATTTGATAACGAGCAAGAAACGCTGAAAACGAGCAAGAATCAAGAATTTGAGAGGAGTAGGGGCCGCGGTCAAGATCGGTCGTAGAGAGGGAAACGGGAAGAGTGAGAAACCGTCTCGCCTATTATACCCCTCGCTGAATTTGATTACACGCGGTCAAGATGTTCCTGAGTGGACCGAGGTGTCAGAGTGGATGTAAGACCTAGTCGGCTCGGTTGACCAAGAACATCTCGGTCGAGGTCCTGTGATTGCACCCGAGATGTGTCTCAGTCAAGCTCTGTTTCTCAATTTCTCGAAATTCTATCCTACCAGTGTAGCTCTTGCGTTGTAATCCTTTCTTAGAGAGTACCTGGTTCTTGTCTAGGAGGACGCAAAAACAAAACGAAGCAAACTATCTAAAACTAAGCTAGAAAAGGGAAAAGAAAGCAAAACCTTGGGTTGCCTTCCAAGAAGCACTTGGTTTAAGGTCGCTAGCTGGACCGTACGTCATCCTCAAACAAGTTGTAAGGTGTCCTCACCCCATACTTCATCTTCATCATGGGGTGAAACAAAGGATTCCATCCAATTTTCCAATAATTGCAAGTGCTCATTGGGAAATGAATCATCAATGGGTAGGTCATCCTTCTCGAGCGAGGTGAGAGGTAGTTGATAGGTGATAGAATCACTATCATTGAGGTTAGTTTTCAGAGTCTTTTTATTAAATTTGTGTCGGTCTATGCTACTAACTCCTTGGTCTAGAAGAAGAAGACTAAAAGAAGATAAAGAAGGAGTTATAAGCACTTAGGAGTGAAGACCGTTCACGAAGCAAAGTTTTTGTTGCTTCACCGCCCCCGTGGAGCAGTGTCACCGCCCCTGCGGGTGACACCATACTCCGGAGCGCAGCCTACGCTTTCGCCAGCGCCAGGAACGAAGACAGTCACCGCACCTGCGTCAACCCTTGGCGCCCCTGCGGTGACTTGCCCTGAAGAAGCGAAGACCAGTGCCCCGCGCCTCTGCCTGCGTCTCTGCCTGCGCCTCAACCTGGGATTTGGAAGATGAAGAGTCAGTGTCACCGCCCCCGCGTTGACACTGAGACGCTCCAGCGGCTCAGCATCAGAAACGACAAGAAGTTGAAGAGTCAGACGTTTGAAGAGCATTAAAGATCCGCCCCTGCGGAATGGCCTGGCCGCCCCTACGGCCATGAAAAAGATCAAGCGTTTTCGCCTGCACCGCCCCTGCAGATCTGAAGGTTGCCCCTGCGGTTCAACGACAGAAGCTTTACTCCGATTGTTTACACCACCTTTATTGCATTAAAGGTGGCTGTTTTGGGCCGGCCATTTACTCCTATTTAGTGTCATTTGTAGTATAAATAGTCCTTGACTGATTGCTAGAATCATCCACTTATCATTCAATTTAGAATCCACTTTTTCCATTAAAACTATCTTGCTACCTTTGTAATGAGTTGCTAACTTCCTTGCTACATTGGGTTGGTTTGAAGCTGGATTATTACTTTGGTTGTAAGTTCTTTTTAATATAAGTTTTCATTCAGTAATACTTTGTGTTTCCTTAATCTTCATTGTCTAATTGCATGTTTACTATCACTTGAGATTGATCACCTTAGGTTCTAAAGTGCATGCAAAGAACTAGGATTAATAGATTCCGGGTTCGGGTCTTTAATCTAGTAGTAAACTTTAAGTAATAACGGGTTGTAATTGCTTAAAGGAAAGGAACACAAATATAAAGATAAGTTTAACGGTTTTAATCTTTTATTTATATCCCTTAGTCTTTGTTTGAAAGTTAACTTGTTAATTGTTCTTGTAGGTTTACGGAACACTAACCTGTTAAGTTGTGTTGATGCCGGTTGGCTCAACACATATATATGATCGAGACGGGAGATTACTTGAAAACTTGTAAAAAGGAACTCACCAAAGTAGCAATCGCATGCTTAGAATCAACCTAGTGTAGATTCACCCATCATTGTCTTACTTGTTGCGTTACTTGTTTTCATAAGTTTTGTGTGCATCAATTCAACCAAACCCCCCTGTTACTTGTTTCTATAATCAATAACTGAATTCAATAAAAATACTAAACTCTCTTGGGTTCGACCCTTACTTAACCACTATACTCATTTTAGTGCTAAGTCGGGATTATATTTTGATAAGATAAAAACGACCATAGATAAAAAGGTCTTGTCAAATTTTGGCGCCGTTACCGGGGAGTTTAGTTGTTTTTATTTTATTGTTATTATTGATTATTGGTTTGAACCAATTTATGGTTCAAACCCGTGCTACTAACTCCGCTTTTTCTTCCTTTGATCCAGAAATTGAGAGAACGCACATCCGGCAACGTAGACAACAACGACTCCAACAAGAAATGGCTGATCGTACTCTTCGTCAACTCACTCAGCCCACTTTGGCTCAAAACCCTCTTACGGTTACTATACCAGCATTAGGAGAAGGAATCAACTTTGAGCTCAAACCGGGTCTCATTCACTTGCTTCCATCTTTCCATGTGCTAAGTGGTGAAGACCCCATCAAACACCTTGGGAAGTTCCATACCGTGTGTATGAGCATGAAGCCGGCCAACATTACCGAAGAGCAAATCAAGATGAGGGCATTCGGCTTCACACTCAAGGATGCAGCTAATGATTGGTATTACCACCTTCCATCCGGGAGTATCGACACTTGGGAGAACCTCCACAAGGCGTTTTTGGAGAAATACTTCCCAACCAAGAAGGCAAATAGCTTGAAGAAAACTATAAGCAACATCGAGCAAGAGACGGACGAAACTCTCTATGAGTACTTTGAAAGATTCGCACGCCTCCGATCCAGCTGTCCTTTCAACGGATATTCGACTCAAGATCTAGTCTTGTACTTGTACAATGGCTTGCTAGACAATGAAAGGAGGATCGTCGATGCGGCTTGTGGAGGTAACATTCTTAACTCTACCCCTGACCTTGCTTTGGAAAAGATACCGGAACTAGCTGAAGGGACCCGGAACTTTGGAAGGACTCCTTCCAAGAGAGGTGTTCATGCTGTGAATTCCGGGAAGAGTGAGATCTCCACAGAGCTTGCGAAACTGAAAGAGATGGTGAAGATATTAACACTTATGGGAACCCCACAACAGTTGAAGGCATGTGGAGTGTGTGCTGACCCATACCATCCAACGGACATGTGTCCTCAAGTCCAGGATGACGATGCTGAGGTGAACGCAATGGGTTATGGACAGCCACAACAGCAAAGGCCTAGGAATGATCCCTATGCGCAGAATTTCATGCCCAACTGGCGTGATCAATAGAACTTTCGTTGGAGGGATCAACAAAACCAACAACAACAGCCCCGACAAGGTAAGTATCAGACAACTGAAGATATGTTACAGGTTTTGACTAAACATTTTGCTACTCATGTCCAAACAATAGAATCCAGCATCAAGAACCTTGAAAAATAGGTTGGGCAAATGGCGGAAGCCATAACAAGGATTGAAACTAGGTTCTTCGGAGGATTGCCTTCACAGACGGTTATAAACGATAAGGCGATGCTGGAGGAGGCTCAATCAGAGAGGTAGAGTCCATGCGTCGAGCCAACGACGTAAAACAAAGACGCTGCTCGGGAGGCAACCCGAAGGAATAAGAAGAGGAGCCTCTGTCAAGAAAACCGCCCTTGCGGCTCAGTATCTCCGCCCCCGCGGTGACACCCATGTCCAGCACCGCCCCCGGCGTTGAGTCTAACGTCTACAACATACTGGTCACCGCCCCCGTGGTGACTCCCTCACGCCCCTACGGCGGCCATCCTTGACACACATCCTCAGCGCCGCCCCTGGCGCTGAGCCTACGTGCACCCTCTTCCTTGTCACCGCCCCCGCGGCAATAAGCCCCCGCCCCTGCGGTTTTACCAAGGAAAGAAAAAAATACACTTCCCAAAAAATAACCTACAATTACCCCTCCCTCTCCTCTCTCTCTACTCACTCTTCGAACTCTACACCCCCTCTATCTTCCACGCCCCTGCGCCCTCCGCGAGCTCTCACACGCCACCTTGTGCAACGCCCGTGCGCCACCTCCGGCGACCGAGCCACACCCGGCCCCTGCGACACCGGCCCTCACTACCACCACACACACCCTCCCAAAACTCTAACCCTACAAACACCCTTGCCCCTCACACACTTTTCCTCCACCGCTCATCACCACCGGCGACATCCCCACCAACAAGAAGCCGCCAAAACACCCATCAGCACCGCCGCCTTCGCAGTTGTCAGAAATCCCCCTCTACACTTCTCCCGCCCCTGCGCCTCGCCGCCCCTGCGCATCCTTCAGACGCCCCTGAGGAAATAACAAAAAAGGGTTCGTTTCTTAATCCAGTTTATGAACTTTCTAATTCCCTTACTTGTTTAATTGCAAGAAATGGAAAAACAGAAGAAATACAAGTTGTCGGAAGCTGAGAAGGAGCGGTATAGGACTGTGCAAGGTCGGGATGTGTATGCAACTCGGTTTCTACACGTTCCTACTTTGGAAAAATTGGGCATGTTGGAGAGCATGAAGGCATTCCTCGACAATGCTGGGCTCGGCGATTTTCTGGAATTGAATGCTCCAACATACCCCGAGCTCAGCCGCCAATTCATCGCCACATTCACCATGGAAAAGGAGGACCATATTTGTGTTGGACTTTCATTTAAGTTCAATAAGAGAAAGTATACATTGGACTACACCCAACTGCAAGAGGCATTCGGGGTGACTATTTGTGCCTCCGACGACTGGTAGGAACCCGTCCCGACACCCGACTTGTGTGAATTTTGGCAGGCCGCCACGAGATCCGAGTTTCATGCAGGGGGTGAGTATTCCAACAAACTCACTCACCCTGTTTGAGGCTCATCTCCAAGATCTTCATAAGTGTCTTCTGTGGACACAAGGAGGAGAACAAGGTCGCTCTCGAGGACCTTCCACTGTTATACGCCTACCTCCCCATGAACGACAAGATACTAGATTGGCCATACCTCTTCCTTACCGCTTTGAAGCGGATTAGGAAGACCGAGCCACGAGACATTGTGGGAGGTGGGTGATCTCCTTGATCGTTGCATAGGTGATGGACCTCCCTGACTTGGAGGAAGGTTTAGAGGCCCCACTGTACACGGAAGGGATGTTGAGGAGGTACAGGCTCCTCAAGAGAGACGGGGAGAACCTCTTTTGGCTCTCGTTGGTAGATGGGAGTCACATCACATACCTCCCCCGGCCGCTTCCACTTGGAGACGAGCTCTCTGAGCTATACATACCAGCTGACCCCTTCGTTCCGAGACGGCCTCAGGGGGACATTGTTGAGAGATATGCTGCAGGCTCCAGCCGGGCTCCTGTTGTTGACCATGTGTCATTACCGGATGATGAGGAGATGCCTACTACTGCACCGGACGACAGTCTGGCCATGGAGAGCCTTTAGGCTCAGATGGCAGCCCTGACTACCCAACATCAGGCATGGCAGACCGAGTACCAGTGGTCCATGCTTGAGCAGCAGTAGGCGTGGCAGTCCAGCTTCGCTTCCTCTATGACCACCCATTTTGACCGCCGGCAGGATGCTTGGCAGGCGGTTAATCAGCAACAGCTAGAGGCTCAGCAGCTGGCTTGGCAAGCCAGCTTTGAGACTTCATATAGGCAGAGGATGGACGCTTAGGAGGATCATATAGACACGCTCTACCGCCGGCAGGAGCACTTCTTCAGCCACTTCCCGTACCCACCGGAGGAGGGTCCGGATGGTCCAGCCGGACCATCCCACTAGTGGTATCATTTCTCATCCCTTTCCCACATTTATCTTTGCTTCATTTCCACTTTGAAGGCAAAGTGTGCTTCAAGTATGGGGGAGGTACATATCATTGCATGTATAGTTGTTTTGAGTTGTTTTGAGTTTTTTTTTTATTGAGTCTTATGAATTTTATTCAGTTTGAATTTCAGAAAAAAAAGGAGAAAAAGGCAAATAAAATGAAAAAAGGCATGAAAACCCTTGGATAAACCGAAAACCCGAAAGGGCGGTTTAGGCAAAAAGAAGGTAGTCCGACCAACCTTAGGTTGGTGCAAAAATGGACTTGAGGGATGTGAGTTCAAAGTGAGATCATCAAAGAAAAGAAGAAGAGTGGCAAGGTGAAAACCAGAATGGGCACCTTGGCAAAATGAGCAACACTGAGTGTAGGTTTTTTTCCGGCGTTTGGCGACATAAGAAGGGGAGTCATAAGGAGGTTGTTCGGGTAGGTCACTCTTGGAGCAATAAGGATGGTAGTTTTCTCACCTTTTTTCTCACATTTCCTCTCTTTTCCTTCTTTCTCTCTTGGCTTTTCTTTTGTTTTCATTGTCTTTTCTTCTTGCCCATGCTTCCTAAGGCCAGTGAGTCTAGTTTGCTGTCATTTATTTTACTCGGAACGAGTAAAAGGTCTAAGTATGGGGAAGTTTGATAGGTGATGGAATCACTATCATTTAGGTTAGTTTTTAGAGTCTTTTCATTACATTTGTGTCGGTTTATGCTACTAACTCCTTGGTCCAGAAGAAGAAGACTAAAAGAAGATAAAGAAGGAGTTATAAGCACTTAGGAGTGAAGACTGTTCACGAAGCAAAGCTTCTGTTGCTTCACCGCCGCCGCGGAGCAGTGTCACCGCCCTTGCGGGTGACACTATACTCCGGAGCGTAGCCTGCGTCTTCGCCAACGCCAGGAACAAAGACTGTCACCGCATCTGCGTCAACCCTTGGCGCCCCTGCGGTGACTTGCCCTGAAGAAGCGAAGACCAGCGCCCCCGCGCCTCTGCCTGCGCCTCTGCATGCGCCTCAACCTGGGAGTTGGAAGATGAAGAGCATTAAAGATCCGCCCCTGCGGAATGGCATGGCCGCCCCTGCGGCCATGAAGAAGATCAAGCGTTTTTGCCTGCACCGCCCCTGCGGATCTGAAGGCCGCCCCTGCGGTACAACGACAGAAGCTTTACTCCGACTGTTTACACCACCTTTATGGCATTAAAGTTGGTTGTTTTGGGCCGGCCATTTACTCCTATTTAGTGTCATTTGTAGTATAAATAGTTCTTGGCTGATTGCTAGAATCATCCACTTATCATTCAATTTAGAATCCACTTTTTCCATTAAAACTATCTTGCTACCTTTGTAATGAGTTGCTAACTCCCTTGCTACATTGGGTTGGTTTGAAGCTGCATTGTTACTTTGGTTGTAAGTTCTTTCTAATATAAGTTTTCATTCAGTAATACTTTGTGTTTCCTTGATCTCCATTGTCTAATTGCATGCTTTACTATCACTTGAGATTGATCACCTTAGGTTCTAAAGTGCATGCAAAGAACTAGGATTAATAGATTCCGGGTTTGGGTCTTTAATCTAGTAGTAAACTTTAAGTAATAACGGGTTGTAATTGCTTAAAGGAAAGGAACACAAATATAAAGATAAGTTTAACGGTTTTAATCTTTTCTTTATATCCCTTAGTCTTTGTTTGAAATCTAACTTGTTAATTGTTTTTGTAGGTTTACGGAACACTAACCTGTTAAGTTGTGTTGATTCCGGTTGGCTCAACACATATATATGATCGAGACGGGAGATTACTTGGAAACTTGTAAAAAGGAACTCACCAAAGTGCAATCGCATGCTTAGAATCAACCTAGTGTAGATTCACCCATCATTGTCTTACTTGTTGCGAAACTTGTTTTCATAAGATTTGTGTGCATCAATTCAACCCCCCCCCC
>BSUD01000001.1:136450278-136508788 GCA_033239045.1 Fagopyrum esculentum | reverse complement strand
CCCCCCCCCCGCTTGTTACTTGTTTCTATAATCAATAAAAATACTAAACTCTCTTGGGTTCAACCTTTACTTAACAACTATACTTATTTTAGTGTTAAGTCGGGATTATATTTTGATAAGATAAAAACGACCATAGATAAAAAGGTATTGTCAGTAGCCGGTTGAGGTGATCCGCAATAGAATTTTTAGATCCCTTCTTATCGCGAATCACTAGGTCAAACTCTTATAGCAAGAGAATCCTACGAATAAGACGCGGCTTTGCATCTTTCTTAGCCAGCAAGTAACGAATAGTTGTATGGTTAGTGTAAACAATAACTTTTGCCCCCACTAAATAAGAACGAAAGGGCAAGGTCCATTTAATTTGCTAGCATCTTGCTAGCAAAGTAAATGGCGTTGGTCCGGCCATCCTTCTTTTGTTTAAGTACCGCTCCTTCGGCCACGTCACTAGCATCACACATGATCTCAAAGGGCAAGGTCTAATCGGGAGGTTGAATGATGGAAGCGGTAATCAACGCTTTCTTTATCCTGTAAAAAGCATCAAGGCATTCCTGCAAAAACTCAAAAACAACATCCTTATTCAAGAGATTAGTGAGTGGTTTTGAGATTTTAGAGAAATCCTTGATGAACCTCTTGTAGAAACCTGCATGTCCGAGAAAACTCCGCACACCCTTAACAGAACAAGGGGGAGGAAGTTTCTCAATAGTGTCGATCTTAGCTCGATCATCCTCAATACCTAGGTTGGAAACGAGATGTCCTAGAACAATTCCTTCGCTAACCATAAAGTGACACTTCTCCCACTTCAAAACAAGATTAGTGTCTTCACAACGTTGTAGCACTAGAGAAAGGTTAGCCAAACAGTTATCAAAAGAGGAACCATATACCAAAAAGTCATCCATGAATACCTCGATGATCTCCTCTATATACTCGGAAAAGATAGCCATCATACAACGCTGAAAGGTAGCAGGTGCGTTACACAATCCAAATGGCATCCTCCGATAAGTGAATGCCCCCATGGACAAGTGAAAATGGTCTTCTCTTGATCATCCGGATGAATAGGAATCTGAAAGAAGCCATTATAACCATCTAAATAGAAAAAACGGAAGTGTTGAGCTAACCGTTCAAGCATTTGGTCGATGAAGGAAAGCGGGAAATGGTCCTTTCGAGTGGCCACATTCAGCTTCCTATAATCAATGCACATCCTCCATCCCGTGACGGTCCTAGTTGGAATCAACTCGTTGTTCTTGTTTGTCACAACAGTCATACCTCATTTCTTGGGAACTACATGAACCGGAGTCACCCACTTGCTATCCGATATGGGAAATATGATACCTGCATCCAACAACTTAAGAATCTCCTTCTTCACAACCTCTTTCTGATCGGATTTAACCGTCTTTGAGGTTCCCGTGAAATCTTATGATCGTCCTCCATTAGTATTTTATACATACAAAAAGAAGGCTTAATACCAACAAGATCATCAATAGTATAACCTAAAGCCTTTCTATGTTTTTTCAGAATATGCATCTGTTTAGACAATTCAATTTCAGAAAGAGAAGCACTAATAATAACGGGATAAGTAGAATCTGAACCAAAGAAAGCATACCTCAAGTGACTCGGAAGTGGTTTAAGCTCCAAGACTGGGGGTGCTTCCTGATGTGGATATGTGCCTTCTCCTTCCAGTGAAGTGGACTTAGATCAAAGAACTGGACTTTCAGAAGTCTCAGCTGACATCATCTCGCTTGCTATCTCGGTCGGGGTCCGAGGTGGGTGACCGAGATGTTCTTCAGATAAGAACACCTCGCTTGCTCCAGAAAGTGCCTCAGTCAAAGTACTGGATCTGGAACCGAAACCTAACGTGCTTTTCTTCTCCTGGATCAGTTTATCAAATCTAGCTCCTGCATCTGCTTCTAATTGTTCCAAGCTTCGCACATCTGCATTACAAAAGACATCTATACCTTTCTCCATTAAACTAAAACTTAGAACTTTTTCAAGAGGATCTTTAATAAGGATAGAGCTCACCAATTCTCTAGATTCTTCTTCATCATAGATGTTGAAGATGTCATCTTCCAGCGGCTCTCCCTTCATTGCAGCCAGCAATGCAAACTCCACATGATCGCCACCAATGTTGAACTTCAACTTGGCGTTCTTACAATCAATGTTGCAACCCGAAGTTGCTAGAAATGGTTTCCTGAGAATGATAGGGATGGGATAATCTGCGAGAATTTCAAGCACAACAAATTCTATAGGTATGTAGAAATTACCTAACTTGATGGGAACGTCCTCCAAAATACCGACGGGACGGGTAATGGAGCGATCCGCCATGTATAACGTCACCTTCACGGGCTTGGGCTCTCCAAGTCCGACTTTATCACAAAGCTCCAGCGGAATGATGCTCACGCTGGCTCCTACATCACAAAGTGCATCATAAGTTACATCCCCAACTTGAATGGGAATGCAAAACGAACCGGGATCTCTCAATTTAGGTGGCATCTTCTCCTTCATGATTTGAATGAGCTCCGAAGATCTCGATGTCATCCTTACTTCACCAAAATCCTCCAACTTTCTCTTCCTTGATAAGATTTCTTTCAGAAACTTCTCATAGGCAGGCATCCCTAAAATGGCATCAATGAAAAGAATGTTAATATGTAGCTTATTCATAAGGTCTAGAAACTTACCAAAGTGCTTGTCTAGATGTGCCCGCGCCCTTGATTGAGGGAACGGGAGAGGTGGTTTATAAGAAGAAGGTGGAACATAAACTTCAGATTTTTCTTTCGCTTTCTGGGGCTCCATCTCAGTTGGCACCTCGACCGAGGTGTTCCTCGTCTAATCTTGGTCCGAGGTGTTCCTCATCTGGTCAGGGCTCGACCGAGGTACTGAATCTGCAGTCTTTAATCCACTGCGTGTTGTAATATCCATGATCTATCCTTTTGGGTTGCTCTTTGTCCTTGCTGGGAGCTTCTCAGGATCTCTTGGCGCTTCATTTGCCTTGTTGAAAATTGTTGTTCTAAGGCTTTTTGTGCCTTCGAAAATGAATTCATAGATGTCTCCATAGCGTTGAGCTTGATCAATATTGCCTCCAGCACAGCGTCCGGTTTTTTCGGTGGTTGGGACGAGCTTGATGCAGGCTCCTGGCTTCTCAATGGAGTAGAAGAAGAAGAGGGGGCGTTAAGAGAATTTTCAGCATGAGAATAAGGGTTACCGGAATTTTGTTGATTTGATCTCCAATTGTTATTGTTGGAGTTTCTGTTGTTGTAGTTGTTGTTTTGCGGCCCTTGATAGTTGTTTCTTCCTTGGTATCCACCATCTTGCTCCTTCTTTGTTTGAGCTACTAAAAGCTCCTTCAATGCCTTTACTTCATTGCTAAGCTAGGTGAGTTGAGCTCCATTTGATGATGTGTCTTGGAAGCTAACTCTCCTTGCTCCATCTTCAACTTGTTGATGAGAGTATTTCTCCATGTGTAAAGCTTGCTTTTCAAAAAAATCCCAAGCTTCATCTATCGGCATATCCATGAAAGTGCGAGCGGAAAGTAATTGGAGCTTGAATTGAGTATCTCCATCCAAACCCTTGGAGTATATTTCCAGCAACTCGATCTTTGGAATCCCATGATTTGGGCAATCCAACAAAAGGTCCTTGAACCTCTACCATGACTTAGACAAACTCTCTTTGTCCTTCATGATAAAAGCATTGATCTTGCCCCTTAATTCAACGGTCTTTGATGGGGGGAAAGAGCTTAGTAAGAAACTCCGTCGTCATCTCTTCCCAAGTGTTGACTTTTCCAGCCGGAAGAGATTGATACCAAGCAAGTTGATAGCATGAAATATGACCATATTTTAGGCACATGTTTTGGTTTTTTTTTCCTCTTATTTTGTGTATATGGATAAGCACTTATTAGCACATTAACCTATTTCATCGATATAGAGATCTACACAAGCTTTGTTGTGTTTTGAGGTGAATAAAGGTTTAGAAAAGCCAAGGAAAATACATGAGTGGAAATCTTTCGGAAACAAGAGATTTCATGCACGTTTCAAGCATTCCACGGTCATACATGAGTTTCCACGGTCGTGGTTTTGTAGTTTAGTTTAATTCCAACCGTGGGAAACAAGTTTGAGGGCAAGGAGTTGGTTCCACGGTCCATTCCACGGGCGTGGAAAATTGTACTAGGCCGTGATTCTTGTAACGGTCGCCACATATCATATTTGCCACGTCAACAGCGGTTATTGGGCTTTTGTAACCCTACTTTTCTCCTATAAGAAGGCTGAAGAAAGGAGAAAAACGGACGTCTTGCATCCAACGACATTTCGAGTCATTACTTGGAGAGATTTCGGAAGATCTTATTGCGTACGGGGAAGATTCGAAGAAGAACGCAATTTGAAGATTGCGTACTTAGAGAAGATCTTAGGGTTTCACCTTGAAGGCGGATTGACATCCCGTTCTTCATTGTTCTTTGAGATTTGTGAGAGATTTCTATCTTATTCTACATTCATTGAACGCAGTTTGCGATTATTGTGTTTGATTGACTTTTGTTTTGAGTTTATTATTGAGATTTCAAGGTTTCACCTTTTCTTACCTTTAAATTTGATTATTAATTTCATGATGATGATTGTTGGCCAAAAATCTTAAGTGATTATAAGGTGAAGGGTTGATAGTTGTGGCATAGATGATGATAGATTGAACCAAAACAAATCGGACCCTGAGAGTTGTGAGAAACCTCGTCGTCGAGGCTTTCCACAACCTGTTCTTGAGTTCCCTGGCTGTGGTTCTTCAAGATCCGACCGTGGTTTCTTTTGTCGTATGTCCTTTGCTTTTGCTTTGATTCAAAGTTAAAGATTTGCTTTAACCTAGCATTGGCTTACCTTTTCTAGGTAGTAGTGAGACTCAACATCCTATACTTCGGTTTCGAGTGTCACAACCTTAACCGTTTTGGTTTATCTTTGATTCCCTTGGGTTTGGGCATGAGTATTTGAGAGTTTAATCTTGTCCTTTGATCCTTTCTATACTGCAACCTCAACAACCTTTATAGAGAGAGCCTTTGGGTGAGACATTTGGGTTTTGAAACTTCACCGTACAATTCCCTATATTAGATATACCTTTGCAATCCCGACTCTGTCCTTATATCATTAGAATATCTTGAATCAATTACCACAATTGGATACCTGAATCTTTAAAATCGTTGTTTTCCTCATCATCTTTACAAAAGCCTTTTATTTGCCTAAGAATTTGTGAACTGAATTTGTTCCCCCCTAATCCATGAGTTCGATACTCTGAAATTCTTGCTTTAGTACGCCGATCCGTACACTGCGGGTTCGCTTTACTTTGATTTCAGTTTTATAAATTTTAAGACTTAGTGACGCACACTTTTGAGCGAACAAGTTTTTGGCGCCGTTGCCGGAGATTTGGTCTAGGCCAAATTCGGTTTTTGGTTGTCGGGCTTGGGAGATTTTTCTCTTCTTATTTTATCTATCTACTTGAGTGATTTTGCAGAATTTTTAGGTATATGCGAAGGTCAAGATCCACTAAAGACCTCGTTCCTTTTGATCCTGAACTAGAGAAAACTTTGAAGAAAAAGTTAAGAGAGAAAAAGATGGTTGAACATAATGAGAAGAACACCCAAAAGGAATTCGATGAATCTCGAGCTCAACTCAAATTAAGTGAGAGAGCACGTATGGAAGAACAAGATGTCGCTCGTGCTGATATAGAGCGAAATTAGTCTCAAATAGATGAGCTTAAGGCGATGATTTTAGAGATGAAATTGGAGAGAAATGGTGCCAAGAAAAAAAAGCTAAATCATCTAGAGCTGAATCATCCGATGATGATGATATGCCGGAATTGGAGGAGATACCACCAGTAAATCCTTGAACCTATGTTGATCCTCGCCCTTATGCTAGAGAGGTGAGAGCTGCTAATGTCGTGGTTGAACCACACACCCTTGGGCAACGAATGGACCCAATTTAGCAACCATGCCGTTTAGGTGTGAATCTAGGAGAGCAAGATGATCATGACTTTGGACTTCGCGCACAAGTCATCACTATGATCCGCCAAAGTCAGGTTGGCGGAACGGATGCTGAATCTCCGCATCAACACTTGATAAACTACGAGATTCTTATGGAGAATTTGAAGCCTCAAAGGGCTGTCAACAAAAATTACAAATTGAAACCGTTCTTCTTCTCTTTGAAGGACAAGGCATTGGCTTGGTATCAAGCTCTTCCAGCTGGAAGACTTAACACGTGGGAGAATTTGACTTCAGACTTCTCACCAAATTCTTTCCACCATAAAAAACAGCGAAATTGAGAGGTAAAATAAATGCTTTTTCTATGAAACCTAACGAAAGTTTGTTTAAATCTTGGGAAAGGTTTCAAGATTTTCTATTGGATTGCCCGCGCCATGGCATCTCAAAGTTGGAATTATTGGAGATTTACTACAAAGGATTAGATATGACAACGCAATTCAATCTTCAATCCCTTTCTTGTGGAACTTTCATGGATATGAGAGAAGATGATGCTTGGGATTGCATGGAGAAACAAGCTAAAGTGATTGAGAAGTATTCCCATAGGAAAGCTGATGGTGGGAATCGAAATTCCGGAGAGTAGGAGCAAAATTAAAATCAGCAACTCAAGCTCAAATCTTCTCCCTTAACAATGAAATTAAAGAGTTGAAGGAAGTCATATAATCCAGCCTTCAATCAAAAAAGGAGCAGGATGTTGGCTATTTAGGAAGGGAGAACAATCAAGGAAAAAGGAACAATTACCGGAACAATAATTGGAGATCCAACCAACAAAATTCCGGTAATCCCTATTCACATGCTGAAAATTCATTAACACCTCCTTCTTCTTCTATTCCTTTGAAAAGTCAGGGACAAACATCAAATAGTTCAAGGAAACCGGAGAAGGATAGACACGATGTTTTGCTGGAGACAATCTTGGGAAAAGATCCAAGGATTGGAGAGTCACATTACTTCGGTTGATAAAGCACAAAAAGCTTTAGAGAATCAAGTATTCAGCAAGTCTGGAGAAGTTCAAAGAGACCAAGGGAAACTTCCTGGAAATATGGAGGACAATCCGAAAGGAAGGGTGATGGTGATAACAACAAGAAGTGGTGCCACAACCACCGTTTCGCAACCCAAGTTTGTTGAAGTCCCCGTTGAGAAAGAGAAGGAGAAAGAAAAGGGAAAGGAGAAGGAAGATGTTTATGTTCCTCTTCTAGCATATAAACCGCCACTACCATTCCCGCAATCTAAAGCAAAAGCACGTCTAGACAAGCATTTCGGTAAGTTTGTTGATCTTATGAGCAAACAACATATTAACATACCTTTTATTGATGCAATTTTAGGTATGCCCGCTTATGGGAAGTTCTTGAAAGAGATCCTCTCTAACAAGAGGAAGCTGGAAGACTTTGGAGAAGTCAAGATGAGTTCAAAATCTTCGGAGCTCATCAAAACGATGACAGAAAATATGCCCCCAAAGCTGATAGATCCGGGGTTATTTTGCATACCAATAGGAGTAGGAGAAATCACATATGATGCACTTTGTGACTTGGGAGCAAGTGTGAGCATTATTCCACTTGCTTTGTGTAGGAAGGTTGGTTTAGGTGAACCTAAACTGGTGAAGATGACGTTGTATATGGCAGATTGATCCATTACTCGATCCGTATGAATCATTGAAGACGTCCCGGTTAATCTAGGTAAATTCTATATTCCTATAGACTTTGTTGTGCTTGACATTCCTACAGATTGTTCGGTCCCGATCATACTCGGGAGACCTTTTCTTGCACCTTCCGGTTGTATGGTTGATTGCAAGAACGCTAGATTGACTGTTTGTATGTATATTATGTGATTATATTACCATTTCATCTACCTTTGTTGGAATCGAGGTCTACACCTAGTTTTGTTGTAATCGTAGTAAAATGGCACGTTTTGCATCAAAAAGGAGCAAAAGGAGCTATGGAGTCATTGGAGCTACATTCAGAAACATAAGGAAACATCCAGGAAGCATAGCCATGGACTAAAGATTCACTTTGGATCAGATTTGAGAGATTTCACATTCAGTTGTGACTCACCTCGGTTGACTACAGAGTCACCTCGACCGAGGTGATCCAGGGAAGTCGACTCAACCGAGGTGAACACTTGGGAAGCGGCGAGAATATTTTATTCTTGGCTGAGATCTTTTATCTTTGGAAAGAGATCTTATATTTTTGGGCTTGGCTCCTGGAAGGAAGAAGATATGCTAGATCATATATTTTACCTATTTTTATGGGAAGAGATCTTTCTAAGATATCTTATCTTTGGAGAGTAATTTTCCTATAAAAAGGGTTGGATTTTCCACAAATCCACATCATGCTATACCACCGATCAGGGTTTATACACCGTAGCAGCCATATTCCAATTGGGAGATTTGAAGAACCTTTTTGAAGGTTGAAGGAAGAAAGTCTAGAGCTTTTATAGCTTTTGAAGGGTTTTTGTAAGATTATCTTAGATTCCCTTCCTTGTTGTTTGTCTTGTTGGATTTCTATCCAAGGAACGCTTGTTGGTTATATAATTGATTCAGTTGTTGAAGTCTTTCTCTTAAGGTTTTCTTGTTCAATTATTCTCTTTCTTCCCATATATTTGATTAATACTTTCATGATGATGAGTGACTAATCTCTTTGTGTGATTCTAGGGTGATTGGCTGAAGGTTGTGGAAAAAACGATGATAGAACGATCATAATCACAGTAGGACCCTGAAAGTTCGAGTCTTTACCTTAACCCTAAGCATCTCGCTCAGTCGATAAACATCTCGGCCGGGGTGGAATTTGGCTGACCGAGGTGACTTATCTGATCCGAAACTGAGAGTTAAGTGTTAGAGTTTGCCAAATCCTATCCTTATTACACCTTTCCTGGTCCAATGCAAGCCTAGGATGAGACTTACCCGGTAATTCCTTTGTTTGTTTACGTAAGATCATAAGTGTAGGTAATAAAGGTTTATCCTTTATTGGGGTTTGAGTGTGCTTTCATCCCATCTTTGTGAGTTAGCTTGAGACTTACCCGGTAAAGGTTGATTCTATCCCTTAGATGGTGTGTTAGTTTGAGGATATAGTTCTTAATCTTAATTCCTTGAGACTTACCCGGTAATAGGAGTTACGGTTTAGGATTAGGGAGTAGTGAGACTTACCCGGTAATCTATTCCACTTTAGTAACGCCTTTCCTATGCAAATACCTCAGCTTTGTCCGCTTATCTTTAGATCTTGAGTTGGAACCACAACTAGATGTTTTAATCCCTAGAATTGCATATTTCCTTTATTGACTTTTTATCATCTTTGATTGTCTTAATTGCTTTGTGGTTAGTGATTGCTAAAGCTTACCGTAATTGGACTTTGCTTCACTAAGTCCCTGTGATCGACCCCTGGAATTTCTTGCTTTTTACTACGATTGACCCGTACACTGCGGGTTTGCATCCTTGTTTTAAGCTTACGTCTAGGGTTATAAATTTAAAGCTTGCACACACCGTTTGGAGCGAACAAGTTTTTGGAGCCGTTGCCGGAAACTTGGTCTAGACCGAGCCGGTTACGGTTTGCTTTTGGGGCACTTGCCCCCGTGTCTACTCACCACTCTACTTGAGTGACTTTTGCAGGTTCTTTCTTAGGTTTATGCGAAGAACCCGCACTGGGACGGAAATTGTTCCTTACGATCCCGAACCAGAAAAGACATACAAACGACGCTTAAGAGAAGCAAAGATGGCCAACCAAGACAATCGCGATCTTGAGGCCGAGTTGAAGGAGGCGTTAGAGCTGCTACGCCTCAGCAGGGAAGAACTAAGGCAAGAGAAAGAAGAAACTCGCACCAGGACTGAAGCAATCGAAGCAGAAATGGCTGCCTTACGAGACCAATATCTACTTCGACCGAGGGAAGACCCAGTTCCCGATGCTGGACCGAGGCAGGTCCTAGTCGCTGACCCTCGACCGAGGCAGGTCCCAGTACCTGACGCCCCGGCCGAGGTACTTCCACCTCGGGTGCCAGTCCGAGGCGCTCTTTTTGCAGGAATACCATAAACCCTAGGTCAAAGGATGGACCCCAATCAACAACTGAGGCGTCCAGGAGTTAACCTAGGAGATCCAGCGGACCATGACTACGAACTTCGACCGCAAGTTCTATCCATGATTCGCCAATGCCAGTTCGGAAGGCTAGAGAAGGAATCCCCACATCAACATCTTCAAAACTATGAGATCTTGATGGAAATCTTAAGACCCTCAAGAATTGAAAATAACAACTACAAGCTAAGACCTTTTTACTTTTCATTAAAAGATAGAGCTCTTACTTGGTATCAATCTCTTCCTCCAGGAAAAATCAGCACATGGGAGGAGATGACTACGGAATTCTTGACTAAATTCTTTCCCCCCTCTAAGACCGCTGAAATGAGAGGGAAGATCAATGCATTCATTATGAAGGACAAGGAGAGCTTGTCCAAGTCATGGGAGAGGTTTAAGGTCATTCTTTTGGATTGCCCACATCATGGGATTCCAAAGATAGAGTTGTTGGAGATATACTTCAAAGGACTGGACGGAAGCACCCAGTTCAACCTCCAACTACTCTCCGCCGGTACCTTTATGGACATGGCGATTGACGAAGCTTGGGACTTCATCGAAAAGCAAGCTTTGCATATGGAGAAGTACACCCACCAAGGAACTGAAGGTGGAGTTAAAAGAGTTAACTTTTAAGAGACTCAACCTAACAACAATCAACTCACGTCTTTGAAGAATGACGTGAAGCAATTGAAGGAACTCTTGGTTGCTCAAACCAAGAAGGAAGATCAAGGAAAAAGGAACAACAACAATGGATACCGTAACAACAACAACAGTTCCCGGAACAACAACTACAACAACAACAATAGAGGATCCTACAACAACAATTGGAGGGCGAACAACCAAAATTCTGGTAACAATCATTCTAACTCCAATTCTAACGATTCCTCTAATCCTTTCTTCTCTTCCCCTTCTTCTTCTTCTTCTTCTTCTTCTACTCCATTAAAGAGCCAGGGGCAAGGATCAAGTTCGTCTCAGCCGGAGAAGAAAGACGTCGTACTGGAGGCCATCTTGATCAAGCTTAGCGCTATGCAGACTTCTATGACTTCATTTTGAAGGCCCAGAAGGCATTTGAACAACAACTTGCTAGTAGGGCGAATGAAGCGCCAAGAGATCCAGGGAAGCTTCCAACAAGGACGGAAAGTAACCCTAAGGGCCAGATCATGGCCATAACAACGAGGAGTGGACTGAAAACTGTAGATCTAGTACCTCGGTCGGTGTCAGTACCGACGTAGACCACCTCGGTCCAGGTGCAGTTGAAGAACACTTCGGCCGAGATGCCAACCGAAGTGGAGCCACAGAGAGCGGAGGGGAAAATTGAAGTTTATGTTCCACCTCTTGCATACAAACCACCACTTTCATTCCCCCAGTCAAGGGCCAAAGCACATCTAGACAAGCACTTTGGTAAGTTCCTTGACTTGATGAATAAACTGCACATTAACATTCCTTTCCTTGATGCTATTCTAGGGATGCCCGCCTACGGGAAGTTCTTGAAAGAACTTTTATCAAGGAAGAGGAAACTGGAAGACTTTGGTGAAGTTAGGATGACATCTAAATCCTCGGAGCTTATTCAAACCATGAAGGAGAAGATGCCACCTAAGTTGAGGGATCCCGGCTCATTTTGCATTCCCATTCAAGTTGGGGATGTCACTTGTAAAGCCTTTGTGATCTAGGAGCCAGCGTGAGCATCATTTCGCTGGAGCTATGTGTGAAGATCGGACTTGGAGAGCCCAAGCCGGTCAAGATTCGGTTATACATGCCGGATCGCTCCATCACCCATCCCGTGGGAATTTTGGAAGACGTTCCGGTCAAGTTAGGTAACTTTTATTTACCAATAGACTTTGTTGTACTTGACATTCCCGCAGATTATCCTGTCCCTATTATTCTCGGGAGGCCATTTCTAGCAACTTCAGGTTGCAACGTGGATTGTAAGAACGCCAAGTTGAAATTCAACATTGGTGGCGATGAAGTGGAGTTCGCACTACTTGCAGCCATGAAGGGAGAGCAGCTAAGCGACGATATTTTAAACATCTATGATGAAAAAGAATCAAGAGAAGTGGTGAGCTCTATCCTTATTAACGATCCACTTGAACGAGTTATTAGTTTCAGTTTAATGGAGGAAGGTATAGATGCTTCTTATGATGCAGATATACGGAGCTTAAAAGCACTAGAAGAAGATCCAGGAGCTAAAACTGAGAAGCTAATCCACGAGACGAAGATCTATAGTTTCGGTTCCAGTTACAGTACCTCGACCGAGGAACTTCCTGGACTGAACGAGGCGACCGAAGAACATCTCGGTCAACGCCTTTGCGCCTCGACCGAGGTCGATGGCGAGATGATGTCAACTGAGACTGCTGAGAATAACAAACCTCCTACTCCCTTCTCTGACATTCATCCTCAGTTGGTGGAACATTCTATCCACCAACTTTCTGATAATAAAGGACCTTGGTATGCTGATATTGTGAATTATCTTGTTTGCCAGGAAATACCGCCCGGATTGACGTACTCTCAAAAGAAAAGATTCTTCAAAGAGGTACGCCATTACTACTGGGACGAGCCGCTGATATTCAAGCGCAGTCCGGATGGGATGCTTCGAAGATGCATTCCGGAAGATGAAGTTAATAGCGTTATACGGCATTGTCATTCACTTCCTTGTGGAGGACATGCTAGCACCGATAAGACATGCGCTAAGGTATTACATTCCGGTTTCTTTTGGCCTACATTATTTAAGGATGTACAATCGTTTGTTGTCTCTTGTGATGCATGCCAAAGAACAGGAAATCTATCAAGGAGGAACGAAATGCCACTTAATAATATTCAAGAGGTGGAAATCTTTGATGTATGGGGGATAGACTTCATGGGACCCTTCCCATCATCCGGAAGAAACCTCTATATTCTTCTTGCAGTTGATTACGTTTCTAGATGGGTTGAAGCCATCGCTTCTCCCACTAATGATGCCAAGGTGGTTGTGAAGTTCTTAAACAGAACTATCTTTCCACGTTTTGGAACTCCACGCATCATCATCAGCGATGGAGGAACGCATTTCATTAACCGGAAGTTCAAGGCACTTATGTCGAAGTATGGGGTAACCCACAAGGTATCAACCCCTTATCACCCTCAAACTAGTGGACAGGTCGAGATCTCGAATAGAGAAATCAAAGCAATTTTGGAGAAGACCGTCTCTAGGACGAGGAAGGATTGGTCCATGAAATTGGACGACGCTCTTTGGGCTTACAGGACCGCATTTAAGACTCCCATAGGTACTACTCCTTATAATTTGGTATATGGGAAGTCTTGTCATTTGCCCGTTGAACTAGAACACAAGGCATATTGGGCGATCAAATGGTTGAACTTCGACATTAAGGAAGCCGGCGAGAAGCGGCTATTGGATATCAATGAGCTGGAGGAGCTGCGTTTGAACGCTTATGAGAATGCCAAAATCTATAAGAAAAGGACGAAGAAATGGCATGACAAGCGTATCATCCCTAAGGAGCTTAACGAAGGAGACTTAGTTCTACTCTTCAACTCCCGCCTTCGCCTCTTTCCAAGTAAGTTGAAATCTAGATGGACCGGACCTTATGTTGTGAAACATGTTTTTCCTCATGATGTAGTTGAGATATGGGGCAAAACGAGCGGAAGCTTCAAGGTCAATGGTCATAGACTCAAGAAATACAAACCGGAAACTCCGGTTGAGGTGGCACCAATATACCTCGTTTGAGAGACGCATTATGGTCCAGCTAGCGACCTTAAACCAAGCGCTTCTTGGGAGGCAACCCAAGGTATTGCTTTCTTTTCCCTTTTTCTAGTCTAGCTTAGATAGTTTTGCTTTTGCTTTGCTTTGTTTTGTTTTTGGCGTTCTAGACAGACAACAGGTGACATCTAAGGAAGGAGTACAAACCAGGAGCACAATTGGAAGGACAGAAGTTCGAGAATTTGAGAAGACGGAGTTTGATTGAGGCACATCTCGGTTGTTGTCACAGCACCTCGACCGAGATGATTCTTGAGCAACCGAGGTGACTAGGGTTTCTAATGAACCACCTCGGTCCAGTCGAGACCACCTCGACCGAGGTGACAGCAGTTCCAAAAAGGGTATAAAAGGGGGATTAATTTTCTCTCTCTTATGTTTTACCCTTCCTCGACCGCGGCGCTCCCTTTCACCTTGCCCTTCGATTCTTGCTCGTTTTCGAAGATTTTCGCTTCCAAACTGCGATTAAAGCATAGAGGATCAAGCTGCAAGTGCGAATCTGCAAAGAAATCGAATCGAAACGGCCGAACGAGGTAAAAGTGAACAAAACCCTAACCTCGCTGTTTTTGCTTCGATTTGGGCATGTATTGCCCCACATTTGCTGAAGAACGGATTAAGTACCCCATAGCAACCATTTGTAGTGATTTTGGGGGAAAAGAACTGGATTTTTGAGGAAATTAGTTGCGCAGTTTTTCGCCTCGGTCCAGTCGTGCTGTGCCTCGGCCGAGGTGTTCTTCAGTGTTGTCAGACCGACCGAGGTGACCTGACAGAGAATTGAGAAAATGAGTTCTGACAGACGGCTTGCCATTAGGGATAGATCCTCCCCTTCCTCTTCCTCTTCTTCTTCCAGACCTTATCGACCGGTGATCCACGAGCGACACCGGGTCGATTACGACCGTATTGCAGCCCGTCCAGTGATAGCACCTCACTTCCTGGACGTGTCAGCCTTTGATTGTCTCCATGTGGATGAAGACCTTAGACTTATGATATCGACAGTAGGACTGGATCAGTTTACTGAGATCCGTGCACCTGCCTATTTGGAGCCCACCCTAGAGTTTGTTAGCTCCTTCACCTACCTCCCCACAGAGCGTTCTGTGAAGTACCGGTTGATGAACCGGAACTTCTTAGTTCCATTAGAGTACTGGAGGGACATTTTTGGTTTTCCAGCCCCGACCGCTGTTGATTTCCCTTCCCGGACTGTAGCTAGGGAGTTTTGGGGTCAGATAGCTCATGTAGTTGAGCACGCAGACAGGTGGCGCCCTGGAGACTCTAGGGAGAAGGTTATTTTTCACCTAGCTTTTAGGTTAGCTCACCGTATCTTCAGTGAGAAGCTTCTGGCGCGTACTGAGACGCCCCAAAAGGTCCGACAGGAGGAGCTTTTCAGCCTTTACTGCATGGTGACTGGAGGGATCCCCAACTTTAGCTTGATGTTGGCAGAGGACCTGCACAAGATCAAGGCTAAGGCGAAGGGGGACATCTGTTGCGGAGGGATTGTGACCCACATTGCGAGCTATCAGGATATGGATCTCAACGCCTGCACTATGGTGGCGGCTGCCAAGCCGCTAGGGCTACAGGAGATGATCACTCGGCGGATTCTGGTTCCCCGAGGACTGACTACGCCATATGTGGCGATGCCATGAGAGCTGACTGCACCGCACGGGATCAGATGGTCACCCCAGTTCTTTGTCTATGACCCTCACTACTGGCAGACCGCTTGGGCCCCACTGATGGAGGATTATAGAGAGGCAGCAGCTGCACCAGCTAAGGAGGAGGAGGTAGATGAGGAGACTGCTGATGACAGGGATGATGGAGTTCCGATGGATACAGGGACGGATACTGCTGGGACCAGTGCGCCAGTTATTGATCTTGATGATGATGATACTGAGCCTGCACCGGCCACATCTCCAGTGAGACCTGCTAGGCGTAGGGCACGCCGACACAGAGATCCAGAGGCTCATCGTCGGATCGATGATCTGACGGATCAGATGATCGATTCTTATGCCGCTCTATCACTGGATATCCGCGAGATGTAGGAGCGACAGCACTACCAGCATATGATGGCTTAGATCCAGTTTGAGCACATCACGGGCTACCCGTTCGACCCATCTCAGTATCCATATGCACCACCACCACCACCACCGGATCAGGATTATTGAGAGCTGCAGAATTTTCTTTCTTATTTTTATGCAGTTCAACTTTATGTCCGGTGAGTATTTTATTTCCTTAGACTTATTTCGACCCACTGGGACAGTGTGTCCCAAGTATGGGGTATTTATGTATTATTTGACTCATGGATGTATGACTTGACCTTCTATGATATTTATGCTTCATTTTGCTTCTATGTGTTTATCTGAGACTGCATGCATACATACAGGTTATTTGATTGAAAAAAACGTCGAAACTGAAAAAAAAAAAACTGGTTTTTAAAAAAAAAAAAAAAAATTTTGACCTCGACCGGGGCAGCTCTGGCCGAACAAGGAGTTTCACCTCGGTTGACTTAAGAACACCTCGACCGAGGTGGATTAACTGAGAGTTTTCGAAACGATTTTTGTGCTTCTTATCTAGATATGATCTCAGTGAAGATTTTGCTTACTGACTGGTTTTAAAATTTTTATGTGTTTGAAAGGTTTTATAATATGTTTAAGTTGCTAAATGCTTTGTTTGAAGTTTTTGGCATGTTTAATACTTTGTTTTTATCCAAATTATGTTGAATTTGAATGTTGACACCACAAGATAAGTTCTCTCACTTTCTTCCTGGAAAGACCAAGGCGATTCATTCTTCTCTCTTCTTCTTCTTGATCATGCTTAGCCCCTCATATACATTTTGCCTCCCTTTACCTATCCGGAAATTTGGAAGCAAGCGAAGTGGTGAAAGCAAGTGAAGTTAAAGTTGAGAAGTTGGCTGGAAGTGAAAATGTTAGAAAGAAATAAATAGGTTTGGGGAAGTCAATCATGATGATGAGTAACTCGGCACCATTCACATAGCCGGGTGTTTGTGTCTTGCCAAAGTCGGATTGAGCGATATTCCTAACGGGTCATGGTATGTGCATCAAGGGTTTGATGCATCTCAAGAAATTGATAATTGTTGATTTCCTAGGGTTCGGTTATTGTGCACCTCTGTCCATGCATCCCAAAAAGTAAAGTAAAAAGAAAAAGTGTGAAATAAGCAAAGCTTATTGGTGGAAGATGTTGCAAGTCAAAGTGAAAGTGAAGTATATCCTTTTTCCGGATTCTAGCACCACATTACCTTACATACATCCCTACCCTACACGTTTCTTGACCTTTCTTTTGGGAAGCCCTTGAGACCTCGAGCTTGTTGATTGACTTAGTGGTTTAAACTAGATTATGCATGACTAATTTCGATAATTATGACTTATTATGCATTCTATGATTTTATGCAAAGATGAACAACTTTCTTATATTTATAAAATGTTTTGATCATATTTTGATTTTAAATTCCATGAAGTATTCTCTTAGGGTGATCTATGATCGTTGCACACCATAAAAATGTTTTGAAAGACTTTTTCATTGATTTTTTTGACTTATAATCCATTCTATCTTGCCTTTTATATGCGGAACTTCCTTGGGGACAAGCAAGGGCTAAGTATGGGGTATTTTGATAGCATGAATTATAGTCTATATATTTGGGGTTTGTTTGGACGTTTTATCTTCAATAATCTACATGTTTGTATGTATATTATGTGATTATATTACCATTTCATCTACCTTTACGGGAATCGAGGTCTACACCTACTTTTGTTGTAATCGTAGGTAAAATGGCACGTTTTGTATCAAAAAGGAGCAAAAGGAGCTATGGAGTCATTGGAGCTACATTCAGGAACATAAGGAAACATCCAGGAAGCATAGCCATGGACTAAAGATTCACTTTGGACCAGATATCACATTCAGTTGTGACTCACCTCGGTTGACTACAGAGTCACCTCGACCGAGGTGATTCAGGGAAGTCGACTCGACCGAGGCGAACACCTGGGACGCGGCGAGAATATTTTATTCTTGGCTGAGATCTTTTATCTTTGGAAAGAGATCTTATATTTTTGGGCTTGGCTCCCGGAAGGAAGAAGATATGCTAGATCATATATTTTACCTATTTTTATGGGAAGAGATCTTTCTAAGATATCTTATCTTTGGAGAGTAATTTTCCTATAAAAAGGGTTGGATTTTTCACAAATCCACATCATGCTATACCACCGATCAGGGTTTATACACCGTAGCAGCCATACTCCAGTTGGGAGATTTGAAGAACCTTTTTGAAGGTTGAAGGAAGAAAGTCTAGAGCTTTTATAGCTTTTGAAGGGTTTTTGTAAGATTATCTTAGATTCCCTTCCTTGTTGTTTGTCTTGTTGGATTTCTATCCAAGGAACACTTGTTGGTTATATAATTGATTCAGTTATTGAAGTCTTTCTCTTAAGGTTTTCTTGTTCAATTATTCTCTTTCTTCCCATGTATTTGATTAATACTTTCATGATGATGAGTGGCTAATCTCTTTGTGTGGTTCTAGGGTGATTGGCTGAAGGTTGTGGGAAAAACGATGATAGAACGATCTTAATCACAATAGGACCCTGAAAGTTCGAGTCTTTACCTTAACCCTAAGCATCTCGCTCAGTCGATGAACATCTCGGCCGGGTAGAATTTGGCTGACCGAGGTGACTTATCTGATCCGAAACTGAGAGTTAAGTGTTAGAGTTTGCCAAATCCTATCCTTATTACACCTTTCCTGGTCCAATGCAAGCCTAGGATGAGACTTACCCGGTAATTTCTTTGTTTGTTTACCTAAGATCATAAGTGTAGGTAATAAAGGTTTATCCTTTATTGGGGTTTGAGTGTGCTTTCATCCCATCTTTGTGAGTTAGCCTGAGACTTATCCGGTAAAGGTTGATTCTATTCCCTTAGATGGTGTGTTAGTTTGAGGATATAGTTCTTTATCTTAATTCCTTGAGACTTACCCGGTAATAGGAGTTATGGTTTAGGATTAGTGAGTAGTGAGACTTACCCGGTAATCTATTCCACTTTAGTAACGCCTTCCCTATGCAAAAACCTCAGCTTTGTCCGCTTATCTTTAGATCCTGAGTTGGAACCACAACTAGATGCTTTAATCCCTAGAATTGCATATTTCCTTTATTGACTTTTTATCATCTTTGATTGTCTTAATTGCTTTGTGGTTAGTGATTGCTAAAGCTTACCGTAATTGGACTTTGTTTCGCTAAGTCCCTGTGATCGACCCCTGGAATTTCTTACTTTTTACTACGATTGACCCGTACACTGTGGGTTCGCATCCTTGTTTTAAGCTTACGTCTAGGGTTATAAACTTAAAGCTTGCACACACCATTTGGAGCGAACATGACTTTCGATATTGGAGAAGAGAAGGTTGAATTTGTCCTCTCAACTTTGACAAAAGAACCAACACTTAGAGAGGACATGTTCAACATCTATGATGAAGAGGTATCTAGAGAGGAAGTGAGTTCAATCTTGTTCAAATATCCGTTGCAAAAGGTTATTACCATGAGTATCATAGAAAAAGGAGATGAAGAGGATTGCAATGCTGAGATTGATGCTTTGGAGGAGCTAAAAGAAGTGCAAGTCGAAGAATTCGAAAAATTGTACGATGGCTCGGAAATGTCAGAAACCACGGCCAGTCGTGCTTTTCCATGGGGATGGTTTCACCTATTTCACCCGTGGAAAGGTGTGTTGAGAGCAGAGATTTAATTGACACCACTTTCCACGGCCCCCAAGACACTTTCCACGGGCGTGGAAGTAACAGTGATGATTTGCTTCTCGAAAATGTTGAAGATAATTCCGTTCTTTCTACAAACACTAATGATTCTTCTTCCAACACTTCCACACCCTTGGAGACTTCCAAGGAGACATCGGACAGCCCTCATAACACTCCAAAGGCATCAACAACTTTGGAATTGAAGCCACTTTCCGCACATTTTAGGTATGCATTTCTTGGAACTAATTCTACGTATCCCGTTATTGTTAGTTCCGATTTGAGTGAAGATGAACATGAAAAGCTTATGATTGTCTTGAGGAAACATAGGAAAGCTTTAGGTTACACCATAGAGGATCTTGTAGGAATAAAACCATCTTTATGTATGCACAAGATTTTAATGGAAGAGGATTATAAGCCTTCACGTCAACCTCAAAGACGGTTAAATCCGATCATGAAAGAGGTCGTGAAGAAGGAGATCCTTAAATTGCTTGATGCAGGTATCATATTTCCTATTTCCGATAGCAAGTGGGTAAGCCCTGTTCAAGTTGTCCCAAAGAAGGGAGGAATGACCGTTGTAGCCAATAAGAACAACGAACTCATTCCAACAAGAACCGTGACAGGATGGAGGATGTGCATAGACTATCGCAAGCTGAACAACGCGACGAGGAAGGATCACTTCCCGCTGCCATTCATTGATCAAATGCTTGAAAGGTTAGCACAACACTCTTACTTTTGCTATCTTGACGGTTATAGCGGTTTCTTTCAGATCCCGATTCCTCCAGACGATCAAGAGAAGACCACATTCACGAGCCCATGGGGTACGTTCGCTTATAGGAGGATGTCATTCGGACTTTGCAACGCTCCAGCCACCTTCCAAAGGTGTATGATGGCCATCTTTTGAGAGTACATTGAGGAAATTATGGAGGTTTTTATGGATGATTTTTCTGTTTATGGTTCCTCATTTGATAATTGTCTTGCTAACCTATCTCTTGTTCTACAAAGGTGTGAAGACACGAACCTAGTTCTAAATTGGGAGAAGTGTCACTTTATGGTTAAGGAAGGCATTGTTTTAGGACACTTGATCTCTAATAGAGGGATTGAGGTTGATATGGCGAAGATCGAGACAATAGAGAAACTTCCTTCTTCATCTTCGGTGAAGGGGATTAGAAGTTTTCTAGGACATGCTGGATTCTATAGGAAATTTATTAAAAACTTTTCAAAAATCTCTAAACCGCTAACTAATCTATTGATGAAGGATGTTGTTTTTGAATTTTTGAAAGAATGTTTGGATGCTTTTTATAGGATTCGGGAAGCTCTAATCTCAACCCCAATAATTCAACCTCCGGATTGGAATCCTCCATTCGAGGTCATGTGTGATGCAAGTGACGTAGCTGTTGGAGCGGTGCTTGGACAAAAGAAAGATGGACGCACTCATGCCATCTATTACGCTAGCAACTAGATGAAGCGCAGCTCAACTATGCTACAACGGAAAAGGAATTACTTGCTGTTGTTTATGCTTGTGATAAGTTTCGTTCTTATCTTGTAGGAGCGAAGGTGATTGTATACAAAGATCATTCAGCAATTCGGTATTTGCTTGCCAAGAAAGATGCAAAGCCAAGACTGATTAGGTGGATTCTCCTCCTTCAAGAGTTCGATCTTGAGATTCGTGACAAGAAAGGATCCGAAAATTCTGTTGTGGATCATTTAAGTCGTCTACCACATGCTACTAGTGACGACTTGCCTATTGATGACTCTTTCCCGGATGAAAAATTGCATCTAATGGAAGAGTGCATCGATCATATTGCTAGAGGTAACGAACCTTGGTTTGCTGATTTTGTAAATTATTTGGTTTGTCAGGAAATACCTCTCGGACTATCCTACGCACAAAGGAAGAAGTTCTTTAGGGATGTTTGTCAATACTATTGGAACGAACCTCTACTCTTCAAGAGAGGTCCTAATGGTATCATTAGAAGATGCGTGCCTGAAGACGAAAAGCAAAGTGTCATTCGTCATTGTCATTCGCTTCCTTGTGGAGGACACGCTAGCTCTCATAAGACTAGCGCTAAGGTATTACAATCCGGATTCTTTCGGCCTACTTTATTTAAGGATGTGCAAACCTTTGTTGCTTGTTGCGATGCTTGCCAAAGAACGGGAAATATTTCAAGGAGGAATGAAATGCCTCTCAACAATATCCAAGAGGTGGAGATCTTTGACGTTTGGGGAGTTGACTTCATGGGACCATTCCCATCATCTTGCGGTAACCAATACATACTTCTAGCTGTAGATTATGTTTTAAGATGGGTTGAAGTTGTTGCCTCTCCAACTAATGATGCAATGGTGGTTGTTAAGTTCTTTAATCGAACTATTTTCTCAAGGTTTTGGACACCCCGAACCATCATTAGTGACGGAGGATCACACTTCATTACCCGTCGATTTGAAGCTCTACTAGCTAAGTATGGGGTGACTCACAAGATCGCCACACCCTACCATCCGCAAACAAGTGGACAAGTGGAGATTTCTAATAGGGAGATCAAAGGAATTATGGAGAAGACGGTATCAAAGACAAGGAAGGATTGGTCATTAAAGTGGGATGATGCTTTGTGAACATATAGAACAGCATACAAGGCTCCCATTGGCACAACACCATACAACCTTGTGTATGGTAAGTCTTGTCATCTTCCGGTGGAGCTGGAACATAAGGCGTATTGGGCTGTTAAGTGGTTGAACTTCAGCATGAAGGAAGCAGGAGAGAAGCGTCTCTTGGATCTTAACGAGCTAGAGGAACTCCGCTTGAACGCTTATGAGAACACCAAGATCTACAAAGAAAGAGCAAAGTGTTGGCATGATAAGCATATCATTCCAAATGACCTCAAAGAAGGAGACCATGTTCTTATTTTCAATTCTAGACTTCGACTCTTTCCCGGTAAGCTTAAATCTCGTTGGACAAGACTTTATGTAATTAAACACGTTTTTCTCCATGGTGCAATTGAAGTATGGGGTGAGAAGTGCGGAAGTTTCAAGGTGAATGGTCAACAACTCAAGAAGTACTCACCGGAACTCCAAACTGAGGAAATCGCTCCGATTGTCCTCATTTAAACATAAGGGAACGGTCTAGCTATGGACCTAAAACAAAGCGCTTCTTGGAAGGCAACCTAAGGTATTGCATTCTCGCTTTTGTTTTTGTTTTCTTTCTTAGATTAGATTAGATTAGTTTTTTTTTTTTGTTTTTCGTCGATACCTTCAAGTATGTTTGTGTCTTTGGATGTCAAGGATAAGAAACGAGCAAAAGAAGTGGAGAAAGCCAAAAGAACGACGAAACTTGGATTTTTGGCAAGAACAGAGGATTCCACGGCCAAAAAGGCAAAACCACGGCCGTGGTTTGCCTAATTCAGCCGTGGGAAAGCAAGTCGTAGCTAACCAAATAAAAGACCTACTTTCCACGGGTGGCCGTACGTTTCCACGGCCGTGGAATACCCTGACATGCCGTGGTTTTCATGAATTTTACGGGCCTATATAAGTTGTTCTTCTTCACAATTTTCTCACAAACCACAACCCCTCCACGCCCAAAACCACGCCGGCACTTCCTCAATCCCGTGCTTCTTTATTCGGTAATCGTTTTGCACGATTCTTCGACCCAAATTGAAGCAAATCTGATTCTACAAATGATTATAGCAACAAAATGCACGAACATTCAGCAATCGGACGTGAATTTAAATTTTCTCAAATCCAAACCCTAGGTTTTCTCTCAATCTTCTCTTTGGCTGATTTCATTCGTTTTTCTTGAAGATTTTTAGGAGAACTGAACGAAATTGAACTTAGAAGTAGTTTAGGACTGTTGTTGTTGTGTTTATTGTTGGTTTGCTGAGTTTTTGAGTGAAATCAAGTGATTCCACGGGCAGCCGTACGTTTCCACGGCCGTGGAAATCGAAGAACAGACCGTGGTTTTGGTGATTTTGATAAAAAAATGTTTGGAACAAGGAAGTTAAACAGGAATAAGAAACAGAAGGGTGTTGGGTCCTCTTTCCAACCCCCTCCCATTGTCTCACCAACCCCTAGAGTCCCTACAATCCATGAAGATTATATTGGAGCAATTAAAAAAATTCATAAACGCAAAGTGATAGCTCCTAGTTACATTGTGCTTGAGGAACTCGAGGAGTTGAATGTTGTTGAGGATTTGAGATGGTTGTTGGATAGGGCTGGATTGACCTTGTTTGCTAGCATTAGGGAAGATGCATATGATAAGATTACGAGGGAGTTCATTACTTCCTTTGAACATAGCGCCGTTAACCGAACGATGTCTTTCCGGTTGATGGAACGTACCTACAACTTTTCTATTGCTTAGTTTGGAGCATTGTTTGGGTTTGCCGATACGTTCAATGGGACGTTTCCTAGGGGTGTCAAGGCTAAAGAGTTTTGTGGAGAGATTTCTATGATTGTAGGCCATGAGAACCGTTGGCAACCGGCCGACTCAAAAGCCAAGCTTATCTACCACCTTGCCCTCAAGATAGCCCATAGGATCTTATCTAAGTGCCTTTTCCCAAGGACCGAGACTCCCCAAAAGCTCAAGGCTGATGAGCTTTTCATTCTCTATTGTATGATTTCCGGTCAGTCTCCGGATTGTGCTACTATGCTTGCCTTCACCCTTAGCAAGGTTAAGAACAAATCAGCGGGAAACATTGGCTATAGAGGGATGGCAACCTACATTGCCAAACATTTAGGAGTTGATTATTCAGCATGTGAGAGGGTAGTTGTTGTGAGGCCTTTGGAGCTTCATGGATTTATGACTAGGGGACTCTTGATTCCCCACCACTGAGGTCCACCCAATGCTTCCATGCCTTGGGAAGACAAGGGAGGTAGAGGTATCCCATGGAGCGCTGATTATTCCCTTAGGACTAGCCGGCAGAACTGGAAGGTTACGTTCGTCCCTATGCATGCAAACCTTCTAGGAGCTCCACCCTACATCCTTGAGGATATACCCGCTGCAGTTGATGATGATGAGGAAGAGGAGATGGGTGGAGACGAGTTCCCGGATTTTGGAGGTGGTGAGCAGGACTTTGGAGACTTTCCGGATAAGCCGGCAGATTTTCAAGAGCCAGCTAGGCGGTCCACATATCATCAGCGGCCTTCCGCTTCTTCCTCCTCCCGCCGTGCTAGCGTGAGCGAGCATCCTACATGGATGGAGGGTCCACCAGATTGGATGCAGTAGCAGCCGGCTTGGATGAGTGCTCCTCCTGCTTGGGCAGCAACTCCACCGGATTGGATGCAACAGCTGTAATGCCCGGTATTTTGTATTCCGTTTTAAGAGGAGTTAGAAACCTTGAGCAAGGGCTACCGCCCTTGTGGCTTAGAAGGCCTGCAACCGCGGCCGCCCGCGACCGCGGCTTGGACGTCCCGCGGGGGCGGCGACACGATAGAGCGGGAGTCGAGTCCGTTGTTTTTTCAACCTTTCATCTCCCCATTCATTTATACCGACCATACTATTATGTGGTGATCCTTGGGCTGCTTGACCCTTGATCTCCTTCCATTGATGCAGCCATATTCTCTCCCTATTCTCAATTTACGTTCATTCTTCTCCTTTCCCTTCTTCTCCTTTCTCTCCTTCCTTCTCCATCATCTTCTTCACCTTCATTCTCCTCATTAGCGTTTCTCTCCTCTTGAAGTTGTCACACAAAGGTTGGACTACAGAGACGTGATTCAAAGTAAGTTCTTTCCTTCTCCTTCTTCTCTTCTTCTTCCTTTTTCCTTCTTTTACCTTTGAAGAGTGAGATCCATGGATTCACTCAAGAGAGTCTTCTCTTGTTCCTTCTTATGTCCTTGCATGCTTAGATCATGGAGGAAGGCTATGATCTTGTGGTGGGAGCTAAGAGACATTCACATCATCAAAGGAGGCAATAAGAAGGCGGTTGTACATTGAAGAACCAAAGAGTCGACGTTTCTGGACTACAGCCGCGAGGGCGGATCTTGTGAGCCGCGGGGGCGGCCTCTACAACCCGCAGGGGCGGACTCTGGGTCCTGCACACCGTAGGGGGGGCGGTGTCTTGACACCGCAGGGGCAGTTTCTACACTAGTAAGCCTCCGATCTCTTGTTCCTTTCTTCCCTTTCCGCTTCCTTGATCTTGAACCATCTTAGTAGCATGTTAGGATGGCTTAACATAGGTGATATGGAATGCCAAGTAGTGACTTGACCCTTAGGGTTATCTTGTGAGAATTGAGGGTATGTTGGTGGTGATATTGTGGCATGAACTCTTAGAATTGTGAGGATTTTGGTTTGGGACTGAGTTGTAATGGTAGAAGCCTTTAAGGCAATGGATTGAGAGTATCATGTATCTTATGTGTTTATGAGTGGTGAGGATTATGAGCACTAACAGTCTAAGGACTTCTAGTTGGCTAGAGGGTTGATCTATCTTGAGTTGTGATTCTTGTGAGGATGTTGAGCCTAGAAGTCTAAGGACTTCTAGTTGACTAGAGTGATGTTGTCCTTGTGAAGATATTGAGCCTAGGAGTCAAAGGATTTCTAGTTGACTAGAATGTTGTTTGATCCGTGTGCCTTGTCTTGAACAGGCGTTGCGTGTTTTTCCGAGGGAACTTGAGAGTGTTGGTGATCGGTTGCGCTTGTAGACTGGTAAGTCCACGGACTTACTTAACTAGCTTCTTGTATGGGTGTAATGTGTATGAGTGGTGTTTGTTAGTTATGATAAACAACGAAACCGGATTAGGCCGACTTAATTATATTACGTAATTGATCCAAGTGTATGATAACTGTTCGCTCCAAACGGTGTGTGTAAGCTTTAATTTATAAACCTAAATGTAAGCTTAAAACAAGGATGCGAACCCGCAGTGTACGGGTCAATCGTAGTAAAAGCAAGGAATTCCAAGGGTCGATCACATGGACTTAGTGAAACAAAGTCGGAAACGGTAAGCTTTGTAAATACTAACCACAAAAGCAATAAAAACAATCAAAGATGATAAAAAGTCAATAAAGAAAATATGCAATTCTAGGGATTAAAGCATCTAGTTGTGGTTCCAACTCAAGATCTAAAGATAAGCGGACAAAGCTGAGATTTTTGCATAGGGAAGGTGTTACTAAAGTGGAATATATCACCGGGTAAGTCTCACTACTCACTAATCCCAAACCGTAACTCCTATTACCGGGTATGTCTCAAGGAATCAAGATAAAGAACTATAACTTCAAACTAACACTCCAACTAAGGGAATAGAATCAACCTTTACCGGGTAAGTCTCAGGCTAACTCACAAAGATGGGATGAAAGCACACTCAAACCCCAATAAAGGATAAACCTTTATTACCTACACTTATAATCTTAGGTAAACAAACAAAGGAATCACCGGGTAAGTCTCATCCTAGGCTTGCATTGAACCAGGAAAGGTGTAATAAGAATAGGATTTGGCAAACTCTAACACTTAACTCTCAGTTTCGGATCAGATAAGTCACCTCGGTCAGCCAAATTCAACCCCGGCCGAGATGTTCATCGACTGAGCGAGATGTTTAGGGTTAAGGTAAAGACTCGAACTTTCAGGGTCCTACTGTGATTAAGATCGTTCTATCATCGTTTTCCCACAACCTTCAGCCAATCACCCTAGAATCACACAAAGAGATTAGGCACTCATCATCATGAAAGTATTAATCAAATATATGAGAAGAAAGAGAATAATTGAACAAGAAAACCTTAAGAGAAAGACTTCAATAACTGAATCAGTTATATAACCAACAAGCGTACCTTGGATAGAAATCCAACAAGACAAACAACAAGGAAGGGAATCTAAGATAATCTTACAAAAACCCTTCAAAAGCTATAAAAGCTCTAGACTTTCTTCCTTCAACCTTCAAAAAGGTTCTTCAAATCTCCCAACTGGAGTATGGCTGCTACGGTGTATAAACCCTGATCGGTGGTATAGCATGATGTGGATTTGTGGAAAATCCAACCCTTTTTATAGGAAAATTACTCTCCAAAGATAAGATATCTTAGAAAGATCTCTTCCCATAAAAATAGGTAAAATATATGGTCTATCTTATCTTCTTCCTTCCAGGAACCCAGCCCAAAAATATAAGATCCTCTTTCCAAAGATAAAAGATCTCAGCCAAGAATAAAATATTCTCGCCGCGTCCCAGGTGTTCGCCTCAGTCGAGTCGGCTCCTCTGGATCACCTCGGTCGAGGTGACTCTGTAGTCAACCGAGGTGAATCACAACTAAATGTGAAATCTCTCAAATCTGGTCCAAAGTAAATCTTTAATCCATGGCTATGGTTCTTGGATTCTTCCTTAAACTCCTGAATGTAGCTCTAATGACTCCATAGCTCCTTTTGCTCCTTTTTAGTCCAAAACGTGCCATTTTACCTACGATTACAACAAAACTAGGTGTAGACCTCGATTCCCGCAAAGGTAGATGAAACGACAATATAATCACATAATATAAATACAAACATGCAGATTATTGAAGATAAAACGTCTAAACAGACCCCAAAATATAGACAATAATTCATACTATCAAAATACCCCATACTTAGCCCTTGCTTGTTCCCAAGCAAGTTCCGCATGTAAAATACAAGATAGAATGGATTATAAGTCACGAAGATCAATGAAAAAGTCTTTCAAAACATTTTATGGGTGTGCAACAATCATAGATCACTCTAAGAGAATACTTCATGGAATTTAAAATCAAAATATGATCATAACATTTTATAAATATGAGAAAGTTGTTCATCTTTGCATAAAATCATAGAATGCATAATAAATCATAATCATCGAAATTAATCATGTATAATCCAGTTTAAACCACTAAGTCAATCAACAAGCTCGAGGTCTCAAGGGCTTCCCAAAAGAAAGGTCGAGAAACGTGTAGGGTAGGGATGTATAGAAGGTAATGTGGTGCTAGAATCCAGGAAAAGGATATCACTTCACTTTCACTTGAACTTCAACATCTTCCACCAATAAGCTTTGCTTATTTCACACTTTTTCCTTTTTTACTTTACTTTTTGGGATGCATGGACAGAGGTGCACAATAACCGAAGCCTAGGAAATCAGCAATCATCAATTTCTTGAGATGCATCAAACCCTTGATGCACATACCATGACCCGTTAGGAATATCGCTCAATCCGACTTTGGCAAGACACAAACACCCGGCTATGTGAATGGTGCCGAGTTGCTCATCATCATGATTGACTTCCCCAAACCTATTTATTACTTTCTAACACTTTCACTTCCAGCCAACTTCTCAACTTTTGCTTCACTTGCTTTCACTACTTTGCTTGCTTCCAAATTCCCGAATAGGTAAAGGGAGGCAAAAATGTATATGAGGGGCTAAGCATGATCAAGAAGAAGAAGAGAGAAGAATGAATTGCCTTGGTCTTTCCAGGAAGAAAGTGAGAGAACTTATCTTGTGGCGTCAACCTTCAAATTCAACATAATTTGGATAAAAATAAAGTATTAAACATGCCAAAATTTCAAACAAAGCATTTGGCAACTTAAACATATCAAAAAACCTTTCAAGCATATAAAGATTTCAAAACCAGTCAGCAAACAAGATCTTCACTGAGATCATATCCAGATAAAAAGCACAAAACATTTCGAAAACTCTCAGTTAAACCACCTCGGTCGAGGTGTTCTAGGTCAATGTTACGCTCAGGATGTGTGTGTGAATCGCAATAAGCTTTAAATTTATACTCGTTATATTTATCCTAACTCCTAGCGAACCCGCAGTGTACGGGACGTTTGTAGTAGGGATAGTATTCCGAGGTCGAACACAAAGACTAAGGTGAGATTGATTCAATTAGTGATTAAGTCTAGTGAAGATCTAGGTTAAGAAAAGAGAAAGAAATAAAGAAATGAAAATCTCAATTGTTTTTGGTTGGTTTTTCGGTGATCAATCAAAGATCACAAATCATGCGAAATGTAATAATCAACTAAGCTAACAAATCAACGCAAACAAACAAGCAAAAATACGAGATATAGATCAAAGATAGAAAAGCGGATTCTAGGGGTTGGAAGTTCCGGTTATGGCATAGGACTCAAGCTATCTATTCTTGCCTTGGATTAACTATGATATGTTGAGGTTAAGTGTTTCTAGATTGGGATCAATCACCGGGTAGGTCTCATGGTCCACTAGGCCATCCCTAAAGTCTCATTACCGGGTAAGTCTCTAAGAACCTAAGGGAAGGAATTCTACACAAACCGGATTGTTACCTAGAGATCTAACCTATCCTTACCGGGTAAGTTTCGGAACGGTTAGTCCTAAACAACCATCCTAGCACACTTAATCCAATGGCGGCTTATGAGGCTCACCACTACCTAGGGTTTGTCATCTTTGAGATCTAAGAACAAGGATTACCGGATAAGTCTCTCCTAACACTTAGTTGCTAACACTAGGTCACCCTAGGATAGAATTAGCTCAACAAACACTAGGATTTCAACATTCTAACAATCTAAGACTAGATCCATCGGACCAGGTAAGATCACGGTTTGTTCTACCTTTCCACGGCCGTGGTTTGGCAAGAACTGGCCGTGATTCCTAACAGAAACTACGTTCATGCACACAAGTCATCCAAAGGTAAATCTAAGTCCATCCTATCATAGCCCTAGCCATAACCATCCTTTCCTTACCCTAGAACCACATCTATTTAGCCTAAAACATTCATAATAGAAAACGAAACAATCAAACATAAAATCATGGCATCCATTTGCAAGGTAATGAAGAGAAAGAGATGAACAAGTGAACTAAAACAAAACCAAGCTGAAAATGGAATTAGAATAACTCACAATCCTTCTTAAAGAAGGTTCAAATGGTTCATACAACTCAAGAGATTGATTCCGAAATTCTTCACTACAAGCTATCAAAATCTATCAATGGTGTGCTCTTCTTCTTCCCCAACCAAGCTCCTCTCCAATGGTGGTTTCCTTCTACCTTCTTCTTCCAAAGAATCTTCTTGTTGAGAGAATATTTTGATTGGATGATAGTGGATAATGGAGAGCTGCTCCAAGATGATTCTCTCAGCCAATGCAGGACCACTTTTATACTACAACTTAGCAAGAGCTGGCCAAGAGATCGTGGCACAGCTGTCACAAAAACCTGGCAAAATCCACGGTTGAAACCACGGCCGTGGAGTGCCAGTAGACCGTGATTTTGTGCTTCAGCTTTGCCTTTGATCATTAAGCTTCGATTTGGTGCATGGCTTGTGTTGGCAAGGTTCTATGAGCTCTCTCTAGCCTTTAGCTTGCATCCTAATGAGTCCGAGAGCGTGTCATCTTGATGAACGATCCTCTAACGTATCGTTTTAGCTCCTAAATCTCCCAAAACACCTACAAAGCAATGCACAAGTCCGTGTAGACGTCTATCTCGACAAAGTACGTGAATTGAGTGCAAACGCCGTGAACTAGTGCTAAACCATGCATGAATGAGCGGGAAATCTATCTAAATGATTACCTAAACCTAAGTCATAAATCGTGTTAATAAAAATACCCCATACTTAAGGTTTGCTCGTCCCCGAGCAAATTCTCAACTATAGACTACGAGATAACATGATTTATGTATGCAGAAAAATGGTAAAATCTTTTTGGTTTTGTGCTTCTACTATTAGATCACCTTCAAAGTCATGTTTCATGGCAAAGGATAAGCAATCATGCATCAAATAAATGAAGGCATGAAAAGACAATTGTACTTAACTCAAAAGCATGCATGAAATTTAAAAATGAAGAAACCAAGAAGATCAAGAGCATATCCAATCTAGATTACTAAGTCTTACAAACATGCAAATAGGTCATAAGGTCTTGTGAAATAAAAGGCTAAGAGACGTTGTGATTAGGTGGGGATTTTTCTAGGTTATGTGATGCTAATCCGGGAATGGAACTAACTCCACAATCTTGTCCTCGATCAACTCCCCTCAAGTGTATATTTTTCTCTATCTTTTCTTTCTTTTCTTTTCTTTTCTTTTTCTTTGACTTATTTTTGAGACAATGGCATTGGTGTACAAAAGTCGAAACCTTGGTGATTAGCCGTCCTCGGGCTTTTTCTTATTTTTCGAGGTGCATCCACACCGGGCACACATACCAAAGCTCGTTAGGACTATTGATTTATTTGACTTTGGCAAGGCACCAACACCCGATTATGTGAAGTGTACCGAGTTACTTGTCATTTAAGCCAACGTCCCCAAGCCTATATTTTTGGCTACACTTTCACAACAAATTCAGCATTTTATGCATGATATTCTTTCATCAACATCTTCACCCCATACTTGCTTTTCGTACACATCAACACACTAACATGCTCCTATTCCCGGATGGGTCAAAAGAGGTCAAATTTATATTAATTGAGGTGCTCAAACAATCATGATCAAGATGAGAGGTAGAGAAAGATGAATTGCCTCATTCATTCCTAGATGGTGTGTAAGAACTATCATGTAATTTCGACCTTCAATACTCAATCCATTCTAGGCAAACATCATGATCACAAATCATCCATGGAATTCAAAATAAGTACTTCAAGTCCACATATGCATTCATCAATTTAACACATAAAGCCATCCATAGCCAATCCACAAGACAAGATTCATCATTAGGGTCATATCCAAGCCTAGAAAGCACAAAAATTTTTTAAATTTTCTGGATTTTTATGGGATTTTCGAGATGAATATGTATAATGCAAGACATGTGAAAATGTTAAACTATCATAGATGCTCATCATGCAAAGGATCATGCAAACCCCACCCCATACTTAGAAACACATTGTCCCCAATGTGTAAATGAAGTAAAGAAGAGTGAAAGAAGGTTCTCACAATGTAAAAATGGTTTGCTATGGTATTTGGGATTCTCAAGTGGGGTTTATGTTGGATGATCCTATCAACCATGGTAGAGAGCTCTAAGCATTCATCAAAGCATCGGGACCCGCGCTAGGCACCGTTAGCCGTCCAAGTTCCGCGTCCGCTCCACCCGTAATTGATAAGGGGTTCATCATCATCATTCTCATGCCAAGCAAGGCTTCCAATGCTACTAAGGTTCTAGCACACACACCAAGCACACGAAACACACACAAAGATAGAAAAATCTAAAACAAGAACAAAACAAGAAAGGGAAAAATGTTACCAATGGGTTGCCTCCCACCAAGAGCTTCTTTAAGGTCATTAGCTTGACCAAACTCGGGGGTGTCTACTCAAGGTAAAGTGGGGCAATCATATCCACCGGAGCTCCCGGGATATACTTCTTCAACCGGTGCCCATTCACCTTAAAGTTTTCACAATGCTCCCCTCCTATCTCAATAGCTCCATGGGGAAAGATCTTCTTCACCACATATGGCCCGGTCCATCTTGATTTGAGCTTTCCGGGAAAGAGCCGCAGCCTTGAATTGAAGAGAAGGACAAGGTCTCCTTCACTCAACTCCTTGGGGATGATCCTCTTATCATGCCACCGTTTGGTCCTCTCCTTGTAGATCCGGGCATTCTCGTATGCATCCAACCGGATCTCCTCAAGCGCGTTCATATCAAGCAACCTCTTCTCTCCGGCCTCCTTGAGATCAAAATTTAGCCACTTGATGGCCCAATGTGCTCTATGCTCTATTTCCACCGGAAGGTGGCAAGACTTGCCATAGACCAACTTGTAAGGAGTAGTGCCAATTGGTGTCTTGAAAGCGGTTCTATATGCCCACAAGGCATCATTGAGCTTTATAGCCCAATCCTTTCTAGTTCGAGATACCGTCTTCTCAAGGATAGCCTTTATCTCCCGGTTGGAGATCTCCACTTGGCCACTAGTTTGGGGATGGTAAGGTGTTGCCACCTTATGAGTAACCCCATACTTAGCCAAAAGTGCCCCAAAGTTCCTATTGGTGAAGTGCTTCCCTCCATCACTTATGATCACCCTTGGTGTTCCAAACCTAGGAAAGATCACTCGGTTGAAGAATCGCACCACAACCTTGGCATCATTTGTAGGAGAAGTGATTGCCTCTACCCATCTTGATACATAATCAACCGCCAATAGAATGTAGAGGTTGCCACAAGAAGAAGGGAATGGTCCCATGAAGTCCACACCCCACACATCAAAAATTTCCACTTCTTCTATGTTGTTCAAGGGCATCTCATTCTTCCTCGAGATGTTGCCCGTCCTTTGGCAAGCATCACAAGCTACCACAAAGCTTTGCACATCCTTGAACAAACTTGGCCAAAAGAAACCCGATTGCAACACCTTCGCACATGTCTTGTGGGAGCTAGCATGCCCTCCACATGGCAAGGAATGACAATGGCGGATCACACTCTCCACCTCATCCTCCGGTATGCATCTTCTAAACATTCCATCCGGACCTCTTTTGAACAAAAGTGGTTCGCTCCAATAGTAATGCCTCACATCTTTGAAGAACTTCTTCCTTTGGGCGTATGTCAAACCGGGAGGCACTTCCTCACACACTAAGTAGTTCACAATGTCGGCAAACCATGGCTCGCTTCCTCTAGACACTTGGAACAAGCATTCCTCTACCATTTGTAATTGCTCATCCCGGAACGAATCATCAATTGGGATGTCATCTCTTTCAAGCTCCAATGGTGGGAGTCTACTAAGGTGATCCGCCACTGAATTCTCGGATCCTTTCTTATCCCGGATTTCCAAATCAAACTCTTGAAGAAAAGGATCCACCGAATCAACCTAGGTTTGGCATCCTTCTTTGTAAGGAGATAACGGATCGCAGCATGATCCGTATAAACAATGACCTTCGCTCCAACTAGATACGAGCGGAACTTCTCAAATGCATACACAACCGCTAGCAACTCTTTCTCGGTGGTAGCATAATTGAGTTGGGCATCATCTAGTGTCTTGCTAGCATAATAAATAGCATGAGTGCGCCCATCTTTCCTTTGCCCCAAAACAGCCCCAACGGCTACATCGCTTGCATCACACATGATCTCAAATGGTAGACTCCAATCCGGAGGTCGCATGATAGGTGCAGAGATCAAGGCGTTCTTCAACCTACAAAAAGCCTCAAGACAATCTTTGGAAAAGACAAAATCAACATCCTTCATTAGTAGGTTAGTGAGAGGCTTAGAAATTTTAGAGAAGTCTTGAATAAACCTCCGGTAAAAACTGGCATGCCCTAAGAAACTCCTTACCCCCTTCACCGAGGTAGGTGGTGGCAACTTCTCTATCGTTTCAATCTTGGCTCTATCAACCTCAATGCCACGGTTAGACACCAAGTGTCCCAACACAATGCCTTCACTTACCATGAAGTGGCATTTTTCCCAATTCAAGACAAGATTTGTCTCTTCACATCTTTGCAATACTAATGACAAGTTAGCCAAGCAATTATCAAAGGAAGAACCATAAACAGAGAAATCATCCATGAACACTTCCATGATATTTTCAATGTATTCCGAAAAGATAGCCATCATACACCTTTGGAAGGTGGCGGGTGCATTACACAACCCAAATGGCATTCTCCTATATGCAAAAGTTCCCCATGGACATGTAAAGGTGGTTTTCTCTTGGTCATCGGGGTGGATAGGGATTTGGAAGAATCCGCTATAGCCATCTAAATAGCAAAAATGAGAATGTTGAGCTAACCTCTCTAGCATTTGGTCAATGAAGGGGAGAGGGAAGTGATCTTTCCTAGAGGCCATGTTCAACTTCCTATAGTCAATGCACATTCTCCACCCCGTAACCGTCCTAGTCGGGATTAGTTCATTGTTTCCATTGGTCACTACGGTCATCCCACCTTTCTTAGGTACTACATGAACGGGACTAACCCACTTACTATCCGAGATAGGGTAGATAATTCCCGCATCTAGCAACTTAATGATTTCCTTTTTGACCACCTCTTTCATTATAGGATTCAATCTCCTTTGATGTTCAATAGAGGGTTTATGATTATCTTCCATCAATATCTTATGCATGCACAAAGAAGGTTTTATGCCAACCAAATCATCGATAGTATAGCCAATGGCTTTCCTATGCAATCTTAGTTCATGCAACAACTTAGCAAGTTCATCATCACTCAAGCATGCATTCACAATCACCGGATATGTAGAATTATCACCAAGGAAAGCATACTTCAAATGAGAGGGGAGGGGTTTGAGTTCAAGTTTAGGAGGACCTTTATCGATTGGAGACGATCCAAATAATGTTGGATGAGATGGATCCAAAGCAAATGAAGACCCTCCAAGGCTCCTAGAAGCTTGATCATCCATAAGGTCTGATTCAGGGGAAACCACGGTTGGAACCACGGTTGGATCAACTTCCACGGCCGTGGACCTTGCCTGGCTCATCTGTTGAGGCTTTACAGAGAGTTTGACGGCCGTGGAACCACTCCCACGCCCGTGGAACGTCCAGTTGTTCAGCTCCTCTTCGTGGCCTTCATCTTGAGCACTTGTCTCCTCTCCTAATGCTTCTAAAGCCTTGATTTCTTCATTGCAAGCCTCCTCAACACCTTCCTCCATCATACTTAAGGTAAGAACCTTCTCCAAGGGGTCCTTGATCAAGATCGAGCTTACAACTTCTCTAGATTTTTCTTGCTCGACTATGTTGAAGACATCCTCATCAAGGGTTGGCCCTTTCATCACTGTGGACAACTTGAACTTGATGTTCTCTTCTCCAATGTTGAAAGAGAGAGTCCCGTTCTTGCAATCCACTAGGCATCCGGAGGTGGCTAGGAAAGGTCTTCCTAAGATGATGGGAACAGGATAATCCGCCGGAATATCCAAGACGACAAAATCAATTGGCACATAGAATCCTCCTAGTTGCACCGGGATGTCTTCTAAGATCCCAACTGGATGATTGATAGAACGGTCCGCCATGTATAGGGTCATCTTAACCGGTTTCGGCTCTCCTAGCCCAACCTTGTTGTAAAGTGCAAGCGGTATGATGCTTACACTTGCCCCAAGATCACAAAGGGCTTCATGCTTCACATCTCCCACTCCAATTGGGACACAAAAGGAACCCGGATCTCTTAGCTTGGGAGGCATCTCTTCCTTCATCATTTGGATCAATTCCGAGGATCTTTTGGTCATTCTTATCTCCCCATACTCCTCCAACTTCCTTTTGTTGGAGAGTATCTCTTTCAAGAACTTGCCATATGCCGGCATTCCTAAAATAGCATCCATGAACGGAATGTTAATATGTAATTTTGACATTAGTTCAAGGAACTTACCAAAGTGATTGTCCAAGCGAGCTCTTGCTCGTGATTGAGGGAATGGTAGTGGTGGCTTGTATGGAGGCGGTGCCACATAAGTTGGCTCAACATCCTTGCTCTTGCCTCCATTTCCTTGCAAAGTCTCTTCCTCTATCACCACTTGTTTCCCTTTAGCATGATCCTTGGGCAAAGGATCCTTCATGCTCAACCCACTCCTTGTAGTGATGGCCAACACTTGGCCTCTTGGGTTGTCTTCGGTCCTTCCGGGAAGCTTTCCCGGATCTCTATGGGCTTCACCCGCCTTTTGGAACACTTGCGCTTCTAAAACCTTTTGAGCTTTAGAAATTGAAGTCACCGTGCTCTCAAGACCACTCAACCTTCCAAGAAATTGCTCAAACATCAATTCGGTCCTATCCTTTGGAGGTTGAGTAAATCCGGGTGGAGGTTCTTGTGAAGCTTTTGGTGGTGGAGTTGTGCTTGTGGAAGCGGGAGGGTTCAAGGCTCCATCCGGGTTAGAGTAGGAAAATCCGGGATGGTTGTGGTTAGGTCGGTAATTGTTGAATTGCCGGTTGTTGTTGAAGTTCCTTGGGCCTTGATAATTGTTGACATTTCCCCTTCCCATGTAATTCACATCCTCCTCCTTGGAAGACAAGTTAGCTTGTGGAAGCACTTGAGGAGTTGCTTGGTTCTTCAAAGTTGTAGCACACAACTCTCTCAAGGACTTCAATTCATTGTTGATGGCGTCAAGCTTGAAATTGCTCATGGTGACCTCACTTACCTCATATGCTCCCGCCTTTCTCCCTTCACTCTTCCTATGGGAGTACTTCTCAATTACTAGAGCTTGCTTCTCTACAAACTCCCAAGCTTCATCTACATGCTTCTCCATGAAAGTCCCACCGGAAAGAGATTGAAGCTTGAATTGGCTATCTTCATCAAGTCCCTTGAAGTAGATCTCCAATAGCTCAATTTTTGGTATGCCATGTTGTGGACAATCTAGGAGAAGATCTTTGAACCTCTCCCAAGACTTGAATAAACTCTCTCTATCCTTCATCACGAAGGCATTGATCTTCCCTCTTAACTCGGTAGTCTTGGAAGGCGGGAAGAACTTAGTCAAATACTCGGTTGTCATCTCCTCCCAAGTACCAACTCGCCCTTGTGGAATAGATTGATACCAAGCCAAGGCTTTATCCTTAAGAGAGAAGGAAAAAGCCCTAAGCTTATGGTTGTTGCTCTCCAATCTTGGCGGTCTAAGAGTCTCCATCAAGATCTCATAGTTCATCAAGTGTTGATGAGGAGACTCTCCTTCCATCCCTCCAAATTGATTATGCCGGATCATTTGTAGAACTTGAGGGCGGAGTTCGTAATCATGGGCTGCGGGATCTCCTAAGTTCACACCCGGACGGTGTGCTCTTTGTGCCGGATCCATGCGTTGCCCCAACATTTGTGGCTCTTCCATAGCAATGGGCACAACCCTAATATTCACCGCCGCCGGCTGCGGTTGTGGTGGAGGTGGAGGAGGTTGTTGACGTTTAAGCTCCCTTTGCACAAGAGCTTGCCTAATCTCCTCAATCTCCCTCCTAGTTGCCTCTTGCCTCTCATTGGCAAGTCTCCTTTTATTCTCCAAAGCTTCATCCCTTATCCTAATTTGCTCTAAAGCCTCATCCAACTCAGCTTGGAGATCTCTTCCGGCCATCTCTTTTCCCTTTTTGATGCTCTTGGATCTAGATCTAAGGGTTTTCTCCGGTTCGGGATCGAATGGAGCTAAATCCTTACCACGAGATCTTCGCATACACCTAAAGAGTGAGACGTCCTGAAAAGCAAAGACACAAACCAAAAAGAGATCAAAAGCAACAAGAAAGATCTATACTAATAAACAATCAAAAAATAGACTCAATCTAGACCTAGTCCCCGGCAACGGCGCCAAAAACTTGTTACGCTCAGGATGTGTGTGAATCGCAATAAGCTTTAAATTTATACTCGTTATATTTATCCTAACTCCTAGCGAACCCGCAGTGTACGGGACGTTTGTAGTAGGGATAGTATTCCGAGGTCGAACACAAAGACTAAGGTGAGATTGATTCAATTAGTGATTAAGTCTAGTGAAGATCTAGGTTAAGAAAAGAGAAAGAAATAAAGAAATTAAAATCTCAATTGTTTTTGGTTGGTTTTTCGGTGATCAATCAAAGATCACAAATCATGCGAAATGTAATAATCAACTAAGCTAACAAATCAACGCAAACAAACAAGCAAAAATACGAGATATAGATCAAAGATAGAAAAGCGGATTCTAGGGGTTGGAAGTTCCGGTTATGGCATAGGACTCAAGCTATCTATTCTTGCCTTGGATTAACTATGATATGTTGGGGTTAAGTGTTTCTAGATTGGGATCAATCACCGGGTAGGTCTCATGGTCCACTAGGTCATCCCTAAAGTCTCATTATCAGGTAAGTCTCTAAGAACCTAAGGGAAGGAATTCTACACAACCCGGATTGTTACCTAGAGATCTAACCTATCCTTACCGGGTAAGTTTCGGAAGGGTTAGTCCTAAACAACCATCCTAGCACACTTAATCCAATGGCGGCTTATGAGGCTCACCACTACCTAGGGTTTATCATCTTTGAGATCTAAGAGCAAGGATTACCGGATAAGTCTCTCCTAACACTTAGTTGCTAACACTAGGTCACCCTAGGATAGAATTAGCTCAACAAACACTAGGATTTCAACATTCTAACAATCTAAGACTAGATCCATCAAACCAGGTAAGATCACGGTTTGTTCTACCTTTCCACGGCCGTGGTTTGGCAAGAACTGGCCGTGATTCCTAACAGAAACTACGTTCATGCACACAAGTCATCCAAAGGTAAATCTAAGTCCATCCTATCATAGCCCTAGCCATAACCATCCTTTCCTTACCCTAGAACCACATCTATTTAGCCTAAAACATTCATAATAGAAAACGAAACAATCAAACATAAAATCATGGCATCCATTTGCAAGGTAATGAAGAGAAAGAGATGAACAAGTGAACTAAAACAAAACCAAGCTGAAAATGGAATTAGAATAACTCACAATCCTTCTTAAAGAAGGTTCAAATGGTTCATACAACTCAAGAGATTGATTCCGAAATTCTTCACTACAAGCTATCAAAATCTATCAATGGTGTGCTCTTCTTCTTCCCCAACCAAGCTCCTCTCCAATGGTGGTTTCCTTCTACCTTCTTCTTCCAAAGAATCTTCTTGTTGAGAGAATATTTTGATTGGATGATAGTGGATAATGGAGAGCTGCTCCAAGATGATTCTCTCAGCCAATGCAGGACCACTTTTATACTACAACTTAGCAAGAGCTGGCCAAGAGATCGTGGCACAGCTGTCACGAAAACCTGGCAAAATCTACGGTTGAAACCACGGTCGTGGAGTGCCAGTAGACCGTGATTTTGTGCTTCAGCTTTGCCTTTGATCATTAAGCTTCGATTTGGTGCATGGCTTGTGTTGGCAAGGTTCTATGAGCTCTCCCTAGCCTTTAGCTTGCATCCTAATGAGTCCGAGGGTGTGTCATCTTGATGAACGATCCTCTAACGTATCGTTTTAGCTCCTAAATCTCCCAAAACACCTACAAAGCAATGCACAAGTCCGTGTAGACGTCTATTTCGACAAAATACGTGAATTGAGTGCAAACGTCGTGAACTAGTGCTAAACCATGCATGAATGAGCGGGAAATCTATCTAAATGATTACCTAAACCTAAGTCATAAATCGTGTTATCAGTCAACCGAGGTGAAGTACCTCGTTTGGCCAGAACTGTCCCGGTTGAGGTCATAAAAAAAATTTCTAAACCAGTTTTTGACGTTTTTCTTACTCAAATAACCTGTATGTATGCATGCAATCTCAAATAAACACATAGAGCAAAATAAAGCATAAATATCCGAAAATGTCGAGTCATACATCACATAGGTCAAATAATACATAAACACCCCATACTTGGGACACACTGTCCTAGTGGGTCAAAATAAGTCTAAGGAAAATAAAGTACTCACCGGACATAGCTGAGCTGCATAATAAATAAGAAAGAAAATCCTGCAAGCTCCCAATAATCACGATCCGGTGGTGGTGGTGGTGGCACGTACGGATACTGGGATGGGTCAAATGGATAACCAATAGTCTGTTGAAATTGGATCTCCATCATCCGGCGCTGATAGTGCTGGCCCTCTAGCATCTGATGAGTCCAGCGGTCGATCTCTCGGTGTTGGTCGTCAAATCTCTCCTGGATGTCTACAATCAGGGCAACATAGGAGTCTATCATCTGATGGGTGAGGTCATCGATCCGTCGGTGAGCATCGGGATCCCTCTGTCGGCGTCCCCTACGCCTAGCAGGACGTACTGGTGATGCAGCCGGCGCGGTCTCAGTCTCGTCATCGTCTAAGTCAATGACCGGCGCACTAGTCCCAGCATTGTCAGTCCTTGTATCCATAGGAACTCCACCATTCTTATCATCATCATCATCATCATCAGCCTCCTCAACCTCATCCTCCTCAGCTGGTGCAGCTACTGCAGTTGCTGCCTCTCTCGGATCCTCCATCAGTGGGATCCAAGCAGTCTGCCAATAGTGCGGATCATACACTGAGAACTAGGGTGACCATCTAATACCCTGTGGTGCAGTAGGCTCCCATGGCATAGCTACATAAGGTGTAGTGAGTCCTCATGGAACTAGTATCCTCCGAGTAATCATCTCCTGAAGTCCTAGCGGTTTGGCAGCCGCCACCATAGTACAAGCGCTGAGGTCTATATCCTGGTAACTCGCTATGTGAGTCACAATGCCTCCGTAGCAGATATCGCCCATCGCCTTGGCCTTGATCTTGTGCAGATCCTCTGCCAACATCAAGCCAAAGTCTGGAATCCCTCTAGTCACCATGCAGTATAGGCTGAACAGCTCCCCCTGTCTGACCTTCTGGGGCGTCTCAGTACGCGCCAGAAGAGTCTCATTGAATATCTTGTGAGCTAACCTAAAAGCTAGGTGAAAAATAATACGCTCTCTGGAGTTTCCAGGGCGCCATCTATTTGCATGCTCAACTACATGAGCAATCTGTCCCCAAAACTCCTTAGCTACAGCTCGGGAGGGAAAATCAACAGCAGTCGGAGCCGGGAAACCAAAGATGTCCCGCCAGTACTCTAAAGGAACTAAGAAGTTCCGGTTCATCAACCGGTACTTCACAGCACGCTCTGTGGGAAGGTAGGTGAAGGAGCTGACAAACTCCATAGTCGGCTCTAAGTAGGCAGGTGCGCGGATCTCAGTGAACTGATCTAGCCCTACCATAGAAATCATCCACCTCAAATCTCCATCCACATGGAGACAATCAAAAGCTGATACGTCCACGAAGCGAGGTGCAATCACTGGACGGGCTGCGATGCGGTCATAGTCGACCTGGTGTCTCTCGTGGATCACCGGTCTAGTAGGTCTGGAGGAAGAAGAAGAAGGGGAAGGAGAGGATCTGTCCCTCAGGACCAGCTGTCTATCTGAACTCATCTCTCAAACAACCTGTCAGATCACCTCGGTCGGCCTGACAACTCTCAAGAACACCTCGGCCGAGGCACAGGCCGACTGGACTGAGGCGAAGAACTGCGCGACTGATTTCCTCAAAAATCCAGTTCTTTTCCCCCAAAATCACTACAACAGGTTCCTATGGGGTACTTAATCTGTTTCTCATTAAATGTAGGGGCAACCAAAGCCCAATTTGAAGTAAAACAGTGAAGAAGAGCGAGGTTAGGGTTTTTTTTCGATATTTACCCTGATTCGGTAGATTCAGTTCGTTTTTCTCGCACATTAGCACTAGCACTGTGATCCTCTACCCTTTCTTAGCGGTTTGGAAGTGAGAATCGTCGAAAACGAGCGAAGATTGGCGAAGCGAGGCGAAGGGAGTGCCGCGGTCGAGGAGAAGGTAAAGGAGGAGAGAGAAATCTCAGCCCCATTTTATACCCTTTTCTGGAACTGCTGTCACCTCGGTCGAGGTGGTCTCGACTGAACCGAGGTGGCACGGACCGAGGTGGGTCTTCAGAAACCCTAGTCGCCTCGGTTGCTCAAGAATCATCTCGGTCGAGGTGCTGTGACAACAACCGAGATGTGCCTCAGTCAAACTCCGTCTTCTCAAATTCTCGAACTTCTGTCCTTCCAGTTGTGCTCTTGGGTTGTATTCCTTCCTTAGATGTCACCTGTTGTCTGTCTAGGATGCCAAAAACAAAACAAAGCAAAGTAAAAGCAAACTATCTAAGTTAGACTAGAAAAAGGGAAAAGAAAACAATACCTTGGGTTGCCTCCCAAGAAGCGCTTGATTTAAGGTCGCTAGTTGGACCGTACGGCGTCTCTATGCGTGATGGGAGGTGCCCTCACCCCATACTTCATCTCCATCATGGGGTGAAGTAAGTAAGTCTATCAAACGCTCCAACAAGTGCAAGTGCTCATCGGGGAATGAATCGTCTATGGGTGGGTTGTCCTTCTCGCATGAAGATGGAGGTAGCCGGCTGAGGTGATCCGCAACAGAATTTTCGGATCCCTTCTTATCACGGATCTCTAGGTCAAACTCTTGAAGCAAGAGGATCCATCGAATAAGGCGTGGCTTGGCATCTTTCTTAGCAAGTAAGTAGCGAATGGCTGCGTGGTCGGTGTAGACAATGACTTTTGCCCCTACTAAGTAAAAACCAAACTTCTCGAAAGCATATACAACCGCCAATAGCTCCTTCTCGGTGGTAGCGTAGTTGCGCTGGGCTTCATCTAGCGTCTTGCTAGCATAGTAAATAGCGGTGGTCCGGCCATCCTTCTTCTGTCCAAGCACCGCTTCTACGGCTACATCACTAGCATCACACATGATCTCAAAGGGCAAGGTCCAATCCGGAGGTTGGATAATGGGAGCGGAGATCAACGCTTCCTTAATCCAGTAAAATGCATCAAGACACTCCTACGAAAACTCAAAAACAACATCTTTATTCAAGAGGTTAGTTAGAGGTTTAGAAATCTTAGAGAAGTCCTTGATGAATCTCCTGTAGAAACTTGCATGCCCGAGAAAACTCCTCACACCCTTAACAGAACAAAGGGGAGGGAGTTTCTCAATAGTCTCGATCTTAGCGCGATCGACCTCATTACCTCGATTAGAAACGAGGTGTCCTAGCACAATGTCTTCGTTAACCATAAAATGACACTTCTCCCAATTCAAAACAAGATTAGTGTCCTCACATCTTTGTAGCACTAGAGAAAGGTTAGATAGGAAATCATCAAAAGAGGAACCATATACTGAAAAATCATCCATAAATACCTCAATGATCTCCTCTATATACTCGGAAAAGATAGCCATCATGCATCGCTGGAAGGTAGCGGCTGCATTGCACAATCCAAATGGCATCCTCCTATAAGAAAATGTCCCCCATGGACAAGTAAAAGTGGTCTTCTCCTGATCATCCGGATGGATAGGAATTTGGAAGAAACCACTATAGCCGTCTAAATAGCAGAAGTGTGAATTTTGGGCCAACCGTTCGAGCATTTGATCAATGAAGGGAAGTGGAAAATGGTCCTTCCAAGTGGTCGTGTTCAGCTTCCTATAATCAATGCAAACCCTCCAGCCTGTGATGGTCCTGATTGGGATTAACTTGTTGTTCTTATTCGTTACAACGGTCATCCCTCCTTTCTTCGGAACTACATGCACCGGGCTAACCCATTTGCTGTCCGAGATAGGATATATGATACCTGCATCCAACAACTTAAGAATTTCTTTCTTCACAACCTCTTTCATGATTGGATTTAATCGTCTTTGAGGTTCCCGTGAAGTCTTATGATCGTCCTCCATTAGAGTTCTATGCATGCAGAAAGAAGGCTTAATGCCAATAAGATCATCAATGGTATAACCCAAAGCTTTTTTATGCTTTCTCAGGACATGCATTAGTTTAGACAATTCAAATTTGGAGAGGGAAGCGCTAACAATAACGGGATAAGTAGAATCCGGTCCAAGAAAGACATACCTCAAGTGATTTGGGAGTTGTTTAAGCTCCACAACTGGGGGTGCTTTTTGAGGGGCTCCTTGCTTCCTTCTTCCAGTGGAGTAGATTTAGAAACTGGACTTTCGGAAGTATCAGTTGAAATCGTCTCGCCTTCGACCTCGGTCGAGGCGCAGAGGCATTGACCGAGATGTTCTTCAGTCGCCTCGCTTGGTCCAGAAAGTGCCTCGGTCGAGGTACTGTAACTGGAACCGAAACTGGAGATCTTCGTCTCCTGGATTAATTTCTTAGTTTTAGCTCTTGGATCTTCTTCTAGTGCCTTTAAGCTCCGTATATCTGCATCACAAGAGGCATCTATACCTTCCTCCATTAAACTAAAACTAATAACTCTTTCAAGTGGATCGTTAATAAGGATAGAGCTCACCAATTCTCTTCATTCTTCTTCATCATAGATGTTGAAGATATCATCTCCTAGCTGCTCTCCCTTCATGGCCGCAAGTAATGCGAACTCCACTTCATCTCCGCCAATGTTGAATTTTAACTTGGCGTTCTTACAATCCACATTGCAACCCGAAGTTGCTAGAAATGGGCTCCCGAGAATGATAGGAACAGGATAATCTGCGGGAATGTCAAGTACTACAAAGTCTATAGGTAAATAAAAGTTACCTAACTTAACCGGAACGTCTTCCAAAATGCCCACGGGATGGGTAATGGAGCGGTCCGCCATGTATAACCTTATCTTAACCGGCTTGGGCTCTCCAAGTCCGATCTTCACACATAGTTCCAGCGGAATGATGCTCACACTGGCTCCTAGATCACATAAGGCTTCACAAGTGACATCCCCAACTTGAATGGGAATGCAAAATGAGCCGGGATCTCTCAACTTGGGTGGCATCTTCTCCTTCATGATTTGAATAAGCTTCGAGGATTTAGATGTCATCCTTACTTCACCAAAGTCTTCCAGCTTCCTCTTCCTTGATAGGATCTTTTTTAAAGAACTTCCCATAGGCGGGCGTCCCAAGAATAACATCAAGGAAGGGAATGTTAATGTGTAGTTTATTCATCAAGTCAAGGAACTTACCAAAGTGCTTGTCTAGATGTGCTCTGGCCCTTGACTGGGGAATGGAAGTGGTGGTTTATATGCAGGAGGTGGTATATAAACTTCATTTTTCTCCTCTGCTTTTTGTGGCTCCACCTCGGTTGGCATCTCGGCCGAAGTGTTCTTCGACTGCACCTGGACCGAGGTGGTCTTCGTCGGTACTGGCACTGACCGAGGCACTGAATCTACAGTCTTCAGTCCACTCCTCGTCGTTATGGCCATAATTTGGCCCTTAGGGTTGCTTTCCGTCCTTGCTGTAAGCTTCCTTGGATCTCTTGGCGTTTCATTCGCCCTACTAGCAAGTTGTTGTTCAAAGGCTTTTTGTGCCTTTGAAAATGAAGTCATAGATGTCTCCATAGCGCTAAGCTTGATCAAGATAGCCTCCAACACCACATCTTTCTTCTCCGGCTGGGATGAACTTGATCCTTGCCCTTGACTCTTTAATGGAGTAGAAGAAGAAGAAGGAGAAGAGAGGAAAGGATTAGAGGAATCGTTAGAATTGGAGTTAGAATGATTGTTACCCGAATTTTGGTTGTTCGCCCTCCAATTATTGTTGTTGGATCCTCTATTGTTGTTGTAATTGTTGTTCCGGGAACCGTTGTTATTGTTACGGTATCCATTGTTGTTGTTCCTCGATCCTTGATCTTCCTTCTTGGTTTGAGCAACCAAGAGTTCCTTCAATTGCTTCACGTCATTTTTCAAAGACGTGAGTTGATTGTTGTTAGGCGGAGCATCTTGAAAGTTGACTCTTTTGACTCCACCTTCAGCTCCTTGGTGGGAATATTTCTCCAAATGCAAAGCTTGTTTCTCTATAAAGTCCCAAGCTTCGTCAATCGCCATGTCCATAAAGGTACCGGCGGATAGTAGTTGGAGGTTGAACTGGGTGCTTCCGTCCAGTCCCTTGAAGTATATCTCCAACAATTCTATCTTTGGAACCCCATGATGTGGGCAATCCAAAAGAACGTCCTTAAACCTCTCCCATGACTTGGGCAAGCTCTCCTTGTCCTTCATAATGAATGCATTAATCTTCCCTCTCATTTCAGCGGTCTTAGAGGGGGGAAAGAATTTAGTCAAGAATTCCGTAGTCATCTCCTCCTAAGTGCTGATTTTTCCTGGAGGAAGAGATTGATATCAAGTAAGAGCTCTATCTTTTAAAAAAAAGTAAAAAGGTCTTAGCTTGTAGTTGTTGTTTTCAATTCTTGAGGGTCTCAAGGTCTCTATCAAGATCTCATAGTTTTGCAGATGTTGATGCGGAGATTCCTTCTCTAGCCCTCCAAACTGGCATTGGCCAATCATCAAAAAAACTTGCGGTCGAAGTTCGTAGTCATGGTCCGCCGGATCTCCTAGGTTAACTCTAGGACGCCTCAGTTGTTGATTGGGGTCCATCCTTTGACCTAGGGTTTGCGGGATTCCTGCAAAAAGAGCGCCTCGGACTGGCATCCGAGGTGGAAGTACATCGGCCGGGGCATCAGGTACTGGGACCTGCCTCGGTCGAGGGTCTGGAACTGGATCCTGCATCGGTCGAGGATCGGGAACATGGTCTTCCCTCGGTCGAAGTAGATATTGGTCTCGTAAGGCTGCCATATCTGCTTCGATCGCTTTAGTCCTGGTGCGAGTTTCTTCTTTCTCCTGCCTCAGTTCTTCCCTGCTGAGGCGTAGCTTTTCTAATGCCTCCTTCAATTCGGCCTCAAGATCGCGATCGTCTTGGTTGGCCATCTTCGCTTCTCTTAAGCGTCGTTTATATGTCTTTTCTGGTTCGGGATCGTAAGGAACGATTTCCTTCCCAGCGCGGGTTCTTCGCATAAACCTAAGAAAAGAACCTGCGAAAGTCACTCAAGTAGAGTGGTTAGTAGACACGGGGGCAAGTGCCCCAAAAGCGTACCGCAACCGGCTCGGTCTAGACCAAGTCCCCGGCAACGACGCCAAAAACTTGTTCGCTCCAAACGGTGTGTGCAAGCTTTAAATTTATAACCCTAGATGTAAGATTAAAACAAGGATGCGAACCCGCAGTGTACGGGTCAATCGTAGTAAAAGCAAGGAATTCCAGGGGTCGATCACAGGGACTTAGTGAAACAAAGTCGGAATAGGTAAGCTTTGTAAATACTAACCACAAAAGCAATTAAAACAATCAAAGATGATAAAAAGTCAATAAATGAAATATGCAATTCTAGGGATTAAAGCATCTAGTTGTGGTTCCAACTCAAGATCTAAAGATAAGCTGACAAAGCTGAGATTTTTGCATAGGGAAGGTGTTACTAAAGTGGAATAGATCACCGGGTAAGTCTCACTACTCACTAATCTCAAACCGTAACTCCTATTACCGGGTAAGTCTCAAGAAATCAAGATAAAGAACTATAACTTCAAACTAACACTCCAACTAAGGGAATAGAATCAACCTTTACCGGGTAAGTCTCAGGCTAACTCACAAAGATGGGATGAAAGTACACTCAAACCCCAATAAAGGATAAACCTTTATTACCTACACTTATGATCTTAGGTAAACAAACAAAGGAATCACCGGGTAAGTCTCATCCTAGGCTTGCATTGAACCAGGGAAGGTGTAATAAGAATAGGATTTGGCAAACTCTAACACTTAACTCTCAGTTTCGGATCAGATAAGTCACCTCGGTCAGCTAAATTCCACCCCAGCCGAGATGTTCATCGACTAGCGAGATGCTTAGGGTTAAGGTAAAGACTCGAACTTTCAGGGTCCTACTGTGATTAAGGTTATTCTATCATTGTTTTTCCCACAACCTTCAGTCAATCACTCTAGAATCACACAAGGAAATTAGCCACTCATCATCATGAAAGTATTAATCAAATATATGGGAAGAAAGAGAATAATTAAATAAGAAAACCTTAAGAGAAAGGCTTCAATAACTGAATCAATTATCAAACCAACAAGCGTTTCTTGGATTGAAATCCAACAAGACAATCAACAAAGAAGGGAATCTAAGATGATCTTACAAAAACCCTTCAAAAAGCTATAAAAGCTATAGACTTTCTTCCTTCAACCTTCAAAAAGGTTCTTCAAATCTCCCAACTAGAGTATGGCTGCAACGGATGTCTAAACACAATCGGTAGTATAGCATGATCTGGATTTGTGGAAAATTCAACCCTTTTTATAGGAAAATTACTCTCCAAAGATAAGATATCTTAGAAAGATCTCTTCCCATAAAAATAGGTAAAATATATGGTCTATCTTATCTTCTTCCTTCCAGGAACCCAGCCCAAAAATATAAGATCCTCTTTCCAAAGATAAAAGATCTCAACCAAGAATAAAATATTCTCGCCGCGTCCCAGGTGTTCGCCTCGATCGAGTCGGCTATTCTGGATCACCTCGGTCGAGGTGACTCTTGTAGTCAACCGAGGTGAATCACAACTGAATATGAAATCTCTCAAATCTGGTCCAAAGTGAATCTTTAATCCATGGCTATGCTTCCTCGATTCTTCCTTAAGCTCCTGAATGTAGCTCTAATGACTCCATAGCTCCTTTTGCTCCTTTTTAGTCCAAAACGTGCCATTTTACCTACGATTACAACAAAACTAGGTGCAGACCTCGATTCCCGCAAAGGTAGATGAAATGACAATATAATCACATATTATAAATACAAACATGCAGATTATTGAAGATAAAACGTTTAAACAGGTCCCAAAATATAGACAATAATTCATGCTATCAATAACGGGTCGTGACATCACTGCCTAGCTCGTGCGAGAGGTAGGAGGTTCCTTGCGACCAGCCCAGGCAAGTAGACGGTCAGATGCATTAGTACCATTCCTCGTTGGTAAACGGGGACAAGGGCGAGGTTTGGGAGTCCCTCGTGTCACAAAATAAGTATCATTAGTAACGGCTTATCACCTAACTGAAGATAATAAACGAACTTGAGTGTTGCATGTTGATTTTATATATGTTGTGTGTGTATGTGCTTTTACCTTTATACTTATGCGTAGAATGTTAGCTAACGGTATTATACCGCCTTGTAGATGCCTTGCAGGTTAGAGAGGTGGTCGAGTGATCCGGCGGTATTGGTTAGCCGGGGTTCCGTGCAATATAGGACGGGTTTGGTTATCTTATTTTATGTCTTTGAGACTTATGTTATATTTCTGGATTTGAGAACTCGGCTGGATTGTTTTGAGATTTGTACTTTTGTTTTCACTCATGCAATAAAAGTATGTTGTTTTGCCTTTTTATTTGTGCTGTGTTCTAAGGTCCAATGAAGTTGTTGTCAGGCTAAGGGTCGGGACCCATTGTGAGGTCCCAACTCATGGTATTCCGAGTCCTCTAGGATTTGGGGTGTTATAGCAGCGGCCTGCTTGGATGGACCAACAGCCGGGGTGGGTGGCCGGTCTTACACAGAGGATGGATAGCCTAGAGACTCGCTTTGATGAGCATGATGGAGAGCACAAGGAAAATGCTAGGATCTTCCGTGACGTCTACCGCCAGCAGTTTGGGCGTCCGTTCGACCCCAACTTCTTCCCTTACCCACCACCGCCTCCTCCGGAGTGAGATGACTTGGATGGTTCGAGCTACCCGCCACCTTTGTGAGTATACTTAGATCTTTTCTTTTTTTTCTTTCTTGCAACATTGAGGACAATGTGTATTTCTAAGTATGGGGTGGGTTGACTCTCGTTAATGTAATAACTCGATACATTTGCTTCGCTTTATTCCATGAACACTTGCATCTTTCTTTTTATTATCACATGTTTCCTTATTGCATTGTATTTTTAAGCTTTTAAAAACCCATAAAAATTTGAAAAATTATTGTGCTTCTAGGATTAGAAATGACCTCTATGATGAATCTACTTGTGGATTGAATTTTTTATGACGTTTAGGTGCTTGAATTAAGTTATGAATTGTAAAGAAATTGAATACATTGTTTGATCTTCTTGCAAATTTCATAATGTGAAAGTTTTTGTTTAAATCATATTGAGGAATGAAGGTTGAAATCACAATATTAGTTCTTGCGCTTCTTTATGAAATGATTAAGGCACCTCAAATTTTCTTTCTTCTTCTTTGTTCATCTAGCCCCTCAATGAAATTTTTGCCTCCTTTACCTATCCGGGAATTAGGAAGAGTGTGAATTTTGGCATGTTTGATGTGGGAGGGCCATGAAAGAAAATTGTGCATTCAAAGTATATAATATAGGTTTGTTGAAGTCAATCGTGATGATGAGTAACTCGGCACAATTCACATAGCCGGGTGTTTGTGTCTTGCCAAAGTCGGATTGAGCGATATTCTTAACGGATTATGGTATGTGCATCAAGGGTTTGAGACATCTCGAAATTGAGAAACGCCAATCTCCTAGGCTTCAGTTTTGTGCACCGCTGTCCATACTTCCAAAAAGTAAAGTCGAAAAAGAATTTTTTGCTGAAAAGGAGAGCAAAGCTCTCAAATGGTGGTTAGTTCAAGTTTGCAAAAAGAAAAGAATTTGTGTTGTTCCTTTTTTCCGGATTTGTGCATCACTTTCCCTTATATGTTTCCCACCTATTCACGTTTCTTGACCTTTACTTGAAAGTCCTTAAGAACTATAGAATGTTGTTTGACTTGGTGAGCTAAATTGGAATTTTGCATGATTGATTTTGACATTGCTTTAGGTTATGATGTTTGTCTTGAAGTTTATGCAATATACGATGTTTCTCTTGCATGACGTGATTTGGTTTATGTACGTAGAAGTTCTCAAGGAAACATGAAGCGAGATTTGAGGGTGATCTATTGATTAGAAGCACAATACCAAAATGATTATTTTTACCCTGTTTTGCATTCATATTTAATTCTACCTTATGTTCTAGCTTTTGAAAACCTTGATTGGGGACAATCAAGAGGCAAGTATGGGGTATTTTGATAGCATGAAATATGACCATATTTTAGGCACATCTTTTGGTTGTTTTTCCTCTTCTTTGTGTATATGGATATAAGTTTGAAGCACTTATGAGCACATTCACCTATTTCATCGATATAGAGATCTACACAAGCTTTGTTGTGTTTTTAGGTGAATAAAGGCTTAGATTGGAGCATATATGGAGTGAGTAGGAGTATTTTTATCATGCTAGGCATCAAGAGGATGCATTGGAAAAGCCAAGGACATGAGTGGAAAGCTTTCGGAAACAAGAGATTTCATGCATGTTTCAAGTATTCCATGGTCATACATGAGTTTCCATGGTCTTGGTTTTATAATTTAATTTAATTCCAACCGTGGGAAAAAGGTCGAGAGCAAGGAGTTGGTTCCACGGTCCATTCCACGGGTGTCGAAAATTGTACTAGGCCGTGATTTTTGTAAGGGTCGCCACATGTCTTATTTTCCACGTCAGCAGCGGTTATTGAGATGTTGTAACCCTATTTTTATCCTATAAGAAGGCTGAAGAAAGGAGAAAAACGAACGTCTTGCATCCAGCAACATTTCGAGTCATTACTTGGAGAGATTTCGGAAGATCTTATTGCGTACGGGGAAGATTCGGAGAAGGACGCAATTTGAAGATTGCGTACTTAGAGAAGATCTTAGGGTTTCACCTTGAAGGCGGATTGACATCCCGTTCTTCATTGTTCTTTGAGATTTGTGAGAGATTCCTATCTTATTCTACATTCATTGAACGCAATTTGCGATTATTTTGTTTGATTGACTTTTGTTTTGAGTTTATTATTGAGATTTCAAGGTTTCACCTTTTCTTACCTTTAAATTTGATTATTGATTTCATGATGATGATTGTTGGCTAAAACCTTAAGCGATTCTAAGGTGAAGGGTTGATAGTTGTGGCGTAGATGATGATAGATTGAACCAAAACAGATTGGACCCTGAGAGTTGCGAGAAACCTCGTCATCGAGGCTTTCCACGGCCTGTTCTTGAGTTCCACGGTCGTGGTTCTTCAAGATTCGACCGTGGTTTCCTCTATCGTATGTCCTTTACTTTTGCTTTGATCAAAAGTTAAAGATTTGCTTTAACCTAGCCATAGCTTACCTTTTCTAGGTAGTAGTGAGACTCAACATTCTCTACTTCGGTTTCGAGTGTCACAACCTTAACCGTTTTGGCATATCTTTGATTCCCTTGGGTTTGGGGATGGGTATTTGAAAGTTTAATTGTGTCCTTTGATTCTTTCTATACTGCAGTCTCAACCACCTTTATAGAGAGAGCCTTTGGGTGAGACATTTGGGTTTTGGAACTTCACCGTACAATTTCCTATCTTAGATATACCTTTGTAATCCCGACTCTGTCCTTATATCCATAGAATATCTTGAATCAATTGCCACAATTGGATACCTGAATCTTTAGAATCGTTGTTTTCCTTATCATCTTTACAAAAGCTTTTTATTTGCCTGACAATTTTGTGAACTGAATTTGTTCCTCCCTAATTCCTGAGTTCGATACTCGGGAATTCATGTTTTACTATGTCGATCCGTACACTGCGGGTTCGTTTTGCTTTGATTTCAATTTTATAAATTTTAAGACTTGGTGACGCACACTTTTGAGCGAACACTAGCACCTTATCTTTCAATGTCCCATCAGAATTGAAGTCCCATCAGAATCTCGTAGTTTTGTAAATGCTGAGCGGAGACTCTCTCTCCAAACCTCCAAATTGACATTGTCGAATCATGGTTAGAACTTGCAGTCAAAGTTCATAATCATGCTCAGTTGGATCTCCTAGGTTGACTCCTGGACGACTGATTTGCTGATTGGGGTCCATCCTCTGACCTAGGGTTTGTGGAACTCCAGCAAAAAGAACATCTCGGACTGGTATCCGAGGTGGTGGGTGTATCTTTGCCGGGGAAACTAGGACTGGGTCTTACCTCGGTCGAGCATTTGGGATCGGTCAAGGCAAAAACTGAGCCCTTAGTGCGGCCATATCAGCTTTTCAATTCCTTCAGTTCTTGCACGAGTCTCGTCTCTCTCTCTCTCTCTCTCTCTCTCTCTCGTTGTAGTTCTTCTTTACTGAGGCGCAGTTGTTCCAATGCATCCTTCAATTCGGCTTCAAGATCGCAATTGTCTTGATCGGCCATCTTAGCTTCTTTCAATATTCTCTTGTACGTCTTTTCTGGTTCGGGATCGTAAGGAACGATTTCCTTTCCAGCACGAGTTCTTCGCATAAACCTAAGGAAAGATCCTCCGAAATTACTCAAGTAAAGTGGTCAATGGTAACAAGGGCAATAGCCCCGAAAGACAACCGAAACCGAACTTGGTCTTGACTAAGTCCCCGACAACGGCGCCAAAAACTTCTTTTCTCTAAAAGGTGTGTGCAAACTTTAATATTTATACCAAGAATAATTGCAAATAGAGCACCCGCAGTGTACGGATCGATTGTAATAAAAGCAAGAATTCCAGGGTCGAACACAGGGACTATGATGAAACAAAGATCGGTAATTTAGGTTGTCAATAACAAACATGCAACAAATCAAAGCTATCAAAGATGATGTAATAATCAAATAAAGAAAATGCGGATTCTAGAGATTAAAGCATCCAGTTGTGGTTCCGACTCAAGATCTCAAAGGATAACGTGGACAAAGTTGAGGTTTGCAAAGGGAAGGTGTTTCTAAGGTGGGAATAGATCACCAGGTAAGTCTCACTACTCACTATCCCAAACCAAAGGTCCTCTCACCGGGTAAGTCTCAAGGTACTAAGGAAAGGAACTATAAGCTCAAACCAACACACCACCCAAGGGAATATAATCAACCTTTACCGGGTAAGTCTCAGGCTAACTCTCAAAGATGGGATGAAGGCACACTCAAACCCAAATAAAGGATAAACCTTTATTACCTACACTCATGATCTTGGGTATACAAACAAAGGAATCACCGGGTAAGTCTCATCCTAGGCTTGCGTTGAACCAGGAAAGGTATAACAAGGATAGGATTTGGCAAACTGAAACCTCATCTCGGATAAGGATCAAAAAATGGCTCGCCTCGCTCAGTTCATGTACCATCTCGATCGAGATGTTCCACGATTGACCGAGGTGTTCGTCGGTTACGGTAAAAGCTCGAGCTTTCAGGGTCCACTAGGATAAAGGCTCATTCTTTCATCGTCTTCCCCACAACTTTCAGCCAATCACCCTAGAATCACATAATGAACCTAGCCAACAATCATCATGATAACAATAATCAAATATGTGAGAAAGGAATCAATATTCAAACAAGAAAACCTTAACACAAAGGTCTCAATAACTGAATCAAACAAACAAACAATCAGCGTTCCTCAATCACAAATCAAGAAAGACAACAAAACCAAACCAACTAAGAAAATCTTACAAACTTCCTTCAAAACTTCCCTCAAAACTTCCTTCAAACTAGATTCCTTCCTTCCTTGATCTTCAAACTTCAAACTTCCTTCAAAACTCTCCAAAAATCATGTGATCCGAAGATGGCTAAATTCCATAAAATCAGTCTCTATATATAGGAGAATTATCTTACAAAGACAAAATATCTTAAAAAGATAATTTTCTTCCTTAAAATATCTTGCAATCTTCCTTGCTTCCAAAATATATCATCCAAAAAGATATTCTTCCTTCTAGAAATCCATCAAAAAATATGTGATATTCACTTTCCAAAAATAGAAGATCTCAGCCAAAGATAAAGATCTTGTGTCCCGTCATCAGTTCGCCTCGGTCCAGACGCTCCTGAAGATCACCTCGGTCGAGGTGACACTGTAGCCAACCAAGGTGAGTCTCAACTAAGAGTGAAACTCTCTAATCTGGTCCAAAATCAATCTTCCAAATCATTTTCATTCTTCCTGAGCGCTTCTTATAACTCCTCAATGCTTCAGAATGTAGCTTCAATGACTCCTTAGCTTCCTTAGCTCTATTTCGGTCCAAAACGTGCCATTTTCCCTACAATTACAACGAAACTAGGTGTAGACCTCGATTTCCACAAAGGTAGACAAAACAACAATATAATCAAAGAATATACATCCATACATGCAGATTTATGAAGATAAAACGTCTAAACCAATCCCAAAATATAGACTATAATACATGCTATCAGAGATATTTTTGTTCGAAGGACATACCGATGATGAAGATTCAGTGATCGATGCGAGGAGCTGATGAGGCAACTTGGGAGACAAAGGATAGTATCTAGAGGAACTATCCGGAGTTTTACGTGGAGTTGGAGGCACCGTTTTGTTTGGTTTCCTTGTTGCGTTGCGTACGCTTTTGTGACATTTTGAGTTACGTGCCCCGAGTGGGAATATATGAGTTCAGTTATGTTTATGTGTTGTTATGATGTGATTGTTCGGGTTGTTGCAAGTTTCGGGACGGAACTTCTTTTTAGGGGGATTTGATGTAAGATCCCAATTTTGACCTTCACCGCCCCAACGGTGAAGAAGGCCGACCCAGCGACCTTGATGTCTGTCACCACCCCTGAGACCGCCCGCCCCTGCGGCTGAGGCAACCCGCCCCTACGGATTTGCTGTAGATCACGCCCGATATGCTTTCGTTCGTTTTATCTTCTTTGAATAGATAGAATATCCGATCTTCTATCTTATGGGCCGGTTTCCTTATCTTCTCCCTAACCCTAGACGTCCTTTTCATCTATCTTTCCCGCCTCTCCTATATATTCCCGTCTTTCCTCCTTTTTCCCGTTTTTCGCTTACGTCTTCTTCAACCCTGAGAGCTGCAACTGTTTCCCTTGCTTTTTGTGATCTTGTTGAACGTGCAAGTCTTTTCCTTTGAGTTTCTCATCACGTTCATGAGTTGATGCATGTCTTTTCCCTTTTGTTTCGTCTTTCTTCTTCGTTCTTCCCTTTTCTTCTTCTCCAAGGGTTAAGCTTGAGCCTTGATTCTTGTGGGAGCGTTCCGTTGTTGATATGTTGTCATTCACAAGCTCCCCTAGTTGAGTTGTGAAGTGTGAGAGTGTTGGAAGAGCAAGCTTTGGTCTTGTCGTGGTTCTACTGTCACCGAGAAGCCGACAATAGCTTTTGTCGAAGATCCGCCCCCGTGCCTAAGCATTCCCGCCCCGCGGCAAGCCGCCTCTACGCCTTGCCAGACTGCCCCTGCGGTTTCTTCTACAGTAACTCCCATTCTTGTGAGTTGCTTCCTTCCTTCCTTTCCTCGTTCCTTTCCTTGTTCCTTCTGGATGTTGTTGACCCTTAGTGTTCTGTAAGACTAAGGTTGAGACCTTAGCTTGTAGATCTCTTAGAGATCATGGAGATTAGAAGTTATAGACTTCTAACATTCGTTTCAGTTCTTGATTCGTGATGCTTGTGTGAATAGGCTTCCTTGTGTCCCTTTCCTGAGGCTTTCCTGAGAGTTTGCTGAATGTTGAGACTACCTTCGAGTGAGGTAAGTTCCTTTGACTTACTTAGCTTCATTCTGCGTATTGGTTTGTTTGTGTTGATTTTCATGTTATAAGTGATAACCGGAATAGGATTGACCTTTCTTATATCTTAACTGGCCCAAGTGTATTATAACCAGGCGGTTACCGCTTGTCCAGTTCAGAATGGAGAAACTGGGAGGTGCTCTCGCGACCAGTCCAACAGGTGACAGAAGGATGCATACGTTCTATTCCTGTTGGTGAAAGGGGACGGAGGCGAGATCGTAGCGAAACTCGCGTAACAACCATAAGTTGAATTAGTAATCGAATAACCTAATGAAAGATAATAACCGGTTGTTGTGTGAGCATGCTATGTGTTTTCTTTAACTTATGTGTGTTTGTGCCTTTACTATCTTTTTGATATGTAGAATGTTAGCTAACGGTTTATACCGATGTTGTAGATGTTCCACAGGTTCAAGATGCTGCTGAGTGATCCGGACGGTGTGGTCAGCCGGGGTTCCCGTACATTATAGGACGGGATCGGGTTTATTTTTATGTTGTTGCTTTTCCTTTTGTTTTGAACTCGGCTGCGAGTCTTTTACGGTTCCTTTTGTTTAAATCTTTGGTTTTATATTGAGTTTTGGTTTTCATTCGTCTGTGCCTTGTTGTAAGATCCGTTGTGTTGTTGATACTCTGAGGGTCATGACTCATTGTGTGGTCCTACCCCGTAACGCTTCGAGTTTCTAGAACTTAGGGTGTTACATTGAATTATAATATGTCACTTACTTAATTTCACGTGATATTTTTTTTAGAGAATTGGTGTGTGGTTTTTACAATTTAAGAAAGTCCAACTTGTTATATTTTATTTAAATAATGTTTAACAACATTAATGAAATTACTCTTAATTTTAACACTTTTTATTTTAAGATTTTTTGGAAGGAATGAAATATAATTGATTTAGCTTATGTAGTTTAAAAGACTAGAAAACAAGCTCATCTATAATGATGCTCTTCGTCCACCTGTTTTCATGACTTTTCTTTCATAGCAATATTGTTATATATCGACTCATTAAGAAATCAGAGTTGTCCGATACCTCCAATTCCTTTTTAATTACCAAAAAAAAAAACAAAAGAACAATGAACATCCAAAAATCTAAATTTCATCAAATTTTATAATAACCTACCTTGTTTTTTTTTATTGAAACGATAATATAAAAAGTTTCAAATCAAATTAACAACTTTTGTAGCTATCAGTTCCAACACATACGATAAATATATATATAATCAAAACAAGTTAAATCTATAATAATCTACCTTTTTTAGTTGAAAAAAATGATATAAAAAGTTTACATCAAATTAACAACTTTTACAATTATCAATTCCAACTCATACGGTAGAAATATATAATATTGGATGAAGGAGGATTATATTTCACATAATTATTGCGAGAATTATTCAGGTACGGCCCTCTTTTTGCGGTACGGCCGTACGGCCGTACCGCAGGGCGACACGTGTCCCAAAAAAAAAAAAAAAAAAAAAAAATTTTTTTTTTTTTTTTTTTTTT